>OZ034813.1:44712974-45912974 GCA_964030455.1 Linum trigynum | reverse complement strand
GATACATAGAACTATTCTTTGATTATTTCCTGATTGATCCTAACTGAATGACGAAATTACATTATATAGACTATAGGCTAACCCTAATCGACTTACTATAACCAAATACAAAAATACCCTTAAACTACTACTCATACCCTCAACACAACCTCGCTTTTCAAAGATGAGAGGATGAACTAGAAACTAGATAGTAGTATCACATACAATTGTTGATAAAATACGGCATGTTTTGAATTGCATATAATTTATATCTGAATATTTTTTTTTTGATTTTTCAACTAAACAAACGTCTAGTAGTATGTCGATGGTCATAAAATATATATATATATATATATATATATATATATATATGGTGGCGTATTCGACGCACCCACTTTTTTGGGTGCACTCAGTGCACCCGCCTCATAATCATCATTATGAGCATGCGATTCAAGTCAAAACGTTATCAATTGTTGTTTATGATATTATGAATAAGAAGCACATGAATTTGAAAAAAAAATCATTTACGATTTACTTTAATTTGAAGGATTTAGGATTTAAAGTTTAGGGTTAGGGTTTAGGTTTACAGTTTGGGATTTTGCATTGGGATTCTAAATTGAAGGTTAAGGGGTTAGGGTAATAGATTGATTTGTTATGATTCTATGTCATATCATCATATTAGATTGAGAGTGCTAATTAAAGTTCAAAATTTGATGTATTATGGACACTTTTAAAGATGGGTGCACTGAGTGCACCCAAAAAAGTGAGTGCACCGAAGTAGCCACCATATATATATATATGGCGAGTTCTACGGTACCCTGGGTGAAATCCGGGGTACCGCATACCTTGAGTATGAAAACACTATCTAGACCTTGAATTGACCGATCTTTCGGACATGATACTATACTCTAACACTTAAAGATCAAAATCTAGGTGTTAACTCTCCTAATATTATACTCCAAGATCAATTTAATTAGAAATAATAATCGACGGTTATGATTCATCCAAATATAGGCACAAAATTTGGATGCACCATCTTAGGGTTTATAGATTATGCTTTAGATAATTATGACCTAGGGTTCACTCAATAAGGGTTAGGGTATAATATCATACACAAAAATCCTGGTAATTCGAGGTCTAGATAGAGTTTCCATACTCGAGGTATGCGGTACCCCGGATTTCACCCGGGGTACCATAGAAGCCACCACATATATATATATATATATATAAAATTAATTACTTTAAAAATAACTAAGCCAATTTAGAGTTCAGCTTATTTTTACCGAACAGTTCCAGGTCACATGCACCAAGTCAACTCCCAGTAATTGCTATTTGAGCTCTTTTCTAAAGGATTGGATACTCTGCTTTCTCATCCGAGAGAATCAAGATGGCCGTTCAAACAATACAAGAAGGTTAATTGAGATTTGAGCAAGTTGCTTGAACTGGTGAGGAGAGGAGATGAAGAGGTCGGCCCATAGCTCTTAACTGTGTGTCTGCCATTTGTGGAAAGGAGAAGGACGAAGCGAGAGGAGACATGCATGTCAGCAAGACAGCAACGACATTGATTTGGAAGATAGGGCGGGTTGGGCTCCAGTCTTCAAGGAAATGGCGGGCTGGGCTTGAGAATCAGGGCTGGTGGGCTGCCATTCGGAGGTCGGGTCGAAACTCGAATCTGAGCAGCTGTGACTTGTGACTTGAAATTATGTATGAGATGGGCTATTATAATTTTTTTTTATGTATGAGATGGGGAAAGTAGCCATATTTCATTAGTGTCGTGTCTTGAGAATTATGTTTTTTTTTCTCTCTTTCGTTAGTGTCGTGTCTTTGCTCCTTGGAGCTTCTTCAGATCTATCGTGAAGACCAAGAAACAAGAGTTGCACAATGAAGAGCAACATCAACAATTTGACTTGCTAACACAATGGTTGGTAATGGACGAGAAAGGAGAAAGTTCAGATAAATTTCTAAGAGACATTGGAGTGACATTAGTCGCATTGGGAGAGACACCATGTCTTCCGTTCTAACTTGGTTCCTATGGTTGGTTGCCACCTACCCTGAGGTGGAGACTGGAGAGAAAGATTCTCGAGGAGATTGAGCAAGTAGGGGTAATGGCTACACGACAACCAACTCCCGAAGAAGGATTATGTATTTTGCTGATTAGTAACGACAATATAAATAGGCTTGTGTATGAGTGTATCTCTATGCAACCATCTGCGAAACATTGAGGTTGTACCCATCCGCGCCATTCGAGCTTAGATGTGCTATTGAAGATGATGTGCACCTAGCGACAACGCATCATAAGGGCACCAGAGTTTTGTTCTCCATATACTCCATGGGCAGGATGGAAGAGATATGGAGAAAAGATTGCTTGGAGTTCAAGCCTCAAAGATGGATTTCAGAACAAAGAAGCATAATTCACGTTTCGTCGTACAAGTTTCTGAATTTTTTGGTAGGGCCAAATTCGTGCTTGGGGAAGATGTTGTCTTCATGAAGCTCAAGTTCATGGTTAGTAGTCTCCTATGGAACTACAAGTTTGATATGGTAAATGGCTTGAAAATGAGAGTTTCCAAGAGAGATGTTTAGTATATTTCTTCCTAATAAGCGTGGAATGTAATAAATATTCGTGTGAGTTTGATTTCTTTCAAAATAGCATTGTATTATTATTATTATTATTATTATTAATGTCATATACAACAAATACACGTTATTATGTCATATGAAAGATGACTAACGATTCGATGTTTTCGGATTATATCACAAAATCAACCTCTATAGTGTGTTTAATAATTTTGTGGATGCCTTCTTCACTATGTTACTTGCTTTTAAGGACACTATGTCTAGGTTTTCGATCGGCAAGGATGAGTTAAATGGGCTAGTGTACCTTAATGCGATCATCTACGAGACTTTACGGTTCTACCCACACTGTCCATTTGAGCACAAATGCGCCAGTGAAGATGATGTGCTCCCTACTGGTCATAGAGTTAAGAAGGGCATGAGGTTGTTGTTCTCCATATACTCCATGGGGAGGATAGAAGATATACGGGGAAAGATTGCATGAAATTTAAACCTCAGAGATGGATTTCAGAAGAAGGGAACATAATCCATGTTCTGTCGCAGAAGTTTATGGCTTTTTTGACAGGACCAAAGATTTGTTTTAGAGGAAGGGGATGTCTTTAATGCATCTCAAGTTCATTGTTAGTGCTATTCTGTGGAACTATAAGTTGATATGGTAGAGGGTCACATCGTGAAGCCAACACCTTCTATTCTATTGTCTATGAAAGATGGCTTGAAGATAAGAGTTTCCAAGAGAAATGTTCAGTTTCTTCCTACAATATTTGTGGTCTTTGATAATAATAAAAAGAGTAATGTCTATTTTTTATCCAAATTTATTAAAATGCTATTAATAAGCCAAATCTTTCGTAATACATCAAAAATTAGTCATTTTTACGTTATCATTAATAATTTTGTAAATATTTTCTTAGTTAAAATACTAAAATTTTGGAATGTAGACTAATAAAAAAATTTACAAGGGTTTTGATAAAAATAGACATTACCCTAATAAAAAACCTAAATGGGTACTTATAGGGTTTGAGCTAGATGATTATTATTTGTGTCATTTCTAATAAATAAATAAAATGTAAGCCTCCATTTCTTTCTCTCACTCTATCCTCTTACTTTTCGTTCCTAGACACATAATAATTTAATGTTTCAAAGATGATCTTAAACAGGATTCATTGAGAGTGACATTTTTAATTTTTAGATAATCAATTAATTTTATATACTATTTATAATATAATCATCGTTAAACATTAACAAAGAATATATATATATATATGGTGGCTTCTATGGTACCCCGGGTGAAATCCGGGATACCGCATACCTCGAGTATGTAAACTCTATCTAGACCTCGAATTACCAGGATTTTTGTGTCTGATATTATACCCTAACCCTTAATGAGTGAACCCTAGGTCATAATTATCTAAATCATAATCTATAAACCCTAAGATGGTGCATTCCTTTTTGTGCCTATATTTGAATGAATCATAACCGTCGATTATTATTTCTAATTAAATTGATCTTGGAGTATAAGATTGGGAGAGTTAACACCTAGATTTTGATCTTTAAGTGTTAGAGTATAGTATCATGTCCGAAAGATCGGTCAATTCAAGGTCTAGATAGTGTTTTCATACTCAAGGTATGCGGTACCCCGGATTTCACCCAGGGTACCATAGAACTCGCCATATATATTTGTTTGTTTAAATCGGATCTACTAAAGCTAAAAAATTTACTACTGTATATACCCATATCCCTGGCCCAGTTTCAGCAGCCCCTTATAGCAATAATGCATGGAGCGACCATTTTTGGCTTTTGGAAGGTCGACTTTAATTGCCACATACAAATTGATATATCACCATCCAAAATTTCGTTGGTTGCCCAGCCTTAGTGGCGGGATCGATCGATCGCGTCAGTAACAAAAATAATGCAATCCTATCTTTCAAGAACGTTTTAATTAGTTGCATAAGTTTGTTCTCAATAATGCGACATGAATTTTGAAGGGTGGAGGAGGCTTGGCCTTATCCATACATGCACAATAATGTGTGATTTAGGGAGCAAGATTGGTTTGGTGGGTACGATTTGTTTATATTTATCATTTATGAGATTAAAGGTTGACGAAACGTAATATGATATAAAAAAACTAATGTTTAAGTGACTCGTAGAAAGTCTAAAAGTCCAATCTATGAATGATTATGTTTTAAGTTGATATATATAATATTTTGGCAAAATTTATTTGTGTAGCCAAAACTTTGACGTTTGTAACAATAATAGCCACTTTTGGCAAAATAACAAATATAGCCAAAATTTTAAAAGTTTCATGACAAATATAGTCATTTCCTTTACATATTTTAACGGTGTCAGTGACACCGTAAGTTACGTTAACTTTAAGCTGATTGGGATGCCAAATCATCACACACATCAGCGACATGTAAGCATATGATTGACATGTCATTTTGAATTATAAAAATAATTAATTTTGAAATAAAAAATTATGTTCAGTCTTTTGATTATTTTCTCCGTCCTCTCTCTCTCCAAGCATCTCTCTCTCACCCTCTCTCTGATTCCATAAGCCTCCAAAAGCCAAACGCAGAACCACCATAGCCAAAAGCTCCACGGAGAAACCCAGAATGTCATTTCAAAAACCAGCTCTTTCCAACAACTTCTGCCCCTGGCAAGCCTTCCTCGTCCAGATCCTGACTATTCTGTCACTAAATCCGCCACCGCCACTGTCCCCTCAATCACTGCAGCGATTTCCCTCTCTGTCTCTCTATATCTCCTTCTCCTTCTCCCATCTCTCATCTCATCTCATCTCCTCTGCTGCTTTGGCCTCGGCTTTGGGAGTATACTCGAGCACGAGCTGAAGGTCGACGACGACTGTTACAGAGTGTTGGTGAAAAGAGAAAACCCCAAATCCCTGAATTGATGTCTCCAAGTCTTGGATGATTCAGATCTAAGAGCGCTCCTCTTGAAGACGACGACCCGTTCGGTGATTGAGGATCTCGACCAATTGTTGGCAAATAATTCAGAAAATTTGAGTTCGGCTCCCAATTTCATCCCCAGGAGAAGGGTATCCATTGCATAATCAAAGCTCTGCCACATCTCCCGCTTCACCGTCCCATCCAGATTCAGCTTCCGGAGAATAAAATTGTCAGAATCTAGTAAAATGGCACTTGTTTTACCTGTAACTCCTTGGACGGGGGGGTTCACGGCAGCAATTTTGTCCTCGATGCCATTCAAAATCTTCAAGTTTCCATCACTTTCTATCACGAGAGCTATTGTTTTGCCCGAGTTGGGAAGATTTGTATCGTTGGAGACATGGTTTCAGATATGGGTGGAGAGATTGAGATGGAGTGAAACACTTGGGATTAGGTTGCAGATGAGGAAGAGGAAAAAGGACAAGGGAAGATTAAGGAGATCAACGTGAGGAAGGTTCTGGAGATGGAGAAAGAAGCGGCCGAGAGAGAGAGTAAAGTGGAGAATGTTTTTTTTAATTTTTAAGTGAAAATCCACTTGGAAATGTTTTGCTTAAATGTTCCCACGTCATCCATTGTCGTTAGTCCAGTCAGCATGCTAACTAACACCGTCAAACAATTGGACGGAAGTGGCTATTTTTGGTATTTCGCTAAAACTGGCTATATTTGGCCAAACCGTCAAAGTTCTGACTACACAAGTGTATTTTGCCTAATAATTTAGAAATTGTTTCAAAATCTTCATATAAATTGAATATTTTCAAAATTGCCACAAAAAAAAAATTTGAAAAGAATATTATCGGAAGAAGAGAGGGAGAATGAGCAGGAATTTCAGTATAAAATATACGTACATACGAGTTATGTAGCAAATAATCAATTGATTTGGTTGCAAACACGTGAAAATCACACCCTATATCTAATTAATTGCAATTTTAGTTGGTTTCAACGAAAACACGTCCTGAAACTAAGTCGGTTAGCTTATCCTGATAAAATTGTACTGATTTTGGTTGAATGACCTAAGTGAGCACTCTAACTACTTATGATCATCCATCAGAGTGGTGTAGAATTTAACTGGATGAGTACGAGTCTTCAACCCAAAAATATCGAATATAAACTATTATGCGAGTGATTTATGATTTTAATAGAGTCTCAAAATGTCAAACTTCAATGACAACTATTTTTCATATATTTTGTTGGACTTACGACTTACACTATATGTTGATTAGTTGAGAAAATTAAATAATTATTTCTAGACGGTACTTATTGTGTAAAAAAGGATGTGATTAATGTTAAATTACGGGGAAAAAGATTTATGCTTATAGATTAGCATGGTTTGTGATGTTGTACGGAAGTTAATGTTTAGGTATTTGTGGTATATACTAAGACACCACACAACAATATATACAGCACAAATAAGAGAAGAGAGTACCCCCTAGCTACATCCTTTCAACATAGATGGAGCATTTGTGATTTGGATGTTAGCTCAAAAGCTGAACCCATGTGATCCTTAATTATTCGCTTATATATGTCCCAGCTTTATTGTACCCTTCTACCGACTCTTTGCCTGTCTATAATTAAAATGCATTATTAGGGAGCCCATGTACAGAACTGGCATATTTGTAATGCTTTTTTTTTCTTTCTTTTTTTGGCATTTACCACCCCACACCACATCTACCAATTAGGGATGAGATTAGGTGCTAACTCTTATAGGGGTTAGCACCGTGATAACTAGCAAAACTCACTACGAATTATTATAAAATCAATACAACATCTAAGCTAAATCACTACTAATTCAAACTAGTAGTAATTTTTCCCTTGGTTAGGACGGTGCTAACTATTATACAATTAACACCGTAGCCATTCCCCTACCAATTATGCACATCTACTACGTACTCTCCTTGATCGTGTTTTCCCTCGACGTTTCTTCTAAATTGGTTGCATGCAAGGAAACTAATTAATTCTCATCACATCCCCTCTTTCTTAACGTGTGACTGCCTTAGCTAGCAAACTTCCTCCTTTATAAACAACAACAAAGAGAAACCCAACTTGTAACTGCATGCACGCAACAATTATAGCTCCACTCCCACAGAAAGTCAGAAACTAACGATGTCATTTCTGCTCTTGCTAACCTTCCTCTCATCACTACTTCTTCTTTACACCATCATGACGATCAGGAAGATGAAGAAGAAGTCACCATCCTCGATCCCGAATTGGCCTCTCTTTGGAATGCTTCCATCCCTCCTATGGAACCTCCCCCGCCTCCACGAATTCGTCACCGATATCCTCAAAGTCAACGGCGGCACCTTCGTCTTCAAAGGTCCATCCTTCACCAACCTCAACTTCATCTTGACAAGCGATCCCACCAACATCCACCACATCGTCAACAAAAACTTCTCCAACTACCCCAAGGGATCCGAGCTCAAGGCGATCATGGCGCCATTTGGAGACGTCCTATTCAACAGCGACGGCGACTCCTGGAAGACGAAGAAGGAGATCGTCCTCTCCCTCATCAAAACCGCCGGATTCGAGAGGCTTCTCATGACAACCCTTCGTCACAAACTGGCCGACAGCCTCATCCCGGTACTCGATCACGCCGCGAGAAATCATGACGATGTTGTGCTCGACTTGCAAGATGTGATGAAGCGGTTCATGTTCGATCTCACCTGTTTGCTCTTCCTGGGGATCGACCCGGAGTGCTTGTCCACGAGTTTTCCTCGTGTTCCATGTGCGGAGGCGTTTGACGTGTTAGAAGAGGCCATCGTTTACCGCCATTGCGTGCCAAAGTGGGTTTGGAAGTTGCAAAGATGGCTTCACGTCGGGCGGGAAGGGAAGACGATCGAAGCTGAGGAATGCCTCAATGGGTTTGTGGAGGAAAGGATCAGAGTCAAGATGGTGGAGAAACGGGCGAAGGAGAGTACCAGTGATAATGAGGATAATTATGACTTTCTGATGAAGCTTATAGTTGAGACATAGCGGTTAATGGGGACTTGTTATAGTAGTAAGTTTGCGAGGGACATTGTGGTTAGCTCGATGGTGGCCGGGAGAGACACCATCGCTGTCGCTCTCAGTTGGTTCTTTTGGCTCGTGGCGACCAACTCAGGCGTGGAGGAGAAGATCCTGGAAGAACTGGATCGAGGCCTCATTACTCAAACAGGTAAAAAAACGTTCAAAAGACATGTTCTTTACAAGAGAGAATATATATAATCATTTTGGGACAGGCAGACAGACTTTTCGTGCATGTATAGTATATAATAGCCAAAAATTGTTGTTGTAGCATGAGATCGAGAACTGGATGAACGATTCGATGTATGCACCCTAAACTGTATATGGTCGATGGCTATCTAATTCTTTTGTTATGTACTGCATGCAGGTGAAAAAGAAGTGATATTTTCGAGCATAGAAGAGTTGAACATAATGGTGTATCTGCACGGAGCCATAAGCGAGACTTTGAGACTATATCCATCGGTTCCATATGAGCCGAAGCAATCCCTGAAAGACGACGTTCTTCCCAGCGGCCACATCGTTGGCCGGAACGCTAGGGTCTTAGTGTCCATTTACTCGATGGGAAGGATGGAAGATGTATGGGGTAAGGACTGGATGGAGTTCAGACCCGAGAGGTGGGTTGCAGCAACAACCAAGGGAACGATATCTTCAACAATGATAACAAGAAGAACAATATTATTCACGTGCCATCCTACAAGTTTGCAGCATTCATGGCAGGGCCAAGGTCGTGCTCGGGAGGAAAATAGCGTACACACAAATGAAAACCATAATAAGTTGTGTTTTGCGCATGTATAAGATCGACGTGGTGGGTGGTCATCCCGTTGTCCCGCTGCCTTCTATTATGATGTTTATGAGACATGGTTTGAAGGTCAGGGTTTCAAGCAGGATACGAGGGGGTTTCAATCTAGGACCGATTGCAGCACAACCACCACTTTCTTACGCGCCTAACAGATGAAACGATCATTTGACATTGATCCTTATTCTCATATTCACTAAAAATCAATGGGCAATTGTTACCTTGAGAGCTCTGTAGTAAGAAAACCCAGGGAGGTTGATAGCCATGGCTCTGACTCCATGGTTGACCGTGGTGTACTGTCTCTCCAGGGTTTCCATGACGTCCTCGCACTCGGAGCTGAGGAAGATGAACATTATGATCCTGAACGTGAGCTTCCGGAGCCACGTTCAGGAAATTTGTATATGTTTGAATATATGTCCTCAATTTTGCGCAAAAAAAAAAAAAATGTAGTGAGTATCAAGACCAACTGAGTTTTGACGATTCAACATCTTCCAACAACTCGCTACTGGAATTGGCCACTTTTTGAAATATTTTTCATTATACGTATGAAATTTAGTTATGTATGGTTGGAACCCCAATGATATTTTTTTTTTGTGTGTGGTGAAGGTGACACTTGTTTGTTTTTATTATTAGTTGCTATCTAAAGGATTCGAACCTAAACCCCTTGTGATATTAACTTGTGTTTCCATTGTAAACCTATTATTGTTACTATCACTCGCCCACGCAAGTGTTCAGATTCAGAGCTCTTTCAACAATCAGTCACGTGAAGGAATATTATTTGGATTTGAATGAAAGACGAGAGCATAAATGATTTGTTTTATTACTATACGATACACCATGAATGACATCCTTAATAATTTGAATGATGAATTTGTTTAATAAATTTTTTCGATTTACAGTTATTGCAAGAAAACAATGAAAAAATATCTTCAAATTTTATTAGATTGAACGCAAACTTACATAAAATTCCTCACTACGCCGCCAAGGCAAATCGAAAGATTTACACATTACATAGTTACCCGATGAAAGTAATGGGAAACATGAACCTCCCACTCTAGCTACCAAGGTTGTCAACCCGCTGTCGACCCACTTTGACCCAGACCCGGTGAGAAAAAAGGGTTGCACGCACCCGCCGGGTCGACCGTTACAAGGTACCGGGTTGGAGGTCAAATTGTGTCATTTTTTTCTTTGGTTTGCGCAGTGCTCCTATTTTCCGATTTTTCTTTTCGCCTAATTCAATCTTTGGAACCCTAAGTTGAAGATTTGAATATTGATGTTATATAAGTGTGTGTGAATTTTCACTATATGTTGGATCTAAATACGACATGTTATTTTGGTGTAATATTATATGTTATAACTCATATGTTAGATGAAATTTGATATAATTTATCAGGAGGATAAGTACAATATAATAACTCTTTCAATTGACATTACTTACCAAGCCCAATAAATATGATCCAGATATTTGCTGGACGGGGACGATCAACACCATCCATTTCGTAGGTTTCCTTCCCTGGAGGTGAGATGGTAGATTCGTCATGCTCATGCAATGCTTTCAACGTTTTTCATGAATAAATTTTGTTGGTCGCCGGAGAGCTTAATTAGGACATGTGCTTGTCGGTACAGGCATGTCGGAGGACTGTCTGCTCGTTTTAATTTTAAATCATACTAAAATAGAGGGAATTGTCTCTTGTCACACCAGTTGGCAGTGCATTGATGGATAGTCAGCCACATACTAAGACTGTTACGGACATTATTAGAATTTTGGGGAGAATTTATCAATCCTAAACAAGTATAAGTATGATATTCCAACACTGAATTTATATACCAATATGAGAAATTTATGGACAATAAAATAATTAAACATAGGGGCATACATTGAAAAATACTTATTTAAGAGTAAAGGCAATGATGTTTACAATTCTTTTGGATTTGAAAATGCTTTATGATTGTTATACAAAATGTAACTTGTATTGATTATTGGGTTATTTTTGTTTTGTAAATGAATTATCTAATTCGAATATTTATCTTCAAATTATATAATTTAAATATTTATAATAAATATATTTTTATCATATAATAGGATACTTCTATAACGACAATAGTAGTTTGAGAGGGAGAATAAAGGACAATAGTAATTAACATGCTAGCATTTGAGTTTTCGACCAACCAAGAAAGAAGCACTAACTCAATCTTATGATATTTGAGTTTTCGAATGCTGGGAAGATTTTGTGCCCGGAAATGTACTATGGTTTGTCAGTAAAATCGAGAAAAAAAATTAACGATATTGTATGATCGATTTACACAAAAAAAAAAAAACAAGAGTTTCACAAAGAAGATTCTCGAGAAAAGCAGAAAGTTTAGATAAATTGCTACGGTCTACGAGACTTTGGAGTGACATCAATAGCGGCACGAAAAGTCTTTGTGTCTTCAATTCTAACTTGGTTGCTCTAGTTGGTTGCAATCCATCCTGAGGTTGAGAGAAAAGATCCCGAGGAGATTGAACGAGTACTGGTTATGGCGAAAAGACTACCAAATCCCAGAGGAGGAGGATTGAGGAACATTGGGGATTTTCATGATGGATAAAGGCAAGATGAATAGACTTGTATATCTTCATGCAACCATATATGTGAAACGTTGCTAGTGTATCTGCTTGTGAACCGATTATCATTGCTATCATTTGTCACGACAAGTGTTCTATATATTAGTGTATTGGCTCTCAAATCGTTTCAAATCGTTACGACAAGTGTTTTATATATTAGGTCATAGTTTCAAATCGTTACGATGACTCTCAAATTTGTACAAACTTTAATTATTGAAACTAAGTGGTTTGTGTTGACGTTGGTATGTGTATTTAGCAATTAACTCGTTCATTATTTAAGGTTAATTGCTATTCTGGTCCTTTGCATTAGGGCTTGGCTTTGGCCGGTATAAATATAGAGAGAGTGGCCGAGTTGTATGTAAGGATTTTGGTGGCTGATAACCTAATAAGACAGACTCGAGAGACTCCCTCTTCGTGGACTAGTCTCGATTATTCTAGTTGAGAAAATCACGTAAATCGTGTGCGTGTTCAAATTTTCTGGCAGTTTGCGTATAGTTTCATAGTTTGGTCATTAACCGAAACTGAATTCTTGCCAGGCAAAATATGATTTAGTCATCGTTGGATGAGTGACGCGTGCTTGTTGGATTGGTTGAGCTGGAGTACTATTGACCACACAATCTATCTGTAGAAATACATAATTCCATTGGCCGGCCCGGTGATCATCACCATCCATTTCGTCGGTTGCCTCTGTTGGTGAGATCGTAGAGTCACCAATTCACGATGCAATGCTAGCTTTCACCATTGAGCCATTCTACTCTCTTCTAAAACATTGGTGGTTCCAATAAAAGTTAAATTTGTACCAAAAGTTAAATGTGCAAGTTACTATAAAAACATTTGTACATTTATGTACCATGTACCAAATGTAATTAAAGTCATTGACAAGTAAGACAAAAAATTTGCTAGCTATTTATTTATAAATAAATTCGGTGAGCCAATGTATAATCGATCTATTTAGCTGAGTAATAAGTAATAACTATATATAAGTAGTACTTCGAAGCAAGAAAGGGAGAACCATTTCGATGGAGTATGAAGACTTGCAACCAAATTATTCGTGTAGACTGACTAACGGAGCTTAGTCCCTCGATCTCTCTGTGTACTTTTTTCCTCTTATGCCAAAGAAGATGACGAAGAAGACGAAAGGTAGAGAAACCATTACATATATCTCAATATACATATTCGCTCCGTGACATTTCGAATAATTATCATGAAGTACGGGTTTGAGTAGGTCTGGACATTTTCTGTTTAATGATTATTCACCTTCATAAAAAAAATCTACTAAAATGGGTTAAGTCGAAATTGCTATCTCTAATCTAATAACGTGTTGCAGAAGGCCCGAGCTCTTTGTAAATAAATTCGAACATATCATTCTTTAATTTGCATAACAAACGAAGTTTGGCTAGTTTCCCCATCTCATACATAATTCTCAAGTCAAGAATACATACAATAAAGGCAAGCGGTGCTGCTTTGGCTCTTGTAGTATAAATAAGTTGTCTCCCAGGCTAAATTAAATAGCTACTCATCATAAATCAGTATCAATTGAGCCCCAGAAGAATGGCGATTTTACTACTAGCTTTTCTCTTCTTCACATCTCTTTGGCTCTCCATAGTAGCATTTATAGCCAAGAAGAAAAGCTGTTATTCCGCCGTTGAATGGCCGGTGGTGGGCATGCTTCCGGCCCTCCTTTGTAACGCAACCACTGATCTCCACGGTTTCATCACTCGACTCGTCAAAGAAAGCGGCGGCACGTTCGTGTTCAAAGGCCCCTGCTTCGCCAACCTGGACTTCGTCGTCACCAGCGATCCGATGAATGCCCACCACGTCTTTAGCAAGAACTTTGCCAACTATGGGAAGGGTGAGGATTTCAAAGCGATGTTCGAGGAGCTTTTCGGAGAAGGGATCGTCAACTCCGATGGGGAATCGTGGAGGTTTCAACGGCAGAGGATCCATTCCTTGTTGAGCAAACAAGGGTTCGAAAACTACGTTATGAAAACCCTTCATCAGAAGATGGAGGGCACCTTGTTCCGAGTCCTTGATGATGCTTGTAATTCGACGCGAGGGCTTGGAACTGTTGAGGTGGACATACAGGACGTGGTGAGCAGGTTCATGTTCGACAACATATGCATGTGGGTCTTGGGATTCGATCCAGGTGATGATGTATATATATATAGGGTGTAGTTACGTTCTTGGTTTTCTTCGTCAGAGAAATTTGTTTAAGTTTTACAACTAAAATGTATTCATTAAGGCAAGAAAATATGCAGCACAACAATCCTAATTAATCAAATCTATTCCTATTCTAGGTTACCTTTGTGTTGACAGGCAATTAAGTACCTTCTCATGCGGCAAAGCATTTGATGAAATCGAGGAGGCGATCATATACCGACATATCGTCCCCAGAAGTATATGGGAACTTCAAAAAAGGTTTGGGATTGGATCAGAGAAGAAGATTAGTCAAAGTACTAAGGTCTTGGACGAGTTCTTATACGATGTCGTGAAGACCAAGAAACAAGAGTTGCACAAAGAAGAGCAACATCAACAACTTGACTTGCTAACACAATGGTTGGTAGCGGACGAGAAAGGAGAAAGTTCAGATAAATTTCTAAGAGACATTGGAGTGACATTAGTTGCAGCTGGGAGAGACACCGTGTCTTCCGCTCTAACTTGGTTGCTTTGGTTGGTCGCAACCCATCCCGAGGTTGAGAGAAAGATTCTCGAGGAGATTGAGCGAGTAGTGACAACGGCTACACGACGACCAACTCCTGGAGAAGGATTAGGTGTTTTGCTTATTAGTAACGACGATATGAATAGGCTTGTGTATCTCCATGCAACAATTTGCGAAACATTGAGGTTGTACCCACCCGCGCCATTCGAGCTTAGATGTGCTATTGAAGATGATGTGCTACCTAGCGACCATTGCATTCATAAGGGCACTAGAGTTTTGTTCTCCATATACTCCATGGGGAGGATGGAAGAGATATGGGGAAAAGATTGCTTGGAGTTCAAGCCTCAAAGATGGATTTCTAAACAAGGGGGCATAATTCACGTTCCGTCGTACAAGTTTATGATTTTTTTGACAGGGCCAAGGTCGTGCTTGGGGAAGATGTTGTCTTTTATGCAACTCAAGTTCATGATTAGTAGTCTTCTATGGAACTACAAGTTTGATATGGTAGAGGGTCAACTTGTGAAGCCACTTGCTTCTATTATGTTGCCAATGGAAAACGGCTTGAAGATGAAAGTTTTCAAGAGAGATGTTTAGTATATTCTTCCTAACAATTGTGGAATGTAATACATATTCGTGTGAGTTGGATTTCTTTCAAAATAACATGGTAATATATTATTATTGTAGTATACAACAAATACACGTTAACATGTGATATGAGTAGATGACTAATGATTCAATATTTTAGGATTAGATCACAAAATCAACATCTAAAGTGTTTTTCAGAATTTTGTGGATGCAATATACATAGATTCTTTATTATTGATCCCCTTTTTCACTAAGTTACTTGCTTTAAGGGATGCTATGGTTTGCTGTTTAATATAGGCTGGGAAAATAGAACAAACCATTTGAAAAATTATAGACCAAACCGGATCGTTAAAAATGGTCTACCGTCATATATATGTCATCACATACACTAGTATTGTTTGCTCATTGATTTGATAATATAAAACAACCAACCAAGAATCCTAATTTACCCATCTTTCATTGAAAATATGTCGTGGTAGTTAGGTGATAGCTTAACAATAACATGACCCTCTACCATATCAAATTAACATCTAGCACCACAAAAGAGCCCACATATAACGAGAGAGGCTAATGGAAAAAAGAGAGTAATATATACTAATAATTGAAAAACGTGTACAAGTAACTATCTTTGTCAACTTCATTTTCCTCATTAAGCATAAAGTATGAGTTGTCAAATAGTACCGCAATCAGAGATTAATAATTAAATGTAGTAATTACTTACATGAATTAAAAAAAAGAATCATAATATTTTATCCAAATATCTTATGTACTTCAATTTCTATGGTTGGGAAAGGGTAAATTAGAGGTACATATCGTTAGATGGGCAGTGAGAACTATTGTTCAATAAATCCTCTCAGACGAAATTTTTTCCTTTTATAATGTTTGAAAAACAGGTCCATGCATATATTATATTTCTACCACATTTCACTTTATTATTGACAAAATCAGGTTCATATAATAATGTTTGAAAAACAGGTCTATATATTAATAATGTATTAACAAAATAAAAGTAAAACAGACATTACTTGCCCAATAAAATATGATCCAGATATTTGCTGGACGTGGACGATCGGCCACAAAATCAATCTATATAATTAATTCCATTGCCCTAGGGCCTAGGGTGATCATCACCGTACCATCCATTTCGTCGGTGAGATCAAATCGTAGATTCGTCATGCAATGCTAGCTTTCAACGTTTTTCACGAATACATGCACCATAAATTTGTTGGTCACCGGAGAGCTTAATTAGGACATGTCCTTGTCGGTACAGGCACGTCAGAAGACTGAGAGGGAATATGAAAATACGTCACGATTGTTTATACAAATTGTAATAAGTTGTATTAATCAACAAGTTAGTTCGTTTTTATTAATGAATTACTTGAATATTTATTTATTAACTATATACTTTAATATTCATTTTTTTTATAATGGCAAATTTATTTATTAACTATACTTTAACATTCATAATAAATATATATATTTATATCATATAAAAGTAAACGTCTATCTCTGCAACCGTAGATTAACAAGATTGTGTGTACAATGTGGAATGTCTGGATTGCTCGTAATGAAATGGTCTTTGAAGGAAAAGTGTTCTCCCCGCCTACTGTGGCAATTCTATCTGATAGAAATTTTCAAAGGGTTAAGGAAGCGTGGACTTCAGGCACGGTTTCCCCTTCTTCCAGATCAGCCGGTTCGCCTTCTCAGCTTGGGAGTTCTCCGTCGACGATCTTATCACCGCCTGGTCCTTTTAGTAAGGTTGTGCATTGTGATGGTTCCTTTGTTTCTGATGCACAGGTGGCGGCATATGGTATTGCTATTGCTAATTCCCACGGGCAGGTTATCGACGGGAAAGCTGAGAGATTCTTTTGTTCTTCTCCGATTCAAGCGGAAGTTGTTGCAATTCTTAATGCAGTTATCTTGGCAGCCCTGGATCCAGTCCCAACGTGTGTCCGATCGGATTGTCAGAGATTGACGATTGCGTTGAAACAGGATCCGAGCCTTTGGCCTTAGCAATGTCGGGAAACTCTTGCCCGGGTTGTTTCCATTCTCAGTGTCTCTCCGTGGATCGTGGATTCGTGGTTGAGTTTGTTCCCTGTCGAATCAATGCCTTGGCGGATTGGATTGCGAGAAACGCTCGTCTTGATTTCCTTCCTCCTGAATGGATTGTCATTGCTGATCTTGTCGCTCCATTATTGTAATTGTATTGCTTCCCACTTATGTGAGTTTTGAATGAAATGATGATTGATGTTGTAAAAAAAAAAGTAGACTGAGAGGGAGAAGAAAGAATTGGTATATTCTGTTTTTTAGGGTCCTTTTTGTTTGAGTTTCAACTTCACCCCTCACCCTTCCTAAACCATGCTTACCTACTGCTTCTCACATCCTTAAACGCCTAAGCGACTCCTAGCGCTCCTTTCCATCCCAGAAATTAAGTTATGCATACCAGTTTTTTTTTTAAATATATCAAAGTGAATATTGTATTTGCATTGTATTTTTGTCAATTTTTTTTGTTGAAATTTGAGTTAAAAATAGATACAATCCGCTAAAATATAATTGGAGTATAGTTATTCATAATTCATAAAGTAGAAGATAAACATCTATCATAATGAGCACTTCTACTATGCTATATAGCATTGGTGCTTTAATGTACAACTCAAAGTTGTACCATAACATTAAATGTATAAGTTTAGGCTGTACCATAAAGCAATTTATACCATTATGTTATGGTACAACTTTACAACTTGAAGTAGTTGTACCATCACATAAAGGTACAAGTTCAATTTGTACCATAAAAGAATTTGTACAAAAAGTATAGATACAATCTAAAGTTGTACGATAACGTAAATGTACAATTTTAAGTTGTACCATAAAGGCAGAAACCTATAGCACCAATACTATATAGCATTGTAAAATTTCCCCTATCATAAGATGAATTTAAAGATTCTTATATCTAGAAAGTTGGAAATAAATATATATTTTTAAAGCACTTGGTCCCTCTCTTTGTACTAATTATTCTAAAATTTAATCATCTTTCATATGCCAAAGAAGAAGAAGAAAGGTTTGGAAACCATTAAGCTGAGGGTATGCTGTGCTGTGTACACATGAATGTGGTTATCATTAAAATGTGGAGGCAGTACTAAAGGACTTGGTCCCTCTCTTTGTACCTTTTTCTCCTCATGTAGTAAACTTTAATCATCTTTCACATGCTAAAGAAGAAGAAGAAAGGTACGGAAACGATTAAGTTGAGGAGGCTCCTCCTGTGTACACATGAATGTGGTTGTCATTAATTTCGTGGTCCGTTGGGTGGTTATCATTAATTGTGGAGCCATCACTGTGCCTTGAAAGCTGATGATGGAGAGAAGACGATGTTGTATATATGATCGGTATATATAAATATCATTCCATTTTGTATATATGATGGAGAGAAGACGATGTTATATTCATACAATCAATCAAACCAAAAATCATCAAATCAAATGGCCATCATACCACTACTTGCCATTTTGCTCCTAATTACCCTCCTCTCCTTCGTACTCCCATGGCGGCGTACTTCCATAATTAGTTGTATCAGGAACACAAACTTCTCCTTAATCGAATGGCCGGTGTTGGGTGTGCTTCCGGGCCTCCTTTGGAACGTGTGGACCGATAATCTCCATGACGCAGCCGACAGAACCCTCAAGGAAACCGGCGGCACGTTCGCGTTCAAAGGCCCGTGGTTCGCCAACATGGACTTCATCGCCTCCAGCGATCCCATCAACGCCCACCACATCTTCAGCAAGAGCTACGCCAAGTACAGGAAAGGCGAAGACTTCAAGGCCATATTCGAGTTCCTCGGAGAAGGCATCTTCAACGTTGATGGCGAGGCCTGGAAGTTCCAGCGGCAGTTGCTCCATTCCATCCTCAACAACGAGGAGTTGCAGAACCACATGACGACAACCCTAAAACTGAAGATGGAGGGCACCTTGTTCCCAGTTCTCGATGCGAGAGTCGGAGCCGAGGTGGACATGCAAGAGGTGGCAAAGATGTTCATGTTCGATAACATCTGCTTGTGGGTTTTGGGGTTTGATCCAGGTTAAACATTTACTTCCTTCCTACAATTTTATATATATTTGAGTTTATAAATCTAAGTATATATCGGGTCTTCGTTCAGATAATATTGATCCTCCATCATATCGCAGGTTACCTTTCTGTGGACGGACGTTCAGAGACATTCCCGTACGATAAAGCATTCGAAGAAATCTTTGAGGCAATCATATACCGACATATAGTGCCCAGAGGTGTATGGGAGTTCCAAAAAAGGTTCGGGATTGGTTCGGAGAAGAAGATTAGTCATAGTACGAAGGTGTTGGATGAATTCATATACAATGCTATCAAAATCAAGAAACAAGAGCTCCAAAAAGAGGAGCAGAGACAACAACACGACATGCTAACACAATGGATGATAGCTGGTCAGAATGGAGAAAGTTCGGACAAGTCTTTACGAGATATGGTGTTTACATTAATAGCAGCCGGAAAAGACACCCTATCTTCCACTCTCAGTTGGCTGCTCTGGTTGGTTGCGACCCACCCTGACGTCGAGAGAAAGATTCTCGAGGAGATCGAACGAGTAACCGCCATGGCTGGGCGACAGGAAAGTGATAAAGGGACATCCATGTTTTTGATAAGTAAGGATGAGTTAAATGGGCTAGTGTACCTTCATGCGACCATCTGCGAGACGTTGCGGTTCTACCCACCCGTGCCATTCGAACACAGATGCGCCAATGAAGCTGATGTGCTCCCTACTGGTCATAGAGTTCAAAAGGGCATGAGGATGTTGTTCTCCATATACTCCATGGGGAGGATGGAAGAGATATGGGGTAAAGATTGCATGGAGTTCAAACCTCAGAGATGGATTTCAGAAGAAGGGAACATAATCCATGTTCCGTCGCAGAAGTTTATGGCTTTTTTGACAGGACCAAAGACTTGTTTGGGGAAGACGATGTCTTTCATGCAACTCAAGTTCATTGTTAGTGCTATTTTGTGGAAATACAAGCTTGATATGGTAGAGGGTCACATCGTGAAGCCAACACCTTCTATTGTATTGTCGATGAAAGATGGCTTGAAGATGAGAGTTTCCAAAAGAGATGTTTAGTTTCTTCCTACAATATTGTGGTCTTTGATAAATAAAGATTAAAGGTGTAATTATAGGGTGTGATCTAGATGGTTATTTTTTTGCGTCATTTCAAATAAATAAAATTTACGTCTCCATCTCTCACTCTCCTCTGACTTAGTGATTTAATCTTTTCCAGACGATTCTTAATAGAGTATTTTGAGAGTGACATTCTTGTTAATTTGGATGATTAGTGTATTCTAAATACTTGTTAGAATATAAAAGACGTGTCATATATCGTTGTAAAACTGTAATAAAGGAAATGTTTTTATTTTATTTTTTTTAGCTTGGATCTATCGAAGATAATTAAATTCCTGACCACTAATAGATACTCATATCCCTGACCCGATTTCAGTGGTCCCTTGTAGCAATAATGCATGAGGGTGGCTATTCTTGAGTCTTGACCATCCAAAATTTCGCCGGTTGCCCTAGTGGTGGGTCGGATCGATCGTGGCTAGCAGAAACTTATGCAATGCTAGCGTTAATGGATCTGTTGAGTTTAATGATAGTCATTATTAATAACGCACACTTAATCAAATATGGTTCAACCTGTTATATATGGTTACACCTATATTTTATTCAAAAGTATTATTATAGTAATTTTTTAATAATCAACAAAAAGAAAAAAATAGTTGTTTCTAAAAAACTGTAAGATGGAGAAGTTCGACTCCATTCTCCCCATGGATATCCAGAGGCAGATCATGGTGCGAGTGGTCGATCCCCTTGCGACGGAAGATGACACGCTGATCTGGAGAGCGCATACCAACTGCTTCAACCTCTTACCGATGGCAGCACCCAACGGATCTGGAAGACAATCTGGCGACTCCCGGTGCCGGAGCGAGTTCGATGCTTTGTTTGGTTGGTTGTGCAGGGGACGATAAGTTCAAACGAGGAAAGAACGATACGACACCTGACGCGATTCTTGCTATAGATGTTATACCCAGACAGAGACGCTCCCTCATCTTTTTAGGGACTGCCCGCCGGCAGCATTTCTATGGAATCGCACTACCCGGGCGGATACGCAGCACGCGTTTTTTAGTCGTTCGTGGGACAGCTGGCTGGAGTACAATCTGACCTGTGAAGAGCTCTCACCAACCGGCCTCCCCTGGAACGTGTTCTTCGGTATAGCTTTGTGGTGCATATGGAAAAACAGAAACGAAGGCGTGTTTCATGGAGTGGACAAGTCTCTTTCTGTCCCTTCCCTCGTCCAGGCGGTCAGAATCAAGGGTGAGCTTTGGTTTCGTTCATGGAATGCCCCGTGTCCGCTGATGGGGCGAACAAGGATGGCTCCTCACCGCACCCTTTCCCAAATTGGTTGGAAGCCACCACCGGCTGGTTGGCGGAAACTCAATGTTGATGGTCCGGCAAATGGTAGCCAAGGTATAGCTGGAGCAGGTGGGGTTCTACGAGACGCAAACAACAACTAGATTGGAGGTTTTGTCTCGAGTTTGGGGTTGTGCTCAGCCACCATGTCAGAGCTATGGGCTATTTATCATGGACTCAAACTGGCGTGGAAGCTCAGGTGTAGAACCCTCATTGTAGAATCAGACTCTTAGTTGGCCATTCAGCTTGTGAACAACAGGATAGATCCTCTCCACCCTTATGCGACCCTCTTAGTAGCTATCAGGCGAAAGATTGCTCAAGACTGGATTGTGAATCTAGTTCATGTATACCGAGAAGGGAATAGAGTCGCGGACTAACTCTCGAATCACAGTCTCGTCTACCCCTACGGTATGCACGAATTAGAAACACCTCCTAATGAGCTTCTCTCGTTGCTTCAAGATGATCTCAGAGGCACTACTTTTGCTAGAAGCATAGTGTCCCCTACCACCCACCCTTAATCTCCCCTCGACTCCCTCTTCCTTCTTTGGCCTCGTGCCTCCTGTAACGCAAAAAAAAAAAAAATACAAAAAAATACAAAAAAACTGTAACACCTCGAATTTTGACTATAGGTTCAACCCATAATAAATATATGGTTGGTCAAAGATTAGATACGAGAACCCCCAAACCATATCGAGATTGAAAAGGGGCCAAAACCGGGTCAAGCAATTAAGTTATTGGGTCTCTCAAGCATATCGAGATAGAAAATTTACTTCGTAAAAGTTTAATCATATATTTTTTATTTAAACAAATGTGATATATGTCACTCTCTATATTTCTTATTTATATTTGTTAACTTAAAAAAAATTTATTATTTGTATTTGTTTGGTTAAGTTTATCAACATGTAAACTTATCATTAAAGCAAAAAAAAAGGAATAAATGGAAAAATGGAAAAAAATTTATTGATAAAATAAATGAAAATATTAAAGAAGAGAGATAGTTTCATAAATACATTGATAACTAATTTTTTTTTTTGTTTGTAAAAAAGATGTCCAACTTGACAAATTGTGGATCCTTTAAATGCTTATGTGGCAAGAGATTGCTTTTGAATTGCCATAATATAGATTTTATACCAACATTGAACTTACGATTTCTTCCATCTTATGATAATTGAAACAATATTACTAAAATGCAATTTTTCTTTCACAATAAGTAGTAAATTGAAGCGAGACATTTGGAGAATTACATTAATATTATATCAACCGGTGACAATTTCCATCGATCGTAAAGACTTGCAACCAAATGTAAAGAATTTCAAGTACAAATGAGCTTGAATTTCAAGTAAATTTAAATCAATGGTTAATATCAGGGTCATGATAGCACTTGAACACGTGATAAAAATAACTCTATTATCATATTATAAACCAACTAATACCACTAAATCGCGAGTTGTCGGCGGGTTAATGCCTATATATGAATCTTTATAACTTTTTTCCAAGGTTATTAATTAGTTGTTTAAGATAGAAAATACAGATTGTTACCTATTCATTTATAAACACATTCAGCGAGCCAATGCGCTATTTATTTAATTAGCTGGGTAATAAGTGATAAATATAGTCTATAAGTAGCGGGAATTCTACTATACCGTCACTGTACCGTGCCGTCCATAAATAACAGGTGATTGCCGGTTCTCTTTAGTTATTTGTTTTTTTTATTGCCAGCTGTCGTTTCTTCTCTTCACTTTATTTTTTTTATACTGTTTATTACCATTGTTCCATGAAAAGAATATAAAGCAGAATCACGGTCTCGAAGATTCAATTAAATTTCTATTGTGAATTTGTTTTAATTAGTTTATTTATGGTGCTCCAAATATTTATAGAAGTTTAGTAAATACTCCATTTAATACACTTATATATATCCGTATGTATTTTACTCGTTTAAAACTTTCGTATTCATATTATTGTCAATTTGTTTTATTTTTTCTGTTTATTTGATGGCTCTTGTACTAAACACGTATAAAACCCGTATAACACGTTTAATATCCTTATTTAACGAATTAAATTATAAATTTTAATATTATTTATTTATTTTTAAAATAATTTATTTTTATATATTTATGACTATTAACGTACTATTTATGTACCATTAGCTTAGAGACAATATAAATACTCGAACGTATATTTTATGTAATTTTCCTGTATTGTATTTTACTAACTATGGAAGTTAGTAGCGTAGTGTTAACAAATATGATTTTTTTTATATGAAAAAATAGGGATGTCTATGTATGGGTCAACCGCCAAATTATAATGATTTATTTTACATAAACTTTAATTATTACTAAATTAAAATTATTTCCATAAATTTTACCTCATTTACAACATAAATGATATGTTTATTATTTAAAACATATAATAACTATCCATAAAAATGTTTCTTGTTCACAAATATGATGATTGATATTAGATTGGGCTATAAAGTATGTTTAATGGTTATCAATTTTCTAACTATTATCCTTATCTTTCCAATTTAGATGAATCCTTAAACAATTTGTAAAAAATATCAAAACATGACAGTATTAGTTATACAATAGTTTTTAGGTGAAATTTACACAAAAATTATATTTTAGTTGTCCAATTAAAAATATTGAATAGTTAGAATCGTATAATCGAATGAAAAATGTTGGGAAAAAGGTAATGGGTCTTCAAGAACTGTAAGTAGTAAGTAGACCTGGCAAATTACGATTCGGTCCGTTAACCCAATCCGATCCATTCGAAAAATAGAAGTTTTTATAACCCGAAATCCGAATGATTCGAACCTGATTAACACGTGTTTTTTGGGTTGGATGGGTTACCCGTTAGACCCGTATCATTTCATTTCACTTCAAAAATGATAAAATCACTTATAAATTGGTGAGATATTTTTAAAAAAAAAATCACAAGGATTTGTAAGACATGTTTGAAATTTAAGGATAATCAAATATCATGTGTTTCTTGTGATTTTTTTCTTACATAAGCATGAGAAGATTTGAGAACATGTTAATTGACACGTTTTAGTATTTTCGAGTCAAATATTGAAACTTGATGGGTTGGACCAATATTTGACCCAAAATCAACCAAATCAATATGACCCGACCCATAACCCGAGGCCCCAACCCGAACCGATTGCCAGGTCTAGTAGCAAGAGCCAACTGTTGCTAAATGTTGGGAATTCTTTACGTATTCGGTTTCCATTCATCTTATTAAAAACTTTATGTATATCTAAATCATTTAGCTATAAGGATCATTAGTTGGATAAATTTATCACAACCACTGTATGAATGGTTTGTAGACTATACCATTAGACTAGAAACTTATAGAGATTGTATTTTTTGTTTCAAAATAAATAATTCTATTCTACTTTTAATTAAGAAACATAACATGTAGTGGCGGAGCCACGTTATTAGTTATTGGTAATAGTTATAAATATAGCTAAAATTACATATAATTTTTTTGAGAAATAGAGTAATTAGTAAGAAATTAATCTCTCTCCAATTACCACGATTCAAATATCTTTAATTTATATTCTCTCATTTGAATTTTTAGGATAATTTATACTTAATTTTGTGAATACATGATGAAAATATTTAAAGTTTTAAAGTAATACTATCATATTTAGTTTGAAGATTTCCAACCAAAATCTGCATTTTTATTGTTTTTCTACGGGCCCATATTAATGAAAAATAATGGAACAAAAGTGGAAAACATGAAAACAAAATATTACACGACCTTTATGTAAAGTATTGAACAATTTTTTAAATTACAAAAAATTGAAAATGCTTTTGCTTGTTTCCACAGCCCCGGCAACATAAAAAGCCAAAGACCGGCTATAGCCGGTAGCATGTAGACTGCACCGCTACAGTGACTGCACTACAGAATTACCCCTATAAGTAGTACTCTGAAGCGAGAGAGGAGACGTTAACTAATTTTTTCAATATTAATATATTAATATTTTATAAATAGACCCACCTTAACTAATTTGTGGCTACACCCTTTACTACGTTATGAGTCAACCAAGTGCAACTTAATAAGCTTATATCTTCCCATTGTACGGGAGATCAGCTAAGTAAGCTCAACTTCTTAAGTCAAGTAAGCAAGTACAAAATTAAGTATGTCTCTCCATGGTATGAGAGGTTGTTCAAGCAAGTACGTATAAAATATCAAGTTAATAAGTAAAAATAAGAACCCTCCCTTAACTAGTCTCACGCGGCCACCTTACTCCTTGTAGATGAGGAGCACCTTGTAGATAGGGCTGGTAAATGGTTATCTGGTTAACGGTTTAACCGGTAACCGTACCAGTAACAGGCGATTACTTGTTAACCGTTAACCGGGCGGTTACGGTATTCGATAGGGGTAACAAAGCTGATGGTATACCGAACAAGACCCGGTTAATAATCTGCGATTAATCAGTTTAATGCATATACAATATATAATCAAAAACAAATTTTTCCATCAGTTTAATGCCTTCCGTCCTCTCCTATGTTCTCTCCTCTCTCTCCATCTCCATCGAGAAACAATTCTCTTCAAACCCATAAACAGATGAAACCCCTCCTCCTCTCTTTCTCGATTCGTTGACCTAGACCACGTCGTCGCCGATTCGTCATCTCAGAGGGTGTCCGATACGTCGCCAGATCTGGAAATAGCTGTTGAAACTGAAAGAGCTGTGTTCTTCGTCGGCTCGTTTGTGCTCACCCAACCACCGCCTTTCTCCACTCCTCTGCCACCTTCGCCGTCGCTGCTGTGGAGAACCCAGAACCCAATTCTAGATTTTATGGGAAAATACGACGAGTCGCTCTCGATCTGCCTCTCGATTCCAGATCGGATGCCATGCAAACTCTTCACGTGGCGGCTCTCTCTACCTCTCGAGGCTAGATCCGGCGACATGCTATCTCCCTTGCGCGGCGGGGCTTAGTCCCTCTCGATTTTTGATCCAGATACGGGATACACCGCCGGTGACTCGCTCTCCCTCTCGAATCCATATCCAGTGCCATGCAACTCCCTTGCGCGGTGACGCTCTCTTCATCTCGAGGCCAAATCTCTTTTCACTCTCGATTTCAGTTTCGGAGCCGCGGCCGGGACATGATAATGATCACTCGCCGCTGGGAAAAATTCATCATTGCCAGGGTTATCGAGTTACCGGGTTCGTTACCGGTAACCGGCTATTCGATAAACGGTAAACCGTCTATTTTTCGGTACCAGCAGTCGGCAGTGGTTTTCCCTAATCCTGTATACCGTTAACTGGAACCGATTACCGGTTAACCGGTAACCCACCGATTACCAACCCTACTTGTAGATGAGGGCTCATGATATGTATGTCATGATCGGTGCCGGAAGTGGTCACTATTACTCCCTGTAGATGGGGAGGTATGTTATGTTACTCCTTGTAGATGAGGAGGTTATATATGTTCATGTACGATGGTGCCAGACGCTTGTGTTAGTTAAGTCGAGGGCGGGATCCCATTTCAAGTTAAGTAAGGAGAAAAGAGTATAAGTGAGAATATGATAATAATAATAATAATAATAATAATAATAATAATAATAATAATAATAATAATAATAATATACTAACAGTAATGTACCCAATAACGTATCATAAGCATCACATGTGCATATTATGCTCTTAAGTCTGACAACGAAATTAGAATTTGGACTGACCCCATCGACCGCATTTGCAGGGATCGTAGAAGCTCCATAAGAACGCTCAGAAATTCAGCAGCTCCTGACAAGGATCAATGGCTCTAGAGGACTCCAACAGGAAGACGTTAACTTTGGGTATACCTTAGTAGGACGAGAGACTTGATGCGGTTTTATGAAAGATGTTTATTAAGACAAGTATTTCATGATTGTTCATATTTGAAGTATTATTTAATATGTTATATTTCCGCTTCTCTTCAAAGTATTTAATGCTAAGTATTTATTAAGGGTATTTTAATAAAAGTAGTGTTCGACCGAGCTAGGATGTTACAAAATCACTCCAATTTTTTTTTTTGTTTTTGGACGAATCCATTTGATAATTTGATAGAATGAGAAATGTGGGTAATAGTATTCTATATTTGGATTTTCTTAAAATTATTTTGGACGGATCCTAAATTCGATCAAAGTTGTAGCTTTGCTTACCGTTTTTGCAAAATTAACTTTGATTTAACTTATGATTATTGACCGCAACTAAAATCATTATTGCATACCAGAGCAAAATATTTTCGGACTCCTTATTTTGGGAATTCTCTAACTATGACAAGAAACAGTCCATACAAACCGATTAAATTCACCCTACATCATAATGAGATGGATTTTATTGAACTGTTTTGGATGGATTTCATAAATTACCCATTATTGATGCGAAAAATTACGACTCGATCAGAACTCGCCTGAAAAATAAAAAATCGGTTGAAATTTTTATAACTCAAAACCCGTATGACTCAAATCCGATAAATCCATAGTTTTTGGGTTGGGTTGGGTTGGGTGGGTTAGTGGGTCGATCCTCTTAGACCCATTTCATTTATATGTCATTCTCAAAATGATAAAATCACTTATAAACTGGTGAGATATTTCAAAGTTTTCATAAGGATTAAGAAAAATTTAGAGTGCAAGGACAATTAAACATCATTTGTTTCTTGTAATACTATTACTTACGTGATTGTTTATTAACTGTTTGTGCAATTTGTATTTCTTTTCATTAGCATACAAGTAGTTAAGAATTCGTTAATTGACATGTGTTAGGTAATACATATGTGAAAATTTGTGTTCTTTAGCAATTTTTGAAGTATATTTAATATTGTTTCGGGGAACGATCAGGACCGAAACCTAACCCGAAACTCGGTAGATTGGGTTAACATTTGACACAAAATAAGCCAACCCAATATTGGCACGACTTGTGACGACCCGTAAACCGAGATTCTCAACCAAATTACCTAACCCGATCCGATTGTCAGGTTTGATGTTTGTGGGTGTTGTTAGTGGAAAAGACCATAGCTAGAGTATCCGGTTGCGTAATGCGTAGTACTAATATGTTCGTATCATTACGTGTGGTAATGCCCATGGTTCAAAAAGGCATGCTTAACCGTACGCTTAGGCACACCTAGGTGCAAGGCAATGGCAAAACGCCTCGCCTAGAGGTTTCGCGCCTAGTTAGATACTAGAACATGTCAATGGAGTAAGGTGACATATAAGTCTCTCCTAAACACAACTAGATGGAGCTAGAAAGTCAATATTAAAGTAGAAAATTAACGTCAATTACGAAATCAATTTTCTATTTCAATATTTTCAATAGCTCAAGAACTTTGTGAGCTATTGAGTTATGATTCTACGAATTCGAGCGCTATGATCTAGTCATTAAGTGTTGAGTACGTTCTTAATCATTTTAACTGAAGTGAAAAAGTGTTGTAGATTATTATTTCATTTATCATATCGTGCGAATAGGCATTTTTGTTCCAATGCCTAGGCATGCTTAGTCTACGCCTAGGCAAGCTAGGCGCTGGGCAAAGGCTCAACGCCCACCTTTCGCCTAGCGCTTTTTTGAACCTTGATAATGCCAACGAGATTGTAGTTATTGTTAGGTATTTGTCGTATATCCTTGGCGACTAAGACACAACAATATAGCGCAAATATGAGAAGAGAATACCCCTTTTTAATTAGAGTGGCGCCCTACATCCTTTCAACATAGATAGAGCCATTGTCATTTGATCAATGTTGTCAGAACCGAACCGGAGCATGACCCGGTAATGCGAACGGCTCTCACTTTAGTGGTCCAACCGGCATTAGACCGTTTAAAAATTGTTAGAGAACTGGTACCTAATAAACATTATCAGTATAAATAGTGGACATTTCTTAATCTGAGCTCGTCTCTTTCCTTCGAAATTGTGAAATTGAAATAAGGATTCAGTTTGAGAACCCGACATTTTTGGTTTATTTCAATTTTATGTAATTTTTTTAATTAAATTTAATGGCTCATGGCAAAAACCGGACGAGCGGCTCGATTGGTTCGAGCGGTTAACCCTTAACCGCCTCGGTCGCTCATCAACCGCTACATAAAACCGAAGCGGCTTTTAGACTGTTCCGAACCGATTTTGTGACCGGGTGGGCGGTTTCACCGGTCGGACCGAGCGACTAGGCTCGGCTTTAATAACACTGCATTTGATACAAACCCATGTGATCCTTATTCGCTTATGTCCCAGCTTTATTGTACCATGCTACCTATTCACTGGCTTATATTTGGAATGCATTATTAGGGACCCCATGTATAGAACTAGCTACCACGACTTTTTTATCACCATTTATTTCAATCAGATGATTAGTTGTTAAATAATTCATCATAAAGTTTGCTTGTTTGGTTTTCTTATCAAGAGCCACCTAAATTTTGTTGGTTGGAATAGCACCACGAGTCTGATTGTTTCGTTTTAGTCTATTAGTATCTCCCAAGCCATATAGCTACGTACTAATCATAAATCAATATCAGGTAATAAGTCACATACAGAAGAATGTGGGTTGTTGCTATTTTGCTACCAGCTTTCTTCTCCTTCATATTCTTGTGGCTCTACATAGCATTTATCGCCAGGAACAAAAGTTCTTCCGCCATCGAATGGCCAGTGGTGGGCATGCTTCCGGCCCTCCTTTGGAACGCAACCACCGATCTTCACGGCTTCATCACTCGACTCGTCAAAGAAAGCGGCGGCACGTTCGTGTTCAAAGGCCCCTGGTTCGCCAACCTGGACATCGTCGTCACCAGCGATCCGATGAACGTCCACCATGTCTTCAGCAAGAACTTCGCCAACTACGGGAAGGGTGAAGATTTCAGGACCATATTTGAGGAGTTCCTTGGAGGAGGGATCGTCAATTCGGATGGCGAGTCGTGGAAGATTCAACGGAAGAGGATCCATTCCTTCTTGAGCAAGGACGGCTTCAAAAACTACGTCATGGCGACGCTTCATCAGAAGATGGAGGAAACATTGTTCCGAGTCCTCGACGATGTTTGTTCGTCACCGGGAGTTAGGGGTGAGGTGGACATGCAAGACGTGGTGAGCAGGTTCATGTTTGACTATGTCTGCATGTGGGTCTTGGGATTCGATCCAGGTAATTAAATAAAGTATTAGGATTTGGAACATGATTAAGTCTTAAGAGTTAATCAGCCTGACTAAAAATTGCTTTGTGGATTAATTTGGATTCATTGAGATTCCATGCCCCAATGAAGGAAAATCTTCAACCTGGCAAGTTTAGGTTGCGACTGTCCTTTAAAAAGATGCGGTGGCTTCAATAAAATTTTCAATCCTTTTGAAGTATTAGAGACGGCTCACTATCAATTTATACCTCTTTCAGGTTACCTTTGTGTTGACAGACATTTAGATACCTTCTCATGTGGCAAAGCATACGACGACATTGAGGAGGCCGTCGTATACCGACATATTGTCCCAAAAGGTGTATGGAAAATTCAGAGAATATTTGGGATCGGATCGGAGAAGAAATTTAGTACAAGTATTGAGGTATTGGATAAGTTCTTGTACGATGTCGTGAAAACCAAGAAACAAGAGTTCTACAAAGAAGATAAACGCCTACAACTTGAATTGCTAACACAATGGATGGTAGCAGATGAAAGAGGAGAAAGTTCAGATAAATTTCTACGGGACTTTGGAGTGACATTAATAGCGGCAGGGAAAGACTCTGTGTCTTCGGTTCTAACTTGGTTGCTCTGGTTGGTTGCAATCCACCCTCAGGTTGAGAAAAAGATTATCGAGGAGATTGAAAGAGTAGTGGTAATGGCTAAACGACGACCAAATCCTAGAGAAGGACGATTGTTAGGAGTTTTCATGATCGATAAAGATGAGATGAATAGACTTGTATATCTCCATGCAATCATCTGCGAAACATTGAGATTGTACCCACCCGCACCATTCGAGCTAAGATGTGCCATTGAAGATGATATGCTCCCTAGCGGCCATCTCATTCACAAGGGTACTAGGATTTTGTTCTCCATATACTCCATGGGGAGGATGGAAGAGATATGGGGGAAAGATTGCATGGAGTTCAAGCCTGAGAGATGGATTTCGGAGCAAGGGAGCTTAATCCACATCCCCTCATACAAGTTCATTAATTTTTTGGCAGGGCCAAGGTATTGTTTGGGGAAGTCGTTGTCTTTCATGCAACTCAAGTTCATTGTTAGTACTCTTCTATGGAACTACAAGTTTGATATGGTAGAGGGTCAAATCGTCAAGCCACTTCCTTCTACTATGTTGACAATGGAAAATGGTTTGAAGATGAGAGTTTCCAAGAGAGATGTTTAGTTAGTTTCTTCTTAATAATTGTGGTTTGCAATAAATATTGGTACGAGTTGGATTGCTTTTAAACTAAAGTTGTTATTATTGCCTTATTCAATAAATATATTGTCTGGTACCACTTGAATATGACATCTTTCTAGACAATATCACCAAAATTCTCCTGTCTGTTGTTTCTCTTTTCCCGAAGCAGTAAACACAGTTTTAATTTCTCCAATAAGAACAGAATTCGACTTTGTATCGGACGAGAACGATCATAAATGTCTAAAAGTTGTTGCACATATTTATGATGATAAACATATTTAGTCGCAAATTCGACATATTCAGCGGCCAAAAGTTAGACAGTTGGTCACAAAAGACAATTTGTTTTCTGTCTCCTCTCATTGTTAATGCAAAGCATCCATTTCTTCCTTTTATAGTTCATTCAGTGGAATAAAATAAATATTGACTTTTTCAGCTTTCAAAATAGAATACAGAGCATGTAGAGGTGGCAATTAGGATCCAAATCCATGAATCCAATCCAATCCATTCACCAAATTATCCACTTAATCCAATCCATTTAAATCCAATCCATTTGATCCAAATCCAATTGGATTGGTGGGTTCATGGATCAATCCATGGATCCAAATGGCAAATTACGATTTGGTACCTATATTTTTATATTTTATATTTTGGTACCTAAAATTTATATTTTTATACGAAAAATATCATTGGAAAATTACATTTTGGTACCTAAAATTTTTCATTACGACATTTTAGTACCTAAACTTTTCAAAATTTACATTTTGGTCCAAGCTTTGGATGTCATTTGGATTCATGGATCAATCCACCAATCCAATCCACGAATCCACGAATCCGATCCAATTGCCGCCTCTAAGAGCATGTGATGGTTTTTTATACCTCTGTTCGTTATGAATCACTTAAAGCTTCATTTACTTCTTTAATTATCATCATAAGATGGCAATAGTGACGAAACTATGTGAATATAGGAACTAAAATCCTCCTGAATACTGAATCCAACGTCAAACAAATTAACTTACTAAACATAAAGAAAATAAAATCCTTGTTAAAAATGTTCATCTTCTTAAAAACATAAAGAAAATAAAACTCGACATTGATGATATTATTGAGATCAATTGGTATTTGACTCTTTTTTTTTTTATGTATTGATCAAGATGTGAACATGGACTGAAGCTCCTTATGATACGGACTTGTATCTCTATTAGTGTATCTGTTTGTGAACATACTATCATTGCTCTATAATTGAGAAAGCTATATTTTTTTTCCTTTTGTATTGAGAATTTTTGCCTTAGACATTTCAAATCTTTAAAATCTACGGGTATCAAAACTTTATTGATTCGTAATTTTTTTCCTTTTATTATATCTCTTCGTTTTATTTATTTATCGCATTAAATATATTTATCAACAAACTTATCAATGTTTCTCGAATCTCTCTAATTTTTTTAATCAAGGATAAACATGTTATTTAATATAAAATTATAATTTTTATTTTCATTGAAGCTTAACAATCACAGTTACCATACAATAAACATTTTAAAATCTATTTCAACTTTTCGAAGAGGAAGAATCTTTAGATTGTTAACAATCTATCAATTTAAACTCATATTCTCCAAATGAACCCTAAGTGATTTGTTCGTTAACATAGTAACGGAGTCTCTGACCGAGAAGCCTTGGTTTCGTATCGTTATGACAACCCTCAGTATAAACAATGGTTTATTACAAAGAATAATATGACCAATCTGTGCAAACTTAAAGTCTAATGATTTAGCAGCACAAAATAATATGTTTAAACCTGTACAAACTCTAAAAAATCAAATGTAGCCTTTAGCTTAAGAGACCGTGTAAGAGATAACAAAAATTCTAAACAAACATTTCCTCAACAACTCAAATAATTAAAAAGACTAATTAAGTGGTGGTATGTGGTTGATGGATCTAGTAACATGAATTCTCGCTAGGCCATCAATAATAATGAATCTACCTACCGATCGCGACCAACAAATATGATGTGATGAGTAGTTGTTGGATTGGGCGATCGAGCTGGAGAACTATAGACCACAGAATCTATCTATAGAATACAACTACATGATTCATATGGATATGGCCCGGTGAATTGATCATCACCGTCCATTTCGTCGGTTGCCTCTGGTGGTGAGATCGTAGTCACCATGCAATGCTAGCTTTCACCTTTGAGCCATTTTACTCTCTTCTAAACTATTAGTGGTTCGAAATACAAGCTAAGTTAAATGTGTATACTGACATCAAAAATACAAATTTATTTTTCATTATAAAGACTTTTATACATTTATGTACCAAATGTAAAGCCAGTGACAAGTAAGATAGAAATTTTATTAAGTAGTACTTTGAAGCATGGTCCATGAAACCGTACCGGAGACCGTACCGGGAAAGTCAGCGTTAGGGTATTTTATGGTAAAACCGTGGTTTAATCGTAGTTCAACCGTTATACCGATAAATACCGCATATCGGTTTAGCCTCCGATACTGATATTTAGTGGTTGAAACACCGGTACGGTACAGTTTAATGGACACTGCTTTGAAGTGAGAAAGGGAGGACCATTTCGATGGAGTATGAAGACTTGCAACCAACTTATTCGTATAGGCTGACTAAAGGAGCTTGGTCTCGCTCTCTGTGTACAGTGTACTTTTTCCTCTTATGCTAAATAAGACGACGAAGAAGAAGAAAGGTAGAGAGAATAGAGACACCATTAAGTTAAGTAGTGTCGTGGCGAAGGCAACACCACACGTACGTAGCTAAGTGAAGATTATAACATCACAACGTAACTCACAAGTTTGTACTGAGTTGGTTAGAGTCATGATGGATAGCTTTCACCTCTTCAATAGCTTCATAAATTTGGCTGGTTAATTGGATGCCTTGGTACACGTATGATTGCAACACAAGGTTTGAATTTGTGAGAAACCTTCCACGCAAATTCGATCGTTTGGATGGGTTTCTAGACTCATGCATTGCTTTCAAGCTTTGTTGTATCATAAATATTTTTGTTGGTTGGCCGTGGAGGACACATACACACCTGTCAATATTGATACATGCACGTCACAGTACGTAGTACTGTACTATATATACATACTGATACAGTAGTTGATAGGGGTGTTCATTCGGGTTCGGTTTTTCGGGTTTACCCGAAACCGACCCAATTATATACATTTTCGGTTTTTGGGTTCGGGTTTGTTATGGGTTTTTCGGTTTCGGGTTTGGTTTTGCTTATCGGTTTTTCGGGTTCTGTCTGAAAACCTCCAATGAATAGAACACAGCCTGTGTTCTTAGGCGTTTGGGTTTTCGGGTTTTGGTTTTGCTTTAACCGAACCCGATAAGAAATTTTCGGGTTTCGGGTAACCGAAACCCACAAACTCTTATCGGGTTCAGGTTCGGTTTTCTGTGATTTTCAGTTTCGGATTTTCGGGTTATTTCGGGTTTCGGTTCGGGTAACCAAACCCGACCGGAACTGACACCCCTAGTAGTTGATCGTTATATATAAAAAAATCACCCATGCAAAGGGCTATTAATAAATCAATTAAACCAAAAATCATCAATGGCCACCATTCCACTACTGGCCATTTTGCTACTAATTCTCCTCTCCTTCACATTCCTCCTATGGCGGCCTTCCATAGCTAGTATTAGGAACAAAAACTTCTCTTTGCTCGAATGGCCGCTGCTAGGCATGCTTCCCGGCCTCCTTTGGAACGTGTGGGCCGACGATCTCCATGGCTGCATCACTAGAACCCTCAAAGAAAACGGCGGCACGATCGTGTTCAAAGGCCCGTCGTTCGCCGACATGAACTTCATCGTCACCTGCGATCCCATCAACGCCCACCACATCTTCAGCAAGAGCTACGCCAAGTACGGGAAAAACGAAGATTTCAGAGCCATGTTCGAGGTCCTGGGAGACGGCATCTTCAACGTGGACGGCGAGTCGTGGAAGTTCCAGCGCCAGATGCTCCATTCCATCCTCAACAACGAGGAATTGCAGAACCACATGATGACAACCCTCAAGCAGAAGATGGAGGGCACCTTGTTCCGAATTCTCGACGATTATTGTTCATCCAGAACCGGAGCTGAGGTGGACATGCAGGACGTGGCAAAGAAGTTCATGTTCGACAACATTTGCCTGTGGGTTTTGGGGTTTGATCCAGGTTAAACATTTAGTATGATTTTGCACTCGAGTTTATATATAGTGCAAGTAATTGTGTCTTCGTTCAAATTATCAATCCTCGATCTATCGCAGGTTACCTATGTGTAGATGAGCGTTCAAAAACTTTCTCCTGTGGGAAAGCATTCGAGGAAATCGAGGAGGGGATCATATACCGACATATAGTGCCCAAAGGTGTCTGGGAGTTCCAGAAAAGGTTTGAGATTGGTTCGGAGAAGAAGATAAGTCTAAGTACGAAGGTGTTGGATGAGTTCTTATACAATGCCGTCAAGATCAAGAAACAAGAGATGCTGCACAAAGAAGAGCAAAGACAACATCACGACATGCTAACACAATGGTTGGTGGCTGACCATCAAAGCCCAGACAAGTTTCTAAGAGACATCGCGCTTACACTAATTTCAGCTGGGAGGGACACCCTATCTTCCACTCTATCTTTGTTGCTATGGTTGGTCGCGACCCACCCTGACGTTGAGAGAAAGATTCTTGGGGAGATCGAACGAGTAATTATAGTCATGACTAGGACTGCTAGAGGGACTTCGAGGTTTCTGATCAGCAAGGATGATTTAAATGAGTTAGTGTACCTTCATGCCGCCATTTACGAGACATTGAGGTTGTACCCACCATTGCCATTCGAGCACCGATGCGCCAATGAAGCTGACGTGCTCCCTAGCGGCCAAAAAGTTCATAAGGGAATGAGGATGTTGTTCTCCATGTACTCCATGGGGAGGATGGAAGAGACGTGGGGGAAAGATTGCATGGATTTCAAGCCTGAAAGATGGATTTCAGATGAAGGAAATATAATTCATGTTCCGTCGCAAAAGTTCATGACTTTTTTGACAGGACCGAGGACTTGTTTGGGGAAGGCGATGTCTTTCATGCTACTTAAATTCATGGTTAGTTCAATTCTATGGAACTACAAATTCGAAATGGTAGAGGGTCACATCGTGAAGCCAACACCATCCATGGTACTGTCAATGAAAGATGGCTTGAAGATGAGAGTTTCCAAGAGAAATGTATAGTTTCTTGTGAACAAGAACATGATCTAGTGGTACTACCAATTGAACCTGATTCTCTCGGATTCAAATCTCTCTAGTAGCAGATAATTATGAAAATAAATCTATATCAGCCTTATCTAAAAAAAGAGAGATGTCATTTTATTTCTAATCAATATTTATGGTCTTTAGTAAATAGAAATGAGTACGTATGGGTTGTGAGCTGCATGGTTGTTACTAGTGTCGTAATAAATAAAATGTGGGCTCCCATCTGTCTCTTCCTCTCTTGCTTCGTTCCAAGGAACATAGTATAATAACCAATAACAGATCTTTTTGGAAAGTTTTAGCCTAAAGTAAAATAATAATAATAATAATAATAATAATACATAGAAGCCTAGGTTGTGAGTTACTATTTATTAGTAACTCTCACACTCCTCCAAATGCAAGTGGGGAAGTTCCAAGTTGCTTCTTTTACCCCACTCTCCATTCTTGAACCTTTGTGTTTAGCTATTGCTAGCTAGGTTTACATCAATTGAACCCAAACCAATGTTGTTAGAACCGAACCGGAGCATGACCCGGTAACACGAACGGCTCGCACTTTAGCGGTCCAAGCGGCATTAGACCGTTTAAAAACCGTTAGAGAACCGGTATCTAATAAACGTTATCAGTATAAATAGTGGACATTTCTTAATCAGAGCTCATCTCTTTCCTTCAAAATTGTGAAATGGAAATAAGGATTCAATTTGAGACCCCGACGTATTTGGTTTATTTCAATTTTCAATTTTCAATTTTCTACAATTTTTTTAATTAAATTTAGTGGCTGGATGGCAAAAACCGGACGAGGGGCTTGATCGGCTCGAACTGTCTGAGCCGGTTTTGTGACCGGGTGGCGATTTTACCGGTCGGGCCGAGCGGCTCGACTCGGCTTTAATAACACTGACCCAAACACAAGGGTATCCTAACTTGAACCCAAGGAGCGGCCACGAGTTTTGTATCGGGACCGAATTTCATCTTCTTTAGTGTTTTTTCCTTTCTCCTTTTCCTTTTGTTGAGCATCATCACAATTGAACCCAAACATTAATTAATATATAAAATTCTAGGTTGTGAGTTACCACAAATTTTGTATCGGGACTGAGTTTCATCCTCTTTAGTGCTTTTTTCTTTCTTCTTATCCTTTTTGTTGACCATGATCACAATTGAATCCAAATCCATGGGTATCCAACCTAATTTAATTAGGTCAAAGCGATCGACTTGAAACTGACTTTAGTATTTATGAATTTCTCTTTTTTTTCTTCTTTTGGTTGGTAAGAGAATTGAACCCGAATCTAAGTTATTAACAAGTGTTGTATTGTGAGCGAGTTTTATCCGCTTTTATTATGATCTGGCATGTTTGGGATATCTTTGATATAGTGTCTTTTGGAGTATTTTGTAGCTTTTTACGGTGATATAGCGTTGAACTGGCTAGTGGTGCTTTGTTTTTGCCCTGCGCAGAGCCTATGAGGTCCACCTCGTTGTAACTAGTTCTTTTATTTCTACGTTATTAAAGCAACTGATTCAACGAAAAAAAGAGAATGACAATTGAACTTTGACCCATTGTTGACGAGTTTGATATCGAGAGCGAGTTTTATCCGCTTTTGTAATTAACAGGTTAGGTAAATTGTGAATTTGTTAAAACTAGGTCGACCCGGTCAGAGCGAGTTGAACGCAATGTTGAGAGTTTAGGGTCGTCAGTGAGTTTTATCCACTTTAGTATTTATTTTTTATTTTTTTTTCCTTTTGGTTGAGAATCACAATTGAGTTCAAATGCATAAGTATTCAACCTAATTCGACCTGACCAAAGCGACTTAAAAGTCGCTGTTTACAATTTTGGGCTAATAATTACGAAGAAAAAATGGCTGATAATAATTTTGTTAAGTGCGCGGCCAATATTGGCGTCACCAATATGGTCGCTATAGATATGGTCACAATAGCCGGTGACCAAACTAGGATCGAGAGCAAGAAAAGGTTACGTGGCTAATACTAACTACGGTAAAAAATTTATATGCGTCTGTTTTTCCATAGCCACGTAATTCTTAATACAGACGCAAAATTAGTAACTAGAAAAACATTACATCCGGAGATACCAATCATAACAACAATAGCAAGCCAACATCGAAAAATAAATGACAGCAACATAATAAGCTTTCTATATCACCAAATTCGATGCCCTCTTGGAAACTCTCATCTTCAACCCATGCTTCATCGACAATATCATAGATGGTGTTGGTTTCATGACGTGATCTTCCACCATATCAAGCTTGTAATTCCACAGAATAGCACTAGCCATCGACTTGAGTTGCATAAAAGCCATAGTCTTGCCCAAACAAGTCCTTGGCCCCGAGATAAAGGCCATGAACTTGTATGACGGAACATAGATTATGCTCCCTTGTTCCGAAATCCATCTCTCCGGCTTGAATTCCATACAGTTATTCCCCCATATCTCTTCCATCCTACCCATCGAGTATATAGAGACCAATATCTTTGTTCCCTTACGTACACAATGGCCTGTAGGGAGGACATCTCCCTCCACGGCGCATTTGTGCTCAATTGGGAATGGTGGGTACAACCTTAATGTTTCACATATGGTTGCATGGAGGAATATTAGTTTGTTGAGCTCATCCTCGCTCAGAAGCCCGCCACTTGATGATGTTGTTGTGGTCATGACTTGTTTGATTTCTTCAAGAACTCTTTTCTCGACATCTGGGTGGGTGGCAACCAGCCATAACAACCAAGTTAGAGCAGAGGACACCGTGTCTCTCCCTGCTACTATCAAGCTGATAGCAACATCTCTCAGAAACTTGTTTGAGAACTTCTCTTCCCCCACCAAAAGATGTGAGAACAAGTCGCGCCTCTCGGTAGTGGAATTATCGATATTGTTTCCCAATGTCGATAACTCTTGCTTCTTCATCTCGATGCTTGCATACAAGAACTCATCCAGAATCTTGCAGTACTTAGCCACCTTCTTCTCTACTCCAATCTGAAGCCTCTTTTGGAATTTCCACACCCACATGGGGACAACATGTCGGTATATAACTGCCTCTTCAATTTCATCAAATGCTTTCCCCAACAACAAGGCATGAAGTTCTGATGATGACAACAACTTGGAATCAGACCCGACATGGGAGAGGGAACATGGGTCAAATCCAAACACGAGCGAGCAAATATTGTCGAACACCAAATTTTTTGCCACATCCTGCATGTCCAAAATCTCGTCACTTTTTTTGCCCGATGCATAATCATCGAGCACACGGAACAGGGTGCCTTGCATCTTCACCCTCAGGGTTTGCATCACTAGATCCCCAAACTCCTTGTTGTTTATCAAGGAATGAATGAGTTGCCTCTGAAACTTCCATGACTCCCCATTGGCATTGAATATGCCTTCTCCTAGAGTCCCTTCCATTATGATCCTGAGATCTTCGCCCTTCTCGTAGTTGGCGAAGTTTCTGATGAGGATGTGACGGGCGTTCATGGGATCGCTGGTGACGATGTAGTCGCATGAGTTGAGAAACATAGGGGACTTGTTGACCGTTGTCCCGCCGAGTAGTTTGAGACGCTGAGTGGCGTAGTCGTGGAGGTTGGATATGTTCCAAAGCAGGTAGGGAAGCTCCCCGACCAGAGGCCACGCCATTGCTAGGATGATGATAAGGCAAAGAAAGGCTGAGAGTAGCATGATCATGATGATGATGGTGATGATTTGTGTAGGTAACTGACAGGAATGGTTCTTTATCAAAGCCAATGATTTAGAGGTGATGAAAGGACGAAATGGGGAGGTTAGCTTTATGAAGACATGTGGGACTGGGGGTGGCTTCTTGACTTCAAATCTTTGGGTTATTTTAAAAGCAAAATCATGTGACGAAAAAATATTTATCACGTTCTTTGTTTAAATTTTAGGGTAAACACAATATATTATCCACAACTATTATGAAGCAGGGAATTATAGCCACAACTATAAAAATTCAAATGATTAACCATAACTATTGTTGCGGATCAAGATATGGCTAACTGTCCATTACTTTTATTGAATTTTTAACTTAGAAGGTTGAATCATCGGCCACGGGAACAGCCACGTCGGACTGCTTTTGATTTATAACTTTGAAACATAAAAGTTTAGTCAATATTACTAACGAAATTGTTAACAAATAGTTAACGTTTGGCTAATAATTTGAATTTCCATAGTTATGGCTATAATTCCCCACTTCATAATAGTTGTGGCTAATATATTGTATTTACCCTAAATTTTTATATCAACAATTATCGAAATAGAAATAATAGTTTGTGACAAAAATTTGTTACATGGAATTCAATCTACGATGTGATTCTACTTGGCTACATTTAATAACCAAATTGCTAGGTTGATATGTCAATTTTTATTACGATGTTCGAGTTTTAGAATGATTAGAAGAGTTTATATTCGGATTGGATAGAAGTTTGTCAATAACATGCATTGACAAATGGTTTAACCACCATATATGATCGACATGTACGAATTTATTGCGCGGTAAACTGAATTTTGAACGGATTAAAACTTATATGTGATAGTTGGTGATCTAATTAATGTTCAGTCTTAAAATCCTACCAGCACCATTAAATTCCTCCAAGGCGTAGCTATCAATATGGTGGCTGATCTAGTGCTTTCACATCCTACCAATCTGGCAACTAGTTTCCTTTTTGCTCCACTAACGTAAAAGAAATAGAGAAATGCACATTTGAGCCCAAATTGGAGAATTTGGGAACGTAATCATCAATTTGGGAAATATATCATTCAGACTAGCCATCTCTTTAATTTCCCCCCAAAGATCATGTAATGATTAATGAATATATTCTGATTCTTTCACCAAAATTAAAAGTTCAATTCAAATCATATTATTTCAGCGCGTATTAGGTGTAAATCGCTGGAGTGTCCAGTGATTTTTGGGTTAGATTGCATGAGTCTGCAGCGATCTAGCGAGATCGCTACAGACTCTAGTACTTAAACTCTATAAGTTGGTTCGCTTTGGTTGGCCGTGATCCAAGTTGGATCATTCCAATTTTCACTGAATCGCCACAAAGATCGCTGGAAATTGCAATCACCCACACCAAACTCTAATAATCTGACAAATTTTAGCGTCAGTATGATAGTGTGGGTACCTTTTAGTAACTAGTGTATTTACTATTTAGGAATCCGTATGGGGCTTGAATTTCGTTGGGCTCAATGATCAACTAACCTGGTCTAGTAAAGAAAGATATACTTGGAGAGTGCTATCTCTTTAGTGGAAATTAAGTGGAAACCACGTAAATTATAGTATCTTTTATGTTTGTCGCAAATAGTTTTGGGTTTATTTTTAACGTGAGAGATTGATAAATATTGCAGATGATCATGAAAAGGTAGAAAGAAAGAACTCCATTATTCTATTGAATCCATATTATAATGCTGCTTCATAATTATTGCAGATGCAAACTCTCCTACATAAAGTCTTTATCAAGATCCCATCCTAAACAGAAACCCCAACATCAAACAAGTAAATCAACTACAACAAGAAGACACACTCAAATTAAACCAAACTCCTTTTGGAAACCCTCATCTTCAACCCATCTTTCATTAGCAATATCATAGCAGGTGTCGGCTTCACGACATGACCCTCCACCATATCGAACTTGTAGTTCCAGAGAATGGCACTGGCCATGGACTTGAGCTGCAAGAAAGCAATAGCCTTCCCAGTACAAGTCCTTGGCCCTGCTAAAAAGGCCATAAGTTTGTACGACGGAACATGGATTATGTTCCCTTTTTCCGAAATCCACCTCTCCGGCTTGAACTCCGTACAATCTTCACCCCATATCTCTTCCATCCTACCCATCGAGTATATGGAGAACAATATCTTCGTGCCCTTAGGCACACCATGGCCACTAGGTAGCACATCTGCTTCCACAGCGCATTTATGCTCGAATGGCGCGGGTGGGTACAACCTTAAGGTCTCCCAAATCGCGGCATGAAGATACACCAGTTTGTTCAACTCATCCTTGGTAAAAAACAATCTATCTTGATCATCATCATCCCGCCGCACGTCCATGACTAGCTTGATCTCGTGTAAAATTCTTCCCTCGACAGTCGGGTGGGTCACGACCAGCCAAAGAAACCAAGTTAGGGCAGAGGAGATTAAGTCTCTCCCAGCTCCTATCAAGCTGAACACAGTGTCCCTCACAAACTTGTCTGACTTGTCTTGTCCCGTTACCAAAAGTCGTGTCAACACATCGTTGGCATTGTTGTCGTCGTTAATTCCTCCTAGTTTCACCAACTCTTGCTTCCTCGTCTCTATCCTTGCATATATGAAGTCATCGAGGATCTGGCGACTTCTGCTTGCCTTCTTCTCCACTCCAACATCAAGCCTCTTTTGGATTCTCCACAGGAATTTGGGGACAATGTGGCGGTACACGACAGCCTCCTTCAGATCATCAAATGCTTTGCCACACAACAATGTAGGAGTAGTAGTGGAAAGTAGTAGTCCAGCAGGCCGCAGGTAGCCAGGATCGAACCCCAATACCAACAGGCAGATGTTGTCGAACATGAACCTTTTGAGCACATCCTGGATGTCAACAACCTCGGATGATGACGCACAATCATCGAGGACGCGGAACAAGGTGTGCTCCAACTTGACCGCCATGACTTTCATGACGTGATCTTCGAACTCCTTGGTGTTGATCAGGGAGTGGACGAGCTGCCTCTTGAGCTTCCACGACTCGCCGTCGGAGTTGATGATGCCGTCACCATAGGCGTCCATGATTGCCTTGAAATCGCGGCCTTTCTCGTAGTTGGTGAAGTTTGTGCTGAGGATGTGGTGGGCGTTCATGGGGTCGCTGGTGATGATCTGTCCCCGTTGAGGAACATGGGGCCGCTGAGCAACAAAGTCCCGTTGTTCAACTTCAGGAGTCGAGTGGTGAAGTCGTGGAGACTGGATGCCTGCCAAAGCGCGATTGGAATGTCCCCAAAAAGGGTCCGCATTAAGCCGATGATGCAAAGGAAGGCTGATGAGAGTAGTATTAGTATTACACAAAGTTGCAGGAGCTCTGCAGTTGACATGATTAATTAATGTCTCTATGCAAATGCAATGAATTAAGGAACCTTAGCTTCTTTTTTAATTTTTGGCTTCCTTTCCAATCTCTTGGACTTGGTTGTATTCAAAAATACGTACGTACACCAAGTTATTATAGCTATCAACGTAACTAATTAAGTTGGTGGATAATCTATAGCTTTCACATAACGATACTAATTCGGCTGCTCTTTCCACTTTTGGGTCGTTGCAATGAACATTACTCTGAAATGCTCATTTAAGTAAAGTTGTTAATTAGCTGTGACGCATGAAATTGAGTAGCCATTTTTACTTGTGTCGTTGATAATTAAATAGCGAATATATTCTGTCTTTGATAATTAAATAGGATGGGTACTGGTGTGAGCTATATGGTTGTTACTTGTGTCATTTCAATAAATAAAATGTCATGTATGAGTGCAAATGGAACGAACGAGTAAACTATTGCAACCAATTTATATACTCCCTTCCTGGGAAAGCATATTATATATATAGTTCTCAAGGGAATGACGAGTGTGCTACTTAACAATAGCTCCAATTAATATGAACATTTCGTCCGAATAACTTTCTAATTTGAATGAATTGACCACAATTAATGAGGGATGAAGTGGAGGGACACACTTGGTATTATAAAATTTTGGTGAAGGGGACCAACATGGACCTATTTGTGAATACTTAAAATAATTATTGGCATCAAAATGTAAGATAAAAAAATTTAGCTACTAATATGTAATTTTACACCGATATTTTAAGGACCTAACTGTAAAAGAAATAATTTTAGACACTAAATATTAAGATCTATTAAGTTCGTATATCAAACTGTAATTTGTATATGAATTACCTACATGAAAGCAGCGTAAAATATAAAGAGGAAGGGGAAGGGAAAGACAAAACATGCCACAAGTTCATCTAAACATACCACAAGTTTGTCAAAGCATAAAACAAGTGGGAAGGGGAAGCATACCACTAAGTTTCCTAAAACATACCACAATATTGGTCCTACTTGTAAATTTTTAAAAGTTTAGGTATCAAAATATAAGAGAAAATTTCTTAAAAACTAAAACGTTATTTTTCATCAATATTTAGCTGGATAAGCTCAAGAGGAGGTCAGGGAGCATTCCCAAGAATGACCAATGGCAGACGGGTGAGTGCTTCTTAATTTCTGAGAAGCGAGTGCCATAGGAAGATGACTAGGGAAAAGAAGGTTAGTAGTAGTTGTGTGGCCATGTCTCTCCAGCGAGTGAAGCCAATGGGGTAAGTATTAATGCGTTGGTGTTGAAGACTACTAGTTTGGGGCTTGAGTTCAAGTCTTTAAACCTCATTCTTTAAGTAGAATCTTAAAGCCTTCCTATTGGCTAATAGTGGATTAGGTAGTTAATGAGGTTAGTAGTTAATACTTAATAGGTAGTTAAGAATAAATAGGGTTATACAAATATAATTAATATTATTAATTAATGATTCTCTTTCTCTTTCCTCCCATGATTTTCTCCATAACTCTCTCTACGTTATAATTAAAAAGAAATACGAAATTAATTTTATTTAATATTAATATTTAATTGTTAATAAAATCCGAATTTAATCATTTTCCTTTTTTAAAATGGAAAGTTAAAATTTAAAATATATAGCCTCTCTCACATCTTGGCAACTTGCAATTTAGTATCAACGTTTTGTGATGGCATTATCAACATTTATAAATTGAATCATCATTAGGGCTTTTCGTTGTCTGGGTTTAGGATTTTTCATTATTAGGTATTCGTTTGTGTTATTATTAATGTTGTTCGATAGGCTTTTTAATAATGTTATATGGCATTATTAACTTTTTTTTAATGTTTTGTTTTGTTTGTAACATTATCAAAATCCAAATTGTGTTTTCAATTTGTTGGTACTTGAAGTTCATTCACTATTACATTGTATTATCAATTTAGTGTGCAATGTTTTATAATCACTTGAAGTGCTATTATCAAAGTTTTTTTAGCACAATACAACAATTAGCAACAATTTATTTCATTTGTATCATTGGTTATGTTTAGTGATTTGTATTATTAATATTTTTCGTTTATGTTTGTAACTTTGTCAAATGTCATTATCAAGAAGCATACTTGTTAGATATTCGTTTGTTTATGACATTTGCAAAAGTGAATTTGCGTTTAGTGATATAACTATGGTTATTAACCTTTAAGTCCAAGTTAGTAGCGTAGTTGGTGTCATTATTAATGAGTGTGTATAAGCATTAACAATGTTTGAAAAAATAGGATATTAATAATATCCAGTAAGATACTTAACAACCATTAGTTGCTATCATTATTAAAGTTTCTGGTTGCATTAGTCATTAAACACATGTTAGTTATTAACGTGTTTTTAGTGCTATTTGACTTTAAACATTGCAACTGAATTTGTTAATATTTTTTTATTACAAAAATCTATATCCTTATCAGTGACTTGCTCATTTGTTATTAATGGTTTTTAATATCATTATTAAAAGCTTGATGTGATTTTATAATGTTGAAGTCGGGCATTATTATATTGATGTTTTGTGTTTATTTTCAACGAAATAATTTTAGTTATCAATAATTTATTGTATTGTTATTAAAAGTTTGGTGTTGTGGCGTGAATGTTGGTTTGCTTGAGCTAATATTTTTCCTTACTAATGTTTGCTTCACTGAATCACACATGTGCACTATGTCACAAGTATCCAAGATGTTGAAAATCAGTATTGTGGTTTATGATCCTTGAGAATGATAATGTAAAGCAATACTAATGGATCACAAAACGTTAATAATGTCATTAGAAATTATTGGAAGAGGCATGACTAGATAGTTGTAAACATGATGTGAAAATGTGAATCATTAGTAAAGATGTTGTAAATCAATGATATTGTTATTCAAACTGTTATTGACCATATTACATAACTTTAATGATTCATTCATAAGCGTTGATGATGAAACTATAAAACGGTAACAATTGATCCAAAACATTTAATAATGTAATTGTAAAGAATTGATAAGTATATTGAAATCATTAATAATTATGAGATATAATAATAACGATTCATTTCATAAATGTTGATAATGTCAGTGCAAAACGTTAATACTGCATTGCAAGTTGCCACAAAGTGAGAGAGCATCTATTTTTAATTTTCACTTTCCATTTTAAAAATATAATATATTAAGTTCAAATTTATTAAATATTAAATAATAATATTTAATTAAATTGATTTCGAATTTCCTTTTAATTATAGTGGAGAGAGAGGGTTATGGAGAAGATCAAGGGCGAGAGAGAAAGACAATCATTAATGAGTAATATTAATTATATTTGCATAGTATCTCATTTATTCCAACTAACTATTAACTACTAACTCCTCATTAACTACCTAATCTACTATTAGCCAATAAAAATGGTTTAAGAATCTCCTTAAGCAATGAGGCTTAAGGACCGGATCCAACCCGCTAATTTGGTAAAGTAGCTCGTTACTTCCGTCATTTGCGTAAAAGAAACTGTGAAATGCACATTCGAGAGAGTATACCGCTCCTTCTAGTTTTAACATAACTCCATCCCTAACGGAAGTCGTTAACCTCATAAAATTTACAGTACATATTGCTTGAAAGGCGTAGAAAACAAAGTTTTTTTTATAAGGGTGGAAGATTTATTAATAAAAAGAAAGGAAACAGGAAAGACCAGAGAGAGTTCACAAGAGCTGAACCTCCCAGATCAAAAGTTCAAACAGGGAAAAGAGGCAAGCAACAAAATAAAAAGCAAAGTGGATCAGGCCCCTCCTGCTGCACCAACAGAAGAGGAACCAACAGGAACTAGCTCACAAGTCACGATCGTCAGGGCTAGATTGGGAGAGGAGCCCAAGCCACTCAATCCTATTAGTCTCGCTGAATCATCCCCTCTGCCGCCACCCAGCTAAGAAGAATCCTACCAATCTTGATGAAAATGGACTGCCATCTATGCTTCTCATCATTGAACATCCTTCCATTTCGTTCCTTCCATATCTCCCAAGTGTATGCGTGGAGAAAGAGCTGGGCGAAACGTTCACGCCATGAGGAACAAAGTTGTCATTGAATGCTGGAGCGGTCATGAGTTAGCCCATCAATTAAGTGTTTCGAAATGCATGGGGGAGTCTACTCCAGTTATAGTCTAATGCATGATCATAATTCATATGTAAAAGACGTAGAAAAGTCAATGTGGATTATGGATTTTGAGGTTCCATTTGGATGGAGAAATCGATTTGCATGGAGCGACCACGAGGTTCCCATTTGGTAGAAAATAGAAATCCTACGTTTTTAAAAATCACATTGAATGCAATTCGGTGGTTGATCTGTCGCCTTACCATACTACTAAATAATTACTATTTCAAACATAATCAATTTATTGAGAAACACATTATTCTACCCTTTATTTTCTCCAAAACCAAGTTGGCAACATCATATCTGGATTCTGAAACATGGTTACATTAGTAGGAGAGCATAATATAATTCATATTAATAAAAACATTACATTTTATGATTTATCTTCTCTTGGAAACTCTCATCTTCAAGCCATGCTTCATCGACGTAACCACCGAAAGTGCTGGCTTCACGGGATGGCCCTCAACCACCTCGAGCTTGTAGTTCCACAGGATAGCACTGGCCAGCGACTTGAGCTGAAGGAAAGACATTGCCCTCCCCAAACAAGTCCTTGGTCCGGTCATGAACGTCATGAACCTGTGGGATGGCACGGGCAGTAAGGTTCCATTTCCACGATCGATCCACCTCTCCGGTTTGAACTCTGCACAGTCCTCGCCCCATATCTGTGGCATCCTGGCCATGGAGCATATGGAGAATATCATCCTCGCTCCCTTTCGAACCCGATGCCCGCTAGGTAACAGATCCTCTCCCATGGCGCATTTGTGCAGGAATGGCACCGGTGGGTACAACCTCAACGTCTCGCAGATTGCTGCATGGAGGTACATCATTTTGTTGGTGGTCAACTTACCCTTGCTCCAAAAGGCCGCTTTTCCATTCACTGCCACAAATTGTTCAATTTCATCCAGAATCGCTCTCTCGACGTGAGGGTGGGTGGCGACCAGCCAGAGCAACCAGACGAGACCGGAAGATATGGTTTCCTTTCCCGCTAGTATCAGTGTGAGTGCAGTGTCTCTCAGGAACTTGTCAGATTGTTTCTCTACTACTGCTTCTCCTTCTCTTTCTTCTTCAACCATCAAGCATTGAGTCAATACATCGAATTTCGGTCGTGGTTGACGATCTTTTCCTTTGCTCTTGTCGTTGTTTGCTAAGGCTAGTTCTTGCTTCCTGGTCTTGACGCACCGGTACAGGAAGCGATCCATGGCTCTCCAGCTTCTTCCCATCCTCTTCTCCGTCCCTACTTGAAACCAATTTTGTAACCTCAAGATCCACACGGGTACAATGTGACGGAAGGCCACTGCCTCCGTGATCTCGTCGCATGCTTTCACTGCCCACGACACCGACGAGCTCATTTCCTCTGGATCAAACCCTAACACCAACAAACAAATGGCGTCGAACAAGAACCTCTTCACCACGTCCTGCACGTCAACAACCTCGGTTCCCTGCAGCATGGACGACGACGCAGCGTCGTCCAGGACAGGGAACAAGGCCGTCTCGGTCTTCTCACGCAGCGTCTCCATCATGTGGCGCTCGAACTCCTCGTTGTTGCTGCCGATGAGGGATTGAAGGAGCTGCCTCTGGTACTTCCAAAGCTCCCCGTCGACGTTGAAGATGCCGTCCCCGAGGACCTCGAACATGTAGTTGAAGTCCTGGCCTCTCTCGTAGTTGCGGAAGTTGGTGCTGAAGATGTGGCGGGCGTTCCGGTGGTCGCACGTGGTGACGAAGTCGAAGTTGCAGAATTTGGGGCCCTTCAACACGTAGGTCCCGCCGTGCTTCTTCATCACTTCGTTGCACAGGTTTTGGAGGTCGTCGGATGCTTTCCAGAGTAGGACGGCGAGGTCCCTCACCACTTCTCGCCACAGTCGGTACACGATGGCAAGGCAGAGGACGGCCGAGGAGGCTACTATCATCGTCGTCGGCATTGTCCAACATTAATTGCTTGTTTCTATATGGTGATTTCGTGGTTATAGAGGAATCTAATATATATATATATATATATATATATATATATATATATATTGTTTTCACTGGCAATTTGGTCCAGGACTGTTTGGTTTTACCCGAAACCGGACCTTATAATCCGAACTGGGACCGGATAGCAAACAATCCAATCTCATAATCGGGCTTAGATTTGAGGTAAAAAAACCCGGATAAAGACCGGATAATAGAACCCCAACACTCAAATCCCCACAAACTCAATCTAAAATCAAAATCAAATTGGGACCGGACCGGGTCAAGACCGGAGTGTATCCAATCCAATCTTTGATCCTTATATTTCCGAAAAGACCGAACTAAGACCGGATCAATTTGGTCCAATTTAACCGGACCGGACCGTATTGCCAACCCTAGTTTTCACAGATAACAACGCTTCCATGCAATCCACGTAAGGTGTATGCCAATGCCATGTAGAATAATAATTAATCTGGTGGCTAATCTCTATCGCCTTTACACGTTACTAAATATGAAACGTTGGACAATTCAGTGGAAGTTGGACATATGAAATCGACTAGCCATCTTGCACATGGAGATCGCTCATAACGAATATATTCTGTTCCATTGAGGGGCGACTGTTTGGTGAGCTAATAACTATGTCGATGTACCAATTTATAGAGGGAAGACACTGATCAAGGTGCCCTAAAGTAAAAAAATAATGATGGATTCTTGGAATTAAATTAATGAGGCGCCTAAATGAGGACCCGTCAATTTCATAACCCAAATCTTCAATTCCTCAAGGCATATATAGTTATCAATTTTGTGGTGAACCTATTGCTTTCACATCTTACTATCTTAGCAACTAGTTTCATTCATCCTACTAACATGGCAACTAGTTTTCATTTTTTCCGTCCTTAGACATAAATGATAAAAAACAAATATATGAAATTTAAATTTGAGTCAAGATGTAAAATGTGGTCATGTAAATCCTCATTGATAGAAGTTGGTGAGATATATGATCAAACAAATCTCATTTGTCGTATAAGATGATGTAAAACAAGTATATTTTGGTGGGGAAAATGTTGATGAATTGACGAATGACGAGATTGCGCGAAAACATTGATTACGTGCATGAATATGAGCAATCGGTAAATTTAAGAGAAAAGTAAGATATGTATGTAAATATTTTTGTGCCAGAAAATATCATCCACTCGGATTCTTTTGTGCACATCAAATTTAAGAGTACAAATTAAATTTGGTTACTAGTTTCAGGGCAAAGCAAACGAACGTGTTAATTGCAAGTTTGCAACCACTTCACAAACTTCTTATGATGACCATAATTTGGGCCTACCCAAGCTAGTTCTATGTATATTAGGTGGACTTGTGTGAACTCGTCGTATACATTTCTGAAAGCAATAGATTAGCGAGCAGCTAAAACTAGTTAATATAATATGGCGACCATGTATAAAAGAAGTAGGAGATAAGACCATGGTTGCATTGATATGTATAGAAACCAACTTGTTGGTGGCTAAATATAAGTCATACATTCTGTCTTTTCTTACTTTTCTTTGTTGCTTCCCTCTTATTTGGGTAAGCCTTTTAGGTTGTGAAACAGGTAAGGTAAGACTTTATTTTTCAGTTTGATGCAGTTTCACTATTATCAAAAAGATATCATCGCCACAGACAATGTATCTTTTTTTATTTTATTGAATTGACTATGTATGTTCTGAAATAAAAAATATGAAAAAATTATATACTTAGGTCATTTGAACAATTAATTGAGATACACAATATCAACCGTTGTTATGACTTGAAAACAAATTTTTTTTTTTTTTACTGAAAATGATAACCACTGTACCAAATTGGGAACCAATTATTGATATGTGTATGAGGGACAGTGGGAGAAATAGAAAATGATTTTCACACTTTTCGAGCACATGAAAGTTTATTTACTAAGCAATGCCATATTTATAAAACAGATTACAAGAAAGAAAACTTCACCACACTCGGAAACCTATAAAGAAACAGTAACAAATTAATGAAACAACAACTTTTACTAGCCCACAACAAATCAACATTATTATTGTCAATTATTTCTCTTAATGACTCTTGCCTTCAACCCATCTTTCATAAACATGACCATCCCGACCGTTGGCTTAACTGAGGGACCATTATCTATGAGGTCAAACTTGTAGTTCCAAAGGAGGGCACTAGCCAGGTACTTGACTTGAGTGAAAGCCATGGATTTTCCCAAGCATGTCCTTGCCCCAGTTATGAAGGTCATGAACTTATACGAGGGGATATGTAATATCGTTCCTGTCTCCGAAATCCACCTCTCCGGTTTGAACTCCATGCAATCCTTTCCCCATATATTTTCCATTCTTCCCATGGAGTATATGGAAAACACTATCCTCTCTTCTTTATGAACTGTGTGCCCGCTTGGAAGGACATCCACCTCCACGACGCACTTGTGCTCGAATGGAACTAGTGGGTACAACCTTAGTGTCTCGCAAACAGTTGCATGGAGATACACAAGTTTGTTCAACTCGTTGTTGTTCATAAACCCCCCTCCTCTTTCTTCTTCTGATTAGCCAAAAATTACTTTTCTCATTTAGTATCTAGAAAATGAAAGCTGAACATTAAATTCCATGATTATGAAAAAATTTTCCCTTACCATCAACCTCGGTTGGTGGTCGAGCCGCTATTGCTAGTCCCAGCTCTTCCAAAATCCTTTTTTCAACGATGGGGTGGTTCACCACACACCATATCAGCCAAGTAAGGCTTGCAGTGATGGTATCCCTCCCGACAGCAACTAAGGTGAACATAGTGTCCCTCAGAAAGTTGTTGGAAGTTTTATCAATGATTTTTTCGTCACCCCTGCCATCCTCGTCTTTCATGACCAAAACTTGAGTTAGCAAATCCCGCTTGTCATTGCCGACGGAGTGTTTCTTCGTTGCTAATTCTTGCTTCTTCATGTTGATGGTACCATAAAGTAACTTATCTACGGTGCTCCAGGCTCGAATGCACTTCCACTCCATTCCAATACGAAGTCGGTGTTGAAACGTCCACACGCATATTGGAACCATGTATCGGTATATCACCACCTCTCCCAACTCATCGAAGGCGTTGCTACACGCACTCTTGGGGAGCCTTCCGCCCTCGAACCCCGCGGGGAGGTATTTGGGGTCGAATCCCAATACCAACATGCACATGTTGTCAAACATGAACCTCTTAAACACGTCCTGTATATCCAACGCCTCGTCCCCGCCAACTTTTGTTGCTGCTCTGTCGAGGACCGGCAGAAGGTTGCTCCTCATCTTCCTTTCGAGGGTCTTCATGGTGTGACCCTCGAACTCGGGGTTGTTCAACAAGGAATGGAGGAGCTTCCTCTGGAACTTCCACGAGTCATCATCAACATTAAAGATCCCGTCGCCCAGAGGATCCATTATGGCCCTGAAGTCGCGACCCTTCTTGTAGTTGGCCGCGTTCTTGTTGAAGATGTAGTTGATGTTTGTGGGATCACTCGTCACCATGAAGTCGACATTGATGAAACTGGGTCCCTTGAGAAGGAACGTTCCCCCTGTTCGCCTCAAGGCTCGAGTGCAGAAGTCGTGGAGTGTGTAGTTGTATAAGCTTAAGAGGAGGCTAGGGAGCATCCCCAGGAATGGCCATTGGTAGACGGGTGAGTGCTTGTTTCTGAGGAGGCAGTGCCATAGGAAGATGGCTAGAGAAAGGAAGACCAGTAGTAGTTCTGTTGCCATGTCTGTGCAACAAGTTTAGCTAGGGTTTAGCTAATGTAATAGTGTAATGCATTTGTGTTGAAGACTAGTGGGCAATAAATAGTGGTGGTTGCATTTTTTTTTTGCATTATAGGGAGGCTAAAAGCCAAGAAAAAGAAAATTACATGGAGGTGGGAAGAGGGGAAGAAGAAGTAGCAACCACCCTACGGGTACTGGTAATGCCCATCATGTCGTCTCTGATCAGCGAGTTAATTCCTGGAGGCGGGCTCGTTAACTCATGCATACCGTAGGGATAGACGAGACTGTGCTTCGAGAGCCAGTCCGCGACTCTATTCCCTTCCCGGTAAGTATGCGTTAGGCGAACCAGCCAGTCACGATTGAGCTTCCTGCGAATGGCGGAGAGGAGAGTAGCATACGGGTGAATCGGGTCATGTCTAGCCTCAATGAGCTGCAGCGCCAGCTGTGAGTCCGTCTGAATCTGAATAGCTCTTCCTCCGTGCTTCCAAGCGATATCAAGTCCGAAGGATATCCCCCAAAGCTCCGAGAGAATGGCCGTAGCAGTGCCGAGGTTGGCGACAAAGCCTGCAACCCAGTGTCCCATCTGGTCTCTTAAAACACCCCCAGCCCCTGCTGGCCCAGGATTGCCGTTGGAGGCTCCATCAGTATTCAGCATGATCCATCCCTCTGTCGGTGGCTTCCAACCCACCTCCTTCTCTACTCTGTCAGCTGGTCGATTCCCTTTGCAGGGAAGGAGGGGAGGGGCGAGCCAAGCATTGTGCCACATCTTTGTCTTTGCCAAAATCGAGTGCTCCAGAGAGGGCGGGGTGAGAGCGGCTCCAGAACCCTGCATACAGAGAACACAACGGTTTTTCCAAATAAGCCAGAGCGCCGTACTAAAGAAAGCAGGCCAAGTCATCCCTGTCGCCACCGTATCCGTCCTCAGGAGATTGCTACTCAGCCAATCTCCCTGATCGAGAGTGAAGAAATCCTGCTGATGCAAGCCCGCGGTCTGCCGGAGCCAGAAGAAGGTAGCTGGGGGACAATCTCTGAGAGTGTGCAGAATCGTCTCTGGTGACCCCGGGCACCTCGGACAGCAAGGGCTCGCCGCTACTTTCCTGTGAAAACGCAGACTGTTAGTGGCAATTTTCCCGGTGCACGTTTGCCACATGAAGACTCGGACCCTCTCCGGCACTGGAAGGCGCCAGATCGTCCTCCACAGCTTCTCGTCCGGGTCTTGCGGCTGCGGAGTGATGAGGTTGAAGGCCGACTTGGTTGAGAATTTCCCGTCTGGGGAGGCAGTCCAGAAGAGAGTATCCTCCTCACTGGAAAGAGTGTCAACCGCCACACTGAGAATCTTCTGGCAAATCTCGGTTGGCAGAAGGGCCTCAAACATGTCGGTGCGCCACGTTCCATCAGCTGTCACATAATCAGCCACTGTCATTTGCTCCACATCCTCAGCTATATGCATAGTGGCCACCTCCTTCAGGCTCCCCTGCAAAACCCAAGGATCCAACCAAAACTTAGTGCGCTTACCATTCTTAATGTTCCAAGCACACCCCTGCTTTAACACATCAACAGCTTTAGAAAAACTTTTCCAGGTAAAGGAACTTCCCTGAGAATTGCCAAGAATATCAAGGTTCTCCCTCTGACGCCCATACTTGGCGTGCATGATCTGAGACCAGAGAGTCTCCTTCTCTTTGATGAGCCGCCATCCCCCTTTAGCCAACATGGCCAGGTTGGCCTGTCTGGTAGGGCGGATGCCCACACCGCCATGCTTCTTTGGCACTGTCATTTTATCCCAAGCCACCAGGTGCATCTTGTTCTTATTCTCCTCCTCCGCCCAGACAAAATCCCTGTTCATCTTATCGATACTGTGACACACCCCACTCGGAATCAGCTCAGAATTCATGTAATACACAGGTATAGAAGCGGAAACCGAATTAACCACTGTGATCCTCGCAGCAAAAGAGAGACGTCTAGCTTTCCAGGGCGCCAACTTCTTCTGGATGCGAAGGAGAAGGGGTTGGTATCTCTCCCTAGTCACACGCCCATGAATCGCCGGAATGCCCAAGTACTTGCCAAGCGCCATCTTCAGTGGGATATCGGCTAACTGGCTCATGTGGTTAGCTCTTCGGCGGCTGATGTTTGGGGAGACATAGAGGATGGACTTGTGATAGTTCACCCTCTGGCCAGAACTGTAGCAGAAGTCATCCAGAATCCGCTTGATGACCCTGATCTGACGAGTCTCAGCCTGCGCAAACAACAACAGATCATCTGCAAAGAAAAGGTGAGTGAGAGGCGGGCCATCCTTGGACAGCCTAAGAGCTTTCCACTGACCATTAGAAACAGCTTCATCAATCAAATGGGAGAGGCGCTCCATGCAAAGAACAAAAAGGTAAGGGGATAAGGGGTCTCCCTGGCGAACTCCTCTAGTCGGGGTGAGAGGCTGGGAGAGCTGCCCATTCCACAGTATCTGCATCCTGTTTTGAGTAACACAGTGCATGATACCACTGATCCACGTGCTTGGGAGCCCGACCTCCTTCAGAGTGTCCCGAAGAAAGTCCCACCTTAACCTGTCGTACGCCTTTTCCAGATCGATCTTGAGGATGATACCTCCCCTCTTTCCTTTCTTCTTGTGGAGTGAGTGGAGCGCCTCCTGGACCACGATAATGTTATCCGTTGTCTGCCGGCCCGGAATAAAGCTGCTCTGGCGAGGGGAGATCAGACTCCTCATAATCGGCTTGAGTCTGCTAGTCATAGCCTTGGTGATCGCCTTCAGGCTGACGTTGTTGAGGGAGATCGGTCTGAGCTGGCTCACCACTTCAGGTCTTTCCACCTTGGGGATGAGCACAAGAGTCGACTCAGTGACCGCCTCGGGCAGAGTACCTGTCTCAAAAAACTTCATAGCCATGTCAATAAGGTTCCGCCCAACAGTCCTCCACATTTGCTGGTAAAAACAGGCCTGGAATCCGTCGGGGCCCGGAGCCTGAAATGGCTTCATGTCAAAGATGGCTCTATGAATATCCATGCCGGTGAAGGGCCGCAAGAGCTCAAGCAACTCAGTCTGGCTGAGACGGGGAAAAGCACCTTTGGGCATCTTGTCTTCATAATTATCCTCTTCCTGCATAGAAAGATCAGCAAAAAAATCAAAAACAAGAGAGGCCAGGGCTTGAGAGTCAGTCACCCAATTGCCTTGAGCATCCTGAAGAGCCTCAATCTTATTGCGACGCCTCCTGATGTTTACTTGCTGATGGAAGTAGCCCGTATTCCGCTCCCCGAACTGGACCCACTTCTCCCTGGAGCGTTGAAACCAGAGGAGCTCCTCTTGTTCCATGACTTGATCAAGTTCAGCCTCCAACTTGGAGTGCAGCTTAGCTAGCCCAGGGGAGAAGCAAACAGCTAAACGAGTCTCGATCCCTTTGATTCTGGCCAGAAGCCGCCTCTTCCGTTGCTGAACATTGCCAAAGACATTCTTATTCCAATCCTGGAGTTTCTCTGCCAATAAAGGTAACACAGTCTGTAAAGGTGTCTCCGGCTCCCAAGAGTTAGCAACAAAATCAAACAAATCGGAGTGGGTCAGCCAAGCTGCCTCAAACTTAAAAGGACGAGACAAAGTTGAGGGACTTCCCTGATTTGAGACAGTAGTTAAGATCGGATTATGATCCGACTGAAGCCTCGGGAGGTGGGTGACCGTCGTGTTGGGGAAACAGGAATTCCACCGGATGTTGCAGAAGCTTCTGTCCAGTCTGCTGGCCTTATAGGTTCTGTCCTCCTCACCCCTAGTCCAGGTAAAGGCAGGCCCAGAGAATCCTAGGTCGATGAGCTCAGCAGTATTGATCCGGTCATTAAAGATCCTGCATCTGCGAGTTGTGCTTGCTGTGGAAGGGCCTGTTTTCTCGTTCAGGGTGCGAATGGCATTAAAATCCCCCGTGAGGATCCAGGGAATGTTAATCCATTTGCTTTGGTTGATCAAGTTGTCCCATAGACTCTGCTGCTGGCTGTACTGGGGAGACGCATAGACGGCAGTCAGGATCCATGGCGGGCCGCTACCTCGAGAGACATGAAGCGAAATGTGCTGATGGCAGGCGGAGAGCAACTGAACCGAGAAGGCCCCTGCATCCCAGAATATCCAAATTCCCCCCCTCCGACCATCCGCATCCACTCTGATCGAGTTAGGATATCCAAGCCTGTCGCACACGGAATCCGCAGCTCTTCCGCTAACTTGGGGCTCAAGAAGAACAACAAAGTCTGGCCGCTGAACCTGCAGAGTCAACTTCAGGGCACGAAGGAACGATTTGCTACCTGCTCCACCAACATTCCAAGAGAAGACTTTCAAATTAAAATTAGAAATGGAAGACATTGATAAAGGCATAAAACAGAAGGAAAGAACAGAGGAAGGAGGGGAGGTCTAGTGGCTGCTGTCCGCCAATTCCGTCATCACGTCCTGGCGGTTTGAGGGAGAAGTCTCGCTGCTCCGAGCCACTGGGTTCCCATCGCCGAGCTCCCTGGCTCTCTGATTCTTTGCTTCCGTCCATGCCGATATCTCCTGAAGAGTTAGGGAAGCCATTCTGCTTTTGGATTTTGGCTTCCTGTCTTTAATTGGTGACCAGACTTGAAGAGGCTTCCTTGATTTGAGCTTCGCAGCGGGAGATTTGGCCTGTCTATCCTTGCCCAGTTTGGTCTTCTTGGTTCGCGATCTCGCCGATGGGGATTGAGTCTCCGCTTCGTCTTTGGAGGAAGGAGCTCTCGGCTGTATCTCAATTATTTGCAGGGAAGTACCATTTGGGCCATGCTTCTCGTGGACTAAAGGAGTGTGGGAGATTGGAAATGGGATCAGACTTGGGGAAGAGGGGCCCGTGTCCTTCTTGGAGCAATCAGCTTTGGGCTCGTCCCGGCCCACAGTAACTCCATTGCGGCTTGAAGACATGTCCGAAGGGCCTCCAGAAACTGAGGAAGGCCCTGCTCCATTTCTGTTTTTGTTCACGGGCCCAGGCCCAAGGAGGCCCGCCTCCAACCTAGGCTCAGAGCCCACTTTTTCTTTCCCCTTGCGAGAATCTCCACTGGCCCTAACTCCGCTCCTTCCTTTCTTGTCCTGGCCGCCGCTCTTGGTGTTCCGGGAAGAGATAATGGTGTCGTTGAGAGGTAGGTTTTCATCACCCTTGATCCCCGCTATTTCTTTCCCTGTTTTCCCTATATGGACGTTGGACGGGATCTCCGCCTTTCCTTTCACGGTGAGGTCGCGGGAATTACGCCGACTCTTCCGCGTCACCAACATCCAAGGGCCGAATCCCGGCTGTTCCTCCGTCGTCGCCGCCGGGGAGGCCTGCACCGCTTTCACCGGAGACGTCGTAGGATGAAGGAGGGGGCAAGCGGAGGAGACATGTCCGATTCTACCACACTCGAAGCAGGCCGCCGGTATGTTTTCGTACTCCACCGCCTGCCATTCGTCGTCGAGCCAGATCCTTGGAACCAGAGGTTTGCTCAGGTCCACCTCCACGGCCAGTCTTGCGAATTTAGCCCTCTGCTGGGTTAGGGTATGATAGTCAAGCTTTATCGTTCGCCCGATCAAGTTCCCCAGCATATGCAGGATTTCTTTGTGGTAGAGGTGGACTTTGAGTGCCGGTAGCTGCACCCATACGATCATCTTCTTCGTTTGGGGATCCGAAACCTTGAAATTGGGTGTCCATTGATGCACCACCAAATAGTGGTCATAGATGACCCAGGGGCCGTCTGTTAACGCGCGGAAATAGTCTTGCTCATTCGAAAGTTTCACCAGGAAACAATCATGGTCGAGGTCCATGGCTTCCAACGATCCAACTGGTCTCCAGAGCGACCGGAGGCGGGAACAGAGGGCGGCGAAGCCGATTTTGCATCCGAGGAGTTTCACGACGAGAGTGCGTTGCCATGGCTCGCATATCTTGTTCTTGAAAGACGCCGAGATTCTCAATGCCGGTTCCCCATTCCGTTCGCCCGGGATGAGGTCGTGTTCCCCGACAGGGGTCCACAGACTGGTAGTAGTTCTCTGAGCAGTCGCGTTGGAATGGCCCGCCACCGCACTAGCGTACGAGACCAGCGGTTGCGACACCACCGGTGAAGGGGGAACCTCAACTGCCATGTCCGTCGTTGGAGCAATTGTTCCGTTATTTGTCTGATCCGTGGAATCCGTCGAAGGGATGGCGATCGTGATTGCAGAGTCCGGAGGCCGTCCCGATGGAACAAGGGCCGGCGCCGGAAGAAAGCTGTCAGCTAGAGAGGTCGAGAGCATATTCAATCTTAAGTTCATGTAATAACATATACCAAACACAAGAATTCATTTGACAAAGAATTCTACACAAGTGCATGAATAATGATATGTGATAATCTATTGCTTTAACACTCCACCACCTTGGCGAAGTTTCCTTTTTTGCACTTGACATAAATGATAAAACAATTAGATGAAATGTAATTTGAGTTAAATAATACGATTTGGTTATGCATAGCATTGTTGATAGAGTTTGGTGAGATATAATATCAAACAAGCCCATTTTTCATATAAGATTATTCATAACAAATATATTCGGGTGGAAAACGGCTCAACAAACAAGTTGTGGCATAAATTAATAATTGGCGCAAACTAGTTTTTCTAGTTCAAATATTAGAATATTGTTGTTTAGAGTATTAAAATATTTTACTTAACAAAAGTAACGTGATACGGAACGCATGGTTGATTCAACTATGTGAAAAACTTGGTTACGTACGTCATACGTGACCACGAGCTGATCTATTTGAACAATAGGTAAACTTAAGCAAAAAGTAGCATATAGATGTAAAACATTGTGCAAATATTTTCTGTTGCAGCTTGTGCCCCGAAACCTCATCCTACTGTTTTGATTCTTTTGATAACATCCAATTTAATAGTAACAGGTTAACCCACACTAGCTTTATGTATATATGAAAGCAACAGGTTAACGACCAGTTAAAACCGATATAATTTTTTTTTAATGTTAGTATTTAAAATATTCATATCTGAAAATTTCAAGTTGAAAAACGATAATAGTACACCTAGAACAAGTTTTTATTCGTTTTACTTTTCTTAGTTGAGAGACAAGAAGTTCGTTGAGTCTATTCCATTTATCGCATGACATCGAGTGGTTGATGAAATTGTGTATCTTCTATAAAAATATTAAAAGGGTTTGAGATTTGCACCCCTGCCACATCAGCTTTAAATTAAATCTACGCTTCTACGTCAACACACCTAGAAATACAATAATTGTCGTTTTCCCCCTTTCAAACTCTCTAAAAAATAGCGACTGTTCGTGAAACACAAGAACTCCCGATTTCCCATTATACAATTCAAACCCTCTAAAAAATAGCAACACTTCGTAAAAAAAAAAAATTGGTAACTGATTCTCCAATTTTTTTCTTCTTTCTTTAAAAAATGTACACAATAAAAAGGGGAAAAAGTAAGAGCGGATGAGGTGAGAATGAGAACTGTGGGCAAATGATAATAGCAATTTGCATAGTTATATATGATTATTTATGTAAACATCAATTACATGTAATTAAATTATTACTTCCCACATTTTATATGGATTATTTGCTTCTAAGAGATCAAGCAATGGAATTGCAAAACCAATTATATGACTAAAAAAATATTGCAAAAACTATTGTATATATGTTATCCCTATTGTTATGTTATAATTTATGCAATACAGCTCATATTAATTTCATTCTATTACAATTGCATATGTGAGGAGTCTTAATGTTTATATAATAAAAATAAATAAACGAAAATAAGAAATAATTTTGTTTTCTATTTGGCTACAGATTGATTTTCATCAAATGCAAATTTACGTGCTCACTACATTTGTGAAATTCTCTTTGCAATTGCATATTGAGTTTCATGTAAGATTTATAATTTACCATTGATGTGAATGTAATAAGGTATGTGATTTTGAACTAAAGGTTTGTGTAGTATACTCAAGAAGAAATGGTTGTTATGAATAAAAGTTTAGTATTTATAAAGAGAGAGTAACTTAATAGTAAAAACCATTTGCATTTCATCAAATAATTCATAAGTTACATTATACAAAATAAAAGATTGCCTATGAGATTGTGGTTGATGAAATTGTGTATATATGATTATAGCTTATGAGATTGCATGAAAGAGACGCGGATATGGTCTCTCCCCCGGCCGAGATTGAGGTAAACGCGGTTTCTGTTAGAAGTTTAGGTACTAGATTGTAATTAACCACCCTATTTATTTGGTTAATTACAATTCGCAGGCCTAGGGTTAGTGGAAGGCTTGTATATATTTGGTGATTAAGTCGTTTGTAACCTTTGAGGACTCTAAGCTACGTAACGTAATCCCAGTGAACCTGAGAGTTTTCCGCCTATCAATAGATTAGTCTCACTGTTATACGTTGAGGAATCTTGTGTCTCATTTATGTTTCCATTTCGTATTTTGACAGCGTCCCTCTCGGAAACTGATTGTTGGATCTTTTAGCAACAATTTGATCATCTTTAGCGACCATAGTTTACATTAGCGAATTTGTAGCAACTAATAGCACCCGGGTTTCCCACCACTGATTCTTGTTTCATCTTGTTCGTTTGGTTTATTGAATTTTTTATTAATATTTTTTTGGCGTGACGGTATACAATTAAATCAACAGATTTTGAGATAGAGATGGATGGAAAGACCGCTTTATTGTTCACTCAATAATATCTTATTAAAACGTGCAAATAAAAATTTTGTGACTGTTTTGTACTAAGTGCATGGATTTTTGATCGTTTACACTAATTACCCAAAGATTCATACAATAATTTCTTTTAAGAATATTCATACAATTTTTAGCATGTATATCCTATGCTTGTAATCGGTTTTCTCATCACTAAGACGCAATCAATAGTGACAACCTTCTCCCGTAACAAATTCTAAATGTTTCTATGAGTTTGTACATACATCAAATATATTTCACACTGTCACTTGTTTAAGTTGTCACAAAAGCATACTTATGTGACAAGAGTATCGTTTGGACGTGACAATTAGAAATAATAAAATTTAAGCTTTCATTGCCAGTTTGGGTGCAAGCTGCATCAAACTCTATCCTATGTCTCCTTCCAGAAAAGAAATTCACGGTTAACATTTAACAATACCTACTCCCACCCCTGATCTTGGCAAATGTTTCCATGAAAAGATGATCTGGTAGACAGGAGCTCCCATTAAGATTTCAGCTTTTAATTAACTAGTCTTTAATTTCAAGGAAAAATACTTACTTTGACCACCTGATTGTTCGAGGATGGACCCTCCATAACCATTGTTCTATCTAGGACTAGGACTGACTATTTAGTTCGGTCTGTTTGGTTTTACCCGAAACCGGACCGTATAATCCGGACTGGGACCGGACTGGGACCGGATAGCAAACAATCCAATCTCATCTTCGGGCTTAGATTTGAGGTAAAAAAACTCGGATAAAGACCAGATAAGAGACCCCCAACACCTAAAATCAAGATAAAATTGGGACCGGACCGGGTCAAGACCAGACTGTATCCAATCTAATCTTTGGTCTTTATATTCCCAAAAAGACCGGACCGGGACCGGATCAATTTGGTCTAATTTAACCGGACCGGACCGGATAGCCACCCCTAGTTCTACCTGCTTTAATTTGCACCAGCTGAGTCTGCTGCTCACTTGCTCAGTTGCTCCTACATTGCTGTTCTACAAACCAGGTTTGGAATTACTTCTACTTTCGACTACAATTACTATGCGTCGAGACCGCGACTTTGTAAGAACCTATGCATGGAGTGAGATTTCATTGTCAGGGTTTGTTGCTTCAGAGAAGTCATTCGACTTCTCCCATTGATTACATTTTGGAATACTTGGTTTAAAATAAATGCAAGTTTCTTCGGAGATAAAAGTAGCAGTGCTTACAAGATTACCATCAAAGTCAGTACAAGTATTATAGAATTTACAAAGTTATTTGACAATAGCGGTAAGCTTATGCTATTCTGCCACCATGAGTTGAATCCATTGTAACCGTTGTGAGCTAGGTCTTCCACTGCCACCTTTCTTTGTCCGTTATAGGAGTTAGTCCACTACTTTTGGACACTCCAATTTTTTATGAATTATATTACCGCATTCATCAAAGAAAGAAATACTTTATATGTGTAAGTGGGAGATGATTTTTCACTCTTAGAACACATGAATTTTTATTTATTAATATCCACGCTATATTTCATAAACGGTCAAAGAGTACAACAACAGTACTTATCGAAATAGATAGCATGCACTGATAACAAACAATAACATGAAAGAAAACTTCACATCACTAACGAAACCTTAGCCAGACATAGTAAAGACTAACGAAATAGTAACTTTTACTCGACCACAACAGACCATCATAAATTAATAGGAAATCAGCAATATAATTATCAGTGATCTCTCCTGGAGACTCTTGCCTTTAGCCCATCTTTCATATACAATACCATCCCAACCGTCGTCCTAGCGGAGGGATTATTATCAGTGAGTTCAAACTTGTACTTCCACAGGAGAGCACTGGCCATGGATTTGATTTGCATGAAAGACATGGTCTTGCCCAAACAGGTTCTTGCCCCAGCCAAGAAGGTCATGAACTTGTAAGATGGGACATGCAGTATTGTCCCTCTCTCCGAAATCCACCTCTCCGGTTTGAACTCCATGCAATCCTTTCCCCATACATCTTCCATCCTAGCTATGGCGTATATGTAGAACAATATCCTCTCTTCTTTACAAACCGTGTGTCCGCTTGGAAGGACATCCGACTCCACAGCGCACTTGTGCTCGTATGGCACTGGTGGATACAACCTTAGTGTCTCGCAAACAGTTGCATGGAGATACACAAGTTTATTCACCTCGTTACTTCTCAGAAACCCTCCTTCGTCCCCTGGTTAACCACAAAAAATAGTTTTTTTTTCATTTAGCATACTGAAAATGCAAGATGAATTGTTCAAATTCCTTGATCATAACAACATTTTCTCTTACCGTTAACTTGCTCTGGTGGTCGCGCTGCAATTACTTGTCTCAGCTCTTCTAGAATCCTTTTTTCGACAGTGGGGTGGTTCGCCACACACCATATCAACCATGTAAGACCCGCAGAGATGGTATCCCTTCCAGCTACAAGTAAGGTGAACATATTGTCCCTCAGGAACTTGTCGGATGTTTTATCAATGATCTTCCCGTCACAACTGCCATCCTCATCTTTCATGACCAAAAATTGTGTCAGCAAATCCGTCTTGTTTTTCGGCTGCTCATCATTGCCGACGTAGTGTTTCGTTGCAAATTCTTGCTTCTTCATCTTGATGCGACCATATAAGAACTGATCAATCGTTCTACTACCTCGAATGAACTTCCACTCCATTCCAATACGGAGCCGGTTTTGAAGCCTCCACATGCATATGGGAACCATGTGCCGGTATGTTGCCACGTCCTCCAGCTCATCGAATGCTTCGCCACACTCATTCTCAGGGAGCCTGCCGCCCTCGTACTCAACGGGGAGGTATTGGGGGTCGAATCCCAAGACCAATAGGCACATGTTGTCAAACATGAACCTCTTAAACACGTCCTGTAGGTCCACCACCTCGGCTCTGTCGAGGATCGGCAGAAGAGTGCTCCTCATCTTCTCAGTGAGGATTTGCATGGCGTGACACTCGAACTCGGGGTTGTTCAGCAAGGAATGGAGGAGCTTCCTCTGGAACTTCCACGACTCGCCGTCGACATTAAAGATCCCGTCGCCCAGAGCCTCCATTATGATCTTGAAGTCCCGACCCTTGTCGTAGTTGGCGGCGTTCTTGTTGAAGATGTGGTTGATGTTGGCGGGATTGCAAGTGACCAGGTAGTTGGCGTTGACGAAACTGGGTCCCTTGAGAAGGAACGTTCCCCCGGTTCGCCTCAAGGCTCGGGTATACAAGTCGTGGAGTGTGGAGTTGTAGAAGCTGAAGAGGAGGCCAGGGAGCATCCCGAGGAATGGCCATTGGTAGACCGGTGAGTGCTTGTTTCTGAGCAGCCAGTGGCATAGGAAGATCGTGACCAAGGAAAGGAAGGTTAGAAGTAGTTGTGTTGCCATGTTTCAGGATCAAGTTTAGCTAATGGAATAGTAATGAGGCGTTGGTGTTGAGGACTAGTGGACAATAAATAGTGGTGCTTGCATAGTAGTGAACGATAATATGGTAAATGGTGCCAACCTTCATAAATGTAAATGCTAAGACTGACTCCAACCCTACAGCTAAAAAGCCATTTACCCATTTTTAGCTCTTTTTTGGTGCTCCAACCCACATTATTTTGGGGAGCTAAAAATGGGTATTGGTGAATTGGGAGCCAAATTTAGCTCCCAAAAGAGTGGTAAAGCCAAATTTGGCTAGAGAAAATGGTGGACCCGCGGCGGGTACTCCTTTATTTTTTATTTTTTATTTGTTTCTGTGGAATTTTCTCATTGGTTGATTGTGTTGTTTTCCCTTTTTTTTGTGTGGTATTTTGTCATTGGTTGATTGTGTATGTTGTTTGTTTAATTGTTTGAAAGAAGATATGAATTGTTGTATGTTTAATTGGTATTTTCTCATTGGTCACGAAGTTAACGGTAACAAAATAATGACTAATTTTCTGAAATATTTTGTCTCGGAATTTAAAAAAAATTACATCGATTTTTTTTCAAAAGTAATAACTAACTATAGAATAATTAAAGTGAAATATAAAAATTAGAGGTCAAATAACTATGGTTTATTGTAATAAATTAAAAAAAGGAAGATGAGAAGCGAAATTTAGCTTTGTGTAGGGTTGGAGTGAAAATGGGATTTGGGGAGCTAAAAAGCCATATTTGACTATTTGGTACGGGTTGAAGTTAGTCTAAAGGGTTTATTATCCTACGGTGGGATATCCTAGCATTCACGCACATAATTTGACTACATTAATTATGAGGTCCACCAAGCTTTTATTTTGATAAAAGAGGTCCACCAAGCTAGATCTTCTTTCCTCTTGCAGTAAATTTGGCGCTACACCTAACTTGTGTTCCCTCCATACCATATTTGGTTGTATAACTTTTTACTTAAAAAATAGAAGGTGTCAAAATAATTTTGCATTAACCCAAAAATTACTGTGTCATGACAAATAATTTAACAGTCAAAACTTTTATAATGACATTAAAAAATGTACCTATCCAATGGAGACTAGGCAGTGCCATCAAGAGTTAAACGATGGCGCATAAGGTATTAGAGTTTCACTCCACAATCTATTTTTTCAAGAATGCTTTGATATTTCGAATGATAAATATTAATTCGGTAAACTAAAAAATGAAATAAATATGTCTAATGTATTGCTTCGTCAATAAGATGACTAATGTCTAATTGTAATGAATGGTGGCTTTAATTTTCTGATATCATAGATTGTATTTTTTTCATAGGTTTAGATATTATTAATTTTCAAAAATAAAAGGTGTCAAAATAATTTTGCATTAACATAAAAATTACTGTGTCACCTCAACTGCCCATCCGCCACTCCACTGCGTTGGTAGGTTTCCATTTGTTTGCTGGGTTGTTTTCCTTATCATATTGCAGGAAATTCACATCTGTGTTGGAATATCTTTTGTCGAGTGTTCAAATGGGCTAAGTTTGCGTTCTCCTATTCCTGGGCCTCATGTCCACTGCCATACACTAAAGCTCAGAATTTGTCGGGCCATCACGACCGTTATTATTTTTTTTTATAATCCAATATGCACGCATTACATTTTGCGATTACCGAGCGAAACCAAACTTGGGGCCACCTGCACATTTTACATGCCAACAAAGCTTTACCCACAACAACTAAATTACCCACAACAACTAAACATGTCTTTGGGAACACAACAGTGGCCTCGAGGGGCGGTCAAATACGGGACCTCCAACTTTCCGCAACGAGCGACTACGAGCGTTCATCGCTAGGCTATGTGACCTTCGACACCATGTTATTGATTTTTCAAGACGGTTATGGTTTCCGATGGGTGAGATTAATTTTTTCAAATTTATTTGAAAAGGAGTCTCAAGTTTAAATTCAGTCTCCCTACTTCCCTTTTTACTTATAAGGGGATATAAGTTTATTTTTTAATTAGGTGCTACATTAAGTATTCAAATATGAGACCTCCAGTTACATTATGCTAGGATCAAATTCTTATTCGCCTCGTTCCTTCATTCCTAGAAAGGCAATTTTTTCAATTCAATTTTTTTAAGAGCATGACCTATTAAAAATATAAATATGATGACATATATGTGATACCAATTGAAAATTCAATTCTTAGATATCTCATGTGGACTTATATGAAATTATAACAATCAAAGAGTACAACAACCCTCACAAGAATAGCATAAACATAGGGAACCTAGCTAGTTCCTCCCAATATAATAAAACACATGGACAACACAAATTATAAAAAGAAGTAGAGACCTCACACGACTCATTAAACCCTAGACATACTGACAAATGATCAAGCACTTCAACTAGACCACCACAACAAATATATATTAAGAAAGCAACATGAACAATATTATTCTCAGTGGTCTCTCTTGGAGACTCTCGTCTTCAACCCATCTTTCATAAACAACACCAGGCTAATCGTTGGCCTTCCATAGGGACCATCATCTATAAGTTCAAACTTGTAGTTCCAAAGGAGAGCACTAGCCAGGGACTTGACTTGCGTGAATGACATATTCTTCCCCAAACATGTCCTTGCTCCAGCCAAGAAGGTCATGAACTTGTACGAGGGGACATGTAGTATCGTCCCTTTCTCAGAAATCCACCTCTCTGGTTTGAACTCCAAGCAATCCTCTCCCCATATCTCATCCATCCTGGCCATGCCGTATATGGAGAATATTATCCTCTCTTCTTTACGTACCGTGTGCCCGCTTGGAAGGACATCTGCCTCCACGGCACACTTGTGCTCGAATGGTACAGGTGGGTACAACCTCAATGTCTCACAAATGGTTGCATGAAGGTACACAAGTTTGTTCAATTCGTCATTTCTGAAAAATCCTTCTCTTTCTTCTCCTGGTTTGCCACAAATATTAATTCTATCATTTAGTATATAAAAGACCGAAAAATATGTGCATTTGCCTATATTTAAATATTTTATCTTACCATCAATATCACTTGACAATCGTCGAGCTGCCATCACTTTTCTTAGCTCTTCGAGAATCTTTTTCTCAATAGCGGGGTGGTTCGCCACACACCATATCAACCAAGTAAGGGCGACAGTGATGGTGTCTCTCCCGGCTCCAATTAACGTTAATGTAATGTCCCTTAGAAACTTGTCGAATTTTTTATCAATGATTTTTCCGTCAGCACCGTCATCCTCATCTTTCATGACCAAGACTTGTGTCAGCAAATCCAGCTTTTTTCTTTCATGCACATCATTGCTAACGGAGTGCTTTGTCTCTAATTCTTGCTTCTTCCTCTTGATGCTACCATACAAGAACTGATCTACGGTGCTCCAAGCTCGAAAGCACTCCCCCTCGATTCCAATGCCAAGCCGATGTTGAAGCCTCCACAGGCATACGGGAACTATGTGTCGGTAGATCGCCACCCTCTCTAGCACGTCGAATGCCTTGCCACATTCACAATCAGGGACGCAGCCTCCTTCGGACTCCACGGCGGGGAGGTAATGAGGGTCGAATCCCAAGACCAACAGGCACATGTTGTCGAACATGAACCTCTTAAACACGTCTTGTAGGTCCACCAACTGGTCGTTCTCCGTCGTCCTCCTCCTCGCTGCTCTGTCGAGGACCGGCATAAGGGTGCTCCTCATCTTCTGTGTGAGGATCTGCGTGGAGTGTCCCTCGAACTCGAAGTTGTTCAACAAAGAATGGAGGAGCTTCCTCTGTAACTTCCACGAGTCGCCGTCGACATTAAAGATCCCGTCGCCCAGAGCCTCCATTATGGCCTTGAAGTCCTTGCCCTTGTCGTAGTTGGCGGCGTTCTTGTTGAAGATGTGATTGATGTTCGCGGGATCGCTCATGACCAGGTAGTCGGCTTTGATGAAGCTAGGCCCCTTGAAAAGGAACGTTCCCCCGGATCGCCTCAAACATTCTATGATGAAGTCGTGGAGTGCGTACACGTTGACGAGGAGGCTAGGGAGCATTCCTAGCAATGGCCATTGGTAGAGCAGTGAGTGCTTGTTTCTGAGAAGCCAGTAGCATAGGAAGATGGCTAGGGAAAGGAAGGTTAGGAGTAGTTGTGTGGACATGTTTCAGGAGCTGTCTAGTTTTGCTAGGGTTTCGCCAATGGAAATAGTACTGTTGATTATGCGTTGGTGTTGGAGACTAGCGGGGAATAAATACAAGTTCTTGCATGGTGCGTGTACAGTAACCTCCATTCTCCCACCAACAAAAGTATTAACCATTAGAGAATTTATGTAGATGGAGCTGCACAGCCTGCACTGTAATAGCTACGTTGGATCGGAGAAGGGTAGATAAGGGGTAATGGTTGAAGCAATAATAATGGGGATGCATACGGTAAATTTTTACGGCAATAAGTTTCACCTATATATAATTTTGGTAGGGTCAAAATATTGAAACCAAGACATCAATGCTGGCAGGCAATAGTAAAACCAAGCAGCTGCTATGCTATGTATCTGCCTTCTGCCCAATCTTCATAAATATACCAAAGACAAGCAGAATTATATTCCTACGATACTACAATGTTGATATATATGTGATTATGTGAATTGATGAATGGCAACGATATGATATGATATGCTATCACGTACCTAATTGAAATGCATGTGGATAAATTTATTCAACCAAGTATTCGTTACCTTTTATTGTAGGTTGGTATATATTTAACAAACTTGTGTTTGTGTTGGTGTTAAATGTTGGAAAATAAACATAAACATACATAATACTAGAATAGCCAACCTATCCAAAAAGCTCTTTGGTCCACAATACTAGATCGTATCAGATTAGCATGTTAATTAACAGCCAAAACAATCATTAAAATGGGTAAATTTCACGTTTGGGTACTGGGTTTGGTTAGTCACTAAAAATATTTTATTTCGTTCATAGTCATTAAAATTAATTCAATAGTTTAAGTTTTGTCACTCTCCGTTAGTCTCCATTAAATTTATTTGTTGTGACAGTCAATTTTACTGTTAAATGAGTGACGTGATAATTATAAGTAAATAAGAAATAAAATTTCCACCTCATTTTAACCGGTCACCACTATCAAAAAAGTCAAAATCAAAATTAATTTTTCCATCGGGAATAGAATAAAACAATTGTTCATGTTATAAAACTAATAAAACAATTGTTCATGTTAGCTAATTATAATACTGAGTCCGACATTTTGTGAATACGATTGATAAAGATGTTGTTGGGCTGTGAAGTGACTTATATGTTAGTTATTTCGTACGTAGTTTATTAGTTAAAAAATCAAAGTTGAGTGACTGATCTATTAATGACCCAAATCATTATATCTAGTGACCACAAAATTAAGTAACTGGCCAAGATTAATTATTACTATGGCGATTTTCTTGTGAGTGAATATTTGACACGATGATTTTCATGAAAAAGGAATTTTCACTCCTGTGGGACGTACACGAACGTACGTATACGTAGGCCCATATCCATGCATGATAAATATTGAATTACAAAACAGTATCGCTCACTGACGACCTTATAATCACCTGCCAGGGGAGAGGGAAGAGATGGTCTTGCCACTCTAAGATCCACTTGGTCAGTGATGAAGATAAAATCTTGTATACTATATTTCGAGTGAATCTAATTGTTAGATGTATTTTATTGAACTTCGTTGGATTAGAGTCACAGAACTCGCTTTAATTCGTGTTCTAAATATGTATATCTCGCTAGGAGTATTTAAAATATCATGCATTCTGCGAGTACACCAGTCTGAACTATATAAAGTATGTGTGTTATCAATGGTCGGATTATAATTGACCACCTCTTCCTATGGGGATGATCTTGTGTTTGTGTTGTGTGGTTAACTTATTATGTGGATATTAGGTTTTGGTGTGTCTTTTACTTATTAATGTTTGTAAAACTAAACTGATATTGATCCCATGCAATAAGAGATATGGCAATGGGTTGGATGTCTCTAAATTCATAATGGCCTCTTGCAACTCCCACAAATGTGTTGCGTTATGTATTAAAAGAGTTGCGGAAACCTATCGCAACACTTTTGGTAGGGTTGCATATAGTGGGGGTTGCAAAAGGAATAGGCAACTGTTTTTTCATTTTTCGCAACCCAAATATGAAGGGTTGCGTATTCTTACCTTTTACGCAACACCACTTTAGACAACACATTTCACAATTTTTGCAACACATTTTTGTAAAATGGGCAACGGTTTTTTTAACTTTTGGCAACATTAATATTTGTATACGTGACGGGTCTAAACCGTCACGAATAACTAACTCAGTTGTGACAACATTGTTCGTAACAAAAATAAGAACTTGCGTGACAATCTTATTGTTAATAAAAATTCTTTTTGTGACGAGGCAGTCTAGTCCCGAAAACTACTCTTGTGACATGTCTACTTGTCACGAATAGTTACAAATGTGACCATAATGTTGTCACAAATACACATTTTGAAATTCAAGGTAAGATTTACGGGTTGAGTTGGTTGTCATTAAAGTAACTATTTGTGACGTAATTTACTGTCACGTATATCCCTCATGTGTGACAAATTTCGATCGTCACTCACAATATACTTTTGTGATTATCTAACTTTCACAAAAGAATCAATTTGTGACAATTTATGTTATCACGAAAACACCTTACGTACCACAAAATGATGTCAATTGTGACCAATATTTTGTTGCAAAAGGATATATTTGGTGACAACTTTAGTAATCACTCAAAGCAGCATTAGTGATAAATTGACGGCACGAACTTCGCAAATCCCATTCAGTGGTGACCAACCTTTCATCGCAAAAGGTTAGCGTTTGTGACAACTTTGATAGTCACTAATAAAGCAATGGTGATGCATCACTGAGTTATCACGAATGTATTTCTATTTTGACAATAAAATTATCTTTTCAGCCTTCTTTTGTGACAAGAGTTGATGACACGAGTATACCCCAAAAATGACGATACCGTATGTCCTACATGAGTGCATTTTGTGACAAGATTTTAGGACACATATTGCTACAACACTCTATTCAGTGAGAAGATGTGTCGTCACTTCTATTAATTGCGAGAACATGTTTCGTCACAAATTTAATGGTTTGATGACTAACGAGCTTCTTTAGTGACAAGAAATTAAAATACGAATATAGTCATTGGTGTCAAGTTATACGATTATGTGATGATGTACGTTGAAAAAAAAATCATATTTTGTGACAAGAATGGTCACCAAAATAAAAAAAAATCAAATTCACTAGATAATAGGGGAAAAAGTCTTAAACTCAAATTTGGCTACTAATAATTCTAAATAGTATTTGAAATCAATCAAAATCACAAATCTAACACTAATGAGAGGTTGTTGATCTTTATAAATCATCCTACTTTTCTCGGACGCAACAGTTGCATCATGTCTTCATCATGTTGCTTTTGCAGGTCAGCAAACCTTTGTTCCCATTTCTGGTTCTGCTCTGCTAGCCGGGCCTCAAACTGTTGGTTTAACTCGGAATAGATCTCATTTCTTATCCCAGCTCTAACTTCTTCCCCAACCACAACAATTTTCTCCCGCCTAACACGTCGAGACGAGGGCTTGCCCTTGGCTTTAAGTATTATCTCTTTGTTAGACAAAGAAGTTCCTTGATTGACTATCTCTTTTATTCTTTCCTGTAAAAGAAAAAAAAAGAAATTATTCTATTTTATGATTTCAGAATGAAGTGTATATAAATGTAAGGCATTGAAAAAGTCTATGAAAGTTTACTTACGTAAATTGCTTTTGATGCCTCATCGCACCATATCATCTCTCCTTCTTCATTCTTCTTCATATGTTGAGCACGCCACACTTCATCAACAGACTTCTTAATTCCAGTTTTTGGATCTATCTATGATTTCGATTTCATTATTCAACTTAAAGAGTGTTAACAAAACAAAAAAATGTGATATGAGGTAACAAAAATAAAATAAATTTAGAAGTTAAAACTAGAAGATCATTACCATATTAAATTCAAATTCATCATGAGATCTTGATCCACACACATTCTTCACTTTCACCTGTGATCTATTCTTCTTATTTCTCACACTCTTTTTCTGTATAGCTCACATTTTAGGATTAATAATAAATTCAAATAAACAAATTATAAAAGACTTAGAAGGAAAAAAAATTAAGGATTAAAATGTGCACTTACTTTGAAAAGCTCTGATCCCCAATTGACAACAGCTTGCTTCCAATCTTCTTTATCAATGCCGTCAGGAACATAACTTTCCCTTTCATTTTAATCCATATCTTGATATTTCTTGCGTAAGTTGTACAGCGTAGTTGAATATGATTTTTTCATTTTCTTAAATATAAAAGATCTTAGCTTCTCATTGCAATTGCTCTTGAATTTCTCCTACAAACAAAGTAACTCAAGAGTATAAGATTCTTAAGAATAGTTCAATATGCAAAATATTAACAAAAAATGAAAAGTGTGAAAATGATTGATCGTACCTCCACTAAGGAGCACAATTTATCACCAATTGTTTCTTCAACCTCATCCCAATTCGTGGCACTCAACTTAGCATGTTTTTTTATTAGAACCCCACAGAAACTAACTAAGTGCCGAGCATTCTTACCAACAGCCTCTGTCCCTGTGTTGGGAAAATAAACCTCTAATTTTTTCCCATCTTGGGTTGCTAGCACAACAGCATTACAGGTTGTGATACCCCTCTTATTCTTCACTGTAATAGTAAATACGAGACAAAGTTTTAATGACTTGATTTAATAATAAGAGCATATTCAAATATGCTACTCCAAAAGTATTAAGTAGGCTAACTAGAAAACGACGTTTACATCTAGTTAAACTATTAACCAGCAAACCAGAAATCAACAAACAAAAAAGACTCAATGTAAAAAAGAGCAGATTTGTATTATAGTGAATCAAAAAAAGGACTCCAATTAATTAAGTTGACTAGTTACAATTTTTGGAGTAGGGATTCACGTTCACATAAAATTAAAGGACTTGATCAGGTTTTAGGGTTTATGTCCTCTCGATTATCCGCCTCGCCTAATTACTTCTTTCCTGCTCGACTGCTGGTGGCTCAAAGTGATGGAAGGATGTTGGCGCCAATAGTTGCCGCCAAATTAAAGGACTTGGGCATTAGTAGGACTCCAAAAAAAGGATTCACATTCACAAAAAGATGCATGCCGCTCTATATCCCAGGACTTGGGCATTTTTTTAATGCGTATCATTTAACCAAAAATTGGTACTTCTTTTTTAATCTTGATGTAATCTTATCTTAATGAAAAATTGACCAATGAGATAAATAATACAAGCCTATCAAGCAGCCTAATAGGGTCGGACTGTGATTTCTATTCCTAGTCGCTCCAACTCATCACAAACGTGGGACGTACTCCGCCAAAAGAAAATTTTGGACTCTGTATCAAATAAAATTGGGAGTTTGCAGTAGGGATTCACATTCACATAAAATTAAATACGGTTCTTTGGCAATTAAAAGATGAACACGCAGAACAAGAAATAGCTTAAACAACAAACTAAAATTTCACGTACCTTTTGGACTCTGTAACACCATGCTACTGCAAGTGTGATCCTCCATTTCCTAAAAAACAAAAAGCATACTTTCAGGGTTAGGTACAGGCTAAATAATGTCTCAAAGATATTGCACCGCACTGCCAAAGGTCTGTAGAATCACCGGATTAAAGGAATAATATGCTTAGTCAGAGTCTTCATAGAAATCATCGGTCATTTCAGCTTCACTTGAGTGTTCATCTTCATCACCATCACCATTTTCAGATTCACTTGTGTACTCTTCTTCAACCTCTAGGATTGCAGCTTCACTTGTGTTTTTGGGTTCAACAGCTGTCGTTTCAGTCTCCTTTGTAGCAAGATCGTCCTCCTCTTCCGCATCAAGCCCCACTGCATCTTCCACTTCAGTATTTTTCGATTCAGGAATTTCAACCGTTATTCCTTCAACGTCATCTCTTGACCACTCAAGCTCCTCATTGTTATCAATTGGCAGGACAGGCTCTATGCTAGGTGCTCTTGAATTAGAAGCATACTCATCTTCTAAGCCATCAACTCTCATGTCAAATAAGTCTCGAGGAAGTGTCTCCATGAAATAATGCCAATCTTGTTGCATTGGATCTTGCACATAAAATCCTTGCTTTACCTGATTTGCCATGACAAATGGGTCATTTTGATACTTTAACCTTCTAAAATTCACCCGAGTGAGCCCATAACCATCCTTTTCTGAATCAAACCACTTGCACTTGAACAGAACTATTTTGAAATGGGAATAGTAATCCAACTGAATGATCTCATCGATAGCTCCATAGTAAGTAACATCAGCAAGCACTGGATTTTTATCCTTGGAACTTGCATAACTTGATGTCATTGCTGTCAGCGTTACCCCACTACTTTGCGTTTGCAAGTTCTTCTCGCGACTCAAAGTATGAAACCTATAACCGTTAATAAGGTATCCTGAGAAGCTCTGAGCAACATAATTCGGACCAGAAGCTAGGTGTTTGATCATCGTAGAAACATGTTTGTCATTTTGAACGCACAACTCTAGCCATTGTACTATATCTTGTGCTTGACTTTTTTCTCTTGCCCAATTCCTGCCCTTACGTTTTCTGCTTTGTGATTGATCAAACTCACTACAAAAACCAGTACATAATGAGCATAAAAGTATAAAAAAAAATATAACGAATTTGGTTAGATTGACAAAATGACAACAACAAGATAAGCTTTGTGATTGCTTAAAGGAAAGAATTTCTAATTACAATAAGTTCCCCCACACACAGCCATCATTGTAAGACTACATGAAGATAAAGTTCACAAGGAAAGGAACTTATGAATAACATAACTCAGCAATGGTGGGGAAAATTAATGAAAATATATTGGTACCAAATATTCAATGCAAAGAAGATATTGTATACTAAATAGAAGCAAGAAGATCATCTTACTCGATATATGCAGACAGCTCAGACAAGTTATCCTGACAATTGATGATAACATATCGCCGAGCTTGGGTAAGAACCTCATCATTCAATTCAATTAGTTTACCCTTCCCATTCTTTTTTGCTCCAAGCGGTCTGCCTAAAATTGGGAATAAATCTGCAGAGTTTTCCCCTGTGACAAATCCTTCATGGTTCCTGGAACTTCGAGTGAACCTCGTATCACCATTATCACTCAAATATCTTGAGCAAAAGATTAAACATTCCTTAGCAGAGTTGCCTTCAGCTATGCTTGCTTCAGGCTGATTTCTATTCTTCACAAAATCCTTCAAGACACCCAAAAAATGCTCAATTGGGTACATCCACCGAGTTTGTACAGGCCCTCCCAGCCTAACTTCTTCGACCAAGTGAATTGGTAGATGAACCATAACATCGAAAAAGCTGGGTGGGAAAATCCTCTCAAATTGACAAAGAGTCTCAACAATTTCAGTTTGCAACTTATCCAACTCGCTCAATGATATGACCTTCCTACAAATGGCTTTGAAGAATTGACCAAGCCTAATGACAGCAATAGCAACATTTTTGGGCAAAGTCTTACATACTGCGACTTGAAGCAGGTATTGCATCATAAAGTGGGCATCATGACTCTTGTACCCAGATAGTTTCCTCTCCTTTAGGTTGACACAATGAGAAATGTTTGATGCAGCTCCATCTGGCACTTTAGCTCCTTTTAAAACCTGACAAAAAATATCTTTTTCTTGGTTGGTTAGCCAAAAGCAAGCTCTAGGCAATACACTCTTCTTACGATTTGATGATTCAACCGGATGAAGCTTCTTCCTGATTCCCATATCACGTAAATCCAGACGAGCATTCAGATGATCTTTGGTCTTTCCAGGAATGTCTAACAATGTTCCTAAAACATTTTCAAAGACATTCTTTTCTATATGCATCACGTCAAGATTATGACGCAATTGATTTTTCTCCCAATAAGGCAACTCAAAAAAAATGGACAACTTATGCAAAGGAAATCTTGTCTCGCCTTTCTTATTGTCCCTCTTGCCAAAGTCATTGATGAATCCTGATAACTTTTCCTTGATCATCGAACCAGATAAAGGTATAGGACTCCGCCCAAACTCAGTTTTCCCGTTAAAAGAACTCCTGTCCCTCCTCCATTCATGATCATCATCAAGAAACCTACGTGTCCCCATATAACACATCTTATTGCTGTGACTCAACCGCAAAGAGCATGTATCATAATTACAATTTGGACACGCATAGTATCCTTTTGTGCTCCAACCAGACAACATGGCATATCCCGGAAAGTCACTAATGGTCCACATCAAACAAGCACGCATATTAAACATTTGCTTCCTATGAGCATCATACGTCATTACTCCCTCACTCCATAGCTTCTTCAGTTCATCCACAAAAGGTCCTAAATAGACATCAATATCATTCCCTGGTGATTTTGGCCCTGGGATAATCGAAGACAACACCAAGTACTCTGATTTCATGCACATCCAGGGTGGCAAGTTGTAGATTGCGACTACCACGGGCCATGTGCTATGATTACTTGTCATGGTCCTGAATGGATTGAAACCATCAGAAGCAATGGCAATCCGCACATTTCTACAATCAGCTGCAAAGTCCGGATGCAAGTCATCAAAATCTTTCCATGCTTGACCATCTGCAGGATGCCTAAGATTCCCATCTTTGATTCGCTTTTTCTCATGCCATCTCATGTATCCAGCTGTTTTCGAAGACATGAACAACCTTTGGAGTCTCGGTATCAAAGGAAAGTAGCGGAAAATCTTGGCAGCAACTTGTTTCCCGGAAACATTATCATCTTCACCACGATCCCCATCATCCTTAGAGGGTAACTTGTATCTGGACTGGCCACATTTTCTGCAACTCTTCAGCTTACTATCCTCATCACCATAATATAGCATACAATCTTTTGGACAAGCGTCAATCCTCTTGTAGTTCAATCCTAAACCCTTAATCATTGTTTTCATTTTAACAAATGATTTGGGAATCTCTGCATCAGGAAAGGCCTCGATCAACAAAGAAAGGAGAGAATCAAAAGAGGAGTTACTCCATCCATTAAGGCACTTTAGAAGATATATTCGAATGGTGAATGAAAGCTTGGAAAAATTTTCACAGCCCGGATAAAATTCTTTGTCGGCGTCTTCTATCAGAGTGAAAAAGTGCTTCGTCATTCCATCAGGCTCTGGGCCGACACTAGCTGCAAGGTCACTTAATAGACCATACATATCATCATCATCTACCATATCATCATTGTCACTATCTTCAACTTCATTCTCTCCGTGGAAAGTCCAGGTTAAGTATTTCTTCACAAATCCATGACAAATCAGGTGTTCATTGACGACATTTCTGGTTTGCCAAAACATATTCTTGCACTTCACGCAGGGACACAAAATCTCATTCCCCTCAGCTGATTTAGCAAATGCAAAGTTCAGAAAACTCTCTACTCCATTACGATAGGCCTTACTCACTCGTGCTTTCGACAACCAACTCTTGTCCATTTTCAATAAACAAACTGCAAAATGAATGACCTGGATTAGTAAATTTACACACTAAGGTCAGGACAAAATAAGTACAATGAGGAAAGCTGCAATTCCAGCAGAAAATCAATATAAAAATACAAACAAACAAGATCAAAATCAAAATTCATCACAATTAGTAAATTTCAGCAGAAAATCAACACAACTGATGTTTAATGAAAACTGGTGGTAATGAGAAGCATTTCACAACGACGCATTGACACTAACAGCATATCACTTTTCTATCAATTGCTGCAGTGAAAATGTTCAGAAACTGGGATTGAAAGGAAATCCAACCGAACATATATTAAGCCTTTAACCGTACAAATCACTTTCATAAGGAGAGTGTGGTTGAGTGAAGAACAACGACTGAACTCTGAGGTACATTTCGATCCTACAAGTTCAGCAGAATGAAGAACATGGCTGCCCCAACTAGCAAACCTCAGAGGCCAAACGAAGATCCGCAAGGCCCTTTCACAAGCCTGCAGCTCGCTTCCTTATCCACGAAAACTCTGAATTTTTTCAGTTGGGATATAAACTATAATAAATCACACCAAGGGTAAGAAAGCAGCATTATGCCCAAATTGAAAACCTCTGCAGAGCTGCCTCTCGGCTCTTCTTTTAGTTCGCTAAAAGCAGCAGTTTGTGGATCTTCACTCTCGTCAATGCCACCCTGCCACAAGTAGTTGTTATTTGTTAAGAATAATGGGACATAAACCATGATGGAGGTACATGGAGTCTATATGGATCTCAATTTCCTAACTCCAAATTCAATCTCCTTTTTGATGCATATATAGTATCAAAGTTGCAATTGCTCTGCTATGCTACTGTAACCCCCTAAGTTTGGAACTTAATTTTTCTTTTTTTATTCTTTTTTTACAAATACAATGGATGGATATATGTATGTATGCATTGCTCACTTGGTCCTTGAAGGGTTGAGGTGTGCGGTAGTTGTGACTATGGATTTGCTTTCCGGGCCACGACTTGAAGCCTGCAGAGTGAATAATTAAATCCACTTGTAAGTAGCAACCAAGAAAATTAGGAGGTAGCCAGGAACGAACTGTATCGGTATAAATTAACCATACTTACAAGACTATAGCAATGTTGATTGTAGCTTCATTAGCCGGTCGTTAAACAATTCCTATTTCTTCATTAAGTTACAAATCCAACTACCTAATTCATTTGGATTGTATATAAATGATTCAGTATATAACTACTAGACCGAGCATGATATATAATGTACTTAACCCGCAGGGGAAAACTCTAAATCATACCGTCCCCATAAACCCACAAATTAGCACAGTAAGCAGAGAGATAAAGAACTCCACCCAAACAAGGCATTCAGGAACACATAATAGTCAAGAACACAAGCGACAAGAAAGAACACAATAGATATTGCAGCAAACAGCAGAAAAAACACTCGAATCAAACCCCAGGCTACTTTAATTTTTCCCCTCTAAGGCAGCACTCATTAGAACAAGCTCAAGAACAAGCTACAATAACCGAAACCATCTTCAGCTTTTAAGCCAGCGAAAAATAATCTACATTTACAAAGCAAGTAGAACCGCTACAGAAGATCGGGTGAACCGGTGAAAGGAGAAAGGAGAACCCACCGCGGTCGACGGTCGAACAGGAATTTGAGGATGATTCTTGATGGTGGGGTGGGTAACGAAATTCGTACCGTTGTTCTTGGGGATATGACCTTCAGAGGAGGATTGATGGACTCTGATTCCTAGTTGCTGGCTGGACCTCTGCTATACTCGTCGATTTTGCAGCAGATAAACACAGGGGAAGCTTTTTTGTGAGGGCAGAAGCACAAACTATGGAGAAGTGCGATAGAGGAAGGAGAAAAGGGAGGTAAAAAGTAGAGTAACGAGACTAATTTGATTGGTAAAGTTGGGTGGGTTTTTGTTTGCTTTTCCTTTTCTTTTCTGTATTTGGGTCGAAGTTGGATTTTTTATTTTTTGGTGTTTACCTTTCCTTTGCTTTTCTGATTGGGATGTACGTACATCAAACGGTAATATAAATATATGTTTTTTGCAACAAAATTTTAATAAGTGTTCCATAACTTATTGAATTAGGCAACCCTAAATTTATTTTTGACATATGTGTTGTGTTAAGAGAATAATTGCAACATATAATTAAATTGAGTTGCGTAAACTATCCAATACGCAACTCCAAAAAAAAGTGTTGCCATAACATATTTAACGCAACACTTTCAAATAGTGTTGCAATCCGAGTGTTGCAAGAAGGCATTTTTCCCGTAGTGAACTCAGTGGTTGTATTTATTAAAATAATTTGGTAAAATACTTATTGGATTTTGGAAGTGAAACTCGGGCACCCACAACCACGGGTGCATGGTTAGCCATGGATTCACGAATTTAATCCTACATTATTTTTTTTGAACACTTACATCTATCGAAATTTTCATACAAATATATCTCTACAAAAACTACTAATATCCATCAAATAACCCATATTAATAGATTTGTATTGTCATAAAGACTAATAACATCTATAAATAATTCATATAATCATATTGTTCTGGTTAGATATAAAATTATGTCGTTTTGCTTTATCGGTTGGTGCAGAGATGATGGAAAATTGGTTGGATTTTGGCAAAACTCACGGCCGACCCAACCCACCAATTTAAAAAAGAAATGAGTGAAATTCTCACCCAACCCAAAAATCATATGTACTAAATTCTACCCGCTTTGACTAGGTAGAATCGACTTGGATAGTTGTGAGTTCAGATTGAATTACCGCAATGAGTTCTCCCATGGATAAAAGTAGCATTTTCTTAGGATGTCGCAATCCTGCCTTCTAGAAGAAGCTGAGGCAATCAAGAGGATCCCTATTGGTTCGAGTGATAAGAGCACTCGTGGGTGTGGCATCCAGAGAAATATGGGCTTTTCTGTAAAGTCGGCCTACAAAATCTTTAAAGCATATGAAAGAACTAGGACCGGTTTGGACGATCCTAATCACCCTCACTGTTCCATCAAAGCATGGAAGTGGCTTGGGAGTTTATCCCTCCCACTAAAATTTTCAATTTCATTTGGAGGATCACTAGAAACGCAATGGCGACAAAGAAGAATCTTTGGTTTCGAAAAGTGATTAACTCACCTAACTGCACGCTTTGTGATGGTGATATCAAGGATGTGTGGAATTGCCTTTTTGGATGCTCCCATGTTATGCACTTCTGGCAGGAGGGCTTTGTCGATCTCCATTTTCCTCTAAGCTTCCTCTCTATCCATACGTGGCTCTTCAATCTCCACGAAGTGATCCCTTTCAACTCTTTAGTGGCAGTGCTGGCTCATCTGTGGGCTCTTTGGAATGCTCGAAATGAATGATTGTGAAAAGGTATTCGTCCACAACTTCGGAAACCTCTGCTAAGGCCTTTGGATACTTTGCTTATTGGATTGCTAGTGAAGTACCATTGGCTACTTTTCCTCTCCTCTTCGGCCTTTTATACCTTGTACAATCCTTGATCTACCACCTACTTATTTCCAGCAAGATATATACTGTGATGGAGCTTTTGTCTCGGACTCTCAGGTGGCGGCTTATGGTGTTGTTGATCGAAATCATCATGGACAAGTTGATCGAAATCATCCGGAGAAATTAGGGGCTTTTCTGTAAGAAATATATAAATATTTTAAAAATAGACATTAATCTATTACAGTTAATTATTTTTTAACGGTGCCCCACCTCATCGTCCACCTTAGCCTCTAATAAAATAAAAAATCATAAAAATGATTTCAAAATAAAAATTAAAAAAAAAACTCTCCCCTCGTGTCTTCCCACAACCGTTCTGTCCTTCCTCCCTCTCTCCACTTCTCTGGATCCCCTTTCCGTCTCGCCGACTCCTCTGCTCCACCCTCACCACCCTCCGCCTCCTCCCTTCCCGCTCTTCCTCCCTCCTCGACACTCATCATAGTAGGGCTTCCAGTTCGACGTCATCGACTATCTCCTCAATGATAAGGACGATGGCGCGGCTCCTAGAATACCTAGGCAAATCTCTGGATCTACTCGAGTGAAGACATGCACGATGGGGTTGATGGAAGATCGAGTGAAGGCATGACTGTGTCGGGCGTCGTTAAAGTAGTCAAGCAGTTCATATGCCATCATCTCCGCAAGAGCATATTGAAGAACGAAACATGTTTCGGGACTCGAAGACGATTCAAAGCACTTTATGTTTTACAATTTAATTAATGCAGTTAGTTATTACTAGCCTGTCGTTGCTTTTCAAGTGGAATTGTAATCGTTTGCTACCGTTGGTAAATAGTAAAACTTGAACTGCTATAAATAACAATCTCACCCAGCTACTCTGGCCGAGGGTTTCCGATCCATTTCTCGCCCAGCTCGATATTTTCTACATGGTATCGGAGCCCTAGATCTGAAGATTATTGTTCCCATCGGCAATGTCCGGCACTACTAAGCCACTGGTTACTTCAAGCAGCGACAACCAGTCGGGTGCTAGGTTCCAGTTTGGGACTTATGCATAATCTTTAGCTCCGGGTGGCAGAGGTGAGATCAAATTCGGGAATCCCTTCTACCTCAATGGGAAAGAGAATCTCTCTCAGTCGACTATTTTTTAGGTTTTGGATGGTACCAATTACTCGATGTGGATACGTGCTATGCGGATGGCCCTGAAAACGAAGGATAGGCTTGGTTTTGTGGATGGGTCGGTTAAGGCACCTCCTACTACTAATGACTTGTTTCCCTTGTGGGATGGCTACAACACCTTAGTTCTTTGCTGGATTATCAATTTGCTCCAGAAAGAAATTGCTTGCAACATTATGAATCATGAGAACGTGTTCTTTGTGACGAATTGAAGCGCTGATTTGGGCAACCTAATGCCATGCGCATTATCAATTTAGAGGATTAGATCCAGGCCTGCAAACAAGGAGATCGCACCGTCACTCAATATTACACTGACATCAAGGGTCTTTGGGAGAATTACTTGCAATTCTCACCTATTGTGCCTTGTTGGGTGCTCCGGGTAATCCCAAATGCTTGTGCTTCCTCAGAGGCCTTCATCCGGATTATGATGTTATCAAGACGCAGTTGATCATGCTTTTACTACTTTCTCGTCCAACATTTTGTTGAAAGTTGAAGTTATTTCTGGAAACCACCAAAATAATTAATTTACAATAAATAACAAAATATAGATAAAAGGAGTGGTGATAAATTTGTTAGATAGTGTCATAAACCAGTTGGCCCCAGTTGGTGGGTGTTTCACCACACCTCATTGGTGGGAGGTTTTCTCCACACATCTTACAACTTACAGGAATGACTATTTATAACCTTCATTATATGGAATATCACTTCTCACCCTTGCTAATTTCTTTCTCTTTTTTTTATTTTTAATAATGACACTCATTAATATTTCCAACCTATTAGTTGTCAAAAATCTCTAACTGTAAAAAACCCTTCACAACAAAATGGTAATGATTCCATTGTTCCATTCTTGCTCTACCGCAATTCTCCATTTCCAAAAATAAGTTTTCCAAACAATTATCCTACATTTCTTCCTTCACAAAAATACCCACTTCCCATACCAAAAATCCAACACATTTTGTGGTCAAATAATTTGCGGTCGTCGGCTGGATATTTGACTCTTTTTTGTTTGGGTGGTTGGAAAATGGAAAGGAAGACTCTTGCGAATGGGAGAGACTGTGGCCTTTAGGAAGTTATCGGGCAATGACTGTATGTATGACCAAGAGGTGTATATATATATTATGACAATGATACTTATATTTTATTTATCAAAGTAAAAAATAGGAAAGATATTTTTGTATTGACCATGATTTATTATGTGAGATTTAGCTAAAAATGTAAGGAAGTGGTTAAGTATCATACATGAGCCTGTATAAGGTCCAGCATAACCTTCTCCCAATAACTCGAGTTATTGAGACCAACTTGTTTATGACATGGTATCAGAGCTGGTTTGTCCTTGAATCACGTGTTCAAGTCCTCACGACCCCAAATATTAATCGTTGTCTTTCAAGCACATGGTATGGCGGGCTTGTGCAAACTTCAAGCCTATGAGTCGGCTTTTGTTTGAGAGGGCATGTAAGGAAGTGGTTAGGTACCATACATGGGCCTGTATAAGATCATGCACAACCTTCTCCCAATAACTCGAGTTATTGCGACCAACTGGTTTATGACAAAAAAAGATTTTATACAAAATTTTAGTTTTTACAACTTATCTAGTTAAAAACTTCGCTTTAAAACTTAAAAACTTATAATTTTACGCTTTTAGATCACCAAAATGTTTATACTTATAAACTCATTTTTTACTACATTGCTCGCAAGAATAACATACTACCAATAGGGAACATATATAGCTAGTTCATCCCATGCAGTTGGATGAAACATGACAACACAAATAATCAAAAGAAGTAGACCTCACACGACTCATTAATGCAAACCCTAGACATAGTGACAAATAAATGAAGCACTTCCACTAGACCACCACAACAAACATACATTAAGAAAGCAACATGAACAATATTATTCTCAATGGTCTCTCTTAGAGACTCTAGTCTTCAGCCCATCTTTCATGAACAACACCATGCTAACTGTCGGCTTACCGGAGGACCCATCATCTATAAGTTCAAATTTGTAGTTCCAAAGGAGAGCACTTGCCAGAGACTTGACTTGCGTAATTGCCATATTCTTTCCCAAACAGGTCCTTGCCCCAGCCAAGAAGGTCATGAACTTGTACGATGGGACATGTAGTATCGTCCTTTTCTCGGAAATCCACCTCTCCGGTTTGAACTCCATGCAATCCTCTCCCCATATCTCCTCCATCCTAGCCATGGCATATATGGAGAATATTATCCTCTCTTCTTTACGTACCGTGTGCCCGCTTGGAAGGACATCTGCCTCCACGGCACACTTGTGCTCCAATGGCACCGGTGGATACAACCTCAGTGTCTCATAAATGGTTGCATGAAGATACACAAGTTTGTTCAACTCATCGTTTCTCAAAAATCCGCTTCTTTCATCTCCTGGTTTGCCACAAATTAATTCTATCATTTAGTATCTAAAAGACTGTAGAATATGTGCATATGTCTATACTTAAATATTTTATCTTACCATCAATATCACTTGACTGTCGCGCCGCCATCACTTGCCTCAGCTCTTCGAGAATTCTTTTCTCAATAGTGGGGTGGTTCGCCACACACCATATCAACCAAGTTAGGCCGACAATAATGGTGTCTCTCCCGGCTGCGACCAACGTTAATGTAGTGTCCCTCAGAAACTTATCGGATGTTTTATCAATGATTGGTTTGTTACCACCGCCGCCCTCATCTTTCATGACCAGGATTTGTGTCAACAAATCCAGCTTGTTTCTTTTAGTCACATCATTGCCAAAGGAGTGTTTCGACACTAATTCTTGCTTCTTCCTCTTGATGCTACCATACAAGAAGTTATCTACGGTGCGCCAAGCTTGAATGCACTTCCACTCCATTCCGATCTTGAGTCGGTGTTGAAGCCTCCACACGCACATCGGGACTATGAATCGGTAGACCGCCACCTCCTCCAGCTCGTCGAACGCCTTACCACATGCATTGTCAGGGAGCCTGCCGCCCTCGGACCCCACGGGGAGGTATTGTGGATCGAATCCCACAACCAACAGACACATGTTGTCAAACATGAACCTCTTGAACACGTCCTGTAGGTCCACCACCTCGTTCCGGTCGAGGACAGGCAAAAGGGTGCTCCTCATCTTCTCTACGAGGGTCTGCACGGCATGACCCTCGAACTCGGAGTTCTTAAGCAAAGAATGAAGGAGCCTCCTCTGGAACTTCCACGAGTCGCCATCGACATTGAAGATCCCGTCGCCTAGAGGCTCCATTATGGCCTTGAAATCCCGGCCCTTCTCGTAGTTGGCGGCGTTCTTGTAGAAGATGTGGTTGATGTTGGCGGGATCACTCATGACCATGAAGTCGGCTTTGACGAAACTGGGTCCCTTGAGAAGGACCGTTCCCCCGGTTCGCCTCAAGGCTCTGATGTAGAAGTCGTGGAGTGTGTAGTTGTATAAGCTCAAGAGGAGGCCAGGGAGCATCCCCAGGAATGGCCATTGGTAGACCGGCGAGTGCTTGTTTCTAAGAAGCGAATGCCATAGGAAGATGACTAGGGAAAGGAAGGTTAGTAGTAGTTGTGTGGACATGTTTCGGCAGCAATCTAGTTTAGCTAGCTAGGGTTTTGCCTGTGTAATAGTAATGATGACGATGTGTTGGTGTTTGGAGAGACTAGCGTGGAATAAATAGTAGTTCTTGCATGGTAGTGAATGATATACCATGGTGTGCAGTTGCGTTAGACGAACCTCCATTCTCCCAACAGCAAAATTATTAATTAACCATGACAGAATTTATGAAGATGAAACTGTACTAGTGTACTGAAATAGGTTGGAGAAGGGTGGATACGGGGTAATGGTTGAAGCAATAATGCATGGGGATCCCTACGTCTCTCTTCTTTCCATTTCCACAGGGAATATCTGTGATACGGCAAAATATTTATGGCAATAAGTTTCAGTTATAATTTTGGGTAGGGTCAAAAATTGAAACCAAGAAATCAATGCTGTCAGGCAATAGTAAAACCAACCAGCTGCTATTGGCCTTCTGCCAATCTTCATAAATATAGAAAAGACATGCAAAATTCGTATGATACTACAATGTTGATATATATGTGATCATGTGAATGAATGAACGAATGGCAATGATATTCTAGCTCTTATATATTGATTTTAGTTATTCATATATTTACCTCATTGAAATGCATGTCGACAAATTTATTCAGCGAAGTATTCTATGTTACGTCACTAGTATATTAACAAGTTGCGAACGATAGTTAACGAACTTGTTCGTTTGTTAAATTTTGGAAAACGAACACACATTTTAACAACCGGTCTTTTTCGATAATTAAGGTCTTTCGGACACAATATAAGATCGTATTAAATTAACTTCAATGCTGCAGGCTCCTGCCGGAGGTAGAGCCCAGTTAGCTGCCGATTACTAACGGGAAACTGAATTACTACTGCAGGCGAGCGTTGGGTTTTCTTGTGAGTGAATATTTGAGATGGCTATATATATATATATATTCATTAGAAGGAAGTTTCAGTACTGTGTAGGGCCATATGCATGAATACCAAAACAATAAACACACAAAAAGACAGAGAACTTGCACTCTATCAGGAGTGAAAGAAGATGTGGAATAACTGCAAGAGTACCTAGTCGTGATACTGTTGTAGGATAGCTAGGACGATGTTCGTATATGTACATTTTGTTTTTTAATTTAAAAGACTTGCGACTATGATCTCTAGATTCAAGACTAATACTAGTATGATTACTAGACCAAGTTCTTGTATCGTTAGATGTTCATATATCGAAACATCCAATCAGAAATATCTTTGATATATTCATGGGATCACAAGTACCACAACATGTAACGAAATGATTGTAATATGTATTTGTTCCCAGGGGCGGACCTAGGGATAGGGGCGCCCAGAAATTTTGTGAAAGACCTCCATTTTTCCGGTACAAAAAATTTTAATTTGAGACTTCCGACACCGCAATAATTATAAGTGACACACCTTCATTATACAACAATATTTTTAATATTATAAAGTTATTCATCATAATTAGTAATTAACAATAATAAGTAAAATCAAATAAGCATGCTTGTTCTAAGTAACCCACAACCCAATTTAACTTGTCAATTTGTGGTTAATAGGTGAATTGCGTAGATTTATGGGAGATTTTGGTTTGATTTTGGTTAATTTGTTAGAACTAGAGAAAAAATGCTAATGATATTAGTTTACGCATACTTTGTTTTGTCTAAAATGCCAATTGGTAGATCGTGGTTTACTATATTTGATTATAAACTAATTTATTTTAACTTTGATTTTAGATGTGGGTAGATTCTCTTTGGTTGAGGTTGAGTGACTAATTTATGAATGATTATGTAGTTGTGTATATCGAAAAATGTTTGATTTGCAACATAAGCGATAAATGTATTTTTTTAAAAATCAGGATATGAAAAATCGTTATAATTTGTAGTAAACATGACGTTGTCAACTTAGAAATGAACTTCCAATAATTTCTATTAAATTTTTATTTTTATTTAATTATTATATTTATTATAAGTTTTTATCGGAGACACCCCTCTTTAACAATTCTAAGTTCGCCACTGTTTATTCCTGATTTGTAGATCCAATAAAGTTTTAAGTTCCGAACGTGTCGTAAAATGAATGCGATTATATAGGGTATGTGAATTAATTACCATGATCACGGGCATCTAGCTAGTACTTGTTAAGACGAATGCTATGTCGACTGTCAGTCTGTCGGAGATGACCTTATCATCTTTCAGGGGAGAGGGAAGCGATGGTCTGGTCTTGCATGCGAACCAGAGTGACCTACTCAATAACTCATCACCATGTATGTAAGTTGTAACCCTTCTCACTGCGTCGCGACTCGCCAAGGGACGTTTATCGAGCGGGGCTTACTCTAGGCTCCCATTTGGCCAGTGAAGAAAAAACCGGCAATAACTTGCATTGTGTACTCGAGTATCAAATGATTTAGCTATTAGCTAGATCAATTTCATTGTTCGATAGAATCAAAATCGTTTTTTATCAAATTGATATTTGGGTTTTGGTTTGAGAAATCATTGTCTTGGGTTTATCCATTAATGGTATATCCATTCGTGATCTAGATAGAGATATGAGATATCTCATTAGAAGTACCCGAAGTATCGTGTACTCCTTAAATACATCAGTCTGAGTCATATATAGCCTGTACGTACTACGTACTGATGGCAGAGGAGCGGGGCTAGTACCTCAATACTCATACCCGTCCCCGCACTCAGCGGAGTTCGTTTCTGTTAATACCCACGCGGATACGTAATATACTCATACCCGTCCCCGCACTCAGCGGAGTTCGTTTCTGTTAATACCCACGCGGATACGTAATAGAGCGGAGCGACCCATTCTTATATGTTTTTTTGGCAATAACATATAGAGAAAATACTTCATAAACTAATGATTAGTATTATTAACCCGCAAGTTTACTTAAGGTTCAATTACTGTTCATTACGACAAAATACTTCATAAACTAATGATTATTATTAGTATTATTAACCCACAAGTTTAGTTAATACCCACGCGGATACGTAATAGAGCGGAGCGACCCATTCTTATATGTTTTTTTGGCAATAACATATAGAGAAAATACTTCATAAACTAATGATTAGTATTATTAACCCGCAAGTTTACTTAAGGTTCAATTACTGTTCATTACGACAAAATACTTCATAAACTAATGATTATTATTATTAGTTAGTATTATTAACCCGCAAGTTTACTTAAGGTTCAATTACTGTTCATTACGACAAAATAGCGGTAACCACATTTTTACCGGAAACTATAACCCTACGGCGCCGTAAGACACAATTTTACCGAAAATAACGACACTTTAGTCGGGGAACACTGTTCATCGCCGGATTATTGAACGATTTAATTCCATGTGGCCGTTTGTAGCGTAATTCCGTGGGAAGGCCCTGGCGGCTGGGCAAGCATCAGGTGAACTTTTCATATGGGGTCATGAAGAGGAGGTGGAGAGAAGGGGAACCGAAGAAGCATGTAGTCACCAATCAGGTCGGAAGTTTATAATCAGTCGCCGACCACCGGAAAACCTTCTCTGGTGCTATGTATTCCCACATGCAAAGAACTGTAACCATAAAAAAAAAGATAAGGAAGTACAATTGCATTTTGTGTGAGACGTCTGCTAATCAAACCGTAAAAAAATGAAGGTAGAAAATATGTCAACAGAACTCAAGCTAATAATAAATCTCTCTCAAGTGGTGGTCGGAGACATTTTCCTAACTATATTCACCTTCTTCGCCCTTTAAATCACAAATGCAAGATGGAATGAGATTGCAGAGCAGCTTGAAAAGGAGGGGGGAAGAGAAGGGGAAAGCGAAACCCTCATAATCATAGGTGCTGTCGATTTCGTTTGAGTTGCCATCGCAAAGAAGAATTTGGCCAAGCGGTCGGGGATTGTAAACAGAATCCATTGATGAATGAATAAATGGATATTACTCTTCTTCTTCTGACTATGCATTTGCATGAGGGACACATGTTCACATATGAAATGATAAAATGCCACCTGTCTATGTCATGACTTGCCTTCAATTTCACCAATTAAGGCTCATGCTTTAATAAAACTGAGGATTTATTGAGTTACTAAACTGCACACCTCATATATATGTTGATGCTTCTTTCTTATACGTTTTTATTACTTTATTTATTTTGGTTTTGTATATTTAAGGGCCTTTCCTGATTTGGGTATTGATGGAAAAAAAAAATGAACCTTCATGAATCAAGCATGCAAAGAGTTGTGGTAACTGGTAACCATTAATCAACAAGAAAGGACGAAATGAAAACAACAATAAAGAAGAATTTCATAAATTAAACATTGAAAGAAAACTTGGCTTCGTTATAATTTTCAATTTTAACTAACAACTTAATCAAATGTCACATTTTTTTATAACTTAATTCCTTTATTATTAACTACCATATTCATCATTCAGTCAATTACATACATGTTAGATAAAATAAGTTAAGTTTTGCATAATAATGTAGTTCGATATTTTTCATAACTAAATTTTATTATCGCACCACATATTACAAAATTTTGTGTAATACTGTTTTATAAAAGTTATGTATATTATCAATACACTAAATATATTAAGTAAACCTTATGGAGAATAGTTATTTCAATTAAACAAAATGTATTGTTTTAGTCATCTGTAATGATTAAGACACTACGTAGAGGGATATTCATTTCTTTTGTACCAACTAAACAAATATAATTATGTAATTTTTTCTTTTGTATCAATTAAACAAATCACTATTTCCTTTGTATCAATTAAACATATCAATTAGACAAACATATTCTGTCAGTTTTTCGTAATATAAGTTTGAACAAAAAAATTATTTATAATTAATTAAATTGTTGATCATAGCATCTGTATATATTATATAGAGGATTTGTAAGATTAATTATATGTTACATAAAAATTTAATAAAAATTTAATATGTTCTATAACTTAATTATTTTCATTGTTAACTGAAATTCTATAACTATTACCTACTCTATGCATCAAATGTTATACTTTTTCTAACCTATTTCTTACATTATTAACCAAAATTCCTTAACTATTACCTACTATATTCAACATCTCATCAATCTGCATTATGCGAAGGTTCAATAAAGTATGTTAATTTTTACATATAAATATAATCAACTGTGATGTTTTCACAACATGATTTTATTATTAGACCACACATTGCATGAGATTTACATCGTTCTACAGCTACGTAAAGTAAATATATATTATGTAAAAATTATGGAGGAATAGTTATTTTTATGGACCCATTAAAGTAACATATTACGTAATCTTCTGTAATGATCAAAACACTATTAAAGTTTATATAGATATCTTACCCAAACTATTTCAAAAATTATTTGATTTCAACTACATAATCAAATGAATGGATGAAATTTTAAATATAATTAATTCATTACCGCCGCGAAGCGCGGGTCAAAAACTAGTAAATATAATAGAAGGAATACTTGAGTCTAAATAATTGAAAAATGGAGTTTACAAATTTATTTGAGATGAAAATATGATTTTAGAAAGGCCAAAAGAGAGAAATATACACGTAGATATTGATGCAAATTATAATAAAACATGAATTCCAATATCACAAAACAAGTAAAGGATTTGAAAAGGAACAAGCTTTGCAAGTCTGTTAGATTTATGAATTCACAAAACAAGTACAGATGCAGAAATCATGTGGTGGATTAAAAACCCAGACATTAATGAAGTAAAGGGCATTAGAGTTAGGTGTTGAACCTATTCGCTTTGGTCAGCAAACACTAGTTAAGCAAACGACCCGACCCTTAAAGAATCAAAGTGGATAGAGCAGCAGCTAGCTACATCGAAGAAGCTCCTTGCTCTCTCACAAAGCAGCAAAGGCTTTCCTTCCCCATTACACAAAGTCACAAACATAGCTAGCGGCACTACTTTAATTAATGATCTACTCTTGCACAATAAATACCTCAATACATTCTTCAATAATCATCTCAGCTTACGTGCTGCCGTGCTGGAAAATCAACTTCTCCTCAAACAGTCATCTATGTGAATATATTATATGGTGATATTTTTGTGATACCAATTGAAAATTTAGTTCCTAAATATCCCATGATGACAATCAAAGAGTGCAATAACTCTACGTACTCACAAGAATAGCATACCAATAGAGAACATATATAGCTAGTTCATCCCATAGAGTTGGATAACAATTAACAAAGCACGTGGAAAACACAAATAATAACACAGAAGAAGCCCTCACACGACTCATTAATGCAAACCCTAGACATAGTGACAAATTGAACAAGCACTTCCACTAGGCTACAACAACAAACAATCATGCATCAAGAAAGCAACATGAACATTATTCTGAATGGTCTCTCTTGGAGACTCTCATCTTGAGTCCATCTTTCATGAACAACATCATGCTAACCGCCGGCCTACCGGAGGAACCGTCATCTATGAGTTCAAACTTGTAGTTCCAAAGGAGAGCACTAGCCAGGGACTTGATTTGTGTGAATGACATATTCTTCCCCAGACAGGTCCTTGCCCCAGTCAAGAAGGTCATGAACCTGGACGACGGGACATGTAGCATCGTCCCTTTCTCAGAAATCCACCTCTCTGGTTTGAACTCCATGCAGTCCTCTCCCCATATTTCTTCCATCCTGGCCATGGTGTATATGGAGAATAATATCCTTTCTTCTTTACGTACTGTGTGCCCGCTTGGAAGGACATCTGCCTCCACAGCGCATTTGTGCTCGAATGGAACCGGTGGGTACAACCTCAGTGTCTCGCAGACGGTTGCATGAAGATAAACAACATTGTTCAACTCGTCGCTTCTCAAGAATCCTCCTCTTTCTTTTCCTGGTTTGTCACAAATTAACTTATATCATTTAGTACATATCTAGAAGACTTGGAAAGAATGTGTCTATATAGATATTTAAATATTTCCTCTTACCATCAGTCGCGTTTGACATTCGCGATGCCATCACTTGTGCAAGCTCTTGGAGAATCCTTTTCTCAACAGCGGGGTGGCTCGCCACAGACCATATCAACCAAGTAAGGCCGGCAGTGATAGTGTCTCTCCCGGCTATAAGTAAGGTAAATGTAGTGTCCCTCAGAAACTTGTCGGAAGTTTTATCGATGATGTTTTTGTCACCACCGTCATCCTCATCTTTCATGACCAGGATTTGTGTCAACAAATCCAACTTGTCTCTTTTTGTCACATCATTGTGTTTCGTAGCTAATTCTTGCTTCCTCCTCTTGATACTACCATACAACAATTGATCAAGGGTGCGCCAAGCTCGACTGAACTTCCACTCCATTCCAATCTGAAGTCGTTGTTGAAGCCTCCATACACACATCGGAACTATGTGTCGGCAGAGCGCCACCTCCTCCAGCACTTCGAATGCCTTGCCACATGCACTATCAGGGAGCTTGCCGTCGTCGGACCCAACGTCGGGGAGGTAATGGGGGTCGAATCCCAAGACCATCAGACACATGTTATCGAACATGAACCTCTTGAACACGTCCTGTAAGTCCACCAACTCGTCGTTGTCCATCCTCGACGCTCGGTCGAGGACCGGCATAAGGTTGCTCCTCATCTTCTGTGTGAGGATGTGCATGGAGTGAGCCTCGAACTCGGAGTTGTTCAACAAAGAACGGAGGAGCTTGCGCTGTAACTTCCAGGATTCGCCCTCGACATTGAAGATCCCGTCGCCCACAGCCTCCATTATGGCCTTGAAGTCCGGACCCTTCTCGTAGTTGGCGGCGTTCTTGTTGAAGATGTGGTTGATGTTGGTGGGATCGCTTGTGACCAGGTAGTCAGCGTTGATGAAACTGGGTCCCTTGAGAAGGAACGTTCCGCTGGTTCGCCTCAAAGCTCGGGTTAAGAAGTCGTGGATTGTGGATAAGTTGAAGAGGAGGCTTGGCAGCATTCCCAGCAACGGCCATTGGTAGACCGGAGAATGCTTGTTTCTAAGAAGCCAATGCCATAGGAAGATTACTAGGAAAAGGAAGGTTAGAAGTAGTTGTGTGGACATGTTTGAGCAGCTATCTAGTTTAGCTAGGGTTTTGCCGGTAGAAGTGGAATAGTAATGATGCTGATGCGTTGGTGTTGGTGTTGGGGAGTAGCGGGGACTAGATATAGTAGTTGTTGCATGGTAGTGAATGATATATTATGGTGTACAGTTGCTTTAAACAAACCTCCATTAATTCTCCCACCAACAAAATCATTATCCATTACGTCTCTTCTTTCCATTTTTGAACGGAATATATGTGATACGGTAAAACTTTTATGGCAATAAGTTTACCGTATAATAGTGGTCGGGTGAAAATAATTGAAACCAAGAAATCAATGCTGGCAATTATATATATAAAATAAAATAAAATAAAAACAAAGCGGGCGATAGTAAAAATTAACCTTCTATATATCTGCCTTCTGCCAATCTTCATAAATATACCATTGACCAAAGACATGCAAAATTCGTACGGTATTACCATGCTGATATGTGAATGAATGAATATAATGGCCACTAAATTAAGTAACTGGGCAATAAAGATTAATTGTATGTATAGGAGGAAGTAGCAGGCAGTGACTGATGTATATATTAATTTCCTAATCTGATTACTGTGTCGTCTGGACTGGACATCTGCAACTGCAACTGCAAGCCCGACGATCTGCCGACGTCCAGCGTTGGGGTTTCTTGTGAGTGAATATTTGATTGACACGGTAAATTAAATTTTCATGAAAAGGAAGTTTCACTGCTGTGGGGCGTACGTATACGTAGGACCATATATGCTATGCATGCATGACGAATATTGAATACTATAACTACTGTATTCCAAAACAGTAAATACACAAACAGACAGAGGACTTGCACTCTATCATATCAGGCAGACAGGCGGTAGCTAGCTGTGCTGTGCTAAGATTTTTGTCTGCCTACTGTGACAATTCAAAATTAATTATATAGCAGGAGTGAAGAAAGATCATGTGGAATTACTGCAATATTTTTTTTTATGTATATAAGGATGACATTTTTTATGGGGAAGGATTATTGGGTTTGTGATGATAGCACCATCACCAAATCTTCCATTTGTGATGAAATGATGACGTATTTGTGTCAGCACAAACTTATCACAAATGTATAGTATTTGTAACAAAAAAAAATGTCACAATTGTGTAGGACTAGTGAAAAATAAATAGTAGTTCTTGCATGGTAGCAGGGATGGAAGTTTGGTTTGCGGGTTGCAGGTAACTTGCAAATCACACCAAATCTCATACTTTGTGGATAACAAATCCACAATTTATGGATAATGAGTTGGGTGTGGTTAGCAAAATATTGATTTTTGTGATTAATGGTTCACCAGTCACCACTACTCGTTAATCCCTAATAACCACACTAATATATTTATGTATAATTTCGTTGATCCCCACATCTAGTCTTTTCATCCATTTTGGAAAGGCATATATGTGATACTGTAAAAATTTCACGGACGTATAATTTCAGTGGGTCACAATATTGTGACCAAGAAATTAATGGTGGCAACAGTAAAAACCACGCGATCTGCCTCTGCCAATCTTCATGAATATATACCAAAGACATGCATAACTTTAGTTTGTACGGTTCTACAATGATGATATGTGAATGAATTAACGAATGACAATGGTATATATGCTAGCTAGTTCTACTTGTTGATTTTACCCATTGATACACATAATCAAAAGGCAACTCGATAGTTTATTCAATGAATTACTCGTTACCCTTCATGGATATGTTGGTATATTAACATAGAGGGAATTGAACTTTGGTTATTAACAAACTCTTATCCTTCTGAGCACCAAAAATTCTTCGGACTTCAGCTTTCAGATTGGGACATAATTGACAGCAACAAACAAGCTTCCATTTCGGCATTATCTGTTGTTGTCTCTGGAGGGACATGAACGATGGAGTCTTCAGGCAAGATTGTACAAACTGGAGCTTTACTTCAGTGTGTCCAAACGTGGATAAATGCAATGATAAATGACATAGACATGGACACGGACAAGCTTGTTCACATGCCTCGTCCGCTTGCAAGAACGAAGGTGGGGATCTCGTAATAACTGTCTTCTCTCAAGTGGTTTAATTTGCATCAATTCAAGTGATTCTATTCACTCGAACTCTTGTTACGTTGTGCTCTGTGGTTTGATTAGCTAGAGATCAACGATCATGATGCATTGTCCCCTTTGAACCTAGGGATTTGTTTCATCATTGGGACATAATTGAGAGGCGTCGTGTAAGGGCTCTAGTTGACTTGCGACATAGGCGCTACAAGGTTCAAGATCAACTAGATTCCTTATGTGACATATATATGTTTCTTAATTGTGATTGTGTCGAGTTTCATGATATAGATCATCAATCGCTTTCAGGAGTTGTTTGATCAAGATTGGGAAATGTCTCCCATATATACATATATGTGATAACATCAAAGAGTACAACACCACTCACAAGAACAGCATAGCCATAGGGAACCTAGCTAGTTCCTCATGCATTTGGATAAGAAAACACATGGACAGCACAAATAATGGAAAGAAGAAGACCTCAAACGACTCATTGATGCAAACCCTAGACATAGTGACATATTGATCAAGCACTTCTGCTAGACCACAACAACAGACAATCCTACATTAAGAAAGCAACATGAACATTGCTCTCAATGGTCTCTCTTGGAGACTCTCATCTTCAGCCCATCTTTCATGAACAACATCATGCTAACTGCCGGCCTAACAGGGGGACCGTCGTCTATGAGTTCAAACTTGTAGTTCCAAAGGAGAGCACTAGCGAGGGACTTGACTTGCTTGAATGACATATTCTTCCCCAAACAGGTCCTTGCCCCAGTCAAGAAGGTCATGAACTTGTACGACGGGAAATTTAGTATCGTTCCTTTATCAGAAATCCACCTCTCTGGTTTGAACTCCATGCAATCTTCTCCCCATATTTCTTCCATCCTAGCCATGGTGTATATGGAGAATAATATCCTGTCTTCTTTACGTATTGTGTGCCCGCTTGGAAGAACATCCGACTCCACAGCGCACTTGTGCTCGAATGGCACTGGTGGGTACAACCTGAGTGTCTCACAGGCGGTTGCATGGAGATAAACAAGTTTGTTCAACTCGTCGTTTCGAAAAAATTCACCTCTTTCTTCTCCTGATTCGCAACAAATTAAATTCTATATATCAATCTGTATCTAGAAGACTGAAAAATATGTGTTAATGTCAATACTAAAATATTTCTTCTTACCATCAATCGTGCTTGACAGTCGCGTCGTCATCACTTGTCTCAGCTCTTCGAGAATCCTTTTCTCAACATTGGGGTGGTTCGCCACACACCATATCAACCAAGTAAGGCCCGCAGTGATGCTGTCTCTCCCGGCTGCAATTAAGGTAAATGTAGTGTCCCTCAGAAACTTGTTAGATGTTTTATCGATGATGTTTTTGTCACCACCGTCATCCTCATCTTTCATGACCAGGATTTGTGTCAACAAATCCAACTTGTCTCTTTTAGTCACATCATTGTTGATTGTCGCTAATTCTTGCTTCTTCCTCTTGATGCTACCATACAGTAATTGATCAAGGGTACTCCAAGCTCGACTGAACTTCCACTCCATTCCAATCTGAAGTCGTTGTTGAAGCCTCCACACGCACATCGGAACTATGTGTCGGAAGAGCGCCACCTCCTCCAGCACTTCGAATGCCTTGCCACATGCACTATCAGGGAGCCTGCCGCCATCGTCAGACTCCACGGTGGGGAGGTAATGAGGGTCGAATCCCAAGACCAGAAGACACATGTTGTCAAACATGAACCTCTTAAACACGTCTTGTAGGTCTACCAACTCATTGTTGTCCATCCTCGCCGCTCGGTCGAGGACCGGCATAAGGGTGTTCCTCATCTTCTGTGTGAGGATGTGCATGGCGTGACCCTCGAACTCGGAGTTGTTCAACAAAGAATGGAGGAGCTTCCTCTGTAACTTCCAGGACTCGCCCTCGACATTGAAGATCCCGTCGCCCACAGCTTCCATTATGGCCTTGAAGTCCGGACCCTTGTCGTAGTTAGCAGCGTGCTTGTTGAAGATGTGGTTGATGTTGGTGGGATCGCTAGTGAGGATGTAGTCGGCGTTGATGAAGCTGGGTCCCTTGAGAAGGAACGTTCCCCCGGTTCGCCTCAAGGCTTGGGTGAAGAAGTCGTGGATTGTGGATAAGTTGAAGAGGAGGCTTGGGAGCATTCCCAGCAACGGCCATTGGTAGACCGGAGAGTGTTTGTTTCGTTGAAGCCAATGCCATAGGAAGATTACTAGTGAAAGGAAAGTTAGTAGTATTTGTGTGGACATGTTTCAGCAGCTAGGGTTTCGCCGGTGGGATAGTAATGATGATGATGTGTTGGTGGCCGGGGAATAAGTAGTAGCTCTTGAATGCATGGTGCACAATTGCTATAGACGATCTCCATTAGTTCTCCCACCAACGGAATATCTGCGAGACGGTAAAATTTGTATGGCAAGAAGTTTCACGTATAATTTGGTAGGCCAAAAATAATTGAAACCAAGAAATCAATGCTGGCAATAGTAAAAACCAGCCTGCTATATATCTGTCTTCTGCCAATCTTCATAAATATACCATTCACCAAAGACATGCAAAATTATTACGGTAACAAAATGATAGTTTTTTTTTTTTTTGGGTGAGACAATAAACAAAATGATAGTTAGTAAATTACTATATAAAATACATATGAGTATTTTGCTTCATTTTTAAACTAACGGTATATTTAATAGTACATCAACAGTTATAAAATAAATTAATATATAAATCATACTTAACTTAGCAATTTGATTCATTAAATACGGATATAGGCTGCAGGCTCATGCCTTACTGCAGGCCAGCATTCGATTTTTTTGTGAGTGAATATTTGATATGGCGATTCTCATGGAAAGGAAGTTTCAGCACTGTGGGTCGTACGTACGTGAATTCCAAGACAGTAAATACATAAACTGCAAGAGAGGAGTCCCTGGTGGTGATACTCTTCATCATGATTCCAATATTATCTCTCATGCAATCCTTCTCCCTACTCCCTAGTGTCACGAATGGATTTTTCCCGAGAATGTCATTCTTTCGCTACAAATTTTCCACTGTACAACACTTCTTCAAATATTTTTCAAACTACTAGAGTTTGGTGAAGTTCGTTGGTGTCAAAAACGAACATGTATAATATATTGCCGAAGTTAAAAGCGATTTACATGAATTACTGATAAAAAAAAAAAAAAAGCGATCCATGCCATGGTGGATCACTATTACACCCTCTTGCTGCTCTTATTTGGCGTCCGAAAAAATGATTAATGAGTATTCTTATTTTGTGGACAGTCAAAATAGTCGATTGTACCCATTTAATTATTCGATGAGTCAATACATTGTCATTCCTTAGTCGCGGATAGTTTTGCATTATGTGTGTTACAAATTGGGTCAAACATTTAGTCTAGTACTTGCATAGTTGCATTGGGTATAGGATAAAACAGTTTGTTCATGCCAACTAATTTACACTAGAAAAAAAAAATTTGGACGCGAACAAAGATCGACTTACACATCACTTATATGTTAGTTTAAGAAAATCAAAGTTTTGTGACTGACCCAAATCACATTTAGTGACCACTAAATTAAGTAACTGACCAAGATTCACTAAGTACATTTCCCATGACCTATACGTACGTACGTAGCATGTAGTGATGTATTAATTTAATTTCCTGATCCGAATCTGATCATTACTGTACTGTTACTGTGTATTCATTTCTGGGCATCTGCAAGACAGGCTCCTGTCTAAGGTAGAGCCCAATGATCTGCCGATTACTTAATGGGGAAACTGCATGCAAGCGTCAATATCGGTTTTATTGTGAGTGAATATTTGTTACTGTGGTCTGTGGGCGTACGTACGTAGGACCGCCATATTCATAATTCATGCATGCATGATGATGGATATTAAATAGTAGTGTGTATTCTAAAAATAGTAAATACTCAAACAGACACAGGACTTAATTGCACTCTCTATCAGAATGCAGACAGCTAGCTAGCTAGCTCCGTAAAATATTTTGGCTGCCGACGGTTAAAATTCAAAATTTGACCATATATATCTCAAATTATTCGATCATAAATGTCCAATCCTTTGAAACAAGTCCTATAACATTTAACAAAAGGATTGTAATATGTGTTTGTTCTTGATTTGTAGATCCAGTTAAGTTCTCACTTACGAATGCATTGAGGTGGAAGAAGCCTCAATGCGCCTAGGTAGGATCGTGACGGAAACATGCACTTCCGGTTTATTGTCATGTTACCTAACTTACGTTATAAACTGTTTAATTGCGTTTTGAGTATACATTAAGAATATTTTGTGCATTTGGTTACTGTTATGATTTTTTTAGTTGTTAATTGTTTCTTTTAATTTATAAAAAAAAAAAAAAAAAGAGTAGCTTAAAGAGATTTGGTTTTCTCTATATATTCTGCCATCTGTGAAGTGTTAAAAAATAATTTATCGCTCGTCTCTCTTCCTCTTTAAGGGCCGCCGGAATCCAGTCGTCTGTCTCCCTGGCCCTGATAGCTTTGAATTTCCAGATGACTAAGCCCACTAGAATAAAGAAAGCCCACGCAGTAAAACCCACTACTCATTTTTTCCTTTCAAGTTCCAACCAAGATCCAATTATTTCATGCCTATTTCTTGATCGTAAATGAAGGTGAACAAATTAATAACAAATCATACCTTGTGAAGAACTTAGATCATGAATTACCTAGGTTTAACGAATGCCTTATTCTTAGTCAATTGGCAATAATATATTATGGCCATGATTTTCAAAAGATATATAGTTTATGGCATTAATATTATTCTCTTGTTTCATTTTGGTATCAATGTCACAATTTTTTTTCTTCGTGTATATAATTACACAATACATGCATACATGAATTGTGCAAGAATACTTATGAAGAATTCATCCAATTATTCGAGACTTGTATCACAATTCGTACTAACCATGCACTATATCCTTATATTACATGAATTATTTCGCTTTGTATTCTATAATCCTAACCTAATCCTAAAATTGATTTTTTTTTTTTGAATGAACAGGTAGTATTCCCCTGAGAAGTCGCTTTCCGCGACTAACCGATATTCTTGTTTGCCGTCATCCATGCATGGATTCTTATTTTCTTTACTAGTTTGGTGTATGACCCGTTGGTCTGATTGTCATTTGAATATAACCTATTTACAATGCGCATCGTAAAGTTTTCAAAATATTTTAAATGTGTATTCCTGGCCAGTAGCTAAATTATTTGTTAAAAAACAAATAGAAATAATATAAATTGAAAAGAAAAATAGAAAACACATAAGAAATACTTACGGGAGAGTTAGTGGGCTAGCTAACGGGAGTGAAAAATTCATCTGATTTTAAGATTTTCGATTTCTGTATGTTATTAGTTTAAATAGAAAAAAATAAATTTACCCTTCTTACTTTTACGCTTGTTAGATGAAATTTAAAATATAAAAAAGGCTATCAATTCTTCATTTGCTTGTTTGGTCAATTCTCCATTGGCTAAGCTAGTGAGTTGATTCTTCAATCATATCACTCTAAACCTCCTTTCTTGAATTCGTTCCTTCGTCCAAAGTGCTCTTATATTCTTTTGTCTCCTCCCAAATCCATTTTGAGAAGAATATATACTGTTGTGCTGCTGATGGGTGGGGTGGCCATCATCATCTACCTCTGAAAAGTTGCCTTATCCTCTTTCAACTTTCCCGGCTCAGTTTCCAGGGAAGTTAATTTCCATCTTTCCTTTTATGCTTTCTCGATAATTTTTTTCTCAACGGGGGTATAACTGTATAAGCTAGAGTGGGGGAAAATATGACTAATGGGCACTTAATTAATGTGTTTGCCGCAGGTAAATAGGGTTTGGTTTTTTCATTAAGGAGAGTCTCTCGTTTAAAAATATGTGTCGAACAAGTTATCTTAAAGTTCATTCGAGATTCTGATCAAATGATGTGAAAACTCATTTCCATTTTTGACATAGAATTATCAAGAATCAATTTGGTTATGGTAAGTTGAGTCTATAACTCCCATTTTGCGACAAAGGACGAGTTCTTTTTTCCTTCTCGGGAACCACGGGAGAAAAACTCATTTTCCTTCTTTATCTCGACTTGAAAAAATATAATGGCTAATCATACTGACTTAGCAATCAGTTATTTAAGCACTACCATTTTGGAACTAATGTCACAATCTAGACGCATGACCTTTCACTGTTTCTATATCATTTTTCAAGAACTAATTAGTTTCAATATTTCGAGTTATTGAACGAACTCATACCAAGAAGCCGTTATTCCTCTCTCCTGAGCCAACAAGAATAAAGAACCCACAAAGACCCAAATGTTTACTCTAACAAGTATTAATTACAATCAAATTGATATGAAGGCAATTCAATTTAGAAAATATCAGTCAACGATTAGTGCCCATTAGACATCGTTATGCAACTTGAATTGATTTGTTGACTCAAACAATAATGCTCCTGATTAAGGAATTTTGATAAGAAACCCACAAAATTTAAAGCCAAAATCTCCTTATACATGTGAAAACAACTTTTCAACCACCTCAATTACGCAGTATATTGTGTTGTCAAAATTCTCGAATCATTTCAACAACTTTAATTAGTAGTCTTATCAAACGTAACTTTTGCCCCATTAAACACATTTTATTTGTCAATGTACACGGATGCTCCTAAAATAATTGATGATAGGGAGGTGGATAGATTGCACAATAGGGGATAAGTTCTGCTGTTTTTGCAAGAGGGAGAAAACACAGGAAAGGACCGACGCCACCTTGCTAACTTTGTGTACGTACCAGCCAAAGTTGTTGCCTTGGCTCTAGCTTAGCTACATTAGTAGAAACAGAAAGTTAAGAAATCAATATAATCTAATCTACTACTACTTAATCAATTTGGGGATACAGACAACCGACCAAAGCATGAGAATTCATTGGTAGAAATTATGACATATCAAAAAACAGAAACATGATCAACGCAATTAATACATTGAAGGGTCGCTCATTTATCAATCCCTCAAATAAAGTAACGAGGGAAAATAATGGGCCATAGTACATTTTATAAGCTCATCATGATCGACACTTAACAAATCAATGAAGGAGATTGAAAGGGGACGAAGAGAGAATCAAAGATAAAGCACTATGCAAGTCTCTTATTGATTTGCTCAATCTTGGGATAACATCACCATCATTTCATATTCCATGCCAAAATATCCATCATCGATGGCATGCAATAGTCATTTGAAAATTATTTTCTGGATGGTTTTGACATAGTATGTCGAAAATCAATTCACCGGCATAATTCTATGTGTATATCCAAGCAATATCTCCATTGTTACCAAATTACAAAAGGTAGAGTAATTTGACATATAGGTTATTTATCAAAAATTCTTTTGACATAAAGGTCGAGTCAACCCTACAGTAGCTAAGATTTCTTGGATTTGGGTAAATTAAGGTTTACCATTTTCTTGTGAGGTGAGTTATCAAAATTTAAAAACAAAGCTATACGACCTTTCGACATGAGAGTCGTAAGAGCTTGCAATGCAACACAATCAACATGACCCTAGGTGGCATAGTCTGCTCTATCTATCACAACTTGAACGATAATAAAAATACAGATCAAAAGACAGCTATAAGTATCCCAACCCTATCAAATCCGCCTGCATAATGGCGTTTCCAGCAACAATATAACCTATCTCTGCCTTTATCAAACATGCAACTTTGACCGTGTGTTTGCATACTGATCTGTGAACAACATTGCATCTCTCCTTCCATACAGATGTCAACAATACGCACCAAACCATGGCATGCCCTGCTCCTGAACTTTTGCTAGCTGCATTACTAACTGCGCCGTGTGAAAGAGCACTGCATAAACAGATGATCTCGAGTCTCAACTGCCTTGCTGCAAAAAGGATAGGATGCATCAGTGATTTTCCCCCACCTAAGCAGCTTATTCCTTGTAACAATTGCATTTTTTTTATCAAAATCCAAGCAATCAAACTAAATCGTGGGGGTAAAGCCTGCACCATACAAGTTTATGCCATGAGACAGCAGGAGCTTTAATCCTCAACGTTTCACAAAATCTTCTAACTGGGTAAGTTACCATCAAATCAGATCCCCAATATATATCATTATCTAGTTGCCTCAGCCAGGGCTAAACAAGAGGTCGTAGTTTAAGCAGCCTTCTCCATGTCCATGAACTACTGCAAATATATTTTAACTGTTACATACACGAATGACAAATAAATTGACCCTCTATTAATTGTTAATTTCTCAGTTTCCCAATTCTGATTTACGTTCTATGACCAAAAGAAGCTTCCAAATCCTCACCTAGCTGGCCATGGTTATGTCAAAAAATCTTGGAGGATTTTCGTTAGTGTATTGACTTGTAAATTTTGTGTCGTTAACTGTCTTTGCAAGTGATAAAAATATATTTGTCACAATGTATTACATGAGGACCACACTTTTAAGTTGAATGAATGACGAAGTAATGATATTGGTAGGTTATATTGAAAGGTGACATACTTGATAAATAGTTTGAATGATAAACATGTTTTATAAACTTTTCAAAATTTCAAAACATCGTGATTAACTATAAACACTGATAGAGTTCATCTTACGATGTTTCTCTTCTTTTGGCCTATGGATTGTGTTCATGTTCTACTCTATGTAGAGAAATGTCAAGTTAAGTCTCTCTTGTGTATTTATATTTCTATTGAACAAAGTTTTTATTTATACGCGTGGTGTTTAACTAGATACCATTTCCTGGTTGCATGGCAGTAACGACATCTGCAGAAGGTAATGATGAAAATGAGAGGGATTCTTCGGCGAATATGGTTTTTGTTCCTTTGACAAGGTTGTATGTGAGGGTTTCCATGCGGTGGGTGGTCTGGTATTATGAGAGATGTCAGGTACTGTGGTGGGTGCACACGGGATGATCTACAATGGTCTTCAAAATCCGATACTAGTTCTCGGCACTACGGGATACAATCAGGTGGTGACAGCTCTGTGGATTGGAAGTTGTGTGGATTGAAGGCGATGCGAAGGTCATTACTGATAAGGTGAATGTTAGTAAAATTCAAGATGATGCTGGTAGTGTCTTACTTGAAGAAATTCGGCATCTCATGTCGTCTTCACCTGGGTTTCAGGTTAGGTTTATGGGTAGGCGAACAATAGGGTAGTCCATATGGTGGCTAGAAAGGCCATATATTTGTTTCCTACAAGTTATAATAGCTTCGACTTTCGAGCGTGGTTTTGGTCGGAGCCAAAATTTGTGTAATTTTATGTTCTTGTCAATACAAGCGAGCTTTTCGTAAGAAAAAAAAACTAGGTACCATTTGCCATGCCTATCCACTAACAAGGATGGATCAATTCCCACGAATGTACGTGAAACGACGTTGAGATAAGGGCAGCCCTTTTGGTCTAACAATTCCTAATCACACATTACCCTTCTAATAATCTTAGGTGCCCTACCCTAGACTCCATCCATTCCCAAGTCCTAACTTAGCCCTACGATTGTTATATAATTGATGGTTACCTGCTAACTAGCTAGCTAATCAATTTGCTGACTCCATTTGTTGCAATTTGCATCCCCCATTTTGTCACTAAAGGCTGCAAAGTAAAGAGGGTTAAAGCAGGCACAAGGCAAATTCCCAAGCCTCACGCATTTGCCCTCTTTCATTTGTTTTCTTATGCCGTGTCAAATACTGCAAAGTGACTCATAAGTCAGTCATACCTAATCTTGTTTAGGCCACTCAAAGTTGAAGTGTTATCAAATTTTCTAAACTCTCTTCAATGAGGTGAAGGTTGAGGCTGAGCTCGTACATGGTGGTTCTTTTCAAGTCATTAGTCAGGATACTTGAGGTCTTGAACTTGGTCGAAGAAGATTATCATTTTTCTTGGGAGAATGTCGCGTATACTATTTGAGCATATAGAACATATTCTCGATAGAAGGATTATAGATGGTTTATTGGACCTAGGGCATGCTAGGTAGCTCCTCAACTTGTCGTTCGTTGGCTTCATTTATAATCGAGTTTTCAGCTCTAGGATAATGTTTTTGCTTGCATATATTTGGATATGTCATAAAAGATTAATCGATGAGACTGTCAAATCGAGCACAATAGACGTCTAGGTCTTCAATTTTTTACCAAGCGAACTTATCAAGAGTGACAGAGAAATGTACGCTAAACTCGCAAAGGATGTTGACCAACATAAACTTTCCATATGTTTGTCTAGTGAGCCTCTATGGTTCTTAAGATTCCATGCTAAACCTTGGATGAAAAAAGCAACTTAATTGCACATCAAGAGTAAAACATGTTGCCAAACAATAAATTAAAGGGACTAAATCTATACGTTTATCTAAAGTTCGATAAGACCCCACACCAATCGCTACACAACTGTGTAATTCACTTGATCAAAAGAACAGAGTGGGGTTTTCCTTTCTATATTCAGAACAAAAAAGTGGTGTGATTCGCTTATGTCCTTTTCCCTTCTCTGTTTCGCCCTTTTTCTTCCAAGCTCCAACTCTAAGTTGGGTTAGTGCTGAATGCTGATTGCCGGGGACTTCGAGTGGTTAAGATTGAAAGTGACTACGAACAAACCAACCAACCAACCAACGGACAAACGGAACCAAACTTCCTATGCACTATATATAATTTCAACAAAGCTTCTTTCCCAATTGATTATTCCATCTTCCCCACTTCCTCAATTCTTTCATCGCCATCTTCTTCTACAACCCTCCTCTAGCTTATCTGAATACCTGAGCTGAGCTCAATCAGCAAGTGCGGAAGTGCCGACCAAGCTACAAAAGTAAGCAAGCTTTTTTATGCTTCTCCCCTGTTTCCAGCTCCTCCTGGGCTCTTACAAAGTTGGCGTCTTTTCCCCTTTTGGGTTCTGAATTTCTTGTTGTTTGGTTTTTGGTATTCTTGGTTTGTGATTTGGTTTTGCGTTTTGGTGCAGCTGGAGTGGGGGAAAGGGAAAGCGAATCCAATTGTGAACAACTTGAGAGCCAGGCTGCGGCTGAAGCCTATGCCCTTGATGAACGTGTTTCATGATGGTGATGGCTTCCCCAGGATCGTTCTCGCCGACCCTTCTGGCTCATCAGCTGAGGTACCCTCTCATTTCTCTGTTCTTCTGTACTATAATTGGGCTACGAGGAAATGTGGATGTTGTGGTTGCGGCAATTTTACAAACACTTTGGCGACAACTATGGTTTCTTGCAGGTGCTTCTGTATGGGGGGCAGGTTGTCTCCTGGAAGAATGAAAGGAGAGAAGAACTACTCTTTATGAGCAGCAAGGTGAGTATGTGAACTTCTGAAGCGAGGCAAGATAGTCTTCTGATTTTTCAGTTTACTCACTTGTTATGTATGATTTGGTTCTAGTTATAACTTCAATAGATATTATGTTGCCTTCATTTTTTGGGGCAGGCCATATGGAAGCCACCTAAGGCCATCCGAGGGGGAATACCTGTCTTCTTTCCTCAGGTTATGGATGAATTTTGCAAAGTGTTCTAGTTCTTGTATTGCTCCATTTGCTTAGGGTAGGGGAATCCATATTTTGCTTACCCATTAGAACTTGATTACAGTTTGGAAATCTTGGTACTTCGGAGAGAAATGGATTTGCTAGGAATAAATTCTGGACGATAGACAGTGATCCTTCACCTTTGCCTCCATCAAACAACCACTCATCAGTAGATCTTCTGTTGAAGTCCACAGATGAGGACCTGAAGATCTGGCCTCGGAGGTATGTTTGCTTCCATAATCTGTTCATTAATCCAATAAGCAAAAGAGTAAACCTTTGTGCTATGTTCTGAACTGCCAACATCTCCTTCAACTCGATGAGCAGCTTTGAGTTACGGCTTCGTGTCTCCCTTAGTGCTGGAAAGCTCACTTTGATACCTCGCGTGAGAAACACAGATACCAAACCTTTCTCTTTCACATTTGCTCTCCGAAACTATTTATCTGTATCAGATATCAGGTATGCACAGTAAAATCTTATGATGAAAGTTGTGGTCCTTACAATATCATGAACTTGGACCTGTCTAAATTACATTCTGGGCTTTGTTTTATTACAGTGAAGTGCGTGTTGAAGGCTTGGAGACACTTGACTACTTAGACAATCTTATGAGGCGAGAGAGGTTTACTGAACAGGCAGATGCAATCACTTTTGATGGCGAGGTGAGATCTCCATTGATTCTTTAAGCTTGCTACAAGTATCAACCAAATGCTTTTGAAATTATAATAGGAGAATGGTGGTGTTCTTTCCTGCAGGTTGACAGAATATATTTGAGCTCTCCACAGAAGATCGCCATTATAGACCATGAGAAAAAGAGAACTTTTGTGCTGCGCAAGGATGGGATGCCTGATGCAGGTAACATTGAAATGTTTTCTTCATTTTTTGCAAGGAAGTTTAGATCCTAATAATGGGGCATTGTTTTTCAACAATCAGGTATGTGGAATCCTTGGGACAAAAGGGCCAAAACAGTGCCTGATTTGGGATACGAGGACTACAAAACCATGTTGTGTGTGGATTCTGCTGTCACTGAAACCCCAATCGTCCTAAAACCTTCGGAAGAATGGAAAGGCTACCAGGAGCTCTCTACTGTTTCATCAAGTTATTGCAGTGGGCAATTAGATCCTCGAAAGGTTCTTTACGGTTTCTGATGAACTTGATCAGTTCACGTAGTGTGGATAAGTAAGATTATTGACTCAACAACCTTTCTCCCAATAAGTTATAAATACTACTAGTAGAAAAGCTATAAAATTTAGGGATTTGGTCTTGCAGTGAGTCAATTCCACATTGCTGAGCAACAAGATATTTGTATGTTGCCTCTTTGTGATGATATGATATTATCAATATTTCTGAGATGTAATTAGAAACAGTGAGTTTTGTGATCTGATTTGCAGTTGATTCTTATCACACTTGTCATTGCAATTGCTAAAGATCAAGGTACACTTGGTGACATAAAATGAAGCGGGGAAGTTGATTGATTGTTACACACTGGAATTCATCATGCCCTTGCGTTATTGAGCAGCTAGCAACACCAGCTTCTTATTACTGATTATGTGTCTCGATACGAGTTTGATGGGGGGTTTCTAGGTTTTTTAGAACATAGTTAAGCAATTGCATCCCAAATTTCTCCTTAGCTTCCTTGTCTAATGGATCATCTCCCAAATACATGTTAACATAGGCCCTGCATAGAAGCTCGCTGTCAACTTTGCTGATGACCTCATCCACCACTGCACACATCAAACACAAAATTGTTCAGTGCTTCCAGTCTATTTTTTCCAGAATCCATTGCATTTGTGTTATGCTATAAGTAAGACTCCACCTTTGGTTTGGAGTACATTCTCTGGAAGCCGGGAGATCTCGATCACAGAGCCACTCGACAGCTTGATTCCATCAGAAGCTGCACCCATCACCCTGCAATCAATCATCATCAATTGGTGTAATGAATTTTCCAATTTTGCAGACTGAAACTAACATTGCTGAAGTGCTAATGGTCCTACTTGTTGGCGAGATCATCGTTCTTCTTCCCTCCAGTGAGCTTCTTGATAGATGCTCCGAGACCTTCATCAAAGTTCTTCTTGACCATGTTCATGGTCAGCGAAGAGAACACAATCACCAGCCTCACTGTCATGGCTGAATCACTGTCGATCACCGCCTGGTACATTTCCTTGGTTGGTTTAGTGGATGCCTTGCTGTCAATCTTTGTCTTCAGATTCTCTTTCAGCTTCTCCTTATCATAATACATCCCTGCAAATTAGAAAAGATGACAACTTTTGGTCATCATAACAAGAACAGTTCCTGGGTTCTGATAATATAGAGACATGAATGATTATTACCAAAGCCGTAGATCTTGATCCCCATGCCAAGCATGGATTTCTTCCTCAAACCAACGGTCATCAGTTCCTTCCCATCAGCCAGCTTGACCGGGAATGAAATCCCAGTTTTCGGCTCAACTTCAACTGCAACTTCTTCTTCTGCTGCTGCTGCTGCTGCAACTTCCTCTTGTTTCTTGGCCTGATCAAGAGTCTCGGCTGCCACCTTTGTTTCATCCTTGAGTTTCATCCCATTGAGCTTCTTCTCCAATGGAGGAGTTGTGTGCTGATTATCAGCATTGACATTGTTCTCAGCAATGGCTGCCATTTCTTGTGCTACCTAACTAGCTAGCCTTGTGGGAAGATATTGAGAGAGGTAGAGTTGAGCTGTAGAAATATGTTGCTTTACTTGGTGATGGAATAGGAAATGGCTATTGGTTTATATAGGGAGATGGGTAGTGAATGACCAAAAGGAAGCATTCAAAGCCTTGCCACCAACAGATTGTTCCTGCCGCCTTGGTAGTCGGTGCAAGTTCTTTTCTTTGGTTTAACTCTATGTGATCGTTTTTTCTTTCAGATTCTACTTTCTGGAGATGCTATAATCTCAAGCAGCATAGAGGCTAAATCGTGCCAAACCCACCATGTTCTCCTTTTAGAAGGATTAATAGATAGATTGCCTTGCCCCATCAAGCTCTGTTTATAAAGTACCATTGCTGCCATTGGGCCACCCCTACTCCTTAATCTTAAATTAAATGCTTAAGTACTAACTGGATCTCGTTTGAAACAGAGGACAAAATAAGGCATAAACTACATAAATAAATAAAAAACGCATTAGACATATTTTTCTATTTGTGAGCAGCGAGGAATTAGTGAACATTAATCATTGTTTGCTCAATAAATAGAGGGAGAAAATTGATATTCCATTAAATGAATGTCACACATATCAAGGAGTGTTTAAGCCTTATGGAACGCTAGCTTGAATTGAGTTGTCCAAAGTGGTGAAATCGATTAACTTCAAGTGAAGGACAGAGAAGGACTTTGAATTGCTCAATCTTCTGTAGGGTTGGAGTTATTCCTTTTCCTGGATGGACACAAGACCAATTAATGCAACACGCAATTTGGTTTTTACACGTATGTGAATGTACATGTATGTATATTTGGTATTTGTAGGTTTGCTTACATGCATACATTTTTTTTAAGTTGCATTTGATCAATGTAACTTGCAATTTGGTCATAATAGGATAAATGACTTACGGTATAGTTGAGCAAAACTATGAAAAGTATGACTAGACGTCTTTGAATATCAACATTCATATTATATTGTTGTGTATTTACTTTCAAGACTCATATAAACAATTGAAGTGATCAACAATAAATATATGAGGCTATATGGCCTAGATATCGCGTCCATCTCACCGAAAACTGGATTCCTCTGTAATCCACAATGCGTATTGGTTTGCGATTATAGTCGACATTTCATCACTTCTATATCTCTTTCAACATCCTTGTACTTATAAGACATTTAATTTAAAAATTAAGATTTAAGAATGAAACTTAAAGTTTGAAGAATTATATATCAAGGATAACCTTAATCAGAAGCAAAATCAAGAGACAATGGAGCTCGTTAATGAAATTCTCCCACTACCAAATAGGAGCTATAAAACTAAACGTTGTTATCAAATTTTTGGTTTATTATTAGGTTATCCACCATCAAATAACAATGACTTAACTTGTCACAAAAGTGGTTTTCACAATTTCAGTGGTAAAAAAATATTTCAGTGAGATACCACTTTCGAGTCCAATGTATTGACTGACCCATGGGCTTGGTTGGATGTTCATTTACCTCTTATGGCTCTTCGGTCGTGCTTTAGAAGAAGGCGGGAGAAGCCCATATCGGCTGAAAGGCCCATAGCAAGTCCAGTTCTCTGTCTCGTCATCCTTCCCTTGCCTTCTCAGCTCTCGCCTTTACTTTACAGGGAAGGGAAGAGTTAAGTCGCAGACTTGCAGTAGCGGAACAGAGAGGGTTTTAGAAATTTGTACGAGAGCGCCATGCCGGAAGCTAAGAGCAGAAAGCGCAAGAGAGGGAAGAAGACTGGCAGCAAGCCGCAAATTCAACAACAGAAGGAGATTAAGTCGAACGACAACACAAAGGCCAAACATGGTGGTCAAAGTAACGAACTTGCTGCCGCTTCGAAGCGGCCAAAGCCGTCGTCTTCTTCTTCTTTCCTTGATAAGGTCCATGTCTCTCTTCCCTCCTTGCTCTTCTTCTCTCAGCAAATGGTTCGTAGAAATCAATTGATGGATCGCTGACGAACTTAGTATTTGAATAATTGCAGATGAAAGCCAGATTAGCTGGAGGGCATTTCAGAATGCTGAATGAAACGCTCTACACTTGCACGTAAGTGTCCTCGTTTCCTTCTTCTGGGTTTTACTCTCTTCCCTCTTCTCAATTCTCATTGATGGTTATCTGGCTTTATGTGAATTGAGCAGTGAATGGTGGCACAGTCTTTGGTTTTAATCTGTTACTTATTTGTTCCCCTGGTAGTGCTGCTTGTGCTTTTGCGCCTGTTAGTTAGAGCATGAGTCTTATCCCAATCGATTTTTAGGTGTTCAATGTTGTTCTTCCTTCTCTATTTTCAGTGGAGGGGAGGCATTTAACTATTTCAAAGAAGATCCATCGTTATTTAACATGGTAAGGCTTCCTTAACGTCTATCTTATTCTTCTCTTTCTCCTATACCTTGGAGATTCATTTCATTTATACTGGCCCTGAACTCGTATAAAGCTCAAGTCATAGAGCTTTCACAATTGGCATTGCATGAAAGTAAAGGGGCTTTGATTCAATTTGGTGCATGCTTGTTTTTGGAAGTTCCAGTTCATTGAGCTGGCCTTATCTTACTAGCAGCTGAAACTCCTGATCAAGAATCCAAAACTCGTAATTGTTCCTTTAAAAGTTGACAATTTTGAAATGATATTGTGAGTTCTTAATAGATTTTGATTTAACATTATCTTACTTACCTGGCAGTATCATGCAGGGTATCAAGAACAAATGTCACACTGGCCTGAGCAACCTGTAAATGTAATCATAAAGTGGCTAAAAGATCATAACCGTTCGTTTGTTGTTGCCGATTTTGGCTGTGGTGATGCCTTCTGTACTCAATCATTTCTTACTCTTGCTAGGTTCTGATGGGATTGTGTAAGATGGATGGTATAAATATTTTGATGGTTTGTTCTCTTTCCTCTTGCATAATTGTTTCAGGAGATGCACGCCTAGCGAAGAGTGTACAGAACAAGGTGTTCTCTTTTGATCTCATTTCCAAGGATCCTTCAGTAATCGCTTGTGATATGTCAAAAGTATGGTACTCACTGTAAATTATTTTTGTATCCAATTTTACATACAATGCATAAGCTTTTCTCGACAAAATCTCTGTATCTGATTGCTGCTACTTCCTTGCAGACCCCCCTTGATTCTTCAGCTGTAGATGTAGCTGTGTTTTGCCTTTCACTGATGGGCACTGATTATCCGAGTTACCTTAAGGAAGCACACCGGGTGCTTAAGCCAGGGTTCGTGTTCCTTATGGCAATTTCAACATTCTAGATCTTGTTCATTGTGTGTCCGACTCATGTTTTATTCTCACAGTGATTGGCTTCTGATAGCAGAGGTAAAAAGTAGGTTTGATCCAATTACTGGAGGGGCAGACCCAAATAAGTTTGTGAAAGCCATTTCCGAGTTGGGATTTACATCTGTGCTGAAGGTTCGTCATTAACATTGAAACTATCCACCTCTTTAAGTTAACTTTTCTAATATACCGAACTGTTAACTCCTGATTTGGTTTACACAGGATTTCTCAAACAAAATGTTCATTTTGTTCCATTTCCAGAAGAAGGTTGGTTCCCAGTTTTCACCTTCTGACCAACATGACATTCAATATAACTTGTTAGATATTGATTGTTTGTGTGTTCAAATCTTTGTAGGAGAAACGGGAAAGCTCGAAGAGTAAAGCAATTGAGTGGCCGGAGTTGAAGCCTTGCTTATACAAGCGTCGGTGATATCGCAAAGTCCAAAGCCTACTTACTGTTTAGGTTCATAGGAGTTGTGGTTTGATTTGACACTATCCTTAAGATATACAGCTTCTGAATCTCTTATATGTAGCAAGTATCTCCCTTTGTCAGCTTGCTTGATGGAATGCCTTGGTATTTGCATAAAACTGAGGCTTGACGAGTTTAAGGAATGAGAAAATGCCTACTGTTTTGTCTTTGTATTCCGAGTTCGGACTTCGGACATAGGTTGATCCAAGCTCACTCACATTGTATCTCTTTTTGACTTTGTAAGCGTGCTTAATGAAGTGCCTCGGTTTTGGTCTAGTCCCAATGAATAAAGCTTGTGATCTTCCATTAATGAACCCAATTTCGGTTCCATGTGTTTGTTTCTTTGAGGAATTGGCTTCTGAGAACTCTCCATCCTTATCATAGCCGTATTGGTTAGATAAATAGAGTATGTGTAGGACGAGTAGTATTGTGTTATACTACGAGTACTAGTATGTAATTGGGTAGAGTTATATTCCTTATTAGTAGCAGTTTTCGTGGAGCATGGTCTTCTTCAACATCGACACGAAGTTTGGGATTAGTAGCAGTTATCGGTTTCTTAGTTTTTTTTTTTCTTCCTCTTTTTGTGTTAGTTTTTGTTTCGGTTTTCAAATTGTTGGTATGTAATTACCATCAATTTGGGGAGGGTATAGAGTATGTGTAGTACGAGTAGTATTGTGTTATACTACGAGTACTAGTATGTAATTGGGTAAAGTTATATTCCTTATTAGAGTCGTAGAAGTTAGGTTATTTCCGTTGTGTTAGGGTTATTTTAGAAGTCATTCTTTGTACTCTATATAAACCCTAAGTGGTATCAGTAATAATACACAACAGTTTCCATCGTATTCTGATTTCTCAACATCAATGACCTCAAAATGCAATGCATTATGCACCCATCGGGCTCCTTGGCTCTTTTTAACTATTATGACGGAGAAAGAAAAATAGCAAAGAAGTAGACCTCGCAAATTACCATCCGATTTGTTGATCCGATCCGAAGTCGCTCAAAAAAATAGAAGTTTTTTTAACCCAAAAATCCGAATGATCCAAACTCGATTAACCTGTGATTTTTTTGGGTCAGATTGATGGGTTAGCCGATTGACCCGTTAAACCCATTCTATTTCATATGTCACTCAAAAAATGATAAAATCACTCATAAATTGTTGAGATGTTTAAAAAAATTCACAAGATTTTGAAAGACATGTTTGGATTTTAATTAAGGATAATCAAATATCATGTGTTTCTTGTAGTAGTATTACTCTTGTGATTATTTTTTGACAATTTATGCAATTTGTATTTCATTTCATTAGCATGGGGAATTTGAGAATATGTTAATGAACATGTTCTAGGTAAACTATTGCAATGCACATGTTTTTTACGATTTGATATTGTTTCTGATAGCGCCCATAATTCCGACCTGAAACCCGAGGAATTGGGTCAATATTTGACCTGAAAGCAACCAACCCAATATTACCTGCGCCGTAACCGAGTCCCAACCCCGAAATTAACCAACCCAACCTAATTGCCAGGTCTACAAAACAAGGCAAAATATTTAATGCCGGAAACCCTAAAATAATATTCTTTCGATTTAGATGGAAATTGAAAAACAAAAAGAGAGGAACTGAAGAGAAGACGGGGCGCGGGGAAAGACCGTAAGAATCAATTAGTGTATTATCATTTGATGTATTGAATCAATTGATGTATTAGAAAAATATCTTGTTTGGAGATTTAGATTGTGGTTTGTTGTAAAGTCACAAAAGTCAATTTTGAGTGATTGTGAAGAATCTTAACAAAAAGTTGAAATTGATAATCTCTCAATTTTGAGTCATTGTGGTTTGTGGCACTCCTGGTGCCCTTTGTATCAAACTCTTTTTTTGTTTTTTCAATGCAATTCTCACGTTCATCGAAAAAGATAATCTCTCAATTATGAGTGATTGTGGCGGGGCCTCCAAAAAGTTAATACATGTATTCTAGTTCAATATAAAAACGACTTAATCTCACTAGTACATGAATTGGCTCAATACACCATTTGAAATCACAATATCCAAACCACCCGAAGTTGACTATGACTGAGCTGGGTACTAGGGTTCTATAAGAGGGACAAGGCCGCCGCCGTCGCTGACGGTCTTTCATCACCGTCACCGAGAGAAAGATGGCCGAGCAGGCGATTCTCAGCTACTTGGAGACCCACGAGGAAATAGCCGATTCTGGGAACTTCGCTGCAGAATGTGGGATCGACCACGCCGAGATTGTTAACGCCATCAAGAGTCTTCACGGTTTTCTCTACGTCGAGTCTCAGGTACTTCTCACTAGTCTGTACTTCCTTAAACGAAAATGGAGTATTGCGCCAATCGTTGGTCCGCTTGTGATAGAATTGGGGTTTAGAGGTTTCTCTTCTGGGGACATGTATGGAACAGTGTCGGAGTAGTAGAATTACCTTTCTTACACCACAGTTTTAAGCAATCAGGTCCCCAATCGTAGACCAGGTAGTAATTCCGGCAGAGGGCTGTCTTTTGACTGGTGCGTCTTCCAAGAATGCATGTTCTGAGTCGTCATTGTTGATTTGGTTAAGATAAGAGCTTGTCTGACGTTGTTGAGACTGGAGACTAAAGATTGTTCTTTTCAACTCGCAGGACATTAAAAAGGAAACCTGGGTTCTTACTGATGAAGGAAAAAGATATGCTGCTGAAGGTTCACCTGAAGTTCAACTGTTCTTGGCTGTACCAGCGGAAGGCAGCATCGCTAAAGATGAGCTGCAGGTTGCTGTTAACTCATTGTTTTTATTTTATGGTCCCTAAGTATGCATATTCAATGCTACTGTGTTTATGAATCTTGAAGCCTAACCTTTTGTAAGCGATATAATTGTGCATCGCTCAACTCTAGAACGAAGCAGTTCAACGTGTAAATAATAATTGAAATATGGTTTTGAAGTAATTTTTAAGCCTTGCTGACTTGTTCTGGAACCATTTCTCATGCAGAAAAAGTTTGACCCTGCAATTTTCAAAATCGGCTGTTCTCAAGCTGGGAAGAACAAATGGGTGGAAATGGGGAGGCAGGTCTCGAGGAAGGTAACTGAAACTTCTTCATGCTTTTTGTTTTCTTCGAAGAACCTTCCACTTGTTAGTAAGATGGGGGAACACCAGGAGAACTTTTCAGAACGGAATCACCTACTCAAAACTAAGAGGAGATTGTCTTGGAATTAAAGTTAAAGTCTTTCTGTAAGTATTTTGAACCTTGGACGTTTCCCTTGATTAGTATTTGTTCGATTCTTTTGCTTCGAGGTAGGTAGTTCAAGTGGAGGACAAGGTGAAAGATCTACTTTTGAAGATACAGAAGGGACAGGTTTGCAGTTTTTATTACCTGTAGTGCCGATAAATGTTTGAATTTCTTGGCCTCAATATTTGGCATGGCGATTCTATATTTCCTGGAAGCTCTTGTTTATTATGATTGGTTGATATAAGCCATTAGAAATTGGTTCGTTTTTTTGTCCTAATTATTATATGGTACCCACAATACAATTCTGTTATTGTGAGTCATATTTATCCCTGCTCTGTTTAACTTGATTTGTGATCAATTAGAATCCTTATTTAATGCATGTCGATGTTTTATGTAGCAATGAAATCAGTAAGATGCAGATGTCCATATATTAGGGGTTGGTTTTCTCATATTGCCTTCGGTGATCCTTGTTATAGTCACGATCATTCTAAGGAATAAACTGGTTTTTTATGGGACTTGGTTAATACTCATCAGTTCTATTCCTGACATCTTTGGTGGCTTTTGCTCATTTAATTTAGAGAACTTTCAAATTGGTTTGTTATTGTCTATCTATTCTCGTCTCTGGTGCTTAAACATTACCTTTTTTTGACTCTTACTATTCAGGTCATTGGTCAAGCTGATATTAACTCCCTCAAAGCAAGGAAGCTAATTGTTTTGCAGTATGGTTCTCATCTTGTTCTTTAATTCAATATCCCTGGGGCGCCTTATGTTGTGCTGTACACATTTAGGTGCCTCGTGATTAGTTATAACTTAAAAGTGAGTTTTCTGGTCTAGGACGTGGAAGGGATATTCTGTAAGAAAGGGACCTAGTTATGCTCCCCAAAGAGAGAAGTTTGCGACTGATTTGACCCGAGAAAACCTGCAGAGGTATGCATACACTTATTTTCACTGCACATAGTTTTCTTATAACTTCTTAGTCTGTTATGTCCATGTAGCATCAGCTAGTAATTTTTCATCTAATAGCTTTTCTTCTGGTTAGTTGCTTATGCACTGAAGTTTAGTCATACAGTGCAATATCATTCAGCAGTTTATTGATAATGGTTTGTGTGACATACTTAATTAACAAACTACTCTAAATATGTAGTGGCGACTGGGAGACCCTGAAATTCAAAGCGTATAACTTCAATGCTAAAGGTCCACCTTCTGAATGTGGTCATCTTCACCCACTCAATAAGGCAAGATGGTTCTAGCTTTGGTTGCATTTTTCCGACTCCTTTTTTTATTGTGGCTGTCTAAAAACCCATTTCATGCCTGCCTTTATTGAATGTTTTAGTTGGAAGCAGGCCTATACTCACTCGAGATAAGACATATTTAGATGTAGAAACCAATTCATATTTCTGAAAACCATTTCTAAGTTACTGGTGGGGACTAAGAATCCCATAACTAATAAGTACCGGACGATTGCATATGCTGTATATCTTGATAAGGATATGCATATATTGTCAAACTTTTATTCTCGCCTTCCTGCCTTCCCAAGCCGCAATACATCACTATCTGCTTTCTTCTGTGTTATCGAAATTCATTTCTGAAGTTCCTTCCATTTTCAGATGAAAGACTGTATAAAGAGAATCTTTCGTATGATGGGGTGAGTATTTTCTTTCTGGAGCTACTGCTTTCCTATCTAATCCTGGGCATCTCTCATGTTAACTGCTTTTCTCTTGGTTGCAGCTTTGAGGAAATGGCCACAAATAGATATGTTGAAAGCAGGTCTCTGCCTTTTCCACCCCTCTACGCAACTCTTTAAATTTTTACTTGCTTTATTAGTTTCTGTTTATGCTTCGACATTTGAGTTTAGCTTGATAAACTCTGCCGGGGTAGCTCGTAAGACTGGAGATTCTTGTAACCTTTTATTGAACTTTTGAGTAAAAAACAGTTCAAGGAAGCAATCTTAGAGTCTTCATGTTATTTTCTACAACTAACATGTTTCCTTTTGTATTTTCAGTTTCTGGAACTTTGATGCTCTGTTCCAGCCACAGCAACATCCTGCCCGGGATTCACATGATACATTTTTCTTGAAAAGTATGTTTGTATAACTATCTACAGTTTGATTTTGGTTCACACCCTTGTGGTAGTGTGATCTGATGTATTCTTGTGCAGCTCCTTCAACAACAATGCAGCTCCCTGAAGATTATGTTGAGCGAGTGAAGCAAGTTCATGAGTCTGGTGGTTATGGATCACGAGGGTATATAGATCTCATCTGCATCCCTTTTCCTTGATGATCCAAGCAAAATGTTTCCTCTCTCAACTTTCTTGTCTGCTGGCAGATATAACTATGAGTGGAAAAGAGAAGAAGCAAACAAGAATCTTTTGCGTACACATACGACAGCGATCTCTTCGAGGATGCTTTATAAGCTAGCACAGGTATATTGATCGTGATTTCTGTACGTTTTATCCTTTCCCTGTCCCCAGGTCCCTTTTCCTAGTATTTATATCCCTCTTCTACGGTGTATTTTATGGAGGGGTTTTTTTTTTATAGAAGTACTATTCTCTTAATTGCAGGACACAAAACAGAATGGTTTCACCCCTAAAAAGTACTTCTCCATTGACCGTGTTTTCAGAAATGAAGCAGTAGACCGTACACATCTTGCAGAGTTCCACCAGATAGAAGGTATGGTCCCCTCTATTTTTGTCAATTCATTTTTCTGTCATCCCCTGTTTTACGAAACGATTGGATCAATTCTGTTCTCGCATGAATCCTCTATTTTCTGACATGTAGCCTTCTGTCTTGCCTCAAAAAAAGAAATGCTATATATTGCATTTCTTTTTTGTCAATTCATGGCCCTAAAATAATAAGAAAAATCCTCTAATAACTAATGATTTCATGGCTATTCTCTCCCTCTTAAACAAGTTTTCTGCATGACTGGGTTTACTTCTGTTACAAAGTACTACACATTAAGCTTTACAATGATTGTAAAGTTTCTATCTTCAATCAGAACTTGCCGCTGAGGCATTCTACTTTCCTTGTAAAGTTTCTATCTTCAATCAGAACTTGCCGCTGAGGCATTCTACTTTCCTGGGCCAATGATTCTTGTTTTCAGGTCTGATCTGTGACAGAGGGCTCACACTGGGTCACTTGATAGGAGTCCTGGAAGACTTCTTCAAGCGTCTAGGTAATCATCAATGACTTGAGAAGCAATGAGGACTTGGGTAGGATATCAAATTGGTGCCTTACTGGTTTCTTACTATCTTTTTGTCCAGGAATGTCAAACTTGCGCTTCAAGCCTGCCTACAATCCATACACTGAGCCAAGCATGGAAATATTCAGGTAACTAACGATGCAGTTTTTTATGCTTGGTTGGTGGTACTTTCATGCAGAGCACATAAGAGGTCTAATTTAATTATACACATCTGTTCAGTTATCATGAAGGATTTGGGAAATGGGTGGAGATTGGGAACTCAGGAATGTTCAGACCGGAGATGCTTCAGCCGATGGGTTTCCCGGAAGATGTCAGGGTCATTGCATGGGGGCTTTCTCTTGAAAGGTAAGCAAGTTGGCATCTCGTCTCAGCCTGGTATTTTGGTTCTAACACCATCCACAAAGCCTTCCTTTTCTTCCAACTTAACTAATCAATTATTCTTCTATTTTGCTTCTTTGTTTCGGCATAGACCTACAATGATACTGTACGGTATTGATAACATCCGAGATCTCTTCGGGCATAGGGTAATCAAACTCTCAACCCATACTAGGCGTATCATTTTATTAGCAGTCTGCGGTGGTGCAATAGGTGCTAACTAAGGTGTGTTTTGGATGTTGATTTGCAGGTGGATCTTGACCTCATCAAGAAGAGTCCTTTGTGCCTCATCGGCATTAAATAATAGAGGGCAGTGTATTTTTCCGTTGTTCAGTTTTCTGTTCTTCATTACATACAAAGTTCATTCTTAGCTGTGATTTGATGCCCAACAAAGATTCTTGTAGCTTTTTCTTGGCTTCGGAAGTTTTCAATGTAATTTGTGCTTTAGACCAAGACTGTCGATACACGGGAGGGTGTTAACTGGTACTGAACCAAACTTGGTCTTGCTGTTTTGTTGAACTCTTGGAGGTTATGAGCCTCTTAGTATAGTAGGTAACTACTAGTATGTAATTCGTGGTTTAGACTGAGGCTATCGATAGTAATGCGAAATGCATGATATCCCATAACTGCAGATGGCGTTGGAATTCCAGAATGTCTAGGGGATTAGCACTGTAGATTCAATTATATAAGGAGTATTGTTGAAGAATGGTATTGTTGGCTTGTCTTTTAAACGATAGAGTTTGTATGGATTGAAAGGGAAGGAAAGGTGCAAAAAGAGGAGGAAAGGGATATAGAGAGAGAGCTACTGATTTCTAGGCATTGGAAGATCATCACCTCCCAACCCAACCAACAAAACTAACTCTAGCCCCTAGAAGTTAGTGTAGTGCTAAAGACTAAAGAGTAGATAGAAAAGGGCACAAAGTAAACAAACAAACAAACAAACATCATCTTGGGATATCATCATAGATAATTCTGTCAAGTAAAGGCAACGCCGCCGCAACTCTTCTTTCCCAGCGAAAAAGAAAGTTGCACCAACCATAAAAAAAAAAAAAAAAAAATTATGGAAATGGACAATAATGAGTATAAAGAAAAGGATAAAAGAGTTGCAGAAAATGTTTTGTTTATTGCCACTTGTGGGTTGGTTCGTTGTAAAATTACAATATATTATTAGGGTTTGCTTGCTCGTCTTTGGATCACGCGAGGGTAAGTCATGCTAGTCTTTGGGAGCAAGTTGCAAATTTTGAAACTGGGTATTGGCATGAGAGGCCATGTTACCTAAGACAGAGCCTCCGCACATTCTCCTGCATGTTGCATGGGCCACTTCCCCCAACACATAACTACCATCCTCATCTAGCAACGGTAGAAACACAAACAAGAGAGATAGAGAGTTCCATTGGATGGTTTCTAATCTAGACACTCTACCAAACTCAACTTTAGTCTAATCATGTCAAGAATACACCGTTTCGATTTCGTAAGGGACGGGTACGGAAAATACCAGAGGAAAGTTAGATGCAAATGAGTTTTTAGTTGTATAGGCCTTGTCCATATGTTCTAAGTTATCTCCATGCAAGATTATGCAGTTGATTAGTTTCATGAATTATGCTTATACGAAAATTTGTTGTCTGATATTCATTATCTAATGATTTTATCTATTATTTTCGAGTTTTGTATACAAAGATAACCGTATTGATCATCCACGAGCATAGTTAGTAAAATACGGTACGGGAAAGTTACGTATAAAATACATACGGGTATTTTACTTTGTTTCTATGCTAATGTTACGTTTAATAGTACGTTAATTGTCATAAATATATAAAATTTATTATTTTAAAAATAAATAAATATATAAATAATGGTAAAGTTCGTAATTTGATTCATTAAATACGGATATTAAACGTGTTATACGAGTTTTAAACGTGTTTAATACGGGAGCCATCAAATGAACGGTCAAAAAAGAAACGACTTGACAATAATACGGATACGGAAGTTTTAAACGGATAAAGTACGTACGAGTACATATACGTGTATTAAACGAAGTATTTACTAACTATGTCCACGAGTACGAACAGGTTGACATATGTAACCGAGAACATAAATTCAAGTCATACAAGGATCGGGAGGATATATGGTTTACTGATATCTATTACACTTTCGTCCCTAATTACATGATTGCAACTATGATCAAAGGAAAATGAAAGGAAAATAATGGAGTAACTAGTCCGGAACTCCAACGCTTTGATGTTGCTTTGGTGCCTAATTAGGGGCCATAAGCATTCTGGTATTTAATCAATGTCAATACCACTTTAATTAATGAATGTAGGTACACTGTGATAATTTTTCCACCCTAACAAATTCATGAATATGATCAGATAATTAAACCCAATTCATAGTCAAATTGGTGAATCCAATGTAATCAAACTATACTAAATCAATACTCTAGGCAACTGGATGGGAAATCAATACTCTAAGCAACAATATGATAAATTTATGTTCTAACTACATATTCTATTAGATACACTAAGATAGCCCCAAATTTGTTTAGTCAAAGAGAAATTACATCATTCATACCCAACTCCCAAGCCCTCAACTTGAGGACCTCAAAGACTCAATTAAGAAGTAGGATTGTGTAGTTAATTAGTTTGAGATGTTTTTTTTTTTTTTTTGGAAAGGATCTTTGTACTTGTTTAGGCTTATCTTTTTCCTAGGGTTCTTAGCTTCTTAGCCCCACCTTATACCCTCTTCTCTGCCTCACGCCCTTCCCCATTACAGGACCCGCATGCCACAGTTGAAAATAATTCGAAAAATGACCCCAAATTGATATATATTGCATGCACATGGGATTTGTCAAAAACATAACAATACATGCACATGGGATGTATGAGTTTGAAATGTTACCAAATCTCATCATCATCATGCCAAAACAACATATTAAACATTGATAATGAGATGGATGATTGAATCAACCTCAGCTCATTCAAGGAATGAAAGCAAATCCTATATCAATTAGGTTTGGATGTTAGAAGGTTCCTGACATAAACACTTGTTTATTTCTATCCGATCAGAAATTATATGGTTGTTATACATTTTTTATGCGAACACACCATAATTATTTAGGTTTCCCCTCACATTCAAGTGTAAAAAAATATCCATCCTGATATGACGATTTGATCGAGAATCTAACAGTGGTTGTATGTTTAAAATGAAAACACACTTCAATCAATTGTTTTGTTCACGTCTAGTATACACCAATTGCCTGATTGCAAATCACATAACTAAAATGCATAAACACGATGCTGGCAACTATTCCGTAAACATACTTACCTAAACAAGTGATGGGTTGAGACAAGAGAGAGAAGAGGGAATGCTTTTATCTTTTTTTAATCTTTTGTATTTTGTTGGTTTGGTTTGGCTTGGTTTCTATTTAAGGAAAGCTGAAGATGCATTGTTCAGGAATCAGTGGATGCATTCTCCCAAATCAGACAGTACAAAAGAGAGGAAAGAAAACACAAACCCACCAAACAGAAAGGAATTGATGAGAGCATAGAGAGGAGAGGGGAAGGAGAAGCACAAAAAAAGCTGACTTTAAAGCTTTAGAATAGGAAGTTTGCTTCTGAATGAAACAATGGATGCCCACAAAAGGTTAACATCACATCTTCAAGCAACCAAACCAAATGCCTTCCCATGTACCCTGTTTCCATTCATATAAGGAAAGCATTCCTGCCAAATACAGCAAAAGGGAAGGAAGAAGGGTGAAATAGGATTGAAAGAAAGAGAGCCTCTCAACCTCTGTCTCTCTATCTTTCTCTTGTTCCTGTTTCTGGTAGAGCAGAGGACAACCCAGAAAAATGGAGGCATTCATGTTGCAGAACCTCTTCAATGGAGGCAGAGAAGCCCAAATCCAAGCTGCCTCTGAGATGGTCAAACTCAGCAGCAAACTGAGGCAGAAGTTGGTGGAAGGTGGAGTCATTCTCCCTTTGATCACCATGCTTCAGTCTCAGGACTATGAATCCATCCAAGCTTCACTCTTTGCATTGCTCACCCTTGCCTTTGGCAGTGAAAGGTAATACCCCTCACCCCCACCACACCACACCACACCATTTCTGCCCATTTCCATTTCCATTAACCAAAAACAATCACTTAACTCAACTGATTACCAATTGGGTTGCAGGAACAAGAGAAGGATGGTGAAATCAGGCGTTGTAGATGTGCTACTCCACCTCCTCCAATGGCAGGAAGAGTCATTGACAGAGCTGACAGTAGCAGCTCTGCTCATCCTCTCCTCATGCGGGCCAAACAAGCCACTCATCGCATCATCAGGAGCCATCCAAATCCTAGTCGATTCAATCCCCATTCTAACCACCACCCAATCAAAGCTCGACACTTTGACGACACTCCACAATCTCTCCACCTGCAATCAGGCAATCCCACAACTCGTCTCATCAGGGCTAGTCCCCACATTGCTCCAACTCCTAACCCAACATTCTTCCTACCCAATTCAACCAGAGCTGGCGGACAAGGCAATGGCGCTGCTGGAAGCCGTCGCGATCTCGTCGGAGAGAGCAGTGGGTCAGGCCGCGGTAGGGATACGGGTGCTGGTGGAGATGGTGGAGGAAGGCAGCCCACAGGGGAAAGAACATGCCGTTGGGGTTCTGGTGCTGATATGCCAGAGCTCGAGGGAGAAGTACAGAGGGTTGATCCTGATGGAAGGCGCCATGCCCGGTTTGCTGCAGCTGAGCATTGATGGGAGCTGGAGGGCGAGGGGTTTGGCTCAGGAGCTGCTGCTGATGCTTCGAGGGGATTGCGATGGTGGGTCGAGAGGGAAGAAGTGGAAGCAGGAGATGGTGGAGAGGGTGATGCAGGAGATCGATGCTGCGGAAGGGGAGGAGGAGGAAGTTTTCATGGGGAGTGGTGGAAGTAGTACGCTCAGATTGGTGGAAGAGATGATTGCGAAGCTGAGTACCTGATTTTGCTTTAGATTTTGGGATTAGGGTTCTTACTTCTTAGGGAATTGGGGTTCCAGCTTTTGTACATAAAAAAAAACAGAGATTGATTCGATTGGGTCTTTTAGGAGCGGAGAAGAGATGATTGATAAATGCTAACCAGAGAGCTAGATAATGTACTCTTCCCAGGCCCATGAAAATATCAATAGATACCTTCATTTCACTGGACTTTATAAAAAATCGAATCAACATCGGCTAATCGCATATACAATGTTTAAACCACTAATGATATCATAATGAATTTTTCGTAGTTCGTTAGTAGTTTCGAACAATTAGTCTCAGTAATCTCTCTATTTTGTACTGTACCGAACAAACAATCATCTTTTACGATTAAAAATTGTATATCTAACATCAAAACAACAATTTTATCATAAGTCATAACACTTCTTTTTTATCGCAGTTCATTCATAATCTTAAATTGCTAACCTCACACCGATGTATTGCAATGGTTAGACCACAACATTGAATTGAAATTCTGTCACTAAAATGGGTTGCAAGCAAGTAGGAATGACAATTTTGACCTGACCCGATTTACCCGACCTGTTTGGCCTGTTTTGGGGCGGGGCGGGCATGGGTACCTCTCATCGACCCGACTTGGCCTGACCCGCCCCATTCTCGACCCGTTCTTGCCTAAATTACATATAATCTTAGTCAAATTACTTAGAATACTCCTATTATTACATTATATTTTAGCTATAATAAAGTTACAATTAAGTGAAAACCTCAATTTCTTCTATAGTTTAACTAGATTTTTATCATATTATGGTTTCTTTCTTGGTCTTTTAATAAAAATAACGAATATTTCTAATGTTTTTCACATAAATTACATACCCATTGGGTCGATCTGCTCCGACCCACACCTCGTAATAAATTATCCGACCTGGACCCGACTTGCTATGGGGCGGATATGGATATTGAGATACCCGCCCCGAACCTTCCCATTGCCATTCCTACAAGCAAGTTAGTTATAAATGATAGAAACAGACCAATTTACCAAAAGCAATATAGAGCACAACAACATGAACTTGATATACAATAGTCTTCTATGTACATCTAACAATTTTTTATTTGAGCTGCAGTATCGTATCTAATTTTGTACCGGTAAAATCAACCGAGTATATTTTATGTTGAAATGGTGATTTAAACATTTCATACTGTCAAATACGGTATATCAATTTAGCATTCCATAAGATATTTTTCTAGTCAAACCACTAATATGAACCATAACTGTAGCGGGTAGCCTGTAGGAAGAAGAAGCCATATAGGTAGGGCTGCAAATGAGCCGAGTCGAGTCGAGTTTTACCCCAATTTGAGCTCGGCTCAATAATAAATGTGAGCTCGTGTTCAGCTCATTTATTAACGAGTCGAGTTTCGAACGAGATTTTCTCGAGTCGAACTCTGAGCCGCTCGCGAGCAGCTCGGCTCATTTGCAGCCCTACATACAGGCAAACACCTTTTTCAACCTGTTGAAATTACGTTTTTAGTTTTTTTTTTAATGATAAAATAACTAACAAGGCTGGTCAGAGAGGTAGGCCGGCCCCAGCCCGGTTAAGCCCAATAGATCCAATAAGAAAGATTTAAAAATGGGCCTAATTTCGCAGCCCAACTATTCTTCCCGACCAATTATTTTCTTTTCTTTCCATCGGCCACAGAAAAGAAAACCCTAGCTCGCTTTCCCACATCGTCGGTCCGAAAAATATGTCTTACCCTTCCGGCTCCGACTCCGACTCCGACTCCGGCTCCGGCTCCGGCTCAGAGGTTGAAATGAGCCCTCCTTCACCTCGTCCTGGCGAGAACAAGAACTACTACGACCTCACCTGCGAACGCTGCCGTGAACTGGAGCGTATCGAGCCGGTCATCGAGGACGGCGACGAGGAGAGGTATTTATTTGAATGTGAACGCGTCGGCGACGGAGAGTTCGGCGACGACGAAGGCATAAAGCAACGGGTCATCATGTATCGGAAGTCGTTGGCGAAATCCGGCGTAAGTTAGCTTATGATCAAGCAAGCCTGCCTGATGGGTCGATGAACTTTAATTTTAGACAGTTAATTAGTTAGTTAATCTTTTGATTTCTTGCAGGGGTTTGATGCTGACTGCCCTCCACATTATCTAACCCACAACGTATTTATCTTCTCCAGGGAGCATTTTGATGGTTGGGATATTTTCGATATGAAAGTTCAGGAGGCTGTTGAACATGTGATCGATACATATAACAGAGAGAAGGTGCGAATGCTGTGGTTTTCTGTGAACGATATTTACACAGGTGCTTAGAGATTCGCTGTTCTGTTCAATGTGATGAAAAACTTTTACATGGTCTTCCTTTTGAAATGGTGTTTTACAGGGCAAGAGCTTGAAGTACGGGAAAACCTTGAACGTAACTGCATCTCAGTATATGTTGTTTACCCTCTATATTACTTTTGAGTGCTCCAATCCGCCGGAAGATCCTTCTTATGAGAAGTACCAAGCTGTGGTTTCCTGTGTTATGATTGACAATAGTGTTGATGATAAGAAGAAGATTCTGATCTTCAGGAAGGAATCAACCGGGATGGGTGCGTTGTAGACTTGCTACTTACCTTTAGTATGATGGACTATTATTTCATTTGCTTGAACTTGTTATTGGACTGTCTTAGATGAGGTGTGCAGTGGTGCTAATTGTTCATTGATCGTTCTATGTCTATAAAACTCTGTTTGACTCCTTGTGTTGAATGCTTGTACAGTAATCTAGTTATTTGCCATTGAGTTGGAACCATAGTGTCATCCAGCCATCTTGTAGCTTACTTTAGTATCCTGATTCATGCAAAGAGTAGTTACCATATTGGCCTTGCCATCAATTTGACATATATCCTAAACGTGAATAGAGTCCTAACTTAGAATCATTTCAGTAAAAAAAATTCCACAATACAAGTCAAGAAATGATGATGATGTGAATGTGATGATTGTTGTTGTTTTCATACCTGCTTTAGTCCTGTTAGTGAATGGGCTCGGTTACATTGTGTAAGCAGTGCTTTTATCGTCAGTTGATGTATCAGCTTATTTGTTCATAGAAAACTAATGTTTTCCAATAAAAGGTTAACACCCCCACCCCTTTGATGTGCAGATTTGCTAGATCCTGACATGCCAACTGCTCGTTACATAGAAATTTTGAAAGCGAGAGCTAGAGTTGGAGATGGAGGTGGGAAAAGAAAGTCTGAACGTGATGACGGAGTGGAGGGTTGAGTGATGATGAGAATGTGGTCACACACGCTGCTTGTTTTGTTGTTTATTTGAAGAATTCCATGTGTTCAGATCTGATGTTGAACTCTGAACTAGAGACATCGCCTATATATGTATGTCATGGCATTGATCATAATTTTGCCCAAAAAGTGCTATCTTTAATCTTTGCTCTGTAGTAGTTTGTTTAAACGGTTGTGGAGACATGGCAGCTGTGTATGTGTTTAATCTGGACAATTGTTTGTGAGTGATGATGTTGTGTGATAAAAATGGTTCTATATCCGCACTCTCTCTTCTTCGGAAGATCCTTCTTATGAGAAGTACCAAGCTGTGGTTTCCTGTGATATGATTGACAATAGTGTTGATGATAAGAAGAAGATTCTTATCTTCAGGAAGGAATCAACTGGGATGGGTTAGTTGATGTATCAACTTATTTTTTTTTTGTCATAGATAGGTCGTAAATAGATAGGGCATTACAATTGTTCAAAAGTAAAGCGGTAGTCAACCTAATGTTGCTACCGATGCAAGGGCCGTTTATGCCACGCAATATAATTGTATCAACTTATTTGTTCATAGAAAATGTTCACCATTTATTAATAATATAATTAATTGTCAATTATATTCCATTCTTGCCCTTATTGGTAGTTAGCCAATAATTATTAATGATTATCTCTCTCCTCCTATTGGTTGGCAAGCGTTTAAGATTTAGGGATGGCAAAAATATCCGTAACCGTGGCTATCCACCCGAATCCGACCTAATCGGGTAGGGTAAAACCCGAACCCGAAGCATTTTTCGTGGGTACGGGTAAAACCCGAATATTGCGGGTAATGGGTGGGCATGGTTATCTCACTATCCAACCCGAACCCACCCGATTATACACATGCATATGTATTTTGTCTAAAAATAATCATTATTTTTCCCTAGAATATTTTATATTTAGCATATAAATATAATATTTTCATGAAATTATGTTGTTTTAATTAATTTTCGTCATTCTAGTGAATTATTGTCGTACTTTTCCTCTTACGTAATGTGAGTATACGTGTGAATGTTAACATATTGGTTTGAATTATAAGGAGAAATTATTACCCATGGATAACCGTGGATACCCGAAACCCGAACGGGCATGGGCATGGTTTTGATTTTCTACCCGTTTCTCGTGTGGGTATGGGTATGGGTAAAACCCGAACTACATTGGGTAGGGTAACGGATATGCACTATCCGCCCCCGACCCGACCCATTGCCATCCCTATTAAGATTCTTCTTAACGAATGGGTCTTAAGGACTTGATCTAACCCGAAACAAGGATAAGTCTAGATGGTGAATCAGTGCACTTCCTATTATAAAGTTGTGTGTTCGATTCCTAGCAACGATGTTTCCCCCTTACTCCTCTAGCAACACCATCTTTTGTAACAGGTTGAATTAAAAAAAGTGACCTATTAGATTAGCGGCAATGGGTCGAGGCGGGTACCTCAATACCCATGCCCCGCTCCATGCTACTACGGGTCGAGGCGGGTAATATCCGCGCGGGTACGTGGCGGGACGGGTCGATCCACTCTTACCTGCTATTTGAAAAAATACACGATTATTTTTTACCTTTTAGTATAAAACGAAGGAGAAAATGCTTCATGAATGAATAGTAGTAATATTATAATGGGCAATTGAGTCTACTTAGTTGAAAAATCAAGTCTAATTAGTTGAAGAAAAACCAAAATAGGAGATATATGAATGAATAACAGAAATTGATCTAGAACGGGTTAAGAACGGGGCGGGACAGAGCGAATCGGAAGTTGATACTCATGCCCCGTCCCAAACTGCGGGTCGGATAAAACCCGCCCATTACAAATCAGATCGGGTAATACCGGACACAGCGAGTTCAAATTGCCATCCTAACATCAGGTAAAAGAAGTTACGCGGATAGGGGAAGAAGGGTGATCATTGATTGAAGCAGGCCGGCCCGGTTAATCTACAATAGATCCTGTTAGATAGATGTAAAAATGGGCCCAAACGCTGAGGCCCGGCTATGATTTATATTACCCCGACCGGTTGTTTAATTTTCTTTCCGTCGGTTGCCAATTCGCAGAAAAGAAAAACCCCAGCTTGCTTTCCTCGTCGTCGATCCAACCAAATGTCTTCTTCCGAATCCGACTCCGGCTCCGGCTCCGGCTCAGAGGTTGAAATGCGCCCTCCTTCACCTCGTCCTCGCGAGAACAAGAACTACTACAACCTCACCTGCGAACGCTGCCGTGAACTGGAGCGTATCGAGCCGGTCATCGAGGACGGCGACGAGGAGAGGTATTTATTTCCACGCGAACGCATCGGCGAGGGAGAGTTCGGTGACAATGAAGGCATAAAGCAAAGGGTCATCATGTATCGGAAGTCGTTGGCGAAATCCGGCGTAAGTTAGCTTAATTATGATCAAGCAAGCTTATACCTGATGGCTCGATATACTATCTTCAATTTAACCCTAATTTCAGACAGTTAATTATTTAGTTAATCTTTTGCTCTCTTGCTTGCTTGCAGGGGTTTGATGCTGACTGCCCTCCGTATTATCTGACCCACAACCCATTTATCTACTCCAGGCAGCATTATGATGATTGGGATATTTTCAATATGAAAGTTGACAAGGCTGTTGAACATGTGATCGATACATATAACAGGGAGAAGGTGCGAATGCTGTGGTCTGTTGTGAACGATATTTACATTGATGATTAGAGATTCTCTGTTCTGTTCATGGTGATGAAAAAATTTTACATGCTCTTCCTTTTGAAATGGCGTTGTTGCAGGGCAAGAGTTTGAAGTACGGGAAAACCTTGAACGTAACTGCATCCCAGTGTATGTCGTTGTTTTCCCTCTATATAACTTTTGAGTGCTCCAATCCGCCTGAAGATCCTTCTTTTGAGAAGTACCAAGCTGTGGTTTCCTGTGATATGAGTGACAATATTGATGATGATAAGAAGAAGATTCTCTTCTTCAGGAAGGAATCAACTGGGATGGGTGAGTTGTAGACTTGCTACTTGCTTTTACTATGATGGACCATCATATCAATTTGACCTATATCCTAAACGTGAATAGCGTCCTAACTTAGAGAATCATTTCAGTAAAAAAAAATTCCAGAATACAAGTCAAAATGATGATGATGTGATGATTGTTGTTGTTTACATACCTGCTTTAGTCCTGTTAGTGGATGGGCTCTGGTTGTATTTCTGTATGTAGTGCTTTTATCCTCAGTTGATGTATCAGCTTATTTGTTCATAGAAACTGTTCACTCTTTTATGTACGTGTCTGTGGTGAAAGTGCTCTTTTGCTTGTTTTGTCTTGAAGTATAAGCTATCTTTGATGATATTTTGCATTGATTGGCATAAAAAAACAATGTTTTCCAATCAAAGGTTAAATTCGCCTCCCTCCTATGTGCAGATTTGCTAGATCCTCACGAGCCAACGGCTCGTTGCATAGAAATTTGGAAAGCAAAAGCTAGAGTTGGAGATCGAGGTGGGAAAAGAAAGTTCGAAGGTGACGAAGGAGTGGAGGGTTGAGTGATGATGAGAATGTGGTCATGTTTCAATACTTCATCCATTTATATATCTTAAATCTATAGAACAAGGAATGCAAACCAACGAACCCGGAGATCACGAAAATAGGGAATCGAATCTCTCGTATTGATAAGGAAGCGGATCATTTATGTGGGCAAATCGTCTGCTGTAAAAAGAAAGCGGTATTGACTATTTGATTATTTTATATGTCACTTCGAAGCAGTAAACACATCTCTCTAGTTTTTCGGCTCTCGGCTCCGCCTTAGGTTCTTTATCCCAAGGTTGAATATATGACATTCCCCCTCTCTCTGTTGGTCAAGCACTCATTTTTTCCCCACTTTCATTATCAATGTCTTATAAAAACTTACAGCTAATATTGATACAAGGAAAAATTAACATTATATCGAGAATCTATTATATGATTGTCCGGGATGATGTAGATTTCTGTGAACCTCATACGAGTAGATTTTGGTATGTCACATACTCATTGCATCCCCACCTATTTTTTATCACAAGGAAAGTTAGGATCTTAAACTCTGTGATCCAAAAATGATACACGGAAAATTCAAACCACCTAAACCATTACCGTCCTTAGTATCATCAAGTAAGTATCAACCCACCTAAACCATTACCTGCAAACACGGATCACTCTATAGTGAGATCACTGAGATGGAACGGTAAAAGATTATATTTTATTATTTTTTAATTGCCACGTCTTCCCCTTCCGACGTCGACTATGACACCGACACCGGATCCAGCTCCAGCTCCGGCTCGGAGGTTGAGATGCGCCTTCCTTCAATTATTTATGGCGGTCCATACTACAACATCTACTGCGAACGCTGCCGTGAACTAGAAGGTATTGAGCCGGTCATGGAGGACGGCGACGAGGAGAGGTATTTATTTGAATGCGAACACGCCGGGGAGGGAGAGTTCGGCGACGATGAAGGCATGCATAAAGAAACGGGTCATCATGTATAGGAAGTCATTGGCGACAACCGGCGTAAGTTAGCTTATGGATCAAGCAAGCTCATACCTGACGGGTCGGTGCTATCTTCAATTGAACCCTAATTTCAAACCGTTAGTTAGTTAGTTAGTTAGTTAGTTAATCTTGTGCTCTCTTGCTTGCTTGTCTGCAGGGGTTTGATGCCGACTGCTCTCCATATTATCCAACCCAACCCACAATGAATATCTCCACCCCAGGCAGCGCGTCGATGATTCGGATCTTTTCAATAAGAAACTCGACAAGTGTGTTGAGCATGCGATCCATACATGCATATATATAATACACAGAAGGTGAGAGATTTTTTCTGTTCTGTTCTGTTCTGTTCTGTTCATTGTGATGACTTAATTAATTAAGGACTCCGTGTTTTTGCAGGGCAAGAATTTGAGGTTGGAGAAAATCTTGAACGTAACTGCATCTAACTGCATCTCACTATATACTTTATACCCTCTATATAATTTTTGAGTGTTCCAGTCCACCGGAAGATCCTTCTTTGGAGAAGTACCAAGCTGTGGCTTCATGTGATATTAGTGACAATATTGTTTATGACAAGAAGCAGATTTTGATCTTTAGGAAGGAAGGAATCAACCGGGATGGGTAAGTTGTAGACTTGCTAGCTACGTAGTTTGTTTCACAACAATGCGCGCACCTGTTATTTCTCGTTGCGTGGCTGGCTAGTCCCTAAATCGCAGCTCTCTTGTAGCATACATTAGTAGTATCCTGATTCATGCAAAGAGTAGGTAGTAATTAACATCGGCATCACACTGTTTGTTACTTAAGTTTGACCTATATCTTAAACGTGTATAAGCTTGCTTTGATGATATATTGCATTGATTGGCATAAAAAGTAATGCTTTCCAATGAAAGCTTAAAGGCTCCTCCCCCGCTCTTTTCATATTTGCTAGATCCAGACAGGCCAATAGCTCGTCGCATAGAAAGTTGGAAAGCAAGAGCTAGAGTTGGAGATCAAGGGCGAAACCAAAGTTCCAAAGTGACCAAGGAGAAGAGGATTGAGTGACGATGATGAGAATGTGGGCAAGCTTGAGAGATCCTCTTCTCCTTGGTCACTTTAGAACTTTGGTCAATTTCCCTTCTTTTATAAACAATATCTCACAAAAACATATAAGTAACATTGATACAAAGATAAATTCACATTATATCACGAATTTGATATTTGATTGGCTAAGGATGGTGTAGATTCCATGAACAGCATTGAGTAGGTTATAAAACAAAATAGGGGTTTTGACTTTTTTTCCTTCTTCGACACTATAAACAAAATAGGAATGGTCGGGTGTAAAGCGGGTTGGACTTCAGCAAAACCCTACCCTACCCGCTAATTTCAGAAGCGGGTAAAAGGCACACACTACCCAAGACCCGTCAACATAGATTTGCCCGCTTTCCCTAGTTAGATTGCATTTGTCGGATTGGATATCCATGAGTTCAGATTCAATTGACATTCCTAATGGACGGTGGTGTTAATTGTCATTGGCTAGCAGAGTACCTTTTGTGTATGTGTCTGTAGATCTTGTGCCTGTGGTGAAACTTTCTCTTTCACTTGTTTTTTTCTGATTGTTGCTTTGATGATATATTGCAATGGTTGATATAGAAAATAATGTTCCACAATCAAAGTTTGAAGTCCCTTCCCCATCTTACAACAGATTTGCTAGATCCAGACGAGTTAACAGTGGATGTCATGGTGGGTCGAGAGGGTTGGGTGATGCACGTACGAGATTGATGTTGTCAAAGAAGAGGAAGTACAAATGCTTGATCTTTAAACACATGCTTGCTGTAGGAGAGTTCAAACAAGAATCTTTCCTATGGGATGATCCTAACTTTGCTATTTTAGCATTTTTCATGTGGATTTGAGAGGTGAGGTTGGCATCACCATCACAAGGCAGGAGTTCTACATAGTTACATCCCTGAAGAAGATGGGATTTGAGCTACATGATGGAATGTATGTCCGAGCATACAATCCTCATGTAGTCCATGATGGTGATGATGATGTTGTTGATGATGGTGAAGAGCCTAGAGACGAGCCAATGTGGCAGCCACAGAGTTCAGTTCCACCAGTCACCCTAGACCGTATATGGGAGCGCATGGATGACATGTACGAGTACATGAGGCAGATGTCCACCCAGATGACTGGCATCAACGACTATATGGGGCAAATGACCACTCAGATGAGCTCACTGCAGGCGACGGTAAATGATATGCGAGATGAGTTCCGCTCTTTCAGTGGAAGATACATGCATCCGCCCATATCCGACTACCATAATGCAACCAATGAGGAAAATGCGGATGAGTGAGAGAGTGAAGAGGTGTAGGAACTCCATGAGTTTATCTTATGTTTTTTTTTTTGTTAAGTAGAGGATTTGATTTGAAACAACTTTGATTTTTTATTTTATGAAGTGTGTTTTATGTGAACAATTATGAAGTGTGTTTTTTATTTTATGGGTCCTTGCTATCATGATATAAGACTGATTCCAATGACAATCAAACGTAATTTGAACGACCAAACGAACCACCCACATCGACATACATAAGCAAAAAAGTCGAAGGTCATTGGCTAAATTTCCTTAACTCGGTCGACCTCTTACTGTATCTGGTCGACTTCGAGACCAACACCCGATCCTCTTATTAGGTCCTATACTCTTCTGTCTGGTCGACCTTTTTTTGTAAATGGTCGACCATTTTTGGTAATGACCACAAATAAGATGGTCGGCCTCATTACATTTACGGTCGACCTGTTTGGTTCAGACGACAATGAAAAGGGCGATCCATATTTTATTGTGGTCCACCGGTAATGTCACAACTACACCAAATACGGTTGACCACTACATTTAAAAGTTCGACCATGATAAGTCATCATATTGCCCATATTAGTAGATTCGGTCGACCTCGATTAGGAATAGGTCGACCGAAAAGTGCAAGATACGGTGACATCCATGTTTGGCTTTTGAGCCTTGCGGGTAGGGGTGTGCAATGGTTCGGTCCGTACCGGACCACACCGGACCAAACCATTGTTAAGACCTGACCGGACCAGACCGAGTAAAATGCGGTCCGGTGCTTGGTCCTAATGAATTTTAAAATTAGTTGAAGAAATGGTGGAGCGAGCTCATATTTGGACCGGACCAAATGCAAGAATGATTCGATCCTTGGTCCTAACATATCTTTTACTAATGGACCGCGGTTCTCATGAATTTATTCCGGTCCCGACCGAACCGCACCGTTGCACACCCTAATTGCGGGTGGTTTAGAAAATTGGGATTCAGGCTTTTGTGGATAAACAGAGATTGATTGGATCTGCTATTGCTAACCTGAGCTATAGAGATGCACTCTTCCTAGACACAGAGAAAAATATTATCAATAGACAACTTTTGTTTTGCCTCCGGTTTACTATATATTTAAAATATCTAACTAATCAACACAATAACATAACACACTTTAGAGTTTAGACATAGTTCAACCTCGTCAACCTATCTATGCCAAAAAAAAACCTCGCCAACCTATCCCCCACGATGATATTTGCAATTCATTTGTAGTCTTGAACGGCTAACGGCTAACCCCACCAATCTACGATTAACTTGGTATGAATTGCCGTCGTCACCGGCTAACCTCATTATTTACCCACCGTACTGGTTGAACCCGCAACATAGGAATGTGAGTAGTGGCTAGCAAGCAAGTTAGTAACAAGTACAGAAATGGACCGACAACCGAAATCAACACAGAACAAAACAGCAGCAGCATAAACTTCAATTATATTAGCCTTTCCTTCATTTCTATATGAATAGTTTACCACGAAAGAACAAGTGAAAAACGGCAACCATAGAGCGGTAACAGAGGAAGCTATTATATCTTTTTAACCTGTTGAAGTTACTGTTGGTGGTAATAAATACATAATCCCACCACCTTAATATCAAAACCATTGAATGTCTCAAATTACTAATAGTAAAGTTCTGTGGATAATCTTATTCTAAACCTGCTGTTCCAGTTCTTTTGAACCCGTCCACCAAAAACAAAACCCAGTGTATCCTCCCTCTTTCCTCAAACACAAACAACAATTAAAACAGTAGAAATTCAGCGGGGGCAGCGGCATTATTTGCCTGACCTTCTGTAGATGCTATAGGCAACTACTATGGTTGCTACTGCTCCCACCACGGCAGCTCCTGCAAGGATGTCGCTCTGATCGAGTGACTGGATCCAGTCTGTCACCTTACTCCCAACACTGCAATTCTTCTTCTCGGTGGTTTCCTCGCTTGGTTCGGTGTTCACTTCTCTGCAGCAGGAGATACCGTTGACACCTTGGCAACAACTGATCGGTGCAGTGTCCTTGTTCACCACCTGAGTGCTGGTCATACCTTCAGTTGCTGCTTCTCCATTGGTGCTGGGCTTCTTGGCTTCATGAGCTGCTTCTCCATTGGGAACAACATTCTGGTTTGCTACTGCATTCTCTAGTTCAACTGGAGCACCAAGTTGGCCCCTGCATCGGCGGCAATGTGCATTTATCAGTTTTCTAAATCACCATATGATGGGAGACAACGGAGTTTCTAGGGGAAGAAGTACAAATTTTCTAGTTTCCCGAATACCATGCGACAAGAAAGAAATTTCCATGAAGATAAACTTGGTACATTGAGTATCATGCACCATTTATCAGTACCTATTGGAAGATAGACACATTGAAGGAAAATATAATCTCATATCAGCATCAAGGTCCTGTCTACGATGTGCCACCATCCGTAGTGAGCAAGCAAACCCAGAAAGAAGTTTGTACGAGGACAAGATTGTTTAATTCAGCAGAATCAGAAGCTACAGTATATCAAAAGGTTCAAACTAGGAAACATAATGCTTCTAGATATCACAGGGTGTATAGAGACCCACAGCTGATATCTCAAGCATCTTCTTTCTCTATCATACCAATTTATAGTTGGTTGCAAGAATGCAAAGGATAGAAGTAAAACACATAGGTTAAACCAGGCTTTAGGTTAGAGAACAGAAGCTAAAAGTATGAAACAAAATGGCTCTTCTAGATACCCCCTGCTGTATGGAGACTCACATCTGATATCTCAAGGATCAATACTTTCTATACAATACCTAATTATAGTTGCTGCAAGAATGCACAGGATAGAAGGAAAGCATGCACAGAACAGAAGTAAGCACAAGATCACAAACCTGAACAGACGTTCTATCACCTCCCCCTTCCCGATATCCTGATCGAGAATCTCAGGCACATCCTCAGGAGTAACATAGCCATACCTGCAGCAATAGATTCAGTTAAACACCATCCTCCATTCAGTTTCTCTACACCACAGCAAAATGGATATGCAGGTTGGATAATCCCAAAGTCTCACCAGTGTCCAGTGATTTTGCCCTCGGAATCTGATCCGTATACAATCACGTTGCCAGCATACTTATGGCCCCCAATGTGTGAGCAACCACTGACGAACACCTGATCCTTCAATCCTCTAGCCTCAATATACTCATTGAGCTTGTCAATCAGAACAGGACCACAAACACCACATCTCTTATCACGACTCCCATGAGCACACACAAAGATATGAGACCCAGCCAAAGACTCTGCCAGCCCAGAAGCCCATGGTTTCCCATTCACAAGCACATCGTCAACAAAACCATCAACATCCGATTCCTTCAAGCCCCTGATTCCAAACAAAAAATCACAAAACCCCTTAATCAATCAAACTCTATCCTCAGACCCATCAATTCATCAAGTACACACAAGAATCCCACAATTCTGTATATCGCACTAGTTACAGGGCAATTCGCTAGAATTAGTCGCCTTAAATTGCTAATACTCGGCAGGTAAAGCTAGTCATTGTTATCGCTATTACGCCGGCGGTACGCGGAAACGAGAAACATTCTAAAGCTGAGACGCAGCTCCGATGAACACAGAAATGCTAGAAATCGATAGATTCAAACAGGGAAACGAAACTCACTTGTACTTGACCAAATCGGGGAAGATGAGCACGTCTCCTTCCTCGAACCCCGCCTCCACACGTGTCTCGCACGTGGTAACCTTGGTCTGCCCAAACAGAAACCCGATCAAACGCCGAAATTAGAAACTACCGAAGCAGAAAATCGAACAAGAGAAAGAATAAATTCAAGCCGGGAGGAATCGATTCGATACCTTGACGGCGATTTCGCTCTTGCGAGCTCGGATAGCAGCGGCCATCAGCTTCGGCACGGTATCGAATTCGGTCTTCTCGACCTGAGGCATCCACGACTCGCGGTTCTTGTAGCAGAGGAACACGTGGCGGTCGTAAGCATCGACGGTCCCGGCGAGCTTCTCCTTGTACATCTCCGGACGGGTGAACCCGAACTTCTCCTCGTCCGGCTCTTCGTACGTCACCACCACGGCTCCCGCTTCCACCTCCACGGCCGCCGCCGCAGCAGCACCAGCAGCAGGAACGTTGTCCGATTCCGCCATCGAAGATCCTCGGCCCAAGCTCGCGGTGGATCGAATTAGGGTTTTCGGTGGATAAGAACGCAGGGAGCAGAGAAGACGGTTGAAATGGGGAAGGCTCGGCGACGATGATGAGTGGGGGAGGAGGAGAGTGACAGCGACGTATTTAAAGGAGCGGCAGCAGGGTTGCGCAATGCGCATAATATTTCAATTTTAAATTTTCTTTTCTTCTTACAAAATTGTCTTCGCCATCGGTGAAAGCGCAGGAAAAAGCAAGGAAAGGGGAGGCGCGTGAGGCGAAGAAACGGCAAGGAGAGAGAAAGAGACGGAAGGGGATGCGCGTGAAGAGCACGTTACTGACTGGAGTAGGGGGGAAATGCTACAGTGCAGTGGCGGTTGCATGCGGGAAGATGAGGTGGCGCGCTGGGAATGGGTACGGGTGGCGGTGACGTGGGATATTTTTGATTCCTGGATCGTGGGAAATAGATCTAAGAAAATTAGAAAAATTGGCGGTAAGAAAATCGTTTTCGCGCGTGAGTGAGAGAGGATGGGGTGGGTCCCATTTGAAAATTGGAGGGAGGAGGTAAGCCGTAAGTTTAGTCAAGCGAGTAGTTACACAGTTTGTTACAGCGAACAGTCCACGTAGGCAACAGTTTGTTACAATTCAGAGAGCATTTCCACGTAGGTATTACAAACTCGGGCTGGGCTTTGTACACCGAAAGTGAAGATTTTTTTGAGGATATGGATACTCGCCAGGCCCAAGTCCAACAATGGGTGATATATAAACCAAACCACATGGACAATTGCTTGTTCTTTTGGCCAACTCGTCTAATTTTAGGTTTATTATGGGTGAAGAAAGGATGTCAGATGAGTGTGGGTAGGTTGGACTAAATTGATATTTGGATTGGATTAGAGTGGCTGGTCCTGCCCAACGACAAGGTTTTGGGATCTCCCCGGCCATAAATAGCATTTATGGTAATTTGGAGTAATGACTTTGCAGTTATCGATTAGAAGATATGGTCTGACATCATATTCATGAAATAACAAGTATTTGTTGTGAAATAGCAGAAGCAAAAGCAATATTGGAAGGCATTTTATTGGCAAGTCAAGCAATATTGGAAGGCATTTTATTGGCAAGTCAGCTTGAATCTCACTACCTTATCAAGAGGGTCAGTATGGTGGCTCATCGGATTGCGCATTTCTCTTTAGCTTCTGAAGTAGTGACTGTTTGGAGGGATAGACTACCTGTTGAAATTGCAGACATTGTAGCCCGTGAGGCATCTTTTGCTTAATCTTAATGCATCCCACCAGTTTGAGCCTCAAAAAAAAAAAAAAGAGGGTCAGTATATACTAACAACACTTAAAGTGTTGTTATACTAACAACAAGATTCATTAAAGGTATAAGGGTAAATTAACAATAAAAATAATAAATAAGAATTAACCCTACACATTTTCCAGTTCGCTCTAAAGCATAGGCCCCGTCTCCGTCACACTCGCCGTCGTCTAGAAAGGGGCAGTCGGGCGTCCTCTTCGTCTGCAACCACCACACCGTCCTCGACCCGGTCGTCACCGCCGTCGTGCTCGGCCGGAAGATTAGCTGCGTCACCTACAACATCCTCGTCTCTTTCTTACACAGCCCTTAGCTCTACTCTGTCTATCAAAGAAACAAACCCAACTTTTGATCCCCGATCCTTTTCCGCGTCCTTCATTTGTTCCAGGGATCTTTCATGGCGATTGAGGACTTTGAGTTTACGGGAGAGGGTCTGGTTGCCGCCGAGGAGGTGGAGATGGCCGACGAGAGGCAGGGCGTCGGGGATTTCGGGGACCCGGCCATTGGGGTTGTTTTGCTGCTGCTTCTTCCGTTTGTTGCTGCTTCTTCCGTTTGTCTTCATATGAAGCTGATGCACTCTTCAAATTAGGTTGTAGAGTTACCTTATCAAATTTTGGATTTGAGGGACCAGAGTTAGTGGTCAGTAGAGTGAGTGGACAGAATGAAGAACATGAACTAGGCAACTGTTATTAGATGAATTCGTATCTCGAAAACTCAAGATCCTTACTGTTTGATGTCAAAACACACTTGAGATCTCATTTTGTAGATCGGATTGTATTCTGGATTCGATGATAAGATAAATGTTGGTCAACATTGCTATCTTGCTGCCAACACTCGACCTTCTTTTTTCTTTAGGGACAAGAGAATCCGCTTCATTAGAGTTCACAATGGCGGTTTAATGTTCTCAGTTCTCACCGCTACCAAGCATAGAAAAGAATAGTGAATCCTTCTTCCCCTGTCCCCATTATATCCCCATCTTCTCAAACCCATTTAAGGAAACAGGTTCCAATACAAGATGGATCAAAGAGACCACCAATATCTGGAGCCTCTCAGTATGTACAGCTGGCTCTAGAATTTCATCACGAGATCTTTGATGACACAAGCCTTCAGAACCTTCACCTTATGTTGCCCAACATTGCAACCTCACCATTTCTTCAGTAAGGGTCAAAGTGAAACTATTGTTAATGCAAACCACAAACACGGTAAAGCAAACCAAAAACGTCCTAATGCAGACCACAAATATATTAAAACAAACCAGAAACCTCGCAAAGCAAACCACAAATAAATTAAAACAAACCAGAAATCTCGCAAAGCAAACCAATAAAGTTTCAAAAGCACATCAGAAACTTCTTAATGCAAACCAGAAACCTGCTAATGCATACCACAAATATCCTAAAACAAACTAGAAACCCCACAATGCAAACCACAACATTTGCGAAAGTACACCAGAAAACAAACTAGAAACCCCACAATGCAGATTCCGACGCCGATAGGCATATTCCGGCTCCGATGACTAGATTCCGACGCCGGTAAGCATATTCCGACACCGGTAAGCATATTCCGGCGACAAATAGCTTATTCCGGCGACAAAAAGCATATTCCGGTGACCGACGACCAGTTTCCGGCGAGAATTCCGACGACCAGTTTCCTGCGAGAATTCCGGCTACCAAATTTTTTGGCAGAAAATAAAAAAAAAATTAATTTTTTTTATTTTTTATTTTTTAAACAGATTTTTCATAATGACAATTATACCCCTGCTTTGATTTTACACTAGTTCAACTCATTTAATAAAAAGTCATCACAATCCTAGCTTCCTATTGGTTGGAGACTAGTGTTGTTAGAATAACAACACAAGGGGTGTTGTCACACTATCTAGTCCCTTATCAAGATGGATTGCTTGATCATCACGAAAGCCTTGCAAGCGGCTCCTTCGCGATGGCCTTGGAGAATCTTTGCTTGGTTAGGTGTCATGAGAGACATCCTCTTTCGTCACCTGTTGATCAAAGTTTCTCATGTTAAGCTTTCTTTCAATGTCAAAGCTGATTGGGTTACTAGATCATGTGCTGGAGATTGCCTCCCCATTGACTGGGTTACTGTGCTCGATGTTCTTTTCCCTTTGTTGTAACTGCAACCAAGTGATAGGCAATATCATACCCTTTATTGTCAAAAAAAAAAAAAGATTGAGGCGTGCTTATTAGACATCTCGCGGCTAGGCCATCGTCGTGAAATGACATTCCCCTTATTTAGAAATAGAAATTTAAAATCATAGATCAATTTAAGTTTGGTTCTCAAATATAAAATTTTGCTATTTGATCATAATAGAGCGCCACAACACATGTACTGAATCATAATTAAAAAAAATCTATCTGGGTCCTAATTAATTAAAAGCTTGCCAGTATTAAAAAAAAAATTAAAAGCTTGCCAAGTGGGTCAAATATTGGGATTAGACTCGATGCTGAATTCCAATAAGGAAAAGTGTTTAATATCTGAAATCTTGATTGGGGAATCAGCCAACCAAAAAATTTGGCAATTGTTTTTGGGCTTGGGATTAAACATTAAAGGACAGCTATGAAACCACTCGAGTTCCCATTCTTGGACATGCCGAGTTGGCCGAGCATCCAAATCACATGCAAAATGGCAATGATTTGAGGCTTCATGCTTGGATTTTCTAATGATATATTAGACCTCATATGTGGTTAATGAAAGCTGAAATAGGTGTTTACCTTGCACTGGTATTTCATTCCATGAACCAATTGATTGAATTGAGCACATAGATGAACATTTTGTGACAGTCTGAAACCTAACCAAACACCTAATTCCAACCACAATGGTCAATGGATGTGTGTTTTGCATTGAGATGAAAGCTGATTACACGTTCATTCCATCCATCACTACACACTCCCACAATCTTCCCCCATTCCTTCACAGGTTCTCTTCCCTTTTCATATAGCCTGATTTTCTCCCCAATGAGAAAAGGACACCCACATTACAATTGATCATCATCAATCAGCAGCATCAGAGGATGCTGCAACAAAAGCCCCAACTCTACAACAGCACAACTCAAAAGAAATCAATGTCCAAATAATTACCTGCAGGCTTCACATCCACATTCCCACCACCAACTCCTCCATTCACACCACCACCAGCCGTCGCAGCCGCCACCTTCTCTGCTCTCAATATGTCCGCCATGGCCTGCTTTGGCACCTCAGGAGGGCTAGTGCACCGAATCAGTGCCCAGTTAATGCTCTGAAAGAAAGGATGCTGCTTGATCTCAGTAGCTCCCCGTCTATAAGCAAGCCTGTGCTGTGGCTCCTTCACAAGCAGCCCTCTGATCAAGTCCCTAGCAGCAAAGCTCACACTGGGAGTTTCAGGGAACTTCAATGGCTGACCGATCACATTGAACAATGTGGCCCTATTCCCAGCTCCTTTAAATGGAGTCTTACCAAACAACAGCTCATACAGAAATATCCCAAAAGTCCACCAGTCAACAGCGCTTCCATGTCCTTCCCCCTTTATGATCTCTGGTGCTAAGTACTCGTGGGTCCCCACGAACGACATGGATCGTGCGTTGGTGGGCTCCGCCATCAGCTCTGGGAGTGGGTTCACCTGATGATTCACCTCGTGCCTCGACTTGCTGTTACTGTTGGTGCTGCTGCTCTTCTTGTTCTTGTTCTTCTTTCTAGACATGAACCGTGGTCCGAAGCAGGCTGGCTGAATGCAGTCTGGCTGGATCACACAGGTGGGCTCGATGCAGGACGGCTGAGCACAGTATCCAGAGTTCTTGGAGTCGACGGTTGAGTTGGGTTTAGACGATTTGACGAGAGTTGGGCAGACAGCACATCTGAGGGAGAGGTCGAAGTCTGAGAGCATGATGTGGCCGTCTTCTCGTACTAAGACATTCTCAGGCTTCAGGTCTCGGTATATGATCCCAAGCATGTGCAGGTACTCCATAGCAAGGAGGACCTCTGCAACATAGAACCTGCACAAATACATAGTAAACTTCATTCACATAGCTCAGAAATGAATAAGGCAATCTTGTGAAGAAGCAGGATGATATAGAGCTCGGTCGACTAATTGTTCATTAATAAGCTGCATCAGAAGCTAGGTTGAAATAAGTTGGGGACTGATTCTGAGGAGAGAGAAATTAAGCAAGAAGGGCACTGATTCTGAGAAGCTTTTCAACTGGGGAAGCACAAATCTATCAGAAAATCTACTATAGTGATGCAGAGAAAAGAAAACATGAACTATTGTGTAATGCAATTCTTGTGTATATTAAGTACAATACACAATATACTGGTTTTGTTTCAGAGACTATTTACTTTTTCAGCAAAAGGCCAGATTTTCTAAGGCAGAAGCTAAGTTACTTATATAATAACTAAGGAGAGAAACAGCAAAAAGACCAATTAAGGGGAACGAATACGAACCTGGCAGCATGCTCAGGGAAGAACTTTCCAGGTTGCCTTTGCCTGAGGGAATGGAGGTCACCACCAGGGCAGAACTCCATCACCAAGCAAGCCCATTTCTCGGTCTCGAAGTGAGAATACAAAGTGGGCAAAAACGGATGATCCAGCGATTGCAGAATCTCCCTCTCCGTCTGGGCCCTCAGAAGCTTCTTCCGAGCCGCCAAACACGACTTATCCATGACCTTCATTGCAAAATACGTCCTGGTGCTGGTCAACTCGGAAAGATAAACATTACCTATGTCCCCACACCCGAGCTTCTTCACAGCTCGAAAGTGCTTCAGCTCGAGAGCTCCTCCAACATGGGCCCTGACAGCCTGGATTGCCTCCCACCTCACATCACCATTTGCCTTGTGAGGCTTGTACAATGTGCTGCTGCTCAAACTGCTCGTGCTGCTCTCGTCACTGACATCACTCCCCGTGCTGGCTCTGTAGATGCTGCTAGTCTTCCTGCTCTCGATGTTTGTGCTCGCTTCTTCACTGTTGGTGAAGCTCTGTTTCGCCTCTGCGTACAATGTGCCTGTGTAGACGCTATTTGAAGGGCTCGAACAAAGGCCTCCAACAGGTCGAGATGGCAAAGGTGCACGGTTGTTGTTATTCTGACCACTGCCCAAATCTGTTCCAGATTCGATTGAGCCATCTGAAGTAGTAGTAGTGGACGTCTCGTGATCATCACAAGTGGACTCTACTACTAACACTGAATCCTTCTTATCAACAGTAGAAGATGGCATAGTGAAGTCCGGCTCTTGTTCCTTACTACTTGAGCTGAAGAAATGTTTAGCAGTTTTGTGGGATGGCTCGTCGAATCCTTGATCAGAACCACCCTTCATCGCATGATCCATATAACCATTAGAGTATGAGGACATCTGTTTAGAAGGCTGAGACCGAGATGTTGAGCAGGAGCTCAAAGGAGGGCTACTGGGGACTCTTGGAACAGATGATTTCTTGCTGGTTTTTGTTGAAGGGCAAACTCCTCCATCATCAACCAATGACGCCATGGAGAGAGGAGCAGTAACTCAAAAACCAGAACTGAAACACAAAGGGATTGATTGATTATATGAGATGCTAGAGCTTGTAGCCATTAACAAAGAGTATATCCTGAGGATTTTAAACTGCAACCGACTAATTGTACTCATTCATTCACTACCACCCAAAAAAACAAATCAAGGGAACGCTACAATTTCTAGGATTCCTGTACCAGACAAAATCAAGTGGGACAAAATAAAACCTTCCCTCCAAGAGAAAATTGGAGCAGATCCACATTACTGCTGCTTAGGATAATAGAAATATACCCCCTAAGAGATCCGATTACTACTGATGATGAATTATTGATGGACTGGTGACACAATAGAGAAACAAAGTCCAACCCACAATCGGTGGAAACAAGATAGAAACATAGAACACAAGTCGAGGATTGATACTGTAAAAGACTACGGCATATGATATTTGCAAGCAATGAAGACAATCCAAAAACCAGTCCCCCCTTTTATCTCTTTCAGCAAGATATCCCAAATTAAACACACAAAACACCAAGAAATCGTCATTGCTTTCTTCACACACAGAAAATAGACCTTCCTCACGCACACAGGAAACAGAAAACAACCCTTCAGATTCCAGAGGAGTAGAACAAGAATGTAGCAGTCAAGACATGAAGAACAAACCAAAAGCTGCGAACTTTACACACAGAAACCCCTTATTGTGTACCAAACAGTAGCCCAAGAAAAGGCTATACCTGGTTTGAAGCAGAAGAAGAGAGCAGCAGCCAAAAATGCAAGGGTAGGAGTGCAGAAAGAAGCAATCTTGCATGACTGTACAAGCACACCCAAATGGCAGAAGCAGAAGAGGAAGCGAAAGGAAATAGGCAGAGAGATAGAGAAATCTCAAGAATCGACACTCGCAGCTGCTGCTGCCTCAAAAGACCCAAAACCCAACTCAGAAAGAGGAGAAAGTGAAACCCCTTTTGTTCTTCTCTTCTTTCTTTCAGATCAGATCGCCAAGGCAAAGAGAAGAGAGCCCGACTGGCTGCTGGCACTTGGCCGAGAGAGAAAACGAACAAATCACAGAGAAAAAAAGGGTTGAATTATCTGGAAAATGATTAACTTTGATACATAAATGAGAAGGGGGAAAAAACACTATTATATATCTATTCCCGCAAGAAAGTAATCATCTTTTCTAGAGGAAAAAGCAGTTTATCTTTTCTTTTCTTCGTTGGGAGACTGACAAATCAGAGCTTTTGGCTACTGGTTCCTGAAAGGAATCTGATAATTCAGGCAATTAATTGAGTAAGAACTTCAGTTTTTTTTTCTTCTTCTTCTTTTTAATTAATTCCTGGGAATCTAAAGTTCTAAACAAATATACTGAGTAATGTATTCCTCTATTTCTTATCCGTGATTGTCTTCTTGTTGAAACTATATTAAGAAAGTTTATCAATAACAAAAACGAGATTAGTGGCGCTTAATGAGAGAGAGAGATAAAGAGCTGACTAATCAGTGTTTAACGATAATGGTGTTTTTTGCTTTGCTAATTCAATGTGGTGGAGATGTAGGAATTAATACAATAATCCATTGCAATACAATAGCCGTTTTTTGCGTTTTCTTCGACTTTTTCTTCCCCACTCCAAAGTCCAAACAAGTGAAGCCATTATTACAGAGTGGCCACTTAACTTAGCGTCACTAATGAATTAGTACCTAACGTTTTCCTTTTTTAATAAATTTATTATTGACGTCTGAAGTAATCAGCATAACAATCATTTTATTAGTTATTCTATTTATGTCGAATTTCGATCCAAATTATCCCACAATCTCATTTGAACGAATAACGAAAAAATGTGGTATTTATCACATGATGTATACGGGCACGAGTGTCTCGACAAGGACTAACTTGTATCTTATCCAAAACCAAACCCTTTACTCAATCCAACAATTTCATCAACATTTACCCGAAACCAATCTAATCTCGTCCTCCCCTATCTTCTAGGTTCAAAGAGCTATCATTTCTTGCTGAAGTATCAGCACAACGTATGCGAATTTCGACCGACGAGTGATCATTTATTTTGTTTGGTTATGTTCATACTAACAACAAACTTGTTGTAATCATAGTTTTGAAGAAGCAGAGACATAAAATGCGACGTACTCATACCATCAGCCTACAAGCCTGCCAAATTAATTGGTGATTAATACTGAACTAAGTTTGCACCGGAGAAAAGCATTGGTCATCTAAATTAATTATTGCAACACATAATTAACTTCTAATATTGTGATGATTTTGCATGGTAATATTGTGAAAGGAAAATACCGTAAGAACAAATACATAAAAGGGAAATGGTACGAAAATTGGAACCTCGTTGGGACTTGGGAGGAAGGGGAAGGGCTCACATCACATGGACGCACGTGAATAGAGCCCGGCAGTAGCACGTGGCCGGCTGGCGCTTCCTTCCCCGGCGCATCTTATGATGCAAATTACAATGCGCCCCCCCTAAACAAAGTTAATTAAACTAACCTCCTTTCATTAACCTTTTTCTTTTGCTCCTAATGACATTTTCTTTTACTTCGACTCGTACACTCTGGTATTTCAATTCGGTCAAATTTTATTGCCTGGTTTTTATTTGGGCACTGACCATCGATAACAATGACTATATTTTTTAATGAATACAAGAAATTTTAAACAATTATTAATTTTTTATTTACATCTTAATAGACGAACACAAAAAATGATAAACAAGTGATTTTAGAGTTAGCACCATTCTTGTGCCACAAAATGAAATCTCTGATTGAATAGAATATATGTCATCCTTTTGGTCAAGTTTCATTCCTTATGTTTTCGCCTCTGTTCTTAATTTTGCATAGTCCGTATGTAACTTCAATATATAAGTATGCATATGTAGCTTGTTAGTAAGTACAAGTTTTATCTCTTGAATGATATGCTTCTATATCAGCAATACAACTATTTCTTTCCTTTCAAATTTAATCGAGCTTTCTAGACCTTTTCCTACAACCATCAAACTGTTAGTAGCTTGATTGAGTCACGACCTGTATTAACCCGTGTAGTCAAATCACTCAATCCAACCAAAACCAATAAAACAAGCACATAACTAAATATACCATCGCGCTACTCCCATCAATCCAATTACAATCTAACTGTTGAACAACACATTTACGCGAACATCCAATGACCATAAATCACGAAACGCGCCATCCTATAAACCATTACCTGATTCCAACCCCATAAGGAATCATTCAACCTGATTTGGGCTGCTGCCACTGCCATGATCCAACGAAGGAAGGGTCCGTCTTCAAGGTTGGACCCACTCAGGGCAAAGCAAGCGTAGTGTGTAGGGCAGAGGTTAGGCAGCAGCATCTATGGTGGTTGTTTCATGTCCCTCCCGCCATTTTCACATCAAACGGTACGGGTGCCTTCCATTCCGTGTACTGATCCTCCTGCCATCTCAGCCATTCGTCCATGTCTACGTTCTTAGATTCGACCACGTGGAGCGAGCGCGACCCTACGATAACCCGGGTCAGGGTCAGATATCAGAGAGAAGAACAAACAACCATAGACATGCTTCCAAAGTCTGTGGGGACGAAAACGTCAATCTCCACACACAAAAATGAATCGACGCATCAATCGGCCTAATGCAAAAAGGCCCTCAAAAAAGCATGTCCGAGACAAATCATTTTCATAATACAGCATGCAAATTGCAGGGGGGAAAATCTGGGAAGAGATAATAACACATACCAAATCATCATGCAGACAAAGCAAATCGTATTCGTATCTCACCTCAGTGTCCCAGTCCCACCATCATCCATTGCCAGCCAGCCAAGACCTCTCACCACCAAACGTGCCCTTAACTAACTCCTTCCTTGCCTACAACACAGAACATCAGACGGGCAAGAGAGTGAGCTGCGCGTTTAAGTCGTAAGAGAAAGCAAGCACCCTAAACACATTGAAATATCGTTACAAGATTCTATGCGCGGTACAAGATACTTCAGATGATTGAAAATGTACGCTTCAGGAGCATGATATTGGCCTAATTTACATAGATATCCGGCTACGTAATTATCCTGATGATAGATTTGGTAGTCTTTACAGTCTTATGGATTACAAAAGATGGACCTGATAGCCGAGATACTGCTACCGGGTACTCAGCTGCTGCTGGATACAAATGAAGCTAGCAGATTTGCAATGCTGAGGGAGAGTTCAATCTTTAAACAAGTTCCTCAAGAGCTTTGTGCAGCACTAAGATAAATAAGAGATCAAAACGTTCAGGGGAGAAACTCGGTTCTAGGGCTACACATAATGCTGGTCAAAGAGGATTAGGTTGGATGGCTGGCCGGCGGGTCAAGATTGTTCAAGCAAATTTTCGAGATACAAGTTCAGGATGTATCTCCCCGTGGACAGAACATCAAGCCTCTTCTCGCTGGGTTCGTACTTCCCCTTCCGGAGCTGGTACCGATGAGTGACCGACGATATCGTGTATGTTTGCCCTTCAATCGTCACACTCTCCCCACACTGCAGGTTCTGCTAGATACAAAGGTAACAACAGAGGAAAAACAGTTATGTTTTATCATTTACTAGATGGACCACAGTCAAAATGTTGTTTGGAGAAACTGACTTCTAGGGTAGTCTAGTCTGATGCAGTAAGAAGAAAAAAAGGCATATTCCACAACTAGGTATTTACAATGTGCCTAAGTTAGTACCTAAAACAACAATCAGCTAGGAGGAGAACCACATATTTCCTTCAGATATCTGTAGGTTTTCAGCACCAGAAACAGAAGAACCCACTTCCCACACAGCAGGCTAGAAAAGTGATACACCAAACAATAATGCTCCCCCCCAACCTTATCCATCTATTGAGTTGTGATGTCCTCAATTATTAGGGCATCAATTTTTCTGTGCTGCCCTCCCCACAGCAGAAGAACAGAAGGATCAGAAAGACATGTTTGTCCTACACCCTTCAGTTTTTGCCTCCCCATCCCGTTTCAACCCTTTGACACTCTCTCATTAATGGAGATTGGTCAATTCTGTACTTGCTGGTCTGCAAATCGATTAAAGATTAGGGATTCAAGAAGGATAAATGTTCTTCCCCCTCTGAACATTGACTCCAGCTAGCTAATCATTTCTAATTCAAGGGGATCTAAAGCATCTGCACGAAAAATGCAGTACAATAGCCTATTATTATTTAACAATGTCAATATGCAAAGCACATGAGTTCCAAGCTTTAGACCAGATTTAGCAGATCTGCCAATCTGTCCACATGGCTGGCAAGATTTCACCCAGCAGGACTTTGGTTCTTTCTCTGTATGTATGTTCACACACTCTCTCTCTGTCTCTGTAACCTAATCCAACCCTAGTTTTGTTTTGATTCTCAGTCTCTGGTCAGCTTAATTAACTCATATACACGCAACAAGTTGACACCGCATTAGTTTATTCAATTGGTTTTGCTTTAACAATGATAATTCCCCTTAGCCGATTCAGCAGGCGGCAAAGTATTCTGGGAAAACGCACTAAAACATCAACAATGGAGGATTTCAGAAGCGATGATGAATCATGGAATCATTTTCTCGCCAAATTTAGGAGCGTTTTGGTAGTGCACTTATTCAAGTTACAGTGAGGGCAATTCAGTCTAGGGAAGTTCTAAATTCAAGAAGCGATGGGAAATGGATTCAATTCAAAACAAACTTCATCGAATTTCTGGGAGACTTACGGGAGGGAAGCAGCGGACGCCGAGGTTCTTAGGAGGCGGAGTGATCTCGATGACTTTGTAAGGATGGATTTGATCTCCTCCTCTATCTCGTTCCTTCCTTCTGCACACTACTTGGAGAGATGACGGTGCCTGCGCGACGACATAGTTTCCGAAATCAGGACGACGATGCATTGATTGAGTAAGCAGAATCGAGCGCCGGCGGGAAAATACAAGACGCAGAGAGCAGCAATCTTGAGAAACGGTGAAAGGAAATTGAGGTGAAACCTTCTGATAGGCACTGAGACGATTCCACGACGACGCCATTGCCATTATGTTCAACCTCTGATTGTTTTGCCGCCGGATTCCCCCCGTCGATCTGTGGTTCTGCGCTCTCGCTTGACAGACGAAACTGTGTGGGGGACAGAGGGAGGAACAATGAAGGCCAGAAAAATTCTCGGATAATTTTCTGTTTCTTCTTTTCCTTCCCCTCTTTTGGACCAACCCAACGACTCCAAAATGAGTAGAAAAAATCTTTTTTTTTCCTACGACTCGGCAAACTTGCAGTTTAGCGAAACTATAATCTACATCTCCTCTGCCAATGGAAAACAACATTTTTGCAAGTAAACACGAAGTATCACAACTCCAATCTCAACAATTATGGTTATTCAAACACAAAATATCGACAGATATGGAGCTTTCTTCACCACTTGATCAACGAGAAGTGGAGCATAGCACCTGCAACCTCAACAAACATGGAGCGTTCTTCGTCTCTAGGCAGTAAGAAACAGAGCTTTCCTCATTGCCCTATCGACAACTTGGAGCTCAGGGAACTGCACAAAACTCCACTTCACATCTCCTTCGAATAACAAAACAACATCATGGACCAAAGCAAACAATCATTAAGCACATCAGCTCCTGCCTCATTATGCACAGAAATAAGCTTTTGAAAACATTTTCTCACGACAGTTGTTGTGTACAACTTTAAGAATGAACTGATGAACTAGATAAACTAACAACAAAGGGCCAACCTAGGTTTAAAAATGAGGTTAAAGAAGTGAAAACTCGATTAAAACTAAAAGAGGAGCAAGGTTTTCAACTCAATTGAGCAAGTGAAAGAATACAAATCACAGCCCAAATGATACAAAGAAGTCCCATTCAATCACCAACACTACCAGCTAGTCTGTATACTCAGAAAGAGAAGCAAAAAATTCTCCGGGGTAGGAGTAACAAACATACAACAACACCCTTTTCCTACTCGACGGTAACTTTGGAATACTCCGAAGCTAAAACAGATTTGACAAAGTTGGGCGGATGGCAGAGCTTCTTCTTCTCAACTCAAATCAACTAATCTCTCAACTCACGACAGAACACACTCTTCTATCTTCCATAAGGATGGTACCTACCAGCGCCAGCTCCGCTGCTGCCATACCCACCACTGCCGCTCCCATACCCACCTCTACTTCCATAGAACGAACCTCCACCACTTGCACTGCCACCGCCCCCATAGCCTCCGCCAAGGCCAGCATCATAACCACCAGCTCCATAGCCACCAGCAGGGCCAGGTGCACCGCCCATGTACCCACCACCACCCCCACTGCCATAGCTGTCGGCAGGAGCACCATAACCTCCTCCACCCATATCGTAACCTCCCCTGCTGTATCCTCCTCCGCCGCCGCCATAACGTCCTGAATATCCAACAGAGGGTTCTCCTCTGTAAGGCCCTCCTATGCCGCCACCACCACCAGGGCCACCGCCATACCCTCCTCCATATCCTCCTCCGCCACCATATTCACCAGCGCCATATCCACCATAAGCACTCATCCTGCCGCCTCCATATGCACCGCCACCTGATCTGTATAAATTGGCACCGCCGCCACCACCTCCATACGCGTGGCCTCCGAGTCCACCATAGGTATCACCATATCCACCACGAGGCGTTGACCTTGAATCGCCATAACGTTTAAACGAAGGAGTTGGTGGGTTAGGCTTCTTTGGTTCTGCCTTCTTGATCTCAACCTAGAGAGAGGAAGGGAACAAGAGAGAAGGGTGGTTATTTGATGGTGAAGAAATGCATAAATCACATATCATCTAACTCTTAACTTCCACATTATAAGACCCAACTTCATATTACCACCATGGCAGACAGACAAAGGAAGTAGATAAGCAAAGAACACCTTTACTGTTCACATTTCATGAAGCTAATCTTCTCAATCACATAACCTATGAGACTTCTAACAAGCTTGATGAGAGCAATTCATAATATAACTACAATCATCGGTAATATGTCAAATCTGATGGATACTAAGAGACAGAAAGCTTGAACTTTAATGTGACTGCTTCACCATGCAGTTCGCTATTAAGAGACAACATACTGCAGCAATTTTTTTTTTTCTGCATCCAGTTCATAGATTAGAAGAAAATCCATTCACTCAGTTGCAAGACAATGGCCTAACATCTTGTTGTCGAGTATAACAAATGAAAACAAATATAATAATGTTTGCACCAAGAGAAATAAATTGAACTGTCTATCTTTCAACCTTCAGCAGAAGCTAACAAAAACTTCAACAATATATGAAACTAAGAACCAATCGCTATTCACACAACTACAGACAACCGAAGGAGTTATCTTGGCCCCAGAAGATGAGAAACTAATCAACTATATCCCTCATCTAGATGATTGTAACTTACAAGGTATACTTCAAAGAACTGCAGGAAAAGAAACGCTGAACACTAATGGAATACCACTCACCTGAGTTCCAGCAAATTCGAGCCGATTTCCCTTTGTAAGAAGTTCATCAACTGCATCTTCTTCCTCAAAGGTAACAAACCCAAAGCCACGAGAACGATTGGTAGAATGATCCCTCAAGATCTGGTGTTCTGCAATGCTCCCGAATTGCGAAAAGAATTCCTTCAAGTCATCTGCCAATTGCAGTAGAAGGGTTTTTAAGCAACTCAAAATCAATCAACGCATGAAACTGGGTAAAAGTTTGATCTTTATATATGATATTGATGCCAGAGCTTGAATCTATGGTAGCTTGAACCTTTGCCCTCTGCCCCTCTGTTAGTATCATTAGACAGACACCTTTTGAAGTTAAACAGCTAACAGAATATATTACCTTCAGTCACTGCTGAAGGAATTCCACCGACGAAAATTTTCTTCGTCTTGAAATCCTTAGGCCCAGCAGCACCCCTTGGTATTGTTCGCTTGATTTCCACCTAAAATGACCCACAAGGCCACAGGAGGAAACTCACTCAGCAAGTGGAACCCAACGTATGATGTAGCAGTACTCAAATTATGGAGCAAGATACTAAAAAATAAGTTTAATCTAAGGATTACAACCAAGAACTCAGCCCTACTTGTTTCCCATTAATAATATGTGTGTCCTGAATGACTTGATCAACAACAGAAGGGTCTGCATAGGTGACGAACCCAAATCCACGAGGTTGACCGGTTTTTCGGTCCTTCATTATGACAGAATCCGTAATTTCACCATATTTACCAAAATGCTTGATAAATTGAGCTACAGTGGGAAAAATCAAGAGAGAGAGCAGGGGTTTAGGCATAAACTAATACGCCACTAAAGAAGGTGGACTTAATACTAATTCACACTTATAGAAGCAGATGAACTAACTAACCAGGTGTAGTCTCTCTTGCTAAACCACCAATGAAAATCTTTCTGCAACCAATACACAATAATCATTCCTCAGAGTCATAAACTAACCAACCCTAAAATCCCAAAGGGAACGAACTTCCATGCATAACTAGAATAAGCGAAAGCTGAATCAATGCTAAACATTCCAACCACATTCGCGTCGGAAGCAAATCTAATCCAATCCAGTCCCTTGATGATTATCGGCGGAAGCCAGGAAATCGATACCTAACAACACAAGGAGATGATTCCAGAGAGAAGAGAAAGAGAGCGGTACCCGGGACTAGCTCCATCTCCAGTGTGAGAAAAGGACCTGTCGTCATCATTGTGGTGGTCGATCGATTGAAGAGCATCGTCGGCTTCTCCGCCGGGGAGACCCTCACCGTTGTTGTTATTGTTTTCGTGCTGGTCCATGTTTACTCGCCGAATCCGAGCTCAGAGGAGTAGAAGGATGCGCCAAAGGCGCGAGCTGAAAGGAAGAGTGGAAGCGCCGAGCGAGAGCGAAGACTGAAAAGTGAAAACCCTAGGTGAAAGGGAAAATAAGCAGAAGGCAGGCAGAAGACTCCGCAGTTCCTAATCAGCCTCCGGCTCCTGGTGTTAGTAAGTTGCGAAAAAAACAGAACCAAATAAATAAATGATTAAATAATCTCTCGGTTGTGAATATTTGCAGTCCAATTCTCACCTGAAAATGGAATTCCGAATGCGGCAAAAATAACTGGCGGTTTGGAATTGACATTAATTTGAGAAATTTTAGAATGTATTGATGTTATAGGTAGGGATGGCAATTATAGTCGTAATTGTGGGTATTCGACCCTACTCAATTCGGTCAACGAGGGGAATTCCCATATTGATTGGGTATGGAGCGGGTACAGGTAATACCCGCAAAGTATCTTGTGGGGATGGGGCGGGGATGGATTTGAGTGTCCCCGCCCCATACCCATATCCGCCCTGCCCCGTTATTGCTTATGTCTTATAATTGTTAAATATAACTACGTTGTAATTTACCAAAAGGACTTAAGGGATATTGTAAAACCAAATAAGGACTAAAAGATTAATTTCACTTAGTTAAACCAATCTTAATTTCTTAACAGGCTAACACGTTTCTAACCCTACTTGGGAGGATAACTTGACTTTTATGTGTGAATTTGTATTATTTAATAGGTGTTTTGGAGATGAATAATTTGGTGTTGGATTACTTATTGGTATTTTATTTATGGAACTTAGTAGGAATTGGATGATCTAATTAAGATTTTCAGTGGTTCTTTATTAGGTTCATCATTGATTAGGTTTGATGTTTCAACTCAATAGTTATATGTTTTGTTGAATTCAAGTGTGTTAATTAAGTTATAATCATAATAAGATGTACGGGGCAGGGCTTACCCTCGGGTATCCGAAACCCGCGGGGATGGGGATGGGCCGATGGGGATGCAAAATCTTCCCCGTATGGGGATGGGGAGGGTATGGATTTGATAATTGAAAATGGGTACGGGGATGGGTTTACAATCCGCCCCAAACCCGACCCATTGCCATCCCTAGTTATAGATTTTTGTTTTTATGTTGTAATTTTAGATTAAATTTATATTCGTCTGTACAAATTCTTTATATAGCATAGTAGAAGTAGTCCATTAATTTACTTAATTTCCGAAGAACACAATCCAATTAATAATTATATACTACGTAAATGAATCAAAACGAAATCGACAATTTTCTAGTGATAGATTATACACAAAATTCGTGAGTATGCTCATCTTAAAATATATTAAAAGGGTTTGAGATTTTAACCCACTCCACGTAAGCCTTAAACGATTTTTATGCATCCACGTCACTAGGCTTTAAATTTAAACCTTTCTCTCTCTCCTCAAAACCGTTCCCAACATGTCCCCTTCCTCTATAAAACTCCTAATAAACCGCCTTATTTTTTTATTTTTAATTGTGATATTGAATTTGTTTTTATTTTTGTGATAAAACTCCTAATAAACCGCCTTATTTTTGTATTTTTAATTGTGATATTGAATTTGTTATTATTTTTGTGATAAATTGATACGTTAATAATAATTGTATAAAATTGTGGTAGTAGAGCATGACATAATATTTTATTTATCCAATTTTAACCCAAAAGCTAACCTATTTAATTAAAAAAAATGATAAAGGAAGACTAATAAAAGCCGGAAAATAAGAATACTTATTTACTAAAATCCCTTTCACAAAATGAAAAATAACATGTTAGATAAAAAGGGAAATCAACTAAAATAAAAATACCCCTTATTAATATTATTCAAAAACATATTCCCATTAAACCATAGCTCAATTATGTCAAATAATCTCAAAGAAATCAAGTTAAAAGAGACACCAAATTCGATGACCAAAACCTTCAAATCAACTATCACACAAACCTAAAAAAGCTAAAAGATGTAAAAAATGAAATTTATTTATTTTAAATCATTTGATCATATGTCTCAAAGGGATAATTATTTGAAATGATAAAATGTAATGAACCCGGCCATCCGGCCGGGCACAAAGCTAGTATAAATTAAAGAACTTTATGAGTTTATATATTATAACTCATTAGCTAAGATTCACAAACCTATTATCAATCAACTTTCTCATTTAAGTACGATTGTACGAGAGTCTCACAAAATCTACATACCACAATCCATCAGTTTAAATTCAACCTAATATGAATTGATAGCAATCTGTTGTTTCCCTAATCTACTTCTAGAAGTGCATCTAACTGATAAATCCATCAAGATCAATTGTTCGAGAATAGGTTTTCATACATCTCACTCTGATATTTACACCTGGAATTTTTTTTCCGCCTCCAAAAAAGGAAACCAAGAAGCAGAGTTCTTCTAAAGCGAGGCCAACCTAACCTAGTAAGTGTTCTGAGGGTTAAACCTCCTCCTACCGTCTCTCCGATAAAACGGGGTCTCGTCTATCGTCTGCCTCACGTAGTCTATGTAAGGCTGAGGCGTTCTTGGCGACTGTTCTGTAAACTTAGAGCCACTCCCACGATCGGGAGTCCCAGGAGGAGGAGCGTTTGCAGTGCCATTAGTTGGAGGTATCGACGATGGTGGTGATGGTGCTCGAGTTCTGCTGGACACTTCCCCCTTGATTATCAGAATGGCTGCTACCGAAGTAACCAAAATGAGGGCCCCAGCTATGACTGATCGCAACGTGAGGCTGGCGGGGGTTTTCTCGTCTGCTGGTTTTGGACCAGGTTCGTAGTTCACGTCAATTAACATTTCTTGACCTTCAAAGGAAAATGCAAGTTAAGAGTATTCATCTTTGTAACTTCAGAAAGAGGTATTCATGTATATCAACGTTTGAATGGCTGAGGGAGGCGCACCATTGGTTGGGAGTGAGATTCGAATGTGGTCCTTCACTCTGTTTGGTCCTGACACTTTCAGCTGGAGATACGAAACACAAGGTCCGATCAGCAAGGATAAGTCTTTCGACTAGTTAAGGACTTAGTTTGTGGCACACAGAGATCAGAGAAGATTATTAGTTGGTTGTAAGAGAGTTCAGAAGGAAGAGCACCACTCACCTCGTAGGAAGCACGGCCACCAACCCCGAAATCTTCCTCGTCGAGAAGGTTGAACTCAATGGCATCCTTTTCGTGCCAGTCAATTTCAATACCTGCAACGGAAGATGACTGATTGATAATGGAAATCATAGCTAGGATGTTTTGGGAACATGACTACAAAAGAAACTGAGATGATCCTCAGGGTGAATACTAAGCTTGCTGCTTGAACTCCATGATTTGGCAAAAGAAATCAACCTCTCGCCGGTTCTCCTTAAAGCATTAAGCGAACTATGATATGCTGTACTGTCCATGCGTGAAATCAATCAAATAGATTTCAACTTACCTGTGTTCCCCAAGATGGTTATAGTTGTCGTGTTGGAGTCTGGTGTTAGATTCACCTCCATAGAACCCTGCAACCGAAAGGAGCAGCATTACGACGCCTAAACTGAGTGCATGTAAACATCGCAGGGAGTAAAAGAAATGACATAGAAGGTGAAAACTATTAGGGCTTAATTCATAAAGATTTCTTTCACAATTACTACCCGGACAAGAAACTGGCTCAAACAAAAAGAATCGCAATAACAAATTACCATGTCCATCTCTGGTACAGAAAAACCCCCAGCGAAAAGCGCAGATGCCGATCCAGAAACCTGGTTGCTCTCTTTGAGTGAAACGTAAATGGTAAGAGATATATATGGTCTTATATCCTTTGACCTGGGAGCTGAACGTGTCAAATGTTCTGGGGGGTAAGGGAAGAAGACACAGAACAGATTTCCAGAGTCTGCATCCACCCGTGGCTTTACATATCTTCAGTTCAGAAAGTGGGATAATAAGTATTTAGCAAGAGAAGGTACAGTATACAGGCATAACCCCGGAAGTGAAAGATGATGGTGTACAGATTACCCGATATAAGGTGGATCCACTTTGCAGTCAAATTGTACTTCTTTGCTACTTTCACTAGATTCAGACTTTTGCTGTACACCACTGTCATCACCCATATAGAATAAACCATGCATCATTTACCTGACTGGTCATTTCTTAATATCATATAAAAGCATATAGCATAGTGATAGTGGTATCTCCAATCAGACACCCAATCAGTAGTAGTATATTACATAAAAACGAGTAAAAACATTTTATTCAAAGCTTCAATTTACTGCCTGAGGTTCTGAGATGCAGCCTTATCAAAGATTATTAGTCTGATTAACTGAGAGAAACAAAAGGAGTGGAATCGAGTCCATCACCCAAAGAATATAGGGAAGCCATGAAACAAAAGGAGTGGAATCGAGTCCATCACCCAAAGAATATAGGGAAGCCATTTTCTACTCGCAACATTATTAATACTGTGCAAACTTTATGTTAAAACACTCCAAATAACAAAGATGAGACCCTTGCAATACCTGAATTTAACAGGGAAGCTGTATCCTTTCGTTGGGTATGGAACATTCGTCAGCAACTCTTCAGGAGGATTAACAGAAACAACATTTCCTGATAGCACCGTGACCTCTGTTTGTACTTTCATTGGATGGCACTCAAACGTTACTGTAGGAAGAATGCAAGCTCCAATCAGGGAACTCATAGTTTTGCCAATGATATCTTCACACGCCTAAATCAATTAGAAAGAGGAAGGATCAGGAAGTACCTTGAGTGGACCCTACACCAACCCCTACAGCTTTTCCAGAACTATCAATATCTACGACACTATTATTGGCACTAAGCCAGCGGCCAGACGACCAGTCATTAACACCTACAACAAAGCAGAATATCTTCATTAGTGGTCTAGAAAGCAGTAAGTGTTTTGCTAATTCCTCACATGAAGTGAGAAAAATGAGAAGAAGCTTATACACGAGTTTACCTTCCACACTGAAGTATAGATAACCTCCTTTATGAATGACAGGGTTCAGCGGATACAAATTACCTACTGAAATCTGAAAGACAGAATTCAGAAATCTTAAACCGGAGAAAGTGAAAAGGCGGCAGTTACAAGTAATGAAAATTGCATACACCCTCTTTTAATCAAATAGACATAGCATGGTTTATGCACATTCCCAGAAAGGCAATGCATGTTCTAAATCCAAAAGATCTCCTACCAACCAGACCTATGAGCCTAATGCCGAGCAGCATGCAAAAATCTCTACTCCAGACAAACCCCCGGTATTTGAATTATCTCGTTATTTAACTCAAGCAACAAGCATATATATCAAAGCACACTTATTGTCTCATGTAGAACTGCAAAAGGGAACAGTTGCAGGAGGGAGAAAATGAATGATTTGTTTCTAAACAGAGAACCATGTAGCATAGTAATTTAGACTGGCCTTGAAGCACATTCTAGAAACGGATAGCATCAGCATTTGTTTCTCTACTGTTCATAAAAACCAATGACTCAGTGATCAAGCATTGACCCCACCGAAAATCCCAGTTTTCATTCGTTAAACACATACCAGAACATAGTCCGACTTCTGTTGATTGCTAGCGAGTGATACCCGTAAAAGAGCCCGACCAGGTTGCATAGCCTTCAAGCAAAAAGAAGAAGAAGAAGAAGAAGAAAATGATGAATAAACTTTCAAAGAAATAGTGCCAGAAACTTTAGGCCTGTAAAACTAAATGCTTGGAATTGATAGAGAGATTGGCAAGAGAACAAAACATATGCTCATACTCAACATCGTATTTCAAAATGCTAAAAGAGCTATAGAAAGACAGATAACAGCACATCCTCAAAGTCATAGTTGAGTGAAAATAAGTAGGTTTTATCAACAGACCTTGAGATGAATATTCACACTGCTGTATTTAATACCCCCAAGAGAAAGGATATCACGATGGTTTGTTTCGACTTTATAAGGAATAACGTTGTATGCTTCATGGAAAGGGTTTCCTGTAAAGATAGATGCAGCAGAGTTGGGTAAGATCAGGAATGTGAAGTACATACACTTACTAATTATACAGCATATACGCCTTTTTCTTACCTAAGGCATCAAAGTATGTTACGGGAAGATCAAGTTCAGCACCAACTGGAAGATAAATTGCACGGTATTGAAACTCCTCATTTGTGATTCTGATTTGAGCTACCTGAAAAATAAGCAGATCTGTCAGAATAAGCTTGCAACCACACATCAAAGCCTGAAGAGGCAACGCACCAGTTTAAAACTACGAACATAGGTACACAGGACATAAAACTTTATGATTGCAGTAACAGACGTAACCAAACGAAATGAAAATTTATCCGGAAAAATCAATTGTGATCAGCAAATACAACATAAAAAAGAAGTCCCTATTTACGACTTGGAGTGATCTTCTTGATATACTATGTAAAGTTAGAGTTATAAGAATAGTCAGAAAAAGAAAAATCTAAGTAATGAGTTTCGGCATAGAGAGGAAGCATGATTTTTTGCACATTATAAACCCTAAAATCACTTGTAGAAACCATGCAACTTCATGCGACATACTAGGATCCAGAGACTAGTGTGTAATAAATATGTTTCAAAATCATTTTACACAAATCTTGAATGTGTTTCAATATCATTTAGAAGCAAGGGGGATGCAAACCTCAGCAACTCTGATGCAGCAGGCAATGTCCGTCTTCCCAGTTATTCGATCTTTTGCCTGTATGCATCCAACATTGTTACTCTCCGTTGTTCTTATCTTCTCGCCTTCAATAATAATGCCATCTTGTAAGATTTCATTCCTTTCACCACAGATCCTCAACAAGGAATAGGCAATCGTTCCTTTTTTACTGTGACTATCCCTCTGGCCACGTGATTCAGAAGATGAAGTCAGAAGAGCAGAGGTAACATAATGAGGAGGAAGAACCCATGCTGCTGGAACTCCAGGCGTGAGCCGGAGATCAGGCACAACCAGCAATGACACCGAGGCATCATACAGTCTAGATTGTGAATATGAACTAGAAACGAAGTCACACGAGAATGTTACTGCAACAGTTGTCCTGCCGGCAGACCTGGAATAGGAGAATAGAGCATGACCAAAAGTAATCTTAGACACTCAGAAAATGAAGGCAACAGATAAGCACCAAGGAGATATGATAGCAAATTTGACAAGAAGCGTTTATATACAGATCGTAGGACAAGTGGCTAACATCTCATTTTCCTAAGCATCACGATGATGCAGCCCAAGTCATCACCGCAAACCCAAAATATTACTTTGCTGGGCTACTAAAACCAGAAAGAAACAACTCATGTAACCAAGAACATTAATGAAGCAGGTGAAGCCTAGAAGTTTGGAAGAGGAAAATGCTTTTCAAAATGGAACTTTCTTGAGATCATTAATTGAGACTGTTCTCTTTGGTCATAAAATCTGCAAGAAAAAGAGTTTAACTGAAGGGATGCAAAGAACATCACAGTGAAGGATGAAGTTATCAGTCCTTCAAACACAATATTGCCTATGATAGGGACACCAGAGCACAAGTGCAACTTTAAGGAATAATGACAATAAAGGTGTATGATCGGGTAAAGGGGAAAAGAATCTCAAATCAATAACCGTATTCCTCAACAAATATCATCAGGAAATTATGAGTACATGCATGAACAATGGAAGAGCCCTACATCAGGTCCAAATGTCATCAGCAGCTTACCTTCCGTACACGACTTTCATAAAATCAGGTTCTTTCTCATCATCCAACGGGGACCAGTTTTTATCACCAAGGGGTTTTTCCAACTTGTAGAAGTCGATCACCTACATCCAATCAGCAAACAATGACTTAATGGTGTATATGAGGAACAGAACAATAGAAAGAAGATGCAGCAGTTGTCCTACCTTTCCGTCGTCTATAGTCCATTTGTACCCTTTGCAAAGCTCATAAAAGGAAAACAAATTGCCCTGAGAAGCTCAAGTAGGTCAGTTGACACACTACTGATTTACAGTTCAAATAAATCCTTTAAATGAGTTCAATCTTACCTCTTCAAATAAAGGATATATTGGCGATTGCCTACCAACATCAAGTTGTTCACTTTGCGCATGTAACGTTGCCAAAGAAGGTACTCCCACTTTCACAAGAGCTGATGCTTTACAAATTATATCTTCAGGTCCATGAACAGTAGAAATTATTGTCTAATCACACAAAAAATGTGTTATCATCTTTTATGCATAACAAGTATAGGAACACCAATAAATAAAACATATTCTCCACCCTAACCATGACCAATGCAAAACCAAGAGCAGAAATGATAGATAAATTAATGATTTCCAGCAGGGAATCATGTCTTACAGTGTTTCCAGGAGAAATTGCAGAAAGACGTCCAGAGGCTTTGTCAACTGTTGCTATTTGTTCATCCTCAGAAGCAAATTCCACATACTGTCCGATTGTTGGGCCACCTTCCACATTGAGCTAGCAAAACAATTTTTAAGATACACACATAGAACAAGTCCGTCAATCAAATGTATTTAAAACATAAAGCAAGTAATTAACAAGCACATTGTCCTAGAGACGTAGATAGGAGGGAAGAACAGGCAATGAAAACAACAGTAATAGAGGTTGGCGAAAAGAAAAAGACAACTGAAAGTAAAAATCATACCATATAAGATGCCCCAGGAACGAGGAAAATTTCTTCTGGGTGAATTTTCAGAGGTGCAAATACTTCAACTTTTACCAGTTGACTGGATATTTCATTTCCAGAATTCTGTCTAGCACTGACCTGGCACCAAAATATGAAAATTTGAATCTTCCATACTTGCAATGCGTGCCAACACCAGTTTAAGCCTTAAGGAAGAAACTCACATAAAGATTCGTGAAGCCAAGCCGTTTTCCAATGATCTTGAAGTCAGGAGTGGTAAGATAGGAGCAAGAACTTCCAATATTGCCATTATCTACAGCTTCCACCACATCATCCTCAATATGCACTACCATCTCCATGAAGGCATACTGCACATAAAATGTAGGACATTACAAAAGAAACGACTATTTGAAGGCATAAACAGACATGAAGACCCATCAACAAGATATATAACAAATCAGCTGTGGAAATTTCTGGTGAAGAGCACTCTGGAAATCAAGATTAATGCTCATCAAAACATCAAATATCCTTCAATTGAAAAGAAATATAAACTTAAGCTAGAGCTACAGGGGGCTATTGAAACTTTAAAGGAGTGCCTCATACCTGAGATGAGTCAAAAATTCTCCCGTTGTTAATCCCAGACATTAAGTTTAAGGAATGAGACTGTCCTTCCTGAATAAATCCAACAAAAGTCGATTAGTGGCAATTCATGGTGTTAAGCAGAAATAATCCAGCTAACAAAAAGCGTACCATGAGGCTTATTTTATCTCCGGACATAATCTTAATCCACTCCAGATCAGCAACTTGGACCTGTAAGAATCAAGTCCAGAAGTAAATCCTTCAGGAAGTAATAGCTAACGGAAGAGAAAACGCAATATAGGCATCACAAGATGTAGTGAAGCATCTAAAAGGACGGACTTTTGGTCAAAGATCATAAAGAAAGCAGATGTTACACCATAAAAAAAGAGTACTCCATATGTTGCAAATATGAAAAATTAATTCACCCTCCGCAAGTATTCGAATCATATGCCACCTGGCTTAGAATTGAGTTGGTAAATAATAAAGAAATTACCACAGCAGAAGCTGCAACTGGAACGACAAGTCCAACGTCATAAACTGTCACATTTGCAAACCCTTGCTCTTTAGGAGCGATTGTCAATTGCAGACATTGCAGACCAGGTGGAGATTCAAGAACCTCCACCACTTGAGAGTCATTAGCAGAAGCTTTTAAGAGGCAACTGCCCCCAAAAATTGAAAGATTGGCCTACAAAACCAGAGAATGATTGAGTGATACACTGCTGGAAATTAGTTATACATCACATGGAAACATAGAGATACATAATGGAGGGATTCATGTGGTCTCCAATTAAGTTGTGTGACGAAGGGATTCATGTGCATACAACATCATCATAAAGACAGTTGACAAGTAGCCCCCTCGCTTCAACCGAAGTTGGATGGGACTACTATAAATATGAAGTATGCAGTAAACTTGCAAACAATAATCATTGAGCAACATGAGAGTCAAAGTGGTATTTAGCAATGACGATAAGCTAGAGAAGCAGAGGCGGAAATAAATAATAGTAAAACAGCCTGGTCATGGAATCCAAGGTGACAACAGCATAGACATAAAGCAAAATTATAAGACAAATATAGATAAGATAAGAAGAGGTCCATAGTCTACCTTTGCATCAGGATTCATATATAACAAGTTGAATTCTGGAGTCAGCCTCAGTGTCGACACAAGCTGCATACTTTAACAGATGAATAAGTACTTTACATGACATAGGTCTCATATAGTAAAAAAACGATCTCGCCCTTCCAATAAAATATAAATAGCATAACCAAAAGCATACCTGCAACTGAATAGCATCTGTCAAAGATTTGTCTGCCAGCTCAGCAGAATATTGACGGTTTATTGGTTTGCTGAAGCCAATAACAGTAGCACGGATAATGCACTGATATAGCAAGAATAAAACGCCTTAGCTTACGTCCAAAAATAGATGACTGATGACAGTTCTCTAATGTTATTAGATATTATAAATAATATTACTAGAACCATCATCATCATTATTTGAGGGCTGTACACTCCCATTATTTGAAATCATAATAGCTTACAATTTCAAGTATTCAAAATGAAACTGATACGTGCATATAATTTGCCTTTCAGGAGATCTTATGAGATGCAAATGAATCACAACTTCTCATCATAAGGAAAATTGTCTAATTCAGTTCTTCACGATTTCATAGTGAGCTGTAGTAGACATGCAACTTTAGAATGATATAACAGGGAATACACAGGAGGTAACAATATGATCATGAGGACATTAAAGTATTACCTGTCCTGATTCATTTTGCAGGACCAAGAATCTCTCCCAACTGGACTTAGAACTCTTTGATTCATAAGCATAATTCCAGTATGCTAGGCCTTCACAGCCCATCAATTCCCATTTCAGATAAAGAGAAGATGAGTTTGCAAAAGCTTCCCCTAGAGTTGCAATGCCAACAGCAGAAACTCTGACAGTTTGACCATTCGCCACTGTTATAGGGGTGATTTGAATGTGTCCTGTGCTACGTTCAGCAGCAGCCACAGTCCTTACAAGATCACGTTCATTAACTGACAGTTGCACAATGTTAGATCAAAGGAATTCTGAAAAAAAATTCAGCTCTAGAGCATGAAAATATATAGTAGTTACCAGGTTCATCAATGATAAGTGCAATGGAAAATGGAATGCCGCAGGTAACAGACAGTGTAACTTCTGCAACAGTGGGCACCGGATGCTCATCTCCTGCCAAATTCCCACGTCTGAAAACCAATTTCTGAGCCATTCAAGACCAGAAGAAAGGCGAATTAATATCTTGCATATTCATGAAACAAAAAGTATAAAGCACTCTATATGTGCAGACATATAAGTCACCAGGGACTCACAACTTACATAGGCCTCATGACTTGAGCACAAAATTCGGTACGTACTCCTGTAGCTGCCAGTAAGTTGATGCACTTGAAGGCCAACTTTATTCTTAACAGTCTCGTCATCCAGCAGTTCAACAGTTTCAATGAACTCAACACTAGTGCCCCACTGTTTGGGACCTCCAAGAAGCATGACATCCAAACTTGTTCCTGGAACAAGATATAACTTCTCCAAATTTTCTATTTCATCATCTGTTCCTTCATAAGAATAACCTCCATATTGGTTCCCATCACCTAACTGACCCAGGATAAGTGGTGGATATGATGCAATTCGTGATGAGGCCTTCAAGACAATAGGTCCATGGAAGTGATGATCAAAGCTGTGGTATTCCTTGGATAGAATAGCCTGAAGCAGCGTCTGACCAGAACCAGATGCATAAACCTTAGTCCATGAACAAGGTGGACCACTCACATACCCATGGCCAGCTTTTGCTAGCTTATGGAGAGCAAGTGATTCCTCTGTAGCATTTAGGGCAACAAAAGACTCGCTTCCAGTTCTCCAATTCACAAAAGTACGAAAAGCATCGCATTTGTAGAAATAGGCACCTGCAAATTGTAAGCCTGACTTTTGTAAAGAGAAAAATAGAGGTACCAGCTGCAATGAACGCATTTTCAAGAAATTTCCAGAGAACAGCTAACCATTTGACGATTTTAATGTCACTGCAGCTTGAAGATGTGACCCCACAACAGTCTCCACAGGGAAGTTTGGGAGCATAATCATAGATGAAGGCAAAGAAACTTCGATCAACACCTATAAAAGTAGAGGAATAGCAACTTGAGATAGCATTATTAATAAATCTTAACTTGTGGGCCAAACACAAAAAAGTGCAAGCACAAATAGATGAACCAGTAAATAGCTGGATAATAACATCAAAGAATACCATGGTACAGGGAGGATATCTCCACTGCCAAAATTTGATACAGATAGGCCTACAATAATCGGATTTCTAGGAACATCAGAATTGTAAAAAGAACAAAAAAGGACAAATAAACAGAACAATTCAGCTACGTACATGTTGGCAATTCAAAACTAAAAAATAACCGGATTCCTTCTACTTCACTCTATGATGATAAAAAAACGGCCAGATCAAGACACTTTGTCAATGGAGTTTCCAATCACACTGATCAAATTGTCTACATCAAGGCAAGCATATGCATGAGAACAGAGATTTAAACAGCTGCAGTTCTATAAGTACCTCATCATAATTGAAGGGATCAAATCCAGAAACTACTTTCACAGTAGCTTTACCAGGCTTCATAGCCAGGATGATCCCTGAAGTTGAAATTGACACAGTAGAAGCATCTGATGAGTACCATTTGTAGTCAGCTGATGCTTTTGCACAACCTATAGGGTTTCAAAAAATCCATCGACCGTTAGATGACTACAGGTAACTTTTAACCTAAGGTAGATAAGGAATCGCAAAGGATTCAACCTCCCACAGCCTTCAGCTCCACCTCTTGGTAAACTGCAGGAGCCCATGGAAGGTGGACAACTTGAGATGTTGTGTTACCATCCAGAAGAAATTTTACGTGATCACAAACGACAATTTCTTGCTCAACTTTCAGAACCTATTAGCAGATTGTAGCAAACATGGTTAGCGACCCAACAAAGGATACTTTTGCATGATTCTAGCAAAGTGCAAAAAGGATAATAAAGTTCAACGAAAGAATGTCATATTCACCTGCTCTCTTTCCTTATGCCCATGGAAATAAATCAAAGATGCTGCTAATTTTCCAAGACCCAGAGAGGTTACGTTGATGACTCTATAATTCCACCAGCCATGTTCGACAACATTAGCAGCTGATGGCGGCAATGATTTCCAGTAATCAGTTGGTTCATCCAACAGTCTAACATTATCTTTCTGCAATCCAAGAGGGGAAGTTCAGAATTACTGAATCAGTTGGGAGGCACAAATCTTTTAAGACAGTTAGATTGAAAATCATTATCATACTTCAACCACAAACTCAAACAAGAAAGAAGGTAGAATAACAGAGCAAACACTGGGGGAAAATGAAATGAAGCAAACTGCTCAGCAAAAAAATAGTATGGTTTTTTTTACATCATCTGCTCACATGCTAACAGTTACAAGATAAAAGTGTATATCTAAGTATGTCATGGACAACATTGTTCCTTTTGACAAAAGCATTACTATAGCATATGATATCAAATTATGTTGTGCAGGAGGCAATCTCTTGAATCTGCAACAATCATCCTCAATCTTATCCTTATTTTTTGACTGCTACGCATAAGTGAAGTTAAGAACCATATCCAACCTAACCAATCAATCTAATTTCTTCTTTTTAAAACCTTTTAAGCTAATTCTGACTAAAAAAACCTATTAAGCTAATTCAAAAGTTCAATCTGCAGATAAAAATAATGAGTTAACTTAGCTATGTCTTGCCAGTTGCCACAGTAGGTCACTTAACCGAAGACATGCAAAAAAGAATAGAAGTATATAAGACATGTTGGGTTCTATGACTTACCTCTGTGATGTAGATCTCTTGTGCATCAGGCCCGCCAGAGAAAACTTTGACTTTGATAAGGTAACAATGGCCAATAACCACGTACCATGTAGCCCCAGAAGCAACAGGTTGAACTCCTTCCATCGGGTCGCCAGAAATAGAGAGTGGCACTATATACAGATGTAAGCTTTCTGGTACCACCACATACAGTGAGGAAATCTGTACATGGCCAGCAACTCTAGTATCTTTAACAGCAACAGCCGTTATTCCCAAATTCAGAGCATGAGCAGAACCCTGCATTGGATCTACTTCAGCAACTGAGGAGTTTGAGACAGACCAGTGATGATGTGGAGATGGTAATGCTACAACTGCAAAAGCCAATAATGAGCATACTTTAGGAAAACTCAGCACACACATAGGTATCGCATGCAACTTTCCTAGGGTTCCCATGCAGGAGATCAGAATCCTGCCAAAAAGAAAAGGAATGGGACGATAGGGGAAACAAACCTTGTGGAACATTTCCTCTGATGACTTTAAGAGTGTATTGTAAAGCAGCACCAACCAGGACATAGACAGGAGAAGGGGGCTCGACTGACATGGCTTCTGCAACAGTTAGTACTATCCTATCACTCATGCGCTCAAATTGTGGTTCACGCATCTGTACAGATACAGTCTCACGTCCAATCCCAGTCCCTTTGACAACGCACAGATCTGAGAATACACCCTGCTCAACGTACCATAAAATACTATCAGATACATAGAGGACAAAATAGAGCAACTGAAATAAAATCCAATTCTAGCATCCATACATCATCTTCAAGCTTTATCCTGAAGTTTAAGGCTGCACATAATCCACCACAGTCGCTCAAAGGAGAATGCTTGAGAGGAACATGAACTAGGTGATGAGGCCCCGGACCTTCAGGTACTAGTTGCCACATGAATTGTAAGCCAACTAAGGATGAAAACACATTATCTGCAACAAATAATTCACAGGTGAAATGGTGAAAACTTGAAAAAGGAAAGAATCAAAACAGAAGAGCTCCCACGTAATGCATAAAACAAGCAATTGTTCCAGAAAAGAGCTAAGACACTGCACTTAAAGTAGTGATTTGGAATGTTTTATCTGTGGCAAACAAAGATTGACTAAAAAAAAATGCTAGAAGCATTGGACACTATCTACAGCAGCTTACCTCAGACAAGCGAAAAACCATAAACTCCGACCCTATCCATTACCCAAATGGGACTTTAAAGCTCTAGATATATGTGAATCGAGTAGAATGACCATACCTTCACTATCAAATGCGTGAACTCGAAGAGTGGCAAGTCCATCTAGATCCAGTTTAATGGAATTATGAAAGATCTGAATCCTGGAGATTTTGTCAATAAAAACTTTGCAGCGAATTACAACCCCAGTTTGTATATCAGTAGCATAAACTGCAGTCTCCTTCCGACCACTAAAGGGGGCAATGGAGCTCAACATCGCGCTTGTTGAGCAGTGGCTACTTGCATTATATTCAGGTACAACAGAGAGTATATCACGATGATCCCATGACCTGTAAATATTAGAAAATTGACATCAGCAGATATTTAATATGCCAAACAACATTATCCTCTCCTCCGTAGCTCGACTTGACATCAACCATGGTTTTACATTTTGAGAGTTGGCAGGCTTAAGACCTTCAAGATTTGGGTTACTAAACATTGTGGCCATAGTCAACTACTAAGTAATCAGCAGCAAAACCTGGGATCTAAACCTATTATTATACTGCCATTCCGCAATGGCCTAACCAAAATTTCTCAGCATAGGTCTCATCAAGCAACAACATCCTAATTCCTAACTGTCTTTTACAGAGAGCGTTTCTAGCCCACGTTCTTCCTTCTCACAATGCCGTCACATCCAATCAAACCATCAATTTTGAATTCACCTAAACCCGGACGTCAACTACCAAAATCCGATCAATCAAGCAATGCTCGCCGGTGGAAGAATGAAGAACAAAATATAGAAGTACAACTAGCAAGCAGTTCGAACATCAATAAACTCACCATTTGAAGCAGCCATCATATCCTTGAAGCCGGTAATCCACAGAGTACGTCATCTTAGGAGGGAGCAGTATGTTGACATCACCAATGTGAGGGCCGGAACTGGCCATCGGCGACGGCGACCAGGACGACGCCGTCTCAGCCGCCATGAGAAGCAAGGAAACTATCCAGAGTGAAGTTCCGAGCATCTTCAAGGGCATGACGCTGTCGCATCTACTAGTAGCTGTGCCGGAGAGTGAAGCAGTGAACGGAAGATGGAGCAACGAAGGTGGAGGGAAGAAGGAAGACATGGCGGGATACTAAAACCTAAGGCCTGGGTTTTAGCATTTTTAATTTCCTGAGGGAGGGCGAGAGAGAAAGGAAGTTGAAAGTCGGAGAAAAAGGGAAGAAGGAAAAGGAGGGGAAAAGAAAGCGCCAAAATATCACGCAATAATGCGATATTTTACTCATATCTCCAATATCTCTGATACCACCTCCTCCGTGCTTTCGCCACCATTTCCTTACTCGCCACTCCAGTTATACTTGGCTGGGGAAGTAAGTAAGCTCCTGATCGCCGCAAGCCAACTGCCTGGTTTCCCTTCGCGGCTTTGCCCTTTTCTGTCTGGCCCGGCCGGATGCTCCGTTAGCCCGTTAAAACCCGGCGGGTTGCCCGGTTGAAACCATGCATCGAAGGTTGCTCCAGCATCCCCTGCAAAAGAAGCACAAGTTGACAAAATCTCGAGTCATCGGCCTTATCCATCAAAAGAATGGCAATTTTCTATTCCAATAATAGACAGTGACTCACTGGACTCTTTTATTCCCTCACTGAAACCTATTTCCATGGCGTGAATTGCTATATATACCTCCGTCAGTCTACTTCTTCTACTGCAGCCCCCTCTCTCTCTGTGTATTTCTCGATGGAGAAGAAGACTGAGCTTAGAATGAGCCCATGGTTGTTCTCCGCTGCTCTTTTTTGCACGATTCTGCTATCGATTCCATGTGGGGAATCCAAATTCATGGTTTACAACACTTCACAAGGAATAGTTCCTGGGAAGCTTAATGTTCACCTGGTTCCCCATACCCACGACGATGTTGGGTGGTTGAAGACCGTTGACCAGTACTATGTTGGCTCCAACAATTCCATCCAGGTAATTGAGCCCCCCCCCCCCCCCCCCCCCCCCCCCCCCCTCCTCGGTTTCTTTCTATAGGCTTAATCGTGATCTCGCAGATGTTTGTTGGACCAGCCTGACTGTAAGAATGTTGAGACCAATTTTGTTCGCTTTGGGCTGTAGGGTGCCTGCGTGCAGAACGTTTTGGATTCTCTGATTCCGGCATTGCTGGCTGATAAGAATCGCAAGTTCATCTACGTTGAAATCGTAAGCCTCTCTCTTATGGGTTCTCGACGAGTGTATTTAGTTTCCATTTCAGTCTGCTACTGATGGGATTATTAAAGGAAATACGAAACAGCCTTTGGATGTTTGTAAGCTACACTTTCCATTTCTTGATTGCTTCTTTGCATTCATTCACTATCCTGTTTTCTGAAACGACCAAAGGTTATGGAACTTATACCTGTTTTCTGAAACGACCAAAGGTTATGGAACTTATACCCATTTGGGATACTTCGCCTAGACCTTAATGCTGATAATAGAAATGCTGTGCAATGCAATTGAATGCCAAACTACCTTAACTCATCAAGTTGTTCCTCCTCTTTGTGCTGACTGGTTTTCCTTGACAATGTAGGCATTTTTCGAAAGATGGTGGAACGAGCAGAGTGAAACAATGAAGCACGTAGTCAAGCAGCTTGTGTCGTCGGGGCAGCTAGAATTCATGTAAAACATATCATTGGTTGGCAGTGGCTAGTTATTTCGTTTGTGTTTGGTTGGTATAAGATGTTGAAAATGGAAGAGAAGATTGATTTTATACCTTATTCTCTTCTAATGTTTGCTGCAGAAATGGGGGGATGTGCATGCATGATGAGGCGGTGACCCATTACATTGACATGGTTGACCAAACGACTCTTGGACACAGGTTCATCAAAAGGGAATTTGGTGTGACACCAAGGATTGGTTGGCAAATCGACCCTTTTGGACATTCTGCAGTCCAGGCATACTTGCTGGGAGCTGAGGTAAACTCATCTATTGCTACTTGCATATGTCTTGTTTCATACTGCTGATTAATGTTTGTTAAATGTACTTGTAGGTTGGTTTCGACTCCTTTTTCTTTGGCCGGATAGATTACCAGGACAGGGAAAAACGTAAGGATGAGAAGAGTCTGGAAACGGTGTGGCAGGGTTCCAAGAGCCTTCCTGCATCAAAGGTGATGAAAGTTCATGTCTCTTTCAATTTTAGTTAGTATCACTACTTGGACTAGTATGCATTTTACTCTCTTTCTTTTGGCTGTAGATTTTTGCTGGTGCATTCCCAGAACACTACGAGCCTCCCCCTGGTGATTTCTACTTTGAAGTTAATGATCCCTCCCCTGTAGTTCAGGTAACACATTGTGATTTGTGAAGTGATAATTTGCTATGATTCCGGAGGCTAGTTACAATAACATAAGGCTAATTAAGTTTCTTATGCTTTGAAGGATGACATTAATTTGTTTGATTATAATGTTCCGGATCGAGTAAATGACTTCGTTGCTGCTGCCATAATGCAGGTAATTTCTAGTGTCTTATTTTCTGCCGCTTCATATGCTCTGGCTGCTACAGTAGCTTTTAGGTGCGAGAATGAGGTTTTTCCTTAGTCAAATGAGGATAGCATATAATTTTCCTTTCCAGAATCACAATTAGTAGTTAGTACTCTGTCCTTGTGGTACTTTGCTTGAGGACTAACATGAGTGAAGCTCCTGCCATTCAGGCGAACGTTACTCGAGGAAATCATGTTATGTTTACGATGGGAACAGATTTCAAGTATCAGTATGCAAACTCTTGGTTTCGCCAGATGGACAAGCTGATTCACTATGTGAACATGGTAATCTTTGTTTAATTTCCTTTAAAGTGTTGGCTTTTGTACAATTTGATTGATGGAAATTGGTAGTTGATATTATCTATTTGGAAGTGATGTCAGTTTAGTCACTGACACTATTTTAATTCATGCTATCCATGTCTCGAGTGATTTCTGTCCTTTGACTACTTACTTTTATGGAAACCTTCCATCAGTAGTTAATAATGTTGAGGGATTTTGCAACTGTGCTTTATAATGTTATATTACTCATGCTGTTCACTTTTTTTGCTACTAAATAGGATGGACGTGTAAATGTTCTCTACTCTACCCCATCCATATATACTGATGCCAAACATTCTGAAAACAAGGCATGGCCACTAAAGACCGAAGACTTTTTCCCGTGAGTATAAACTTGAATTAAATCATATTATATTGATGTTTCCTAACTTAGAGCATCTCTAATAAAAAATAAATCATTACAGCTATGCAGACCGTGCAAATGGTTTCTGGACAGGATACTTTACGAGTCGACCAGCCTTGAAGCGCTATGTCAGAGTGATGAGTGGCTATTACTTGGTACCTCAACAGAATCCTTTAAATTATTAGGATGAAATTTATCCAACTCATCAACTCATGCTTCTACCTCGAATCAGGCGGCAAGGCAACTAGAATTTTTCAAAGGTAAGAGTAAGCTTGGGCCAAAGACCGACTTATTGGCAGATGCACTGGCAATTGCCCAGCATCATGATGCTGTTGCTGGGACAGAAAAGCAACATGTAGCTGATGATTATGCTACACGGCTTGCAATTGGGTACAAAGAGGTAGGGTTTTGATTTCTTAAATGGTGTTTTGATTTAGCCCCCAGGAAATGTTTAAATCGCAGCTATCATTTTCCACTAATTCTTCCTTTTATTTAGTTGACACCCATTCGTTCTTTTTTCTTCTTCTGCAGGCAGAAAAGGTTGTTGCAACTTCACTCAGTTGCTTGTCCGAGTCCCAATCTCATGCAGGATGTCAGAGCCCAAGCATTAAATTTGAACAGGTAATTCTTCCTCGTTAAGCTTAAGCTGCTTAAATTTCAGCTGCTTCTTGCTAGCAGGAATGAGTGTAATTCTTCCTCGTTAAGCTTAAGCTGCTTAAATTTCAGCTGCTTCTTGCTAGCAGGAATGAGTCAGAGTGTTCATTTCCAGTCTTCCTTTATCCTTTTTATATGATGGATGGGACATGAATAGTTATTTTCTCATTGTTATACTGCTATACCTACCAACTGTGTGTTATTCTTATTCTTTGAGGATATGTCAGACTAGCATATTTCCTCTTCATATAAGACTACAATCTTTGAGCTGCTCTCGATGATCTTTACAGAACATTGATTACGAGGTTCAAATTTTGATCCTAACACTGGACTCAAAATTTCGTTTTCCACATGCTTGATAGTTGATACACTTGCTATACTACAGTCTTGTGTTACTTTTTTTTTTTTCATTCCTCCCCCCACCCTCCATGCAGTGCCCCCTTCTGAATATAAGTTACTGCCCTGCATCCGAGAACACCCCTCTTGGAAAGAAGTTGGTAAGGACTTCTTATCCCACAGTTATATATCCGGAATCGACCTGCTATTTCTTATTCCACATTGAGATCTTATACTGTTACTCTGATTCAAGGTGGTTGTGGTCTACAATTCTCTTGGCTGGTTAAGGGATGAAGTGATCAAAATTCCGGTGTGTAGTTCCTTACCCATCTCTTCCTTGCTTCCATAAGGTGTTGATTGTGTTTAAATTTGTTCATGCGTAACGAAATGGTACATTATTTAACCAGTGGCAAAAGCAGATGTGTTCATTGAGAGCAACTAGTGCAGTATCCTATGAAATGGGATAAACATTAGTCCTAACTATTCTAGAAATATTCTGGGATGCCTACATAACTTATGTCAGGCAAACTACCTCTGGACCAAAACTAGAGAAGTAACATTTAGACTCATTTTATTTTGATGGTCAAGCTTGAAAATGGAGTTCCCAAGGTTGTGATTGGACCGATTTTGTTTGGGCTCGTGTTAGAGTTTTTGCTGCTGATACATATCTGGTATCAAGTTGGTGTTTTTTGCTTGAGTTTTTGACCCATGAAACTACAGATATGAACGTAAGTCTGAATCTTCTGATACTATCACCAGTTCTTTGTACTGGTTTTAAACAACCATTAGCTAATAGAGAACCACCAATCCAACATATACTGTTTTCATTTGACACTATTATTTTGGCATGCTTCTCCTAATAAGTATAGCAATTCAGTTGTCAACTAAAAGATGTTAAACTTTATTGCAGGTTACTAGTGATAACGTAGTTGTGCATGATCCCGAGGGAAAAGAAGTGGACGCTCAACTCATTCCTCTGGTGGATGCCTATATAAGCTTGAGGAACTTCCATGTTCAGGCATACCTTGGTACAGCACCAGCAAAAACACCTAAATATTGGCTTGCATTCAGGGTCTCTGTCCCACCTTTTGGTTTCAGCACATACACAATCTCCAACACCAAAACTGAAGGTCAGTTTAGGCGATCATCTACATTTTCAAGAGAAAAGGAGGTGGATAGAACATATGGACATTCATTTCTTTTGTTGACTCTAATCGTCACCTGAACCAACTCAATTGAAATGTCAGATGCTCACTCAACTAATCCATTTGTATACAAATCCAAAAGAAGCCTGAAATCCGCAACTGAACTGGGGCAGGGAAATTTGAAACTTAGTCGTTCAGCTTTTGGTGGGAAGCCAACTAGTTACACTAATAGTAGGAGCTCAGTAAGTATTTCACCTTATGAGTCTCTTTAATCTTTATTGTCATGTATCATGTCACCCTTTGTAGTTTTTATTCAAATTTATCTTAGTGGTGATAGTAGATAATTCATGCATCTAATCCAATGCATTTCTTTCTAAATGATGAAGGTGAAGGAGCAGGTCTATCAGACCTTTAGTTTCTACGGTGGATATAATGGAACCAACGACAAAAGCCCTCAAGTATGCATATCTTTGAGCCATATGTCCACAAATTATATGAACTTTGACTCAAAGCATCAGACGATACTCATTTTGAAGTCAACATCTTATATATTTTGTACTTTTTCCCCCGAATTTCTTTTACTTTCTCTCAGAATGGCGGGGCGTACATCTTTCGACCAAATGGGACATATCCCTTAGAACCTGAGAAGCAGGTTTGCAGGTCCTGATATTTTTGGTTCTGTGAAATATACAATCCTGCCAATGACCAATCATGAATTTTTATCCAAACTTTCAGGTTCCGTTGGCCGTCATTCGTGGGCCGGTAGTAGAGGAAATTCACGAACAGATCAATCAATGGATATATCAGGTTGCCTTCTTGTTGGATGGTTTACTTGTCAATTACTTGCAACACGCTTTTCTTTGCTAAAGTAGTTGGTTTACTTCTGTTTAACAATGAAATTGTTCCCCAAATGAGAAAATGAACAATGATATGACAACATTTAAAAAGTATTTCAATTGAAAATGACTCTAGTTATAATTTCTGGTAAATTGGGTTCTCAGTAAACTTCCATTGAGAATCCCTCTGGTTTTACTCATTGAAGTTGTATTTAATGAATATGGCTGCAGGTTACCAGACTATACAAAGGAAATGAGCATGTCGAAGTGGAGTTTATAGTAAGTTTACTTTATTGTAGCTCTCATTTTGAATCTATCTGGGAATAAGAGTTAGAGCTTTCTGCCACATCACTATCCTTCTACTCAGAATACAATTACTATGCTAGGTCGGCCCTGTACCCATTGATGATGGAATTGGGAAAGAAGTTGTAACTCAGATAACAACTTCCATGAAAACCAATGGAACATTCTACACAGACTCAAATGGACGTGACTTTATCAAAAGGGTAATGAGAATCTTTATCTAACTCAGATCATCACTGTCTGAAATTGAGAATCGAGACTGGTTCATTGCTGCAATCTTTATCTAAGCATCAAACAAACTGAATGAATTTCCTCCACAGATTCGTGATTATAGAACAGATTGGAACCTGCAAGTGACTGAACCAGTTGCTGGAAATTATTATCCGGTACGTTATAGAAGAAAGGCATGGCTTTCAGTTAATTGCACCCATACTAATCTACTTCCTTTTCAATTTGTTCATTCATTCAGCTTAATCTGGGAATTTATGCCAAAGACGACAAAAAAGAACTTTCAGTTCTTGTGGATCGAGCTCTTGGAGGAGGTAGCATAAAGGATGGGCAAATAGAACTGCTACTCCATAGGTTTAGTTTGCATGGATTCATTCAGTCTTCTATGGATGTTATCCCTCTAAAATTGTACCATTAGGGTCATGATGATATTTGGTATTTTTATGGCCATGCAGGAGACTTCTACTCGATGATTCCAGAGGTGTTGCTGAGGCACTTAATGAAACAGTTTGCATTCATAACAAGTGCATGGGATTAACGGTAAGATTTTCAGTTCAAAGCCTTGTATGAAGCTTGTTGCTGACTTGATCTTGGTTTCTAGTAACGATATCCAATATAAGCAACAAAGTTCCTGACTTTTTTCATGAAAAGGCTAGTTCTGCTCTGTGGCAAATGTTAGTTTTAACACTTAATGAGACTAAAGAATCTCTCATCCTTGTGTGTTGTTGCAGATCCAAGGAAAATACTATTACCGAATTGACCCCGTAGGAGAAGGTGCTAAGTGGCGCCGATCATTTGGCCAGCAGATATATTCACCTTTGCTGCTAGCCTTTGCAGAAGAGGTGGATATTTAACAAAACAATGACTAGCATATGAATGCATATGAATTAGTATCCTAAGACATTTCCCTTTTTCTCGCTCCAGGATGGAGATAAGTCAAACTCTCACTTAGCCACCTTTTCGGGCTTTGCCCCCTCCTACAGTTTACCTGATAATGTTGCCATCATAACCCTCCAGGTAACCGGTAACTGAAAAAGGATAATTTCCTGTTTCTTCCTGATAATTAAGCTGTCAAAGTCGGCATCTTTTTGTATCTTTCAACAATGTGCAGGAACTAGATGATGGGACGGTGCTTCTTCGATTAGCCCATCTATACGAGGTTTCTGACTCCGACTCTATGCTGACATTTGCATATGCTTTTCCTTTCATAAAGCAATTGAATAGAATATACCAACATGATTCACTGCCTAATAATGTTTGAGTTGGTTTCACCTGTAAAAAAGGTTGGAGAGGACAAGGATCTTTCAGTCAAGACAACTGTAGAACTAATGAAATTATTCCCGGGAAAGAAGGTGAGCCCAGCTAGACGCATGCATCATGTACCATTTTCCGTCTTCTGTTCTCTATCTTGCATTATATATTGTATCATGTGTGGTTCCAGATAGGGCAGGTGGTCGAAACGAGCTTGTCTGCCAACCAAGAAAGGTCGGAGATGGAGAAGAGGAGGCTTGTGTGGAAAGCGGAGGCATCATCATCAGATGGAACTGCGAGAAGGGGCAGGCCGATCGATTATACGAAGCTGGAGGTGGAGTTGCTGCCTATGGAAATTCGGACCTTTCTCATTGACATGGTTGCAGATACCCTGAAGGCCACGGTTCTATGAAGTGTTTAGATTGTGGAGAAGTCGAGAGAGATGAAATGAGAGGGCTTTCTTGTAACATGATACGGATTCAATCAATCCACCTGTATTTTATGGCTTAGCTTCAGCAGAAAACGGAGAGAAAAAATAAAATTTGTCTGCTTTGATCTCTGCCTTATGTTTGCAACAAAAGAGAAGAGGAGAGAACATAGGCTATAGTAAGAAAGAGAACCCAGTGGTGGCTAGCATTTCGAAACGTTTCGAGGTGTCAAAACTAAAAACGAACGTGAGAAATTGTCGAGAAATGGACAAGCGAGATGGTGATATAAGTAAAATTGCAATATATCCTGCTTGCGATATACTGTCTGAAATGTGAATAAGGAATAAGGACCCATAAATAAAAGCGAAAATGCAGAAAATTGTACCAAAATGTACAAAAGAAATAGGGAAAAAACATACACATTAAAATAGAGAACATAAATATATGTGATTAATCAAAACAAGTGGAAGGAGAATTAGAAAATGTTATACATAAAAACATTTCCTGGCCAAAAGAAAAGCACCGAGACCAACAGCATAGGAACATCGTCCAAAGATTGCTTGCTGTTTGGAGCAGTGACAAGGGCTTCCTAAACCTGCAGTTTTCTCCATTGAGCCACCTAGTCGAGCTCTGATATCGACTAGATACTGATAGTAGGATCGCTTTATACGCCATCAACTAATCACATTTAATCAGGAAACAGAAAAGGAAGGCATATGAGCTAACCTCTAATTATATGGATTGATCTTTGATTGAGTATCGATCGGTTTGGCCAATGATTAAAATTAGGATTAGTGATGAAGTGATGGAAGCGATCAAGTGATGAAGCAGGACTGTAATTTCACAAGGCGAGAGTATGTGCCATTCTTCAGCAGGAGTTCCTTGTGGCCACCCATCTGGCAACATGAGAGATTAACTATCAATAGTGCACATGATTATAAATTTAGTAGATAAACTAGAGGCCAGACTACATTAATCGACAATGGTACATATTGAGTTTAATTAAAGGTAATTGAGTTAAATCAAATTACCTCTACGATTCGACCATCATCCATCACAACAATCCTGTCTGCAGATTCCACTGTAGAAAGCCTGCATGTTTTCAGGGTCTCAAGAACTTTAAGCAGTGTTCAAACATGAGTTAACTGAACTACATCCATATGGTGATAATGGCAGAGAGTTGATTAGAGACAGACCTGTGTGCTATCACAATTACTGTTGTTTCCGACATAACTCCGTCATTTTTACATGCATCAACGATTCCTTTCACGAAATTTTCGGTTTGTGAGTCTAAAGCACTGGTGGCTTCATCCAGGATGAGAATGGAAGGCTTCCTGATAATAGCCCTGGCAATGGCAATGCGCTGCTTCTGTCCCCCACTCAGGCTATTGTCATTCACCATGGTCTCATAACCATTTGGAAGAGACAGAATGAAGTCATGGGCACACGCAAGCTTAGCAGCCCGTTCGACTTCTTCTTCTTTAATTTCCCGACCGCAGCTACCATATGTGATGTTTGACTTCACATCCATGTGGAAAAGCTTTGGCTCCTGCCCACAATTAACATTTATGGCTTTCAGTAACTTTTTCTCACAAAATGTTAATCAGTTTCGTAACACTCTGCTGAATCCCTTTTTTGGTTGTTCGAATTTTGAAAATGCAGCATGTATAAGCTAGGACTTTACCTGTCCAACATATCCAATGTTTTCTCTAAGCCATCTGATGTCCAGTTCGGTGAGTGGAAACTCATCAATGCAGATCTGACCGTTACTTGGTTCATAGAGACGAAGCAAGAGATTGACCAGAGTGGTTTTTCCGCTACCACTTGGTCCAACCTTGCCAACCCATGGATGCAAACTATTAGTTTTTTTTTTTTTTAAGATGCCTTGCTTCGTAGCTATGGATTTGGGGAAGGATAAAGGATACAAAAAGAACGATTACTTACCAATGCAATGACTTCATTAGCTTTTACCGAGAGGTGGAAATTTTCCAAAATTGGTATCTGTTCAAGAATAAAAAACGCATCATATGAGCACCGAATGTGCTCTTCCGGAGCAGACATGTGAGTTATGTTGGACTGCTTTACATCTTCTATTCACCAAGAGCTTAAAATAGAGACTCAAGGCTGAAGAACTAATGGACTAATCACTGTTGACAACCCATATCTTTTCCACATTTGTTGATAACTAAGACGAGAATTAACATCACGTTACTGGACCAGACTTACTGTTGGCCTTGAAGGATAGACGAAGGAGACATCAACAAACTGGACTTGTCCAATCAGCCTTTCCAATCTTTTCCCTGCAACATCAGTTGAAAATCAAGCAACGGTGGTGATATCAGAACCAAGAAACTGGACAAAAAGTATAGTTTCCCTTAGGAAGTTGTATACAATGCATATAGTGATTATCGGTGAGCATTGAGCGCATGTGATGTTCCTAAACTAGCAAAGATCAAATGAATATAAAAATCCTAGATTTCTGACAATCCATGCCAGAATACAGTTTCCATTCGTTTATCAATAAGTTTGTCAAACAAAATTCACAGTTGAGTTCTTTTATTCAACTTGTAGCAACCATGGGACAATCAACTTTGTATCAAGTTCTTGGATGAATGGATCTCAAAACAAGTATTCAAATGGTTGATCACTTTACCTTTGGACTCCAATTGGTCACTTTGTGATAGTTGCATCAAATGGAACACTCTTTCACTTGATCCAACCGCCCGTAACAATGCGGTAGTATTATCTACAACCCTCCAAGTTGCATATATCAACCACTCGCAATACAACACATACTTGGTTAGTTGCTCAGTTGAAACACGGCCAGCCATAATGGACATCCCTCCCAACATCAGTGCAAACACCTGTCAGTACAACTAACAAGATGGGTCAGAAAAAGATAATACAGACATCTGCACACTTACTGTGTGCATCAGCGCCTAAATAATATAAATTAGTTTTCCATGCTTGAAGCATAGTCTGAAAGAGACTGTTCGTCAATAACAGAATACAAAACAGTATCTCATTGATTCCTTACAGAATGTATTTATTTAACAAAACGCCTCCTTCAAGTGATGATGGAACAATTGCTTTCATGCAAGGAAGAAAGTAGAAGGGGCTAAACGAGAGAAAAACAGCTAATGATAGGATCCATTCTGATGGCTACAAAAATCTTTTTTCAGTTGAAATTGATCTGACCTGTGTTGCACGGAAAAGGGTGCTGAAACTCATATTCCAGAATCCATAAGCCACACTTTCTCTTAGACTTAGAGAAGCTAACTTTTCCAGCCAATGCCTGTACCTGCAGCCATAAAAAAACAGGAAAAAAAATGTGAGAGAAGTAGGATCTAATCATCTATCTGTGCAAAAATCGGAATGAAATGACAATTAACAACTACGGATATACTCATTGACTTATGATTGCCTTCCTAGTTCTTCGCATTCTGTTCCGTAGACTCGAATAGTTCGAATTGAAGACAGGGTTTCGTCTGCTGCCTATACCAAGGGTAGAAATTTCGCTAAGAAATCATCATAAGCTTTGACATTTTTTCCTGAATTAGTAAGAATGAGCATTTTACCTTACTGGCAGAGGAAGCGAGATCTTGAGTTAGCTTGGCAGCTTCCTTCTGGTACCTATGACAGAACAGATTTGTTCAAGTTTGAACGTAGAGAGGAGTTCAAGTAGAAAGGGTGATAGACAGCCTTCTTCAACACATCTCCAATAACTTGTTACATTGTAAGGTATAGGAATACCAACCGGCCATAAAGTAGAAAGATAGTGGCGAGAACTAAACATGTGATAATTGATGACAATGCAAGAGGCCAAGCTAGAATCAGCAAATTGATCAATGCACCTACCCCCTTCATAATCAAAAGAAGACATTATATAAATCATTCTACATATGGAAGTAAGGGAGAAGAATCCAATGCCAAAACCCAACCTGAAATGTATTGCGAACTATCAAGTGGATATTATTCCCAATGACATTAGAAAGCTGTTGACAATCTGCCCCTAGCCTGCTTGTCAATCCACCAACTTTCTCTCTATCGAAAAATGGCATGTCCTACTTCATAAAATAGACTAGTAAAATTTCTACCAAAAAAAAAAAATAGACTAGTAAAACATTTGCCAAGGATATAATGTCACGGTTTTCAGGAGTTAATCCGAATATAGACCTGGAATATTAGAGCTGAATATAGAGCTTGTCTGAGGCGTTTGACCTGCAAAATGAAGCTTTGGCATAAGCAGAAGCTCTACAAGAGGAAACTTGAAGCTCAAGCTCCTTACCAGGATAACATTTGCCATTGCAAAAAGGCCACTTCGCAAGCCACTTCAATCACCAAAAACAAAAGGTAGAGAGACAATAAACAAGGCTGTGCGCTGTAATGGAGATGGAACTTGAAACCATGAAAAGGACTACAAGGAAGAAAACTAGCTCAGTGAACCTGCTTATTCCTGAAGTGAAGCACAAAACAAGCAAGAAACGTGATTTACTGTAGAAGACCGTCTTATCTCCATGCTGTGCAGAGAAGATGGAAGATGCCAAGATACTCGGCATTGTTATCTCGGATGCCTGCATCGCGGGGAAAAAGAACTTCAAAGCGGCATTCTTACGAACACCATGAGGTCAAGAAGAAAAAAGAAACAGGAAATTCTTAAGAATCTCACAGCAGCAGTGACCAAAGCTCCGAAGGCAACGACAACAATCCATTGCTCCTTCCCTAGAAGCTCCCACATTCTCTGAAGCGCAGCCAACACGGTAACTTCATTCGCCGCCGGGCTGCCTTCTTCGTAATCCGGCAGTCTCCACCAACTGCCTCCGGGCAGAATCGACAGCAGAAATTCAAACGGATTCCGCGAATTATTCGAGAAATTCTCTTCATATTTCGTCTCTTCGCAGGTTGGCGAACTAAATGCCTGTCGCCGGAATTCCAAGCCGCGATATCGAGTAATTCTACGCGATGTTGAAGGGAAATGAAACTTGAAATGAGACTCGGTACTGGCAGCGACGGTTACAGTTCTCCGAGCAGAATTGGAGGGAAGAAATATCAGTTGAAGATTCAGGCGAGAGGCCGCCATTGAAGCCAACGATCCTCACTTGTCAGTTGTTTTGAGAAAGAATCCCGCGAAAAGGAAAGATAAAGAAAAGGTAGAAATAGAGAAATAAAGCCTCACAGGATGCTGGCACGTATGAAAGTCAAACTTCGAGTAACACAATTTAAAACAATCCAACGGCTGTGGGTAACTCTGGCTCGTCTCCTTGTTTTGAGTACTGGATCGTCGTTGCGCCCTCGTCGCTTCTCGCGCTTCTCACTCTAAGCTCTCAGCCGGAATATCGTCATCGATGGCGGCGGAGATCCGTGCCTAAGTTTTGCATTATTTGAGACTTCGAAGATTTTTCTAATGGCGAAGGTTGAGAAGAAGGAGGTTGCCGCCGCGACTCCTCCATGGAAGCCGAAACCGAGACCAATTGTGCGCCTAGGGATCGTCCTCATCTCGCACAGCCTTCTGGTTAGGTATTTCACCACCGAGCTATTCATCCCCTACTCAATGGATCACTGCTGAATCATTTTGAATCTGAAATTTGTTCCTTCGTTCTTGTTGGTTGATGGAATTCCAGTGTTGTTTGCTGTACTGCTGGGATTGTAGCGCTATTCTTGCTGCCTATGCTCGCCAAGAACACTTACATTTCCGAAAATGCGCTCATGCCAGGTCTTCCCTGAACTCCCCTTTGCTCTATTTAGCTTGAACTAGTTTGATTGTTTGATTTCCATTGTTCTAATTCGTCTGCAATTCTATCTTCCTGGTGAAATTGAAGGTTCTGCGAGTAGTATGCTCTCTAACCACGATATTTCGGAAGCAGAACGATTGGCTAAGGATCTAACTAGCTTAAATTCTGGAGCTGCGGATGCAGGCATGTATGTGAGAGGCTTACTTCCATTTCATTGTTCATCTTTACGCATCCTATAAGCTGGCATAAGAGTAATTATGTTTTCTTGTTTGATTTTTCCTTGGACTGAACTTTACTTTAGAGAAAGGAGAAGGGTACTAGCAAAATATTTATCGGACTTGGGTGTTGAAGTAGGTTATCATAAGTTCCAGTCGCACCAGAATCAGTTTCATCCTCTGCACTTCTTCTCCAGTCCTGATTCTGGGCTGTCGCAGGAGAACGGTAGCTGTTCATCGTATGGTATAAATGTTGTCGGAATCATAAGGGCACCACAAGCTGATGGCAAAGAAGCTATTGTTTTGGTAACACCTTTCAATTTCAGAAAGAACAGTTCATCTGAAGCTTTATCCATTAGCATTGGATATGCAGTCTTCTCATTGCTAAGTCGAGTTTCATGGCTGGCCAAGGATATCATTTGGCTTGTTGCAGACTCACAGTATGGAGAATATGCCTCTGTTGCTTCTTGGCTGAGGGACTATCACATACCCGTATTTTCTGCTTCATCTTCTCACAATGCTGATTCATGTTTTGAAGGAAACAACATTAATTTATTAAGAGAAGAATCTCCTGGTCGAACGGAGATATCTAGTGGGTTTAGGCGTGCTGGGACTATGGCTGCTGCCTTAGTTTTAAAGGTCACTGATGTAAAAGGGCAGTTGGAGGACACTCTCAGTGTCTATGCTGAGGCTTCCAATGGGCAGATGCCAAACCTAGATCTTATCAATGTTGTGAATTATTTAGCTGTACATAGACAAGGATTGCGCGTCAAAGTTGAGAAATTTCTCTCTGTTCTTACATGGGAATGGATTTGGATGTTGGGAGATACGCTTAATTTTATCGGTAAAGTCGCTGGAAGCTTAAATCCAGAATGGAAATTTGGTATTTCAACACCGGACTACGTTGAGGGCACAGCTACACTTGCAAGTTCATTATATCGCCAGGTGCTTTTCTTCACTTGATTCTGTAACATTCATCTCAACGGTCTTCTCATCTTCTTCCAGATACTTTTATTAACTTTTTGGAGTAACTTCTGGTTCCAGGCACTTGGGATCCCGACAGGTCCACATGGAGCTTTCCGTGATTTCCAGGTTGATGCCATAACTTTGGAGATTTCACCCAAAGTTGTTTACACAAACCAGGGCAGACGTAATGAGTTTATTCTGAGAAGTGCACGGTATGCATTTCATTACAGCTTTTGTGACTCTTTCAAGCACAAAACTGCTGTCTGCAAATTGTATATTCTGTTATTCAAATGATTAATTGTGTTGTTGAGTTAGTTATTTCTTTGTACAACATGTTTTTGCTTAGGCCTTTATTTCACAATGCAGGTTGATTGAAGGAGTTGTGCGTTCGGTCAACAATCTTCTCGAGAAGTTCCATCAATCATTCTTCCTCTACCTCTTGACCTCTCCTGCTAAATTTGTCTCAGTTGGAGTCTACATGATTGGCTTTGCTCTCCTTGTGGCACCACTGCCACTTGTTGCTGCTTCCCTGTATGTGGATGCCAATAAGCCGGAACCTAGCTCTCAAGATCCCAAACAAAAGCTTCAAATTAATTTCAAACCATGGAAATGGCTGAGTGCAGCAAAACAAGTATTCACTGTTCATGCATGGGGTGTATTTGTCTCACTCCTACCCTATTTCATCTCTCAAATACCCAATTCCACTCCAGCAGCCCACTCCATCATCTGGTTCTCTCTCTCAACATTCGGACTCCTGGTCCTATATCTCATCACAAAATCGCCTTCTAAACCTCAGAAGGGCAAATGGGAGAATCTGAAATCAGTGACCATATCAGCGGTGTTCATTGGCTTGCTGCTCATGTCTGTTGTCAACTTTGCCACAGCACAGATCGGGGCATTGGTATTAGTTCCTGCTTGTTTGCTTGCGCAGCCTCTGAAGCTCGACATAAGAACTGCGAGTTTGAAGAGTTTCTTGAGGATTGCTACCAACGTGTTCATCAGTTTTGTTGCTTTCCCTCCTGCGGGATTTTTCATCTTAAAAGGTGTAAACGAAGGCTTTGGTAATATGGACGTCGGGGAGTTTTGGACCTGGCTGGAGTCCCTTTGGGCGTGGAACAGTGCTACCTACATCTACATAGGTATGGTTCATCTCCCGTGTTGGGTTTTATGCTTGCAAATTTTGCTTCATTCTTGTTGATCTGGAACTATACATAGATAACATGGACCGACCTTCCTGTAGTTTGATGATGATTATGATGCATGCATTGACTCTCTTTTCTTGATTTTAATACAATCTTCCCAATCAGAAAAATAGAAAGTTGCCTTTCGTATATGTGTAGATGAATGATGGGGTAACCAACTTGATCATTGGATGATATCAAATGATCATTGACGCAGCAGTACTATTGGCAAAACATTGTGACCTTGAGGTGGTCAACAGCAAAATTGAAATGGATCAAATATGATCAGAGTGCATTTTCCATTTCTACTCTGATCCACATTTTTCCTTCTGTTCTTGATTCGGTTTGATTTGGACCAGACTACACCTTGCCAATAGCCTGTGGTGACTTGCCTAAATAACCCTCTATGCTTCGATTTGAGCGATTAGTTTGAGCCATAACCCACGAAACAAGGCCACCTGAACTTCATCAAGGCACTTGAGCTTGCAAAATCTTGTTCAATTCTTCCTTTTTCCATCTGGTGAGAAGCCACGTTATGGTTGTAATGTTGTAGCTTGTTGGTTGAGATTTCATCTAGGATAGTATAGTGGATCCTTTCTATTCAGAGACCTATAGGGCAATGTAGGCAAATCAGGAACAATGCACAAGAATCTTGATCCCCTTTAGTTACTTGGTGAAGTACTGTTGCTTTGTTGGATTGCTTGAAGCTAAGTTGGGCATTTTGCTTGCTCTCAACATTCAAATCAGGTTAATGTTAAACTAATGTTAGATTGATGGAGACCAGCTGCCTTACATGACGTTGATTCTTCTTCTTCTTTCAACTGTCCCCACTCGAGATGTTTAATCTGCTTCCTATAGTTGTTCCTTTGTGGTTTTGGTTAGGTCCGTTGAAAGTGGTTAGGTCCTATAGTGACCGATACTAAGAACTGACACAAAAATAAACAGGTTAATAGCCGTTTAAACCGTAAGACTGACCATTTAGCTAAAAACCCTAGGCTTATGTGTTTAACTAAGGATGACAAATTGTCTATAATCATGGATATCCGTCGAATCCGACTCTGAATAATATGTGGATATTTTTAAATTTTGAACACGAAGTGATGAGTAATGGGCATGAATTAGTTTCTCACTATCCACCCTTTGAACTTATTTGATTGTATATGGACATGTGTTTTTTTCTTTAAAAACCTGTATCCTTCCTCTTACCATATTCAACATTTGTATTGCATATACTTATGAATTAGTGCTCTTTTTTCTTATTCCTCTTTATATCGGTTATATTATAATTCTACCTTTTCATGTGTGTGATGTCAATATGCTTGCAATTGGTAATGCTCTAGTTGAGATGATACGGTGAAAATTCTCATTCGTGGATATCCATGGCTAATCGAAATTCAAATGGGTGTGGAGCTGGTTTGTGTTTATTACTAGCACCTTGTGTGAATATGAGATGAGTAAAACCCGAACCGGTTGAGATAGGGCAACGGAAATCAACTATTTACTTTCAATCTCACTCGTTTTCATCCCTATGCTCAACACTTTTGTTTCTAAAGGGATTAGAGCCAATAGAAAATAACAATGTGGATTTGCTTTGATTGTAATATTGTATCATCGTTTCTACGATCTCTTTGCGTTGAAAGAAACATGTGGAGAAGAGAAGATTGTTCGTAGATCTATACTTCGATGCTCAAATTATTTCATTATAAATGAATATTGTGTATGGAAAGTATAGTGAAATACATAGAGAGTGTACCGTTTAGAGAGACAACAAAAACGTATGCAATGAGGAATCTTGGGTACGAAAGTTGGATCGTTGTTTTAGGTTTTCAATGAACTTCATAAGCTCAATCCAAAGGTCTTTGATGACAATTTTATAACAAGAATTTTAAAACAATAGATGGATTAATAATAGCTACTATAACATATCAAACAAGAGACTGAGGCCACCAGAAGAATTAAGAGGAAGAAATGGACACAAACCCACCCCACTAGAAAATAATAACATAATCATAAATATTGATAGGGAAAAAGTAAGTCATTATGCCAAAGTTAGGATTCCAAGTAGATGGCATCACTGGCTTGTTGTTCACTTTTTAATGGAATTTGCATAAAATGATTCTCATTAGACTTTAATGTCCCATTAGGTTAGGTGGATGTTAATGGATTAGATTCTCAACTAAGTGAAATTGGGAAAGTTTAACTTATACCATGAATACATGATCTCTAAGAGGTCACAACTCGATTTTTAATAAACTTTTCCCTGGACTATTATGTATTTGCATTTAGGCTTTATCCACTCTAGGACACAAATTTTAAGTACATTTTTTTTCATTAGATCACTAGTGTTGTTAAGAAAACAGATACACAAATTGTAAGAAAACAAAAGAAACCAAGAATCAAATCAAATCCTACCAAGTTAATCATATGCGTGAAAGAGAGTTTCTTGTCAGCAGATGGACAAATTCGAAAAATTAGTGCAACATCTCCATATATCACTTCTTACCAATGCTTATCGTACATATTCACACTGATTCACATGCCAACAACATACTAAAAAATGACCCCTCCGTCTAGCCGAATTAGAATCGAATGTTTGTTACAATGTTGATAGTGTCCTTATAATCACGAGTTGAAATCATTTTATGATAAAAGGCGTAATCCTGATCCATATTATAACAAAACCCATCTGCATGCCAACCGGACTGGCTCCACCTGACCAGATTGTACAGCCAGGCCAGCCACCCGAAACACAGCACCGCCAGCCGTCAACACAAAACACAAACAATTTTCAGTTTTTACCTCCCAACTGTTACCGTTATCGCGCAATTGAATTGAAGCCTCGTCTCGTAGAAGAATAAGAAGGAAGATGAAAACAGAGGAAGAAACGTTTGCTTCACTCGTTTCGTAAGAGGGTGGATTGCACGCACCATCTTCCCATCATAGGATATAGCCGGTACAATTCAATAAGCAGAAACGCGATCCTTTGAAAACTTCATTCACATCTCTCTCTCTCTCCCTGTCTACCTTCCATGGCAGCCGCAGCTAAACTTCGTCCTCTCTAGCTCTCTCTCCGCCCAGAAACCAGAAAAAAAAAACTACAAAACCCAGTATCCAAATCAATACACGCATCACCATAACTCTGCTTTCTGATTGGAGGCACAGAGCAACCCAGAATTCTAATTCTTTCCTCTGTGTTCTCCCCCTTTGGTCAACCAGACACCATGGATGAGCTGCTCTGCGACGAACTGCTCCAAGAAATCTTCACAAGAATCCCATCGGCCGCACCTCCATCGATTCCTCTGGTTTCCAAGCGGTGGCTCTACCTCTACAGAGCTTCAAAAACCTCCCTCTCCCTCAGAATCACTCTCGATCATCACCAGCACCAGAACACCAATTCCTCCGCCGTCGCCGCCGCTCTCTTCCGGTCCTTCTCTTCCTTTCTCTCCCACTACCCTTTCCTCTCTTCCCTCTCCCTCCTCCTCAACGACCCTTCTTTCCCTCGCTCTCCAAGCTTCAACGATCGCCTTCTCTTTCTAATTTCTTCTCTCTGCTTCAAGCTCAAGCAGCTCAAATTCCTCCCCTACCCTGTCTCTGTAATTTCCCTTCGTTCCCTCTCCAATTCCTGCACCCTCCTCACTTCCCTCACGGTTTCCCTCTCAAGACCGCTGCTTCTCCACTGGGTCGCCTGGTTTGCTTCCTTGAAGGAATTATCCGTCTCTGTCTGCGATGGCGACGAAAGGGGAATTGGGTTTTCTTTGGATGAAGGGAAAGATTCCGAATTGGGATTGGAGAGCGTCTCTTTCGCAGGAATTGGAAGAGACGATTCTGGGCTAGGGTTTCTATGGAGGAGCTGCAAGAAGCTAAAGAAATTAAGCCTCAAAAGCTGCGAAGGTATTGGAGATGGCGGTTCCTTTTCCTCGTTTACCCACTGTTTGATTCATTTACAAGAATTAGAGCTGAGAACTTGTAGAAATATAGCCGACGGAGTCCTCTTAAGACTAGCTGAACACTCCACCTCCTTGAATTCCTTACTCGTTTATGATGGTGGGAGCAGAGATGGATTGCTTCATTTCATCACCAACTCGAAATGCCAAGTCTCGAACCTTGACTTCCGCCTTCCTCTGGACCTAAGCAACGACCATCTCTCAGCAGTGGCCACAAACTTCAGGTGTCTCAAATCTCTGAGACTACAAAGTTGCTGCCTTGTCTCAGGTGAAGGCCTGAAAGCTCTAGGGATCGCCATGAGCTCAGGCCTCGAGGAACTGGCCTTGATCAACTGCGATGTGGTCGAGAGGGAATCCGGTTTGCTTGCCACATTGGGGCAGAACTTGAAGCAGCTGAGGAAGCTGGATTTGTCGTATAACGAGTACCTGTTCGATAAGGAGTTCATTGGCATGCTGGCCTCTTGCTGCAATTTGGTTGATCTCAAGATAAGAGGTTGCAGGGGGTTGACTGTTCTGGCCATGGTGGCTGTCTCCAGGAGCTGTAAGAAGTTGGAGCGTGTTGATGTTGTGCACTGCAGTGGGATCACAGCTGATGGTGTAGAGACCTTGGTGGTGAAATCTTCAAGATTGAGACGAGTTCAAGTCGAGGAGAGCAAGGTTTCGGATGTTGCGAGGGGATGGGCGAATAGGAGGTTCGTCGAGGTTTCGGCTTGATTCTCCATGGCTGCTGCTGGATTTCAAGCATTGGTATGGATTTATGTACATGTATGTACAAAAGAAAGCAGAAGCTGTTATTCATATATACCACATTGGTTTGTTGTAAATGTTGTTTGATTGCTGTCTATTTGAGAGGTGAAAACACCCATGTCTGAATAATGCTATGGACTTTGTATAGAATGATTCATGGATTCCTAAGACTGAGACTGAAACTGAGACTGAGAATTCAAAGATTGGCAGTTGGAAAGTTGATTTCTTTTGTCTTCTTGGTCATTTGATTTCAATACCTGAGTACTGGTTTTTTTCTGAGTTCTGAATTCTGATTGTCAAATGCCAAGTTTGGATACTCTTTTTTCCTATGGGCTATAGGGTCTAGGTGGAATTGGGGCCCAATATTCTTGGGTCATGAGGCCTCACTGGTATAACAAAACGAGAGGGCGTGAAAATGGGCCTCTTAGTCTGTGGCAATTTTTTGCTGTGAGTGAGGCCAAAGCCCATCTAACTGAACTGGTCAAGTCCTGAAGGCCATTGGACTTCTTTCAGGCTAATTCAAAGACCAACGTACAAAGACGAAACAAAAATACAAAAATTTGATTATGAATATATTGAATCAATCTCTCTAAAACGTGACCAACAAATCAATGAATCTACTGGCAGTTAATCTGCCGTCGGAAGCAGGTCCCTCACTGTGGTTGATACGGTGTTGAACGGGGAGTGGAACATCGCTTATCTTGAATATGAATGGCAATGGGCAGGTCCGGGCAGGTTTTTTGGTATCCAGACTCGCCCCGTGGCAGGTCGGGCAGGTCGACCCAATGAGTATGCAATTTATATGAAAAACTTTAGAAATATTATTTATTTTTATTATAAGACAAAGAAAAAAATAATATTATGATAAATGTAGTTAAATTATTAGAGAAATTGAGGTTTTCACTAATTTACAACTTTATTATAGCTAAAATATGATGTAATAAAATAAAATTCATAAGTAATTTGACTAAGATTACATGTAATTTAGTCAAGAACCGGTCGAGAATTGGGTAGGTCATGTCGATGAGAGTACCCATGCCCGCCCCACCCCCGCCTACGGGGCTCGGACCCGCCCCAAAAATAGTCCAAACAGGTCGGGTAAAACGCGTCAGGTCGAAATCGCCATCTCTAATATTGAAGAATAAATCTATGAATTGCTGACAAGCAAAACGATGAACTACAAGAAATCAATTGTTTATACTGCAATCGCAATCCATAACACAACTAGACAAGTATTTCTTTCGCCATATATTGTTTCTCATCGTTTTTCTTCTCTATCTTTGACTATCTTTTCGGACAATCTGATATTAATGGTTGTATGGCCACCAGCCATATTCTTAACTAAATCTGGATTTCTACCTGAGGAAATCCCAAAATAATAAATGAGCAGCACACAAACATAGGATTCCCCGTTTTCCCAAAATTGTAGTAGTGAGTGCCAGAATCCAAAGCCAATCAAAAGGTCAACCGAACCCAACCGGATATTCCACAATCTCGACGGCTCCGATCACGCTATAGATTCACTCCCCCGTCAAATCCAACGGCTGCAGATGAAAGTTCCAGAACGACGCGTCTCCCAGGACATAACCCTTCGTCCAACTTGCAGCCGCCAAAGCCAAATCCCCGCATTTCCCGGGCGAGAGTTTCTATTTGGCGCGCAAATCCCAGTCCCCAATGTGCGTACGAAATTTTTTATCATTTTTTGCTGATTATTTCAAAAATGACGGCCAATGCTATCGTTTCCCGCCAGGAATGGGAAAAAAGAATCGCGGGCAGGTCGGGCAGGCTGGCCCAATTTGTGGTTGGGTCACTGATTGCGGGCTAAGCTAATGGAGAAGAAACCTAAAACCGCGTTTGGTTGAGAGGAAATTATTAAAAGGAAAGTAAAAAGGGATTAAGCCAATGGGAGAAGTGGGAATGGGGAACGAAAATCAATGGAATTGGAAGGGTAGGGGAAAAGAAAGAACCTTAATTGAGGATTTTGACGTTATTTGTAGTTGCTTTTGAAACAAAATTTGTCCTAATGATTTTGTTATGTCTCACATGAATGTATTGTACTATGATTTCGTCTTTAACTTCTCTCTCGTTTTGGAATGTGGAAAAGTGATTAACTTGTACAAGTTTAACAATGTATTGATTATCTCTTCAAAATTTCGCACACAAGTTCCAAGCAACAAGAACTAAGAAGAAGAAGATAATTACTAATTAGTGTTGTATATAGTAATTTTAGTTATATAGAGGGTGCCTCTGATGAGTGTATGCTTTGTAGTTTGTAGTTACTTTTGATTGGGTTCTCATCTTGAAAACCATATAAGTTTCAACAAAATTTTGATTAACTACCCAAAAAAAGCAGCTAAGATGTGAGATTGAGTCGATTGTGAAATTTTTCACGAATATTCATTTAACATAGTCGGCTTGCCCTAGACTACTATGTGGGGTTTGTTGAGCTAGATGGGAAAAGTCTTGGGTCCCAGATGAATGAGTTCTAGAAGGCTCTATGTGAACGTGGTATATAATGAAAATGCGGTTTGTTACAAGTCACAAATAAATGATTTGGCTGAGATGGTATGCAATCTTCAAATTATGTACGAGCTATTGTTCAAATTTCCAACTATTGATTATAAACTGGTGGGGCGAGTAGGTATCTCCATACCCATACCCGTCCAATACGAAGCACAGGTTGGGGCGAGTATACCTTGCGTGTACGGAGCAGGACGGGTTGACCCACTTTTACATGTTATTTGGAAAAAAATACACGTAAAATTTTATTCATTTATGATAAAACAAAGGGAAAATACTTTATGAATGAAAAATAGTGATAATGGAATGGATAATTGAGTCTAACTAGTTGAAAGAGGAAGTCTAATTAATTGAAGAAAAGCCCAAATTGGAGAAATATAAATAAATATTTTAAGAAATTGAGATATAATGCTTTAAGAATGGGGCGGGTTGAAAATAGATAACCATACTCCATCCCATGCTACTGCGAATCGAGTAATAATCACCCCATGGTGGGTCAAGTCGGATATTCCCCGACGGAGCGGGTTCAAACTGACATCCCTACTTCCAACTACTTCAACATTGTGAGTGGCATGTAGCCAATGTAATCATAAATGCAAGGAATAGCCCGAAGTTTCAACCAATCACTTTTTTAAGAGGTCATACGAGTTGAAGATCCCATAACGTGAAATTAAGTAGCATAAAAATAAAAAACAAGACGGGAGTTGAGACACTATCATGAGAGATAGACAACATGAAACTGCTATTTTTTCCCTTTGCGATTTCTTTTTTATAACTGCAAGTTCTTAATTTGTACCTTACATATATTTATAACTACAACATTATTAAAAGAGAGGAAGGACGAAGAACATATAAGTATACTCAAACTGGATACCTAAGGATTAATGTTGTACTGTTTTTGGGTCGAAGCATGATGGTGTCAATAGCTCTGTATGTCCAATTATAAATCATGCCACCGATAAAACTAGGTTTGAAGCCCTAGCACATTTTCCTCGATCGTCACAAATTTATGAGAGTCTTCTCCATCCATGACATGAGTGGTTATTGAAATGTAACTTAGGATTCCTTCGGAAGGCCAATCCCTTCCCCTCTGTCGGATGGATTGGCGGTATATACTGTTTCACTTTCACACTCTTGCCTTTGTTTCATGCATTGGATTCTCTCTCTCTCTCTCTCTCTCTCTCTCTCTCTCTCTCTCTATGCTCTGTTTTTCTTCTTACAATCTCTATCCTGATCCTCTGCTATATGAATGGGCTTCACGGCCCAAAAAAATAACTCGAAGAAGAACAATAACAAACACCCCACTCGATTTTTCACTTTAACTTCAACAACCATGCAAGTTGAACATTGAAAAATTTTAATAAATAAACAATGGAGTTGGCCGTGAGGGAGCTACATATGGTTAAAGAGACTGCGACCTCTTTAATATTGGATGTGAAGTTGTAATTACATCTGTATACTTGTGTCGAGCAAACAAGGAGAAGTGTTAGAATATGGACTATTAGTTTTATCATGAAGCGATGACACAAACTTTCAAGAACAAGATTCAATCATGAAATGATGAAACAAACTTTCGTTTGTACCCATTTAAAGTCTCCATTCAAAGTGACCGAGAAGGGATGAGAAACCGAATATTAAAATAACTTCCAATGAAGAAAATTATATCTTGTATGAAAGAGACCATAATCTATTATTTTACCACCGTGACACATTGAGAGGGCTCTACCCTCCTAGACCATAGAATGGAGTGATTTGCTAGATTTAGCTTCAACATGATTAGCTAGTTCGAGTAGCTATGAAAGCTCCGGATATACAATTTGATGGCAATAATTGGAAGAGTTTGACAAATACTAACAAACCCATTATTAGTTAGGGTTCCTCTCTCGATTACAATTGAGGCCCCCCTCCCTCCAATAGAAAATTGGAATAAGGCTCTAAGATCAATTGCATGAAGGTGAATCAACCAATTAAAAAAATTGTGGCTAACCAATCGATTAAAGTATGTAGTTTTCATTTATTTCTTCAAGCAAAATCACAATCCCACAACAGGAATATTATCTCACCTTAAATTTTGGGAACATATAACAATATAACTGAAATTCATGAATTAAAAATTTAATAATTAAGTGGTACTACATCTCAGATTTGTTTGGAAACTTTTTAACTCCCTCCAAGCTTAATATATTTGTGAGATCCAACATCCATGAATACGAGTTGTCTTAATTGATATGCTCCCTGCTTATCAGATCCTATTTTGAATTGTAAGAAAATTTATTGTAAATTTAGGAAAATGTCAGAATGGAGAACTTTTTCAAACAACATGTGAATTAGTTATTTGGTAGGGATATAATGACTTGCTTTCAGAATTAGAATCAACGGATATGATCACAATGAGTGAGTTCAAATAAATACTAGTGGTACGTGAAATTAATTTGTTTGATAGGTATAGTCACGATTTTGACATTTTAATAAGATGTTTTTGTTACCTACCACATTTCGAGATAGGTTTTGATTCATATGGATATCATTCTAACACCCAATCCATAGTCCATATTCATTTGTTATTACTTATCCATATAGGAAACACTCCAAAAGAGTCCTTATCACAAATGAAATTCCGTTTTCCTCAAGTGACACGGATCCTTGTCTCCTTGGCAGCAACAAAAGCCGAAGCAACCCTTGAGAATTTGAGCAAGTGCTCTGTAAACTAAGTAAATAGATTAAGAGAAAGACAAAAACATAACAACTCTAAACTATTCAACTACACGATTGTATATAGTGAAAGTGAAGGATCAGAGCCAGCCTTTCATCATCACTAATTAATTAATTGATGGAAGCAACAACACAAGAAGGGGTGGCCACAATCAGACAAAGTTAAAGACCTCCAAATTCAATTTTATGTTACAACTTTACTATTTTGTGCTTTTGTTAAAGTCATCCTAATCCCTAGAAACCTTTGCCTATCTTCTTTATTATCATGATAGCACCTCTCTCACTCTAACAAAAAAACTCAAAATAAACATGGATTAGTTACCTAGTAGTATTATTCTATGTAATTCTTATCATGTATCTTCACTTAGTTCTAATTAATGGCCTACTTTTATAGTGGACTGTCAAATAATTTTTATAAAGTCTTCTGGCCATGAGAGATTTTATATTCAAATTGTGTGAACGATGGTTTGTGCATCACAAGTGAAGTACTTTTTCAATCTTTTCTTCGTATGATACATCGTAGTGTGACACAAGTTAATGTGTAGTGTGGTCGGCGTTGGATCGTTCGCGCTGGAAGTAGCTTGTGTTGTGATCACCCGAGCTAATCCAATCAAGTCGTGGCAATAATGGAGTAGATATGGTGTCATGCAGTGAAGGCATCTCCATATAGTACAATTAAAGATAAAAGTTTGGTTATGCTAATATGTGGCAACTGGCAACAACATATATGGAGAATTTTATAGATAGTAAGAAGTGTATATTGTATGATAGTAACTAAACAAAAATTCTAGTTACAAACCTTAGCTCATGCAAGCTCAAATTCGTCTTCATATAAGTGTTGGGCTTTCAAACAAAAACATGAGCTTGCATGGGCATGAGCTTTTGTTAGGTTAAAGACAAACATCATGCATTTAGATAGGAAAAGCAGTCTCACCAAAAGAAGTGGATATTACTATCAACAAGCACACAAAGAACCAAGAACTTGAAAGGGTAGTTATGTTATGTCAAGTCATTGTCACACAAGTGCTTTGGATGTGGAAGAGAAACCCTAACACCATAAACAATTAATCTTCTCAATGAACCCCACATAGGATTGTAAGTAACCTATGTGGACTTTTGTTATTAATTACTACTTAAGCTTGTTTTCACATTTTACAAAATTCAAGATGCAAGAAATACAGGTTCAATAATAAGTAATTTTTACTGAAATTAGGGATAATTAATGTTGTAAATTGGGAGAAGAATTTTAATTATGTAATTTGTATGATTTATTTCAACTTTTGCGTGATCTAAACCAGAACACTCTAATTCATTTCTAGAATTTTGTGTCTTACAAGATATCGAATTAGTTATAGAGTTTGATACAATCTTTTTTCTTTCATTATCAATCACTCGAATGAACCAACATGTTTATATGAGCAAATCGAACAAACAAATCTTTTGAGTTTAAATGAAACTACTGCGTTGTGTGTTAGTTGTATCAAACTTTTTCATGACAAGTTCGTCAGAACTCAAACTTCAATCATCCATTTTTCGACCAACCAAAAATTATAGTGCTCTCATTCATGTAATTCACCCCCAAAGATGTCCACATGAGGTTAAAAATGTCACTCTCTAGAGCAATAACTATAGCTAGGGAGAGGGCTCAATCTGAAACCAATAATAATGGTGAAAACTCATCATAAGAGATCAAGAGACGTATGATATGGGGTAGTAGACATAGTGTACTTGGGATTTTCCTTTTTCTTTGTATCGATATTCATGTTATTTTGTTTTACTCATTGGTTCCATTATGTTTTCTTGTTTGTGGGTCTAGCTAGGCCAAGGAAGGGTCGCTTTAGTCAACAAACATCTTGAAGCATCCATGCACCTTCCAAAGCTCCATCTCAGCCTTGAAATTTGTTACCATTCTGTATGGTTTCTTGGTAGCTAGGGCAGACTTTTGGTTTGGATATATGCCTTCGTTTTTCTTTGGCAAAATACACTTTCATAGCCATAACTTTCGCGTTTGTGACAATAATAGCCACTTTTAGAGAAATACCAGATATAGCCACAATTTGGGGTGATTGTATGCCAAATCTAGCCATTTCCGTCACAAACTTTAACGGTGTTAAAAATATCGTTAGTTAGATTAACAATATGCTGACTAGGATGCCACATCGACACACATCAACGACAACTCACCCCACTTACCACGTAGATGCCATCTCATAATTTTCTTTAAATATTTTTTTTGCCTTTTAACACTTCATCTTCTAGCTTCTTCAAATTAATTTCGGCCAAAACCCTAGCCGGCGCCTTCCATTACTCCAGCCAAACAAACAAAATCAAGAACAGAGAACACCATCTTTAATAAACTCATAACCAAAATTTCAAACCCAGAACCCATAATCTTAAATCCAGAACCACAAATCACAAATCCAGACCTTTGAATCGGCAACTTCCTAACACCCATCTTCAGTTGCGGGCTAGCGCCCATCAATTGAGAGCTTGAAAAAACCAGAATCACCACGAATCGAGAGCTGTAAGTCGCTGGAAAAATCACCATCTCCGTTGTTGAGAAGATTTCGCCACCGCTTCATCTCCTTCCTCTTCGAAAGCGCTTTGTGTTCGCCCCTCAGATTGAACTCGTCGAAGATCCCCCAAGCCTTCAGATTCAAACTCGCCGTCCTTGAAAATCGGTTCACTCTCCCCTCTTGCCAATAAACCAACATCGCTAAAGAACCCCCAACAACAAAACCCCCAATCCACAAAACCCCCAAATCGAGCACTGTGAAAGCAGAACCCCCAACAATAATACTCTTAATCAAATCCATAGAAAACCCTAAATTCAACCATCCCAATTTCAAACCCGAAAAAACCCTAAATAATACAAAGAGAGCAACTCAACTTCTTCTTCACCCTGGCGGCCTCGTCGTGAGAGCTCGAATTGCCATTTTGCGATGGCTAGCTCTGTTTCGACGGTGGATCAGCGGAGGGAAAAACTGTGAGGAGGGGCTGGAGAAAGGTCAGGAAAGTGAGGAGGCGTCGGAGAGAGGTCGGAACGGCGAGGAGGAAGCGTTGGGACGGATGCTCAGGGAATAGAGGGAGGTTGAGAACGGCGAGGAGGTGCCCTGAGAATTAATATGTCCTGGTCGCAAACAGAGAGGAAGAAGGACATGGGAAAATGCGAGAGAAGAGAGACCAGAGGGGGGTGAAGGATTTTAGTTAACTTTTAAGTTAATTATAATAATAAAATAATCATTTCCACATGGTATGATTTTGGACAAAAAAATTGCCACATCAGCAAGAAACGTTAGTCTAGTCAGCATGTTTGATAACACCGTTAAAGAATTGGATGAAATTGGCTATATTTGGTATTTTTTCAAAAGTGGCTATTGTTGGCAAAAACGTGAAAGTTTTGGCTATACAAGTGTATTTTGCCTTTTTCTTTCATTACCATACCACTGATACAAAGGCTAAAGGAATTCCTTTTTATCTCACCATACCACTTCTACACGTGTGTGTATATATGTACACTATCCTAGCTTTGGTCCTTCAAGTTTAAGTCCTCTCTCACCTAATCAAGTTCAAAACATTCTTTAATCCAATCTTGACCCATAGAGAAATGGTGGTAATGGAATTCTTAAACCAATCCTCTCTCTCACCTACCTTACCAACAAGAAAAGAGGGACACGCTTACCCATTATGACATAGGCACATACGTATACATATATGTTTAACAAATGGGTTTTGGTTATTTAATGATAATAATGTTGATTAGTGAGGAAATTGATAAGAAGGGCTTAAAAATAAGCATGAGAAATGAGGTATGTGTCTCCCACTTGGGAGTGAAGAAGGAGAAGAAGAAGAAGAAGAAGAAGAAAGAAAGTTAAGATAGATTTACTGAAGGCTTCAAAAATACCACTGCAACTGCAGAATGAAACACAATAATATGGTAAGAGAGAGAGGGAAAGAGGATTGGATAAGCAAAGGCTGAATGATTAGGGTTTAGGGCAGTAGCAGCAGAACCCAGAGGCAGAAAACCAAAATGAACAAGCATCCAAATGGATTCTCTGCCCCCCTCACTCACATACCTCACTTTTCTATCTCTAGGTTCCCGTTCTACCCTACCGGAGATCAAATCGATGACATTAGTGGTTCAACAAACAAAATCGTTACTTAAGTCAATAATACGCGGTTTAACCAGTAAATTTGTACCCTTGGAGGGTTTTGTGATGAATGGATAGATTTGTATGCATGTAAGGAAACAGTACTACATCATAATAGAAATATGAAATAAATTTAACACAAGAAGGCTGGCTGCCTTCAAGCCCAGCACTCTTGTCCTGTGTCCTCCCCCCTGACTCCTGAGTCCTGACCAGACTCAACCCCAAAATTCCACATAACTACAAAAAAAACTCTGCTCCCTCTTTTTCTCTTACCCACAAAACCCTACCACTCCATATATACTACTATAGCCTCTAGATACCAGTGATGTACAGTGACACTGTTACCTCAGCTATAGGGTCACAAGATAAATACCCTAACAATAGCAACACATAGAAATTTGCAAACATAGAAATTGAAGAAAACTCTTTCTCAGACTTCAATGGCATGAGCTAGCTATGTCTGTTAAAATAGTGCAAGAATAATAACTTCACCCACTTCAATACAAGAACCCCACACACTCTCTCTCTTTCACCTTAACTCTTCCAAGTTAGAGTCATATTGCATTTCATACTTCATAGTGCTCCATATTTCATACTCACTTTGAGAAACACCAAGCAAGAAAGTAGCAATATGACTCTAATCCTCCTTGTAGGTTGATGCTGAAGGGTAGGCTTCAATACTGGCCAGGACAAAGAAAGTAGCAACCTTTCCAACAAACCCACAAAAGAAGAGAACTATCACTTGAAAAATTGACAAGGGTAGATGTCAAACCAAACTAAAACTATCAAACCACAAGATTCAGCAATCTCAACCATTAAGAAAGGGACAATCTTTCCTACAAACCCACAAAAGGAGAGAACTTTCATGTGAAGAAGAGAAACTAATCCTTCTCATTTAACTTGAACAACCACAAACATCAAGGTCTCTCAAACAAAGCCCAACAAATATTAGAAGCAAGAAGGTAAAGAAGAAGGAACTAAGAAAAACTAAACTACCTCTTTCATAACTACTACTATATATATAGTTCTTTGTACATCTTGTACTCTTCACCATCTCCTAACTTTTCCTCCCTACCTACTAGGCTACTAACAAGCAAAAACAGACAAAACAAAGTAAAGCGGCCCAAACGATTTTCTTGTTGTTGTGGAGTAATTTTCTCTAATTTGCTCTCTCGACATAGCATTTGAAGACCGAGTCCAAGTCAGGCGGGGTGAAGAAGTCTCTGGCCCCGACGGCGTAATTGCACTTCGACGGCAGCGGCCTTCTCTTCCTCGGGGCCGGCGGGCACGGCAGTTTCTCCGGTATTCTTGCCTCCCTCGCTGTCGGGGTGGTTGAACGCTCCTCTTCTTCCTCGACCCCGCCGGCACAAGCGGCCGTATTATTATCTCCTCCTCCGCCGGTGGCGGTTGCTCTGCCTCTGGGCTTCGTGTTGACCGGCTTCAATGGCTTTATCGAGATTCCGGCGATGACCCATTTCTTCCCGTCATATTCCAACCCGGAATCCACCACTTTCTTCTTCGGAAACCCCATCTTTCCCGGGCAATATAAAAACTATGGGCAGTGTTCAAAAGGCAGAAGAAACAGAGGAAAGGAAACGGGGGAAATAGATGGTTTTGATTCAGGAATCGGAACCAAATGCGAAACTGGGAAGCAGAAGAGAGGAAGAATAAGAGAAAAGGGAACTTTGGATGCCGAATTTCTTTCCTTGAGAGAGAGAGAGAGAGAGGGAAAGGGAGGGAAAATTTGTGGAGAAAATGTGGGCTTTCGAAAAGGGAAAATTTTGACGGGAGAAAACAGAGAATGGGAGAGAAGAACGGAGAAAATAATGAAGGCGGTGAATTTATATATATTATATTGGTTTAAGGGGAAAAAGAAAAGGTAGGGCGGGCGGGCGGCCGGTTGGGACTGCCCGGATATGTTACGGGCAGCTGAAAAAACCTGAAAATTTTGGCGCGAAACCGAGCAACGGCTCTATTTCCCGCGCTGGAGTTGTTCCTCTTTTTCGGGTTTGCTTGAATTTCCGGTTCTGCCCCTCTGGTTTCGCAATTATTATCGGTTCATCTGGGGAGGAGTGACGAGATTTTGTACTCGGCAGCACTAACAATCGCCGGCCACGTGGTTTATGGCTTTTATGCCAATTGTGGCTAAGTGATTGCAACGGCGTCGTCACGGAGTTCAGAGATTGGGCCTTGGAAGTTGGGCTGAGGTTACTACGTTGAACTGTTGATAGATCCACTAGGGTTTCTTGGCCCAAATTTAAAGTAATCACATTGCACTAATTAATCACACCTTGTTTTTTTTCACAGATCATTTTGATTCTACGGTGCTTTGTTTCTTTTTCCATTTTGACAGTTCGGTCACTATCTGAAAGGAAAAGAAGTTAACTGGTTATTTTTTTCTTTAGGTCGTACCAAAAAGAAGCAATGAAATATCAAAGTGGTAAGTTCAAATTTCATATATTTCTTAATACTTATACTCTGTTTCTTGAGAACTAGCAAGTACAAAGTAGAATATTTCAAGTATACTGATGAGGACCTGAACGAGCCGGACCAAAATAACGAGTGAGTCGAATTCTCAAACCTAACCCAAAATATCAAAATTGAATTTATATTTCGTTTTCATTATTTCACCATAACTAAACTAAGAATAACATTCAAATTCCAAAAATCCTCAATACTCTCTCCCTCTCCTTCTAGACTGATGGCCTCTCTCTATCTCCCAATTTCTTCTTCTATTCCTTCAAAATCTTCCCAATTCTCAAATTAATTATCTCCTTAATCTTTGATCCTTGGACGTCTGCTCCTGATTTTATAAATGATGTGATGGAACATAACCTATCAGTTTTCAAATAGAAGGAGATTAGAATGTACCACACATATAATTTCACCATATCATGTCACTTCCCGCACAAAACTTTCCTTGGAGTTGTACGTACTAGCAACTTGGAAAACCCCACTGCCAAAGTTGAAGGCGATGTGATCAGACAACATATCAAGAACTTTGTCTTGGGTGATAAATGGGAGGGAAAAAAAGGGCAGATATATAGTTAAATAATTAAGGGGATGGAATGGAATCTTCAATCCTGTACTGATGATGATGATTGCTATAGCTGAGAATGAATGAGTTTTCAAAAATTTCATCATAAGTCGCAAATGACAGCTCGAATCAACCAACGGAATGACGATCCAGAAAGAAAGAAAGAAGAAGCCAGCCACAGCCAGCCAGCCAGCCTGGGTGCGTGGCAGTGAGTCAGATTCCACGTGGGATTTTGGGGTGGGCGGTCGGTCGCCGCCAGCGCCAAGGGATTCTTTCATAAAGGACTGATCGTAGCCATGTTGGAAAGAATCCAAATCGGCAGCTAGGGATGCTGACATGGCTCCACCTTGGCCTGCAATAGGTTGTTGTCTACAACAACGTAACTATTGGCAAGATTTTTTTTTTTTTTATCACATGTTGATCATGGGGCTAAGGTTAACATGCGTAATGACGTTGTTGAATCAAGCATTTGTGGGGGATCTCTTAATAAATGGTATAGGATCAATAATTGAACCTCTTCTAATAATTCGAGTGATTGAGACTAATTGGTTCTTTATATGATATCAGAGTACTTTTCTGTAACCGAGAGGTATTTTGTTCGAATCTCGATTGCGCACATCTATTTTGTTAAGTACATGTGGTATGCGTACCTTGCAAACTTCAAGTTCATATGAGCTAACTTTCGTTTGAGAGAGTGTGTTAGTAAATGATGTATGATCCATAATTGAGCCTCTCCCAACAACTCAAATTTGAGACCAACTGGTTTTGACATGGTACATAAACAATATATTATGGTTGAGAATCTTGAGATCAAATATATGATTGATCAATCAACGGAATCAACATATAATATATAGTATCACGTTGTATTGACAAATAACGAACAATATCTTTTTTTCTTCTTCTTATAATCATCATCATGTCGAAATTTTGGGAGATGTCCACAATATGATCTTATATCATTCACCGTCAAACGAAAGTCATTCTATAAAAAGTTTGCATGCTCGTTATACTTTACTACCACAACACCCCAATAACTCGATGGAGGTATCCATAGATTCAAAATATATCCATAGATTCAAAATCTTATAGTTTTTACCATGTATATGCATCACATCAATACATCTACTAGGAGTCATTTTGTTTTGGTAATAGTTTGGTTGAGATAGTTACAGTGCATGCAATGTTCACAATGCATCATTTTTTTTTAAATTTTTTGCACAAACAATACATGCATTGTTTGCTTGATGTGACACAAACTATCACTCAAAATGAGTGATAGTTAAATCTCAAGTTTTGGTTGAGATTGTTTGATTGAGATTGTTGTGTTTTTTTCTTCTTCCAACCTTGTTTCTATCTTTTTATATGTGTTGCTTTTTTATACTAAAAACAAAGGGTACAAATGACATTTTACCCATAAAGTAATATAATTTATTTAAACACTACAATAACTATCACAGAAAGCAAACAATGTAAACTATAATAGACCAATTTTCTCATATACATGTATATTATTATGTATGTATTGATAACAATACATCGATTTAACTATCACAAAACCATTGACGAAGAGGCAAATTCACAATTTTGCATGTTTATGCTTTGTTCCTTCCCCCAATCATTCATTTCCATCGAAAGCTCTTGAAATGACACAAACTTTGGAGAGCGAGGCAAATGCAAGTTGGGAGCTAGCAGTTGTCCGATATAATTTCGGTGGGGATCGAAGCTGGCCGAATAAAGACAACCATGTGTGTGTTTGGGCGGTTTGATTGAGATTGTCTATGAGTTTGAGTTGTACAACATTGCCCATCTTTACACACAATGTATTTCATATAGAATATCACTAAATTAAGAATTAAAGAAAGAATATTATTAAATCCAAACGAAAATAATTGGGAGAAAAAAAAAAAACAGGTCATTTCTCTGATTCAAACCTAGGGGAGATGTTACATTAATTGGGTAAATATTAAATGTCTAGCTAGGTTTTTTTTGGTTGCAATGCATATCTGGAAAATTCATATGAGTGGATATTTAACTTTATATACTGTTTTGTTAATATTCTTCAATAAGTTAGCTTCATACATACCGATAACTAGCACAAAAGTAAAGTATGTCGAGTCAAGCCCTATAAGTGCCCTACTATGGGATTATCTTAAAGTCATAAGATAACTAGTTGAGATTTGTAAATTAAACCAAAATGTAGATGATGTAATAAGGAGTTATATTTCGTACCGATAACTAGCTAGATTGTGTATATCAAACCAAAAAGTAAATTTGCTAGGCCCTATATGTGGCTTACTAACTAAGTCGCCCCTTGCCGACTTGGTATTTGGATAATATGTTTCAACAATATGCATGACAACCTCGAGCTAGTTTACGATATTCTCGAGTTTCGTTGACTAGTGACGGAAGTTTTCAGGGGACCGAGTAGCTTTTGAGCTCTTCAAATTGGGTGAGGAAATTTACATGTAACAAATCATGCATGCAAATCCCCTTTGCAACATAATCTATAGGTATCAAAGTGGGAGAAGTCTTTTTTTAGAGACGATACATATGAGTCATTAACGAAAAATTCATACTAGCCAATTATCAACGTAATAATGAATGTATAGATGAAGATTTTAATGGATAAACTTAAATCATATAAATGACACAATAATGTAAGAAATGAATATAAGATTAAGATACTTGATTATTTCTCAACAACTTAAATTTCTGCAATCAATTGATTCTCAACGTGATATCAAAGTGCGGTTAGATTCTGAGTTCGCATTATCTCGATTATCAAGGGATTGGACCTGGAAAGCTCGTCATCACTTTCATATTTGCAGTTTGGCAAAGAGCGGAGAAAGCTTTTATAAATTATTTGAGCCTCCATTTCTGAACTTTAAATTTTCTGTCTCCGCCCGTCAACTTTTCATAGTTGGGCGGCTGGTGATAAGAGTTTTCATTTGTTGGGTGATTACATCAGCAGGTGGTGGGTCCTCTTTCCACCGTCCACATCATCAGTTTGCTGTACCTACGCGGACCGACCGTCCACGTCAGCTAGCTTTGGATGGCTCTCTTTCAGCGGGAGAAGTCATACCTCATTCAAACTCTATTGGCTATTGGCTATTGGCTATTGGCTATTGCCTATTGGGATATGATCGGATTTTCAATATTGTACCAAGTTATTTTAAATAAATTATTCTTTGAAGAATCGTTTCCTTGTATAAATTATAAGTTTAATGAATAGATTTTATTTCAGGTCAAACACTTGTGTAGTGGATATATTATGAATTTTTGTAAAGTCTCTTTATCATGATCTTTTGTTAGAGAGTTTGTGTTCTAGTTCCTTGAATTCGTTTATTGTTTTCTGTATCTAGTATTTATCCAATTTTGGTGTTAACAGTGTGATAATTGGTATATATATATGGTGCACATGCAATACGAGGACATATCTAAGAGGCCGCCCTCGGGCCACGGTCCAGTCCTTTCCTGGATCAAAAACTATTATAGTTATTGTAAATTTTTCGATTTTAGATATTCATTTCAGTGCTTGTCAGAAAAAAAAACCCCCCGCCACTTCTTAAAAGGTGGCTTAGTGCTCTACCCTATCATGGATCTGCCAGTGTGCAATATGATGGAGAAATATAATAAATGAGATGTTATAATATCATTAATATGGAGCACATAAAGGAGTGCATACAGATGAATAGCATATGTGTAAAACTTAGTATTAGTAAAAAATTAAGGTAGTTCTTCAATTTAGAAGCTTCATTTACAACCTGTTTGGATAGACAAAAAAAACTCAGGAATTGGAATTCCATTTTCAATTTCAATTCCATATTTATGTTTGGAAGGATAAGAAGGTTGAGAAATGAATTTCATTTGGGCTAAGTTTTGGGAATTACAATTCCTATCAAAAGTGATAGGAATTGGGTTTATGAAGATGGAATTAGTGGGTCCCATCACTATTTATTATTATTTTATTAACCAACTATCACCCTACCCTCTTTCTCTGTCATTCATATTCCATTTTCCAAGATAAAATAAATATATTATATTATATTATTAATTATTGTTAAAAGTGCAAATCATTTCTATAGTGGTAAGAATTATACCAAACACTAAAATTGGAAATGGAATTCTGGAAAGATATTTAAGTATGAATCTAATAACATTTACTAACCACAACAATACACAAAAATATTGCCAATTAAGCATTGTGATGACTCATTTAATTAAACTATCATACTTAGAACATTAATCTAGCTTAAGAACACCTAATTGCGTGACCTAACCCACGGTGGCCAGCCAGCCAGCCAGCCTGCCAGCTAATGGTCCTGTTGGATTATGTCATGCCAAGAAGATTCTTCTGAAAAACTGCGTGCTAATCTAGTATATATATCATCATCACAAGTTTTGTCAGCTTTAGGGCAAAATCCATAGTGTTATTATATGAATGGCTTCAAGTTTTCTTATGGGGATTCATTGCTTTTAGACTAATTTATTAGGCTAATTAATCTTCGATTTGGAATGCTTCCTCCACCTAATCCATCACCATCTAGTGACAAGCTAAAATTTTTCACTAGTTTATCCAATCTTTAGTTTCATCATATTTTGTTAGTTATTTAGTATATTTATTTTTCTAATCAAACCATTAAAATACTAGAACGATGATACACATTTTGGTCTAATGGCGAGACAAAACTCGCAATACAGATAGTTAACTTATACCATATATACAGTGATAACCTGAGTAAATCAACGTACTGATAACGAAACTTACTAGCACTGATCCTACTTACTAGTAGAATCTTAGGGTTCAAATAAACACCCACTTGCCACCGTACTAAATCACTCATCCCCAATTATCATCTGATTGATGATGAATACCAAACACTTGGGTTTTGAAAGGTACAAGGCAATGACTTCTTCTAAATTGGGAGAAAGCCATCAATATACCTTGAAAAATCAAAACTCTTCCTATATAAAGGCATCAAAATCTATAGACCCAACCATAAAAAAAAAAAAATCTATAGACCCATGAAGACAATGACTTGCAGGAGAAAAAGTAAGAAAAAGGATACAGAATCCCACACGAGACAACTTTCCTTACTCCTATAGTTCTTGGGCATCCTTCTGTCTGCCAAAGCAGCATAACCATGCCTAGGAGTAATTATGGGTTAGTTCTTTCTCACGTTTAAGCAGTAATTGATGCTTAGTGTTGAAAGATTAAATTCCAAGTATTTACTAAATAAGATGAATGATATAATAGTAACCATAATATGGTATAAGCTATAGTGATGTTTGGTTGACCAAGATGTGAGAGGTGTGAGTGTCAAAGCAAATTTTTTCGTATAAAAGTTCAGCGAAAGAGTCAACTTACAAAATGAATAAATTATCCTCTCTGAAGATAAGGGATATAGTCAAATAACGCAGACATGTCATGATCATGAAGAGTAAAACCAACCTCATATATCTTTGTTTTGCTTTCCGACAGAGAACATGTACCTATTGCATAAAACTATAAAAGTACTATCGGTAGAAAATTCAATCACCAACGAATACACAACCCAATACGTCATAATAGTATTTGGTTGATAAAAGAAATAGTAAGAGATGGACCAACTAAATGGTGATTACAAAATCACTCTCCTTTATGAGGATTAATGACACAAATATTGTTTTTTTTAATTTACCACTAATATTGCAAATTAAAAAGTATTGACACAGATATTGTGTTTTTTAGTAAGATTTGGGGCGGGACCACCTGAGACTCAGGCGGGGCTGATGTTTTACCCAGTTCTGGGCGCTGGCGCCCCAGTCTCAAGCGGCCACGCCTCAGTTATTCTTTTGACTCAGTTCTAGGCGCTGGCGCCCGAGTCTCCAGCAGCAGCGCCCCACCCTTATGTTTTTTAAAATACCGACCTCGGGCCCCTCCCACCTTATCTCCTCTTCTTCTTCCTTCCTCTTCTTCACTCCTCCACACCACACACACACCCCCCCAACCCCCGAGCCAGAGAGAACCCTACCAGCCTCCCGCAGCAAGCGCTGCCGTCCAGGACTGAGGCGCCGCCGCCGCAGAGTCGGGTGCCGCCGCTGCCGAGTGGAGCGCCGCCGCCGAAGACTGAAGCGCCGCCGCCCTTGACTGAAGCGCCGCCGCTGCTGACTGAAGCGCCATCGCCCGAGATGTCCTCCGACGAAGAACCAGTCGCCGCCGGCAGAGGCAGAGGGAGAGGCCGGCGAGGTCGTGGTGGAGTCGGCGGCCGTTTGCGCGGTGAGACTCTCGTCGGCGGCTTGATTTTTTTTTTTTTAATGTTTTGTGTTTTTTTTTTATAATGTTTTGTTGCTTTGTTTTTGCAGTTCCTAGGCTTATGGATCCTTATTCGATGAGATTACCGCCGACGACAATTGATCCAAGTCCGGTTGATCCGACACTTCTTTGGGGACATGGCCAACATCGTATCGACTCTGTTTGGACAAACGTGGTAAGTATTTGATAATTATTCATGTAAAGTTAATTAGCTAATTAGATCATTTTAGGTTGTGAACTGAACTGTTAGGTGAAATTAGTATAATTTGAAATTAGTATAATTTTATGTTAGATAAGACAGATTAGAATTTATTAGGTGAAATTATAATTATTACGAATGAAAATGAATTAATATAAGTTTTGTGCACTATAGGCTGGTGATCGATCTTACCATGTTCGAGGTACGACCATTTTAGTACCTTACCATGAGCTTTATCGACCATATCTCGAAGAGGCAGGCTTGTTAAGTGTCGTGCCCCTAGTCCCTATGAACCCCGATGCGAGTTTGATTACTGCGCTCGTAGAGCGGTGGCGCCCCGAGACGTCGACCTTCCATCTACTGTGTGGTGAGATCACGATCACGTTAGAGGACGTTGTTACACTATCCGGTCTGGCGATCGACGGTGATGCCGTCGTAGTTGATATACCGGATGAGGAGTGGTCGACGATCTGTTTGAGACTGTTAGGACGGGTTCCGGCTGATCTTGTAGGCGGTGTCGCTGTTGTTAGGATTGTTTGGCTGAGGGTTGAATTCAATCATCTGCCGGAAAATGCATCACAGGAGGTTATAGAGCAGTTTGCACGAGCTTATGCTCTATCTCTGCTTGGAGGTGTACTTTTCCCGGATCGGTCTGGAGGTACGGTGCACCTACAGTACCTACTTCTGATTGAGGATTGGCAGAGAGCTGGACGGTTCGCCTGGGGAGCTGCTGTTTTATCCTACCTGTACCGTGAGATGGGTAGGTCGACTTTGCACATTACGCATACCAACACTTCTCTTAGCGGTGACCTTGGTGGATGGGTCGCCCTACTGCAGTTCTGGGCGTGGGAGCGATTCCCACATCTGGCACCTCGAGATTCAGAGACGAGGGCACAGGCCACCGAGGATGCATCCCCACGTGGTCTTCGATGGCTTTCGGCCAACAGTCGTCAGTATGGTGACCAGCTATTCTAGTACAAGCTGTGGTTTGACGCGATGGACACCGTGGTGGTTAGTATATAACATTTCATTTTATAGAATAGTTTTCATTTGTTTTATTTTTTTAGATTTAGAGATAATAACGTTAATTTATTTTTAATGTAGTGGCAACCTTACCTTGAGAGAGCACTTCATCTCAGAGGTAGTGTGATACAGTCTGAGACATTTCGAGCAGTAGTGCCACTTATCTGCTTTTCATCGGTGATGTGGCATCATCCAGACCGCGTGCTCCGGCAGTTTGGCATGAGGCAGCATGAGCCTCATCCGCCACATCCTGAGGCTCAGGTTAGGTTTTTTCTTCGCCAGGCTACTCGTGGGCCATCGCGTGGGCAGCAGTTGGTACACGCCTCTAGAGAGTCGATTGCTTTCTGGAACCGTCGACACGAGTTTGTAGCGACGGCTCCATACACTGATGAGGAGTTAGCCTACCACTCGGAGCATATGGAGTGGTATAGAGATGTCACCAGACGTTCCGGCACACGGAGAGGAGCTGCAGCAGAGGCATTGGTTAGTTATTTGATTTGTTTGCTTAATTTGTTGTTAACTGTGTGAAATATCTGACATTTTGTTGGTGTTTTTTAGTACGACACTATCGAGCATGCTGAGGTGAGTTTGCGTGACGGTGTTTTTCTCTTGACCACCCGCAAGAATGTTTGCAAAAAATCGTAGGATTCTTCCCAATTTTCATGCAACTTCTCCAATGCTCTTTGTTTCCCATACCAAGCCTTCTTGTAAGTAACTTGCATATTAAACTTATCTTTCAACTCAGCTTGAACAGTTAGAACACTCAGATTTGGTTGGGCACGTACCAAATGTTTGACGGCCTCAGATATCATGTCGACATCAAGATGGCGATGATCCGTCGGTTGAGTCGTACTGCTACAAGAATGCACCAACTCAGCCTTTCTCACAGTCCATTCGCCCCCAACATCTCGACATCCAAACCGCACCATCCATGGACAATTGTCATCCTTGTGCCTCAAGCATCTGACCTTCCATATTGAAGGTGACGACTCCACCACGCCATATTGAAAGTTGCGTTGTAGTGCGTGGTGTTTAATCGCCATCTATGCAGCTTGTTTCGAGTGAAATATCTGTCCCTTGTAGAATTCTCCTTCAAAACTATCAACAATAGGCATTGGAATTACGCCATATAAATCAGCAAGTGATAATTCTTCGTCCTATTCATTACCCTGCAAGTAAAAATATGGAGGATAATTAAGCTGCTCTCCTTCCTCCTCCTCCTCATCTTCCTCCTCTCCGTCATCATCGTCATCATAGTCATGATCGGATGGCACGCTCCATGTATCATCTTCTTCCTCTCCACCCTGATCCTCACTGAGCTCAACATGTATCTCAGCACCCAAACAATAAGGATTTTGTGCCATAAAATTCCAAAGCACATTCAAGCTATCATCATCCACAATAGGTATCGCATAATGAAATAAAAGATCATTCTGCCATTCTGGAAGACGGTAAGTGAAACCTGTGATCACATCACTATCTTTTACTGCTTCGTCTCTGCGCCGTATTCTCGGAATTAGATTCTCACAAAGTTTGTGATATGTGACTCTGGATGGAACCGTCAACGGAAAACTACTACCACCAACGAATTTGACGCCCAAATTATCCTCTACTTTCTCCGATTTCCACCGAACAACTAGTTCAAATCTTCTAAAATCACTATAAAAAAACAAACTCACTAATTAAAACTAAACACAATCATAATAGCATTTGAATAATATAATTACAAAAATAAATGTGTCTCTTACCTATTAGCCATTTTTGCATCAGCAACCAGAGCTCTCTCCTCTATTTTGGACGATTTTTTTTGTGGTGTGAATCTGAAACGAAATTGTCTGGGTTTTATAAGGTGGGTGGCCAGCAATAAGCCAGCGGTGCCACCTCAGTCTCGGGCGCCACCGCCTGGGATGATTTCCCACCTACTCGCCTAGGTCTCAGGCGGTGCCGCCTGAGTCTTGAGCGCCGCCGCTGCCAACTAAATAAAACGGTCCAATAAACAAGCTAAAGCGTCAGCGCCTGAGTCTCAGGTGGCCTCGCCGATTCTTATCTCTAAAACACAATATCTGTGTCAATACTTTTTAATTGGCCATATTAGTGACAAATTAAAAAAAAAACAATATTTGTGTCATTAAACCCCTTTATGAGATACAGCCTAGTAACACCCATGTATAAGAAAGAACCTAGCTTTATCATCCCTCATGATTATTGATCTCTTGCTAAAAGGTTATGTTGTTTGTGATTTGCCACACACAAAGATGAATACACTAAGGCAAGAAGGAAAAGGAAGGGGACTGTGAGGCCATGTGAGGGGGTCAATGAGTAGGGACCAATTTCCATATCTTGCCAACTCACAAATGCATTAACAAGCATGATATCCCAAGTGGCAATTTTGTCACCCTCTTGCCCTCTCACTTGTTGATATAGAGCCATTAGTGCAGCCAACTAAACCAAACTTCCCACACTTTCCATTTTCTCCAGGTTCATAGCTCAGCAGCCTCTCTCTCTCTCTCTCTCTCTCTCTCTCTCTCTCTCTCTCTCTCTCTCTCTCTCTCTCTCTCTCTCTCTCTCTCTCTCTCTCTCTCTCTCTCTTCATGTTCAAGAACAGCTGCCAGAGATCAAAAGGGTCAGCATCTTTGAGAGGATCAACTGGAAAACTTTAGTTTGGAGAAAATATGGCAAGTAGTGAAGTTGAGAAGATCATAGAGCCTGTGTCCATAACACAGGTATGTCAATAAAGATCAGAACTTTGACAACTCTTTTACCACCTTTTTCACTTGAATTTTGCTGTGCCTGGTTATGAAGAATACCCATGTATTAAAGATCAAAACTTGAGAGTGCTTTCTGGCAGAAATTGTCTGTTCTATAGTCCTGCTAGCTCTTTCCTCTTTGGTTTTACTTGTTATGCAGTACATGTTACTGTCATGATCATGCTTGTGGAAGTACATAAAGCTTGAGAATTATGTGAATTGAGTGAGAGGCTTACTTTCTTTGCCAGGTTTTACGATGATTTTGATTGTTTAGTATATAGTACTCTTAGATGGATCTGATCTTTTGTAAATTAAATGTCAACCTTAGTTTAGCTATGGGTAGCTACAGATCTTCTAGAAAGGGAACTGACTTCTATGTTTTTTATTATTATTTTTGTGCTGCTGGCAGGAAGTACAAGGGGTGAAGAGTTATCTGACACCAGAAGTAGAAGCTGCTGTGGTTAGCTTGGTGAAATCGGACGAAATGCAACAACTTCAGCATAGTTTACCAGAAGGGAACAACAGCAGCATCCTGGAGGTGCTTGAGGGTGAGAATTTTTTGGAATCATCCTCAAATGGCATCAAGGTTTCTGGTCAGGATCCCTGTGAAAAAGAACAGGTAATTACTGGTCAAGCTGATGAGCCAATCGCAGCGAAAAGCAGTCAGGTTCAGCATGAAAGCATCGAAGAAGCTGGTCTAGATGCTGTGGTGGAAGATCGGGTGTCGCCTGGCATCGAAGCCGCTGAACAGATCAGCACACCTGAGATACGTTTAGTGCAGAATGAAGCTGCAGCTTCAGAAACATGTTTGGAAAATGGAAGTCAGGACAATGATTTTAGCTCTGGAGTTGAAGGTAAGGATTTAGAGCCTGAAAATGAAGAGGCCACCAAAAGCGAAATGGCTTCATCAGTGGAAAATGAAGTGGCTGAAAAAGGAAATGTAGCAGTGGAGACTGGTCTGCAGGATGAAGAGAAGCCAGCAGATTCTGATGATGTCAAGGATGGAGTTTTAGTGCAGGAAAAGGTTTGACCTTTGAGTTTCAGTTTCATATATTTATTCTGATCTAGTTAAGGTAACAAAATAGAAGTGGTTAAAAATGGAAGCAGAGTCTAACCAAAAAGTTTCTAATATGATTTTGATGCAGAATTCTATTGCAACAGAAGCAAATGAGATAGCTGAATGTGCAGAAGAAGCTAGAATCTCCAATGATAAACCTGATGAAGCAATGGCAGCGGAAGCTGAAACTATGGTGGAGAAAACCTTGCACTCAGAGTCTCACGAAGAAGCAAATGAACAGAATGAAGCAACTGTAGAAACTGAGAAGCACATTGAGAGTGAGTCTAGAGAGTTAGGAGAACCAGCAGTTGCAGAATTGGTCACAATGAGTGCTGAAAGTGAAACAGAGGCAGAGAAACAAGAACAGATTGATGAACCAGATTCTAAAGAAGCTCTGGAGATCCATGATTGTGGGGCAAGCAAAGAAGAAGTAGTTCAAACAGAAGAAGAAGCATATGATGCAAAACAACCTGAACTGGAAAGCAAGAGTAAGTGGGTTCTATCTCCAGTACATTGAGATAGAAAACTGGTGGCATATGTAGTATGTAAATGGTGTTTTAGCCAGGTGATTTCTTGTCTGCCAAGTAAAGTCTTTTTGAACATATGTCGCAGCCAATCATGATGATACTGTGAACAAGGAAGGAAGCTCCAAGGAAATTACCACAGTAGCTAATGATGATGACAAAGTAGAAGAGCCTGTCAAAGACAGCACTGTTCAGAACTTGCAAATTGATGATCAGAGTGCTAGCAAAGAAGACATTGCTACTCCAGTGGAAAGTGAAGTGGCAGAGAAGGGCAATGCTGGAGAAATCGGTGTGCAGGAAGAAGAGCAATCAGCAGACTTTGATGATGTCAGAGATAATGAAGATGTTCTGCAGGAAAAGGTTTGATTTTCAATTTGCGTAGATTTTTATTTGATCTCATTAAAGTAAGAAGCAAGTACTGGTTGAAAAATGGGAATCAGGCTCTAACTAAATTTTTTTCTATTTTGTTCTTATTGCAGACATCCAATGTAACAGAAGAAAACGAGACAGCTGAAAGTGCAGAAGCTAAAATCTCTGGTGATAAACCTGATGAAGCCGAGAAAGTGGAATCTGAAACTGTGGAGAAGAAACCCCTACTTTCAGAGTCTTGCGAAGCTCCAAAGGCTCATCATGATGCTGAGACAGGCAAGGAAGAAGGAAGAGTGGACAGTGAAACCCTTGGTCGGCCAGTTGAATCTAATGTGAATAGTAATGGGCTGGAAGAAGTTGAAGAGATCAGCAATAAGGAGACATCAAAGGTGGATGAAGAAGTAGAACAGTTGGTTATTCCAGTATCATCATCTGAAGTTGAGTTGAATTCCTCAACTAAAATGGATGATGATGTTTCTGAAGAGGAGACATCGATTCCTAATGAAGACGACAAGGGAGATCTCCCCAATGAAAGCCATGCAACAGATACCACTGAGCAAATTCCAGTTGAAAACATTCAGAAAGGTGAAGAGACTGTTGAACACTCAAATAGAGAGGTTAGTAGTCCCTCAAAGTTCAAAAATTTATGCTCATAGCTTTGTGTTTTTTATTTTTGTATTGAGGGTATATAGTGTCTGAATCAGGTATTGGAACAGTCTGAAACTGCTGCAAAAGTTGACAGCAGTAGTACTCCAGATGATACAGAACAGAATGGTGAAGCTGTTGCCATTGAAAAAGATCCAATTTCAGTGAGTAACCATGAGACAGAACAGAATGCTGAAACCAAAACTGAAGCAGAAAATTCAGTGGAGGAGCCAATGCAAGAGCCTGTCAAAGAAGGCATAGTTGCGGACTTAGGAGTTGATGATGCAAGTGCTTGCAAAGAGGTTAGTTATTGTGGAAGGAGATGGCTTATGGCTTTCTTTTGGTTTTCATATATAACCTAGAACTTGGTTTGCAAGTAAAACTTAATTACATAAATAAGCAGATAGAGCAAAATGAGAAAAGTCCTGAGGATGCATTGCAGACTTCTACTGAAGGAGAAAACCTCGAGGCTTTACCGATGGAGGAAGAGGAGACTGAGAAAGGAGAAACAAAGAATGATGGAATTGCAGAAGAGGAAGTGGAGAATAAGACTGAACAGGGAGAAACTGTTGAAAGGGCGATTGAGGTTCCTCAGGTTGATTCCGAGGATGGAGAAGTGGTCCAAGAAGGCAGTGGAGGACATAGTGTACATGAGACTAAACAACAACCAATCATTGAAGCTTCCAAGGAAAGCAACGTTGTTCTTACTCCGCAAGATTTACCAGAAGATGATAAGAAAGAAGAGGTTGTGGAAAGCAACAAGGAAGCTACTGAAACAGTTGATGAACCTGCAACTGCAACTCAGGATCATGGAAGCCTGGAAAGTGAATTCTTTGGAGTGGTGGAAGTTGCAGAGATCAGCAAGGAGGCACCCGAAACTGGAGAAGTGACAGAAAAAGCTGAGGGAAGTTCTTCAAACAAAGTGGATGATGTTGTTCAAGAGAAGGTAGATATACCAGAAGAAGAAAGCCATGCATTAGAGTCCATTGAGCCAAGTCCAATTGAGGACTTGCACAAAGATGAACAGAAAGTTGAGCTCTCCAGTGAAGAGGTAAGCTTTTGGGATCCCTCGCAATTGGAAGTTCAATAGAAGATTACTTTTGTTGAAAACTTATAGTTTTTGAATAAGGTTTTGGAACAGTCTGAAACTGCTGCAGAAGTTGAGAGCATCAGTATTCCACATGAGACAGAACAAGATGATGAAGTTGTCACTGAAACAGCTTCAACCATAGATGTCCAAACTGAGGTAGCTAAGACTGATGAGATCATCCAGAAGGAAACACCGAAAGACGAAGAAGTTGAAAGTGTGATGCAAGAGGTAAATCAAAATAGAAGGGCTATTTGGCTTGCATTTACTCAATGGTATAATGAACAGAAAAATTAACTGCAACACTTCCTATTTGCAGGAAAAAGAACAAGAGACAGGAACTGTAGCAGAAGAGAATCCTGAAGAGCTAGTCACCGAACACAAAATCACTACGAAGGATCAAACTACCGAAGCCAGTGTAGAAATCCAAACTATAGATGATAAGTTACCGGTAGTTGAAAAAGAAGTATGTGTTCACTTCTATGCACAGTGTGCATATTCTTGCTCTCTGATCTCTTATTTGAAATAACATTGGTGATCTCTCTTTTTAGGTTCCTGAGAATATTCAAGTTGCTGATGAGGAAAAAGAATTAGAGAATACCATTGAAGACAAAGAAGAGCCAACAAAAGAAATGCCAGAGCTTGTGCAGACTGAAAAGTTGGCCGAACCGGTGTTAGGAGAGGAAGGAGAGAAGGAAAGCGTTCCTGAAGGGAAAGCATCAGTTGAGCCAGAAGCAGTGGAGGCCATAGATACCACACAACAAGGAAATCTAATGGAAGAGGTATGTTAAAGAAGCTTTCTTTCGTTTTCTTTCTCTAGTTGCCTGTATGTGTGGATACTCCTGATTCTATTTGGAAGTACGAATGCAGTCTGAGTCAACAATCCTTTTTCAGGTGAAAGAATCCATCCCCTCATCAACAGAATCTGATAAAGAAACAGACTCCAATGAAAAAACAGAATCTGTAGCTGCCATTATCCAAGCAGCACCAACTCTGGACAAAAAGACATTGGTGGAAGAAACAACAGAAGATGACAATACAATGGTTGGAGGAACTGAGAAGCGATTGGTGGCTTCTTCAGCTACTGCAACAGTTGAAGATTCTGAAGGAACATCAAAGGAGGAAACTATGGAGGAAGATCACGAGGAAAGGAAGCAGATTGCTGATGAATTTGGTGAATCCAGACTTCCTGCAGCAGGAATTTTGGAGTCTGCAGCAATGCAAGAGGAAGAAGTGAAAGGCAACGTTGAATCAGTAGTTGCAGAGAGTGAGCCTATCCCAGAGAAGCTAGCGGAGGAGAAACATGTGGTACAATCTTCAGAAGTACCTTCCCATGAAGATGATCATGAGGAAAAGAAACAGCCTTCTGATGAAGTTTGTGAATCCAGACTTCCTGCAGCAGGAATCCTGGAGTCGGCAGCAATGCAAGAGGAAGAAGTTACAGGCAATGTTGAATCAGTACTTGAAGAAAGTAAGGCTGTCAAAGAGCAGCTACTGGAAGAGAAGCATGTGGTACAATCTTCAGAAGTCCCTTCCCATGAAGATGATTATGAAACCAAAGCTGTGATTGAGAATACAGAAGAAGAGGAAACCAAGAATGTGTTGGTTTCACAACCTGACACTCCACCTGATCCTTTGGAGCTCCAGGCCACAGAAGAAACTTCTCCGAAAGAGGTGCAGCCTAGGGAGTTTGAGTCTGAAGCAAGCACAGAGAACAAGCCGGTTAAAGAACAGGACAAGGAAGAGGGAGCTTCACAAACAGTTGAAGAACAAATCAAGAAAGCATCTGCAGGTGTTGAAGCCACAACTGAAGACAAACTAACTGATGAGAAATCCATCAAGGAGGAGAAAGAGGAAGAGCAGCATCAGGAAGAACCTCCTGCTTTGCTTGCAAAGGAGGAAGAGGAGATGAAAAGCTCAATTGAAACTGAGGAAATGAAGGATGAGTTGCCTCAAACTGAACCAGAAACTGAAGGAGAGTCCTGCTCACAGGAGCAGGTGAAAGAAGAAGTTTATGTTTCAGATGAGATGGATAAAAAACAAGAAGCTTCAGATTCCACTGGGAATGAATCAGTTAAAGATGATGAAGTTCCAGCAGCTCAGGCTCTCCCTGAAGAACCTGAAGTTCTGCAAGATGAGCCAAAACAAACAGAAGAAGAATGCAAGCCAAAAGAGGTTGAAAAGGAAAATCAGGTGAAAGAAATCCAGGAGGAAGTCAATGCTTCTGCACCTGAAATTACAGAAGAAACGGGAGAAATTCCAGAAGCATCTATAGCAGAAAACACAGCAAAACAAACAGAAGAGGATGAAGTGGAGGCTCTAGTTGAACAAGATAATGTGGAGAAACAAGTTGGGAAGAGTGATGATATTTCAGGAGGTGAAACTACTGCAACAACTGAAGATACTTATAGTGGAATATCAGAAGACAAGTCAAAACAGGCAGAAGAAGAGCCTGTAGAGCAGCAAGAGGCTCGAGAGCTGAATGTTACTACGCAAGTGGCTCCTCAGGTTGAAGAAGATGTACAGGAATGCGATAAAGTGCAGAAGGGAAATGATGCAGCTGTTGCTCCTGAAGAAACAAAAGAAGTTTCTGCCTTGACTACAATTGCAGGAGAAGAAATCAGACCATTAGAGCAAGTTTCAAGGGAGTTTCAAGTCTCTGAGTTGGAGCCCGAAGTTGAAAAGGGCTCACAGGAAAGTGAAGGATCTGCAATCACTGAAGAAACTGAAGTAGTTTCTCAGGAAACTAAACCTCTGGAAGAAAATGAAACTACTCAGCTTGAGAGTTCATCTGTTGAGAAACCAGAAGAGGAGCATCCTGAAGTATTAGAAACAAGCAAGCCCATAGAAGAAACCTTGAAAGCATCTAAAGAGATGGAAGATGATGCATCCTTAATAAAGGAAGAGGCCATTGTTGGCCAACAGAAAGAAGGACCAGAAGAGAAAGAAGAATCTTCTGAGCCTTCCTCCAATTTTGAGTTCCCAGGCTTTATACAACCTAAGGAGCTTGAACAAGAAGTCACCACAGAATGCCCATATGGAAGTGATGAAATCAAAGAAACAGCAGAAACACAGGAAAACACAGTTGATATCAGCGCTGTTATAAAGAAAGAGACTCTGGAATCTGCATCAGAAGGTAGTTCCCAGGCGGTCATCACCAAACCGGTGGATAATGCTGAAAATCAACCAGAGGCATCCGGAGCTGAGATGGTAAGCTAGAATGACAAGCTTATTTCCATTACTTTGAAAGTTTTAGAAATGAATCTTAACTAGGAGGCTTAAAAAACAGGTTATCAAGGAAAAGGAGATTATCCAGGAGAGCAAACCAGAAAGTGAACAGAAGGCTGAAAGAATTCCTGAAGAAGAGATTGAACCTAAAGAAAGCAGAAATGACGAGGTCAGCCGTCAGAAGGAGAGCATTCCAAGTGAATGTGATGTGAAGATTGTTGAAGAGGAAGAAGCTAAAGTGAAAACTGAAGAGGGCAAAGCAGAAGCCACAACTCTGATCGATAAGGTTTGAAGAACATTGAGTCATTATTATAAAACTTAAGCCTGAAGATGGGATGTTGTGGTACTAAGTAGCTTCATATTTCATAAAATTTTCAGGAACTATGCATAGAAATATCACAAAGAGATCTTCCAGTGGAACTTGTGGAAGAAGCAACTTCTGAGAAGCAGATTTCAACTGAAGCAAAACCAAGTGCAGCCGATGAGACAATCAACCCAGCCAAAGTCTCACTGTTTGACATGATGGCAAAATCCACAAGAGAAAGGCAAGTGGTTCTTGAACCGACAGAAGAGAAAGAACCACAGCCAGCAGTAACAAGAGATGAGACCAAAGCAGCTGAAGCAGAACCGGAGAAAGCGAAATCGGACAATGAGAAGGAAAACTACGAAGAACGCCAAGAAGAGGAACAAGATGAAGGTGAGGACCAGCATAAGAACGACTCAGGGTCTGATGGTATGGTGATTGTAGAAGCCAGCAAGGAAGCCGAGGTGAAAGTGGTTACTACTCCTCAGAAGAAGTCCCACAACATACTATCAGAAGTTGGGTCCAAAGTGAAGCACTCAATTTCCAAGGTAAGGAAAGTGATCACAGGCAAGTCCTCTCATCAATCAAAGCAGAAATCTCCTGAGCAAAATTCACCCAAGTAAAGCAGAAATGTTCCTGGTAGCTACATTGGCAAGTTAGAGAGCAAAATAGTGCATATAGGTTTTGTAATGAGAGGTTTTTTCTCCTGGTGAGTGATTGATTGAGATTTTGGGTGTGGTGTGAGTGTGCATATAGGCATATTGATTGTAAAGTTTTCAGCTTTATGAAGATTTATGGTTTTGTATAGAGTCAGCTTTACATGGCTGGCAATCTTAATTTTTCTTTGTATACTGGTATGCTGAGTGTGTAATCAGGATTGAAAGTTTTAGTATTCATGATCCTGATAATAGAATAATACCCTTTTGTGCAATCTAGGAAGAAAATCAAGGCAACTGATCTTTATCCATCATCTTTCACGCAGTAGAAAGCACAAGATCCCCATGAAGTTGGTTACTGAAACTCGCCTATACGTGTATTTTGTACGAAATTTGGTACTGGGATGACATGAAAAAATCAAGCTCACCCTAATAAACATCATCCACTACATTTTCAACCCATTAATGGAAAAGTTTGGTGAATCAGAAATGAAGGAATCCCTTGTCCTTCAAGTATTCAATTGTATCCTTGAGAGACTCCTCTAGTGGGATGAACTTCATCCCTAAGCCTTCTTCTGCCTTCTTCTTTGAAACCTCAAATTCAGACAGCATCAAAGTATTGATTTCTTCACACCTGTTACACAACAACACAATGGTGTCAAAAAGACCCGATAGAAAGACAGGACAGCTCAAAGATTAAAGAAACATCCCATGAAAGGATAGTACTTGTCAGCTAGAGGCAATGTTGGATAGAGCTTATGAAGGATCTTTAAAACTTCAGAGAATGACACAGTGCTTCCAACCAAGCAGTATCTCCCATAAGCTGATGGATTCTCAAAAGCTTTGATATGAGCTTCTGCAACATCTCTAACATCAACCGACCAAAAGTGAAACTTGGGGTAAGTCTTGTTTCCTGCACTTACACACATACCCATGAACGTATCAGGATGCAGAACCTCCATTGATAAAGTGTTGTTTTAATTGTGTGAACTGTGAAGGACATGCTTTTTTGTGGGTCTTACCATTTACCAGGTTGAGAATCATGCTCACAGAAGAGGAGAGAATGGGGTGTAAAAAGGGACCAATTACAACTCCAGGATGTATGGTTACCATGTCGATTCCATTCTCCTTTGCAAACTCCCATGCAGCCATCTCAGCCAAGGTCTTGCCAAGTTGGTACCAAAACTGCAAAATCTCTCACTTTTAACATCTCGTCTCTCGATCATGTTGCATAGGTGGAAATTGGACAACATGTTGAAAAGGCCTTTGTATGAAATGGATTAAATGTCATCTGATTGTCTATTTGTCGAATGGATCAATATAGTCATTTTGTAAATAACGCCTATATGTTGATTTAACGATCGGAAACATACGAACGCAAAACATCAGCTCGTGCATAAGCCCGATCTTATCAGCACCATAGCCGAATAAATTTCGTGGAAGTGGGTGCAACCAGACTATAGTTTATGCACTTTTACCGTTTCCACTTGCACTACTTCTACATATTTTTTGTAAGTGGAAGCTTACTATATTTGCCAAGTTAGCACGTTGACCCTCAGAAATGGCAAAACCTTCAATGCAGCATGGATATTAGTATGCCTAACCTTACGTTTGTTGCAGTATTCTGGATCGGAGAACCAAGTCTCATCGGCAACTGAATCTCGGTTTACTGGTTTCCCTGTGTGGAAAACTGATGCAACAGAGGAGGTAACTATCACTCTCTTCACAGTAGGAGACTTAGCACATGATTTCAGGACATTGAGGGTTCCTTTCACTGCAGGATCAATTATCTCTGCCTGCGGATCAGCAGCAGATAAGAAAACGGGAGAAGCCATATGGAAAACTCCGACGCACCCTTCAATGGTGGAGTCGAAGGACCCTTCTTCCAGCAGGTCAGCTTTGAAAAGTTGCAGCCTTTCTTTAGCTCCATCGAATCCAAGTAAGTGGGCTGTCTTCTTTTCATCACCTGTTCGTTGTTTTCGCCCAGAAAACAGAGAGTTAAAAAAAAAAAAACAGAGAGGAAAGGAAACAGAGAGAGAGAGAGTGAGAGTGAAAGAGAAAGATACTGACTGGGGTCACGGACAGAAGCTTTGACGGTGTAGCCATGGTGAAGCAGGAGCTTGATTAGCCACGAAGCTATGAAACCTGAAGCTCCTGTCACTCCCACCACCACTTTCCCATCTCCACTACTCATGATCTCCATCCTCTGACTAACCAAAAATTTGCAATATATGTTTACTTTATGTTTGGTGGATGAGTGAACTGTAAGTTAGTCCGGCGGAGGATTAATCAATTATATTTTACAACTTGTTGTTGTCAATGGGTTGGTCAGAAGATGCTATTTCGCCCATAAAAAAGAATCAAGTTTCTTGTCACGTTAGGTGACAAGAACACCTAATTCACGCATTTTTGTCATTTATTCACGCCATATTTTCGTTATTCACGCCATATTGACATCATTCACGTAAGAGTGTTGCTTATTCACGCAACCAATATTGTTTAGTCACGCAACCTGGTATCGATTCACGCATATTGTTATTTATTCACGCCATTGTAAAATTAAATTTTAGACGTTAAAATATATCAAAATGGATGTCATTGTGTAGATTATGATCAATGCAACATATTTTGACAGACTAATTGAGAATCCAAATTTAATTCCATAAAATATAGCCAATACAAATTATTAGGGGGGAAAAGTCTGAATTTTCATTTACGTGAATAACTTACACTCTTACGTGAATAAACATAGTATTACGTGAATACACACAAAATGGCGTGAATGAGTACAAAAATACGTGAATAAATTGACATTAGGTGTTTTGTCACCTAACGTGACAAGAGATGTTTTCCATAAAAAAAATGCTATTTCTAGATGGAGAAAGGCGTGGGGTTTGCAGAATACGACAAGTGCTCTGTTTCTTAGTTAATTAGTTCTGCTACAGAGAGACTCTGCTCTTCATACAACAATGAACTATGGCTATGTCCAGAAAGAATGGGGAAAACGTGAAGGGGGGACAATTGAGGGAACAAGAAATTGCGACCATCAACTTTGGATGTATGTAGTAATGTTAAATGACAATCTGGTTTGGGTCCTAATGGGCATTGGATGAACTTGCATTCCGGTCATGAAACATGGATCGTGCGATCCAACGGCCAAAGATCATGTTAGGATCGTAATCATGGCCTGATTCTTTCATTCGGGATTGATACACATGGACTAAGATCAATGAGCACATCATAGTGAAGTTAACTTCCAAAGCCCTGACCTTTTTGCCCTGTTCTATGAAAATTATCCAGCTCTAAAAAGACCATTTTTGTTTTTTATTTTTCGAAAAGCATACATGAAAGAAAGTGTTCTGAATTAGAAATGAAGGAATCCTTTATCCTTCAAACATTCAATAGTGTCCTTGAGAGACAATTCTAGTGGGACGAACTTGATCCCCAAGCCCACTTCCGCCTTCTCCTTGGATGCCCTAAACTCCGGCAGCTTCACAGTATTGATTTCTTCACATCTGTTACACAACATCAAAATGAAAGCAAAACTATGTTGACAAAAAAAGGCCATAAAAATACATTAAAGAACAGAGCAAACATCACAGAGAAGGCATGATAGTACTTGTCAGCCAGAGGCAATGTTGGGTAGAGCTCATGAAGAATCCCCAGAACATGAGAGAAGGACACACTACTTTCAACTAAGCAGTATCTTCCACAAGCTAATGGATTCTCAAAAGCTTTGATATGAGCTTCTGCAACATCTCTAACATCAACCACCCAGTAATGGAAGTTTGGGTAAGTCTGGTTTCCTGCACCGACTTACACAGAAAAAGAACTTAGTAACCACACTTGTTACTTTGTTATAAGTGTTGGGAATAGCTGTTAAGTATACTTCTTACCATTAACCAGGTTGAGAATCATGCTCACTGAAGAGCAGAGAGTGGGCTGTAAGAAGGGACCAATTACAAAACCAGGATGTATAGTCACCATGTCGATTCCATTCTCCTTTGCAAAATTCCACGCAGCTATCTCAGCCAAGGTCTTGCTAAGTTGGTACCAAACCTTGAAGACAAATTGCGTGAAAATAAATTATACACGCGGCGTATATACTACGTAAATATTGGTTGAGTAAGGTGAATAAGAACATAAATTTCATATGGAACCATATGAGATGCTTTACCTTAAGTTCCTTGCAGTGATCTGGATCGGAGAACCAAGTCTCATCAGCCACTGAATCTGGGCTTACCGGTTTCCCTGTGTAGAAAATCGATGCGACAGAGGAAGTTACGATCACTCTCTTTACTGAAGGAGAGTTCGCACATGATTTCAGAACGTTGAGGGTTCCTTTCACCGCAGGATCAATTATCTCTGCCTGGGGGTCAGCGGCAGAGAAGAAAACAGGGGAAGCCGTGTGGAAAACTGCAACACACCCTTCCATGGCGGAATCAAAAGATCCTTCTTCCAGCAGGTCTGCTTTGAAAAGTTGGAGCCTTTCCGCTGCTCCCTCAAGTCCAAGTAAATGGGCCGTCTTCTTCTTGTCACCTGATTTCTTACCATAAAATATATGAGGAAAACAGAGGAAGAAAGAAAAACAGAGTATGAAAGAGCGAGAGAGAGATTCTGACTTGGGTCACGAACAGAAGCTTTGACGGTGTAGCCGCGGTGAAGCAAAAGCTTGACCAGCCATGAAGCTATGAACCCTGTAGCCCCTGTCACACATACCGTCCCTTCTTCACTCATGATCGATGGATCCTCTATTCCTCTTCCTATTTCCCCCCTCTGCAACTGAAATGAATTTGTAAGGGGATTCCATCTGAAAGGAGCGGATATAACAAAGTTTCCATGGCGCCAAAATTTTCCACTGCGGTTGCTCTGTCGTCTACTTTGCTGGTCGTATGGGATGAGGCAACCGATTCATGAATTTGGTTGTGAAAATCGAATGAAGTCCAAGGAGGATATAATAAAATAACTCTCCCACGTGATTCATTCTGATTTTCTTTTGAAGGGCGATTGCCTTCTCTAATGACAATCATGGTCATAAAATAATAATTAATGTCTTGTGGAAGATCACTACTACCCATGTCAGTCGTCAGATATCATATGTTAAGCAAAAGCTCGTTGGCTATTGACCTATTGTTTCGCGTATAAAAAAATTATTTTAAAGAGTAATAGTTTTATTGTTAATTAAAATGAGAAAGTAATCTTAATTCATTTTTAATTATTCTTTTCATAATTTTGTTATTCTCTAGATCTTTTCAAATTAGGTTGGATATCCATGGATTTGGGTTCAATTGTCTTTCTCAAATAAAAGGAAAAAACAAAATGAAAAACACTCAATCTAAAACTCACTATCGACTCAAAACTCGTCACCAACAGGTTCAACTCGCTTTGACCTGGTTGGACTGAGTTTTGGACAAATTCACACCTGACCAAGGTTGTCAACCCGCGGGTCGACCCGCGGGTTGACCCGGTTTGACCCGGACCCGGACACTAAAACGGGCGCCATTCACCCATCTAAGAGTTAGCCCGGAAAAGTCAAACCCACCTTGACTCGGTCAAACCCGGCAAACCCGGACGGTTAACCCGGTTGTGACGGTTTGCGGGTTGGAGGCTGATGCCATTGTTCCTAGCAGCAGACCAGAGTCGCAGCAGCAAGCTTCCTCCGGCCCTAGGAATCCTTCCATCGTCCACGTCGCCGGCGCAATCCATCGACGCTGTTGGTGCCTTTCGCTTTCTTCCTCCTCCCACAGGCCACAAGACCATAACTGGGTGATGAAAGGAGAGTAGCGGAGGTGAGTGAAGAGGGGATAGAGGTCACGGGAGCATCGATGATTCAAACAAAGTTTTGTTTTTGTGATTTGATGCGATTCAAGCTGCAACAGCTGCTCTTTCGCCTCAAAACACCCTGTAATTCGATCGAAGAAGGCAACGCCGCAACGTTTGTTTTAGGGATTGGGTCGAAGGAATGGGGGAGGGCGGCCAAGTGAATTGGGCCTAGGTTCAATTTTAAGTAAACTTAAATTAGGATGAGGAATAAAGTAGTTGCAGATAGAATTAAACGAATTAAACGAAGGGTGTGTAGATGGGGTGGAGATTTACTAAATGATACCTTAAATTAAATTATATTTCTAGTCCTTGAAATATAAACTTATTGCATCATGTTTCTATAATTTTTAAAATGTTACAAACGGGTTAATCCGGGCTAAAACGGGTGACCCATTAACCCTTGACCCACTAGCTCGACCGGGTCCGGGTCGACCCCCGGGTTGACAACCTTGCACTTGACACAACACACCAATTACAAAAACAGATAAAACTCGCTCCCAGCGAAAACCTGTAAAATGGGTTCAAATCGCTTTGGTCGGGTTGAATTAGGTTGTATACCCATGCTGTCGCAACCGTCCCGTCCGGGGGGTCCGTACGTCGTCGCGTCGGCTGTTTTGGGAGTCGCCATCGATCTTACTTGGAGTGGATCGAACACTCTTCGAATCGGCTCTAACCTTAGGGTCAGAACCGAGATATGATCTGCGGAAATGAAGTTCTGGGTTCGGGAGTACGGTTACGTGTGGGGAAGTGAAATCACACCCCACAACGCCCTAAATCGGTACTACTTAAGTCGATAAGTTTTTTGTACGAGTTGGGTGTATTTTAGTAATATTTTGTAATTTTAGGGTCTCACTGGACCATTGAAGAAACTAAATCGTATTAGTTGTAATTAAATTATACGTCCACTGACGTAAAAGATATAATTAATTTGTTAGTTGGACTCGAACCTTACCGGTTGCCTACGTACCCGTTAGACGGGATCAAAGTCCACGTAGTTCATTAGGACTTTGAAAATTTAATTGTAGCTTTTACCACGTTCCACTGAACGTAATTTTGTTTTATAATTTTTGTTAATAAAACTTCATTTAGATTATTATGATGTTAATAATATGAATGCAAGAATTTTAATCATTAAGAAGAAATTCGATGTACTCAACAAGAAGCAACACTAACTTAATTCGCATTTCATATTTCGTATTAAGTATTTTAAATAAGTAAAAAGAAACGAGATAGTTAAATTAACGCACAATGGGCCAGTAGCCCAACTGGACAAAATGTCAGCCGTTTGTCCCATATGAGTCCGTGGACCTGGGTTCGAAACTGGTTAACCTTTATTTTTGTGGATTTTTCGTTTCACTGTGGGGATGGGGGAAGGGTATTTTGGTAATTGCTCAAAAACGCGGTGGCGCGGCCGCGTAATTAGAACGAAACCCTAAGGGCAATTTAGTCTTTTTGAACGATGGGGTATATATAGTCTCTAAAAACCCTACCAAGCGGCCGCCCCCCTCTCGTCTCTCTCACCTCTCTCGATCCTTCCACTCTCTCTTCCTCTTCCAGAAAAAAAAACCAAACCCTAGCCGAAAAAAAAAAAAAACCGCCGCCCTCTCCTCTCTGCGAAACCCTAACCGCCGCCGCTCTCCCTCTCTATCTCGCCTCGTCACTTATCGCCCCGTCCGAGCTACGAGGACGACGATGACAACGACATGCGCCGCCGGTGGTGATAAAAATCGAGTTTGAAGGTTCGTTTCTTTGTTTATTCTGTGATTTCTACCGTGTTCAAATATGATTTTAGGGTTTCAAGTTTCTAATCCCTATTTTATTTTCTTTTTATTTCCGGAAAAAGCAAACCCAGGGCCGAGATGGGCCTCGATCTAACTTCCCCTTCTTCGATCTACTCTCTTTCGTAGAAACGACGAGGATGATGAAGAGACCGGGTTAAGATTTTGTTTGCATGTCGGATTTTGGTGGATTTTAGATTCAAAATTAGGATTTTGATATTTTATTTTTGTTTTTATTTGTGAGAGGGTTTTGGTCGAGGAGAAGGTGGCTTCGGGCGGCGAGTTGCCGGCGGCGACAGGCCGACGACGACACAGGTAGGTTTTTTTTATTTTGTTATATATTTTTTATTTTGATTTAATATCCCTTCAATTGACTCTGACTTCTATTCTTGTATTGATGCAGGTAAAAAATTAGATCTAGGTAGGTCTCCTATAACTCTCTTAATTTTGGATTTATGAGATATAAAACTGAAGCTGGATTACACTATGATAAGGTTGTGAGTGAGTTTGACTATATGGAATTTTGGTTTTTATTTGTTTGTGGATGGTTGCGGATGTGAATTTTGGTGGTGCCGGAAATTGCTAAAAAAGGTAACGAAAATGGGCTACCGCTTGGAATTTTGACATATTACAAATTGCCAAAAATTATTTTTCTGTGATGGAGATGTAATTAACATCCTCTAAATTGCTTATCTTAGCGATTATAAGTCACTGCCACTTTTGGTGATTTTTGCTAGACTATGGACTAAATCACTGCTGCTATTGATTATACTAAATTATAGATTCTGAATCACTGCTACTGCTTGTGATTTTGTTAGATTATGATTTTTGGTTGTTAAACTTGGTAAGGGTTTGTGAATCAAAAATTCGTAGTGTGATATGGTTGCTTATATTTGGATTTTGATTTGATTTGTTTATGTATGATGATCTAGTGTTTATAAACTATATACTAGAAGGGAATATGAAAGTATGGTAAAAAAAATTAAACTAGACCATTAATTGATGTGAGAAGTAAGTAAATACTCGATTGAAAGAAGCTTGATGCTGAAATTAATATGAGCAAATCTTATTATGAGTTAATAGATTGCTTGAATATAAAGGGGTTTGTAAAATAAATCGCTTGAATATGAGTAGGCAAATTGGTAGACGATTATATAGAAATCATGCTAAATGAGATGAAATTTACCTAGAATCATGGAAGGAAAGTTAAAAGCACCAACCTTGTTAAAAATTTCTGCTTCCAGAGCGATTCCTTGATGCTGCTCCATTCCATCTTCTACTCAGTTTGGTGTTGTGATGAAGAGATTAGAATGTTTCTTCTTATTTCTGCCCGTTTTTTTTTCATCCTTCCCCCCTCCCCACACGAAGAGCTCACAGAGTTCATTTAAAGCAAACTAAACTGCCACGTGTCGCTCTCTGATTCGAGCATTTCTTTATTTCGACCTTGAAGAGCGTGCCACCCTGCTGAGGTCGGTTGTGGATATGATTTGGTTAGACCGAATTGGTCAAGGTAGGTTTATGGTCGGTTTTTAGGCCGAACTGGTTGGCCGAGTTGGGCCTATTGGGTTTGGGCCGGTACCTGGCCTGGTCTAGTCTTGAACCTGGGCTCTGTTTTGGGCCGAATTGGGTTATGTTTTGGGCCGAATTGGGCTCTGTTATGGGTTGCATTCTGATCGTTTCTTTTTCTCTTTGCAGGTTCTTGGTCTGGTTTTGGCCCAAGATGATGATCAATGGAGGCCCAAACAGCCTTAATTGGCAAAGCCTCCAATTCTGATTGGTGCCCAAAAGAAAAAGGAAGAAGTCTTTTCTGTTTATTCATTCTTAATTCCTTGTCAAATGTAATAATTATTAATTGTACATTTGTACTTTGTAATTATGCGTATTATTTTTGCGACTTATAATTAGAATGACCATGTAATTATTGTATGGCCCAACTATTCAATTGATTGTTTCCACCCAATTTGCTTACTTTTTCTCCAATCGTGACCCATATTCCAACTTCTTAAATAAGTAGTTCACAATTATGCATTTTGACCAATATTAGTAGGATTACTATGGCCTTCTTATCTCATTTGACCTAGTTTCAAATCTCTGTCACTAATCATTAACAGTGGTACTAGCATAGTCGTGACGGCATACTATTGTTATTCTAAATAAAGCGAATTTGGTAGTCATTAGCTACTGCTAATCCTACCTAGTACAGATATTCGAACTAAACAGAAAGAGGACTTCGAAATTATTGGTACTTATTGATTTGCCACTGCTAATCTCAACCAACATCGTCCAAACTTTCACTTGGGTTTTCTTTTTAATTCTTAAATGGAATATTCTTCCGAATTTTGAGTAGGATGGTTGCTCCGGACAAAATGTGGTGTCTACAGTTGCCCCCCTTTGTATATCTCTTTGTATAAAGAGTTATACAAAGTGCTCATAAGGACACCACATTTTCTTAAAGTAGCATAATGGTTATGTTAGTGCCTTTTGAAAAGAAAGTGATCAGGGGTGATGTGAAAGTTGTTTGTCGATAGCGAGAACTTTAGTTTCTTTGATAGTCTTCGCCACTGATGGAAAATTTACGTTTTTATATAGCGTTCGTCAACGCGAGTAATTTTCTGATACTCACTCTATTGTACTTCCTTGATGCTTGACAGCGTCGACGGTTTCTTCTGATGCTTGTCTACCATCTTCTGTTATATTTATTTAGCGCTTGCCAGCTCCCGTTAGGTATTTACTGGTAGGGGCGCTTTTTATTTCTTATGCGTTATTGAATGATAGAGGGGCTCGCCAGCTCCTGTGAGGTATTGATTGGTAGGGGTGTTCCTCAGCTCCCGTGAGGTATCAAATGGTTGGGGCGCTCCTCAGCTCCCATGCGTTGTTGACTGATAGAGGGGCTCGCCAGCTCCTGTGAGGTTTTGATTGGTTAGGGCGCTCCTCAGCTCCCATGAGGTATTGAATGGTAGGGGTGCTCCTCAGCTCCCGTGAGGTATTGAATGGTAGGGGCGCTCCTCAGCTCCCGTGCGTTGTTGACTGATAGAGGGGCTCGCCAGCTCCTGTGAGGTTTTGATTGGTAGGGGTGCTCCTCAGCTCCCATGCGTTGTTGACTGATAGAGGGGCTCGCCAGCTCCTGTGAGGTTTTGATTGGTTAGGGCGCTCCTCAGCTCCCATGAGGTATTGAATGGTAGGGGTGCTCCTCAGCTCCCGTGAGGTATTGAATGGTAGGGGCGCTCCTCAGCTCCCGTGCGTTGTTGACTGATAGAGGGGCTCGCCAGCTCCTGTGAGGTTTTGATTGGTAGGGGTGCTCCTCAGCTCTCGTGAGTTGTTGATTTGTTCCCGTGGCTGTAGGGAAGACTTTGGAATTTGGTTGCCCGGTGTGGTAAGCAAAGTGGGTGTAGATTTATTCCCATGGCGGTAGAGCATACTTGGGATTTTGGTTGCCCCCTCGCGGTATGCGGAGCGGGGTTAGGTTTTCTGCATTGTCCGTGATAGTTGACGAAACAAGTTTTAGAAGGAGGGATCTCATTTGCTCGTGAAAGCCGACGAAGCAAATTTACTTAGTTATCTAAACTGCCCGTGATAGTCGACGAAGCAAATTGACTAGGTTTTCTAAATTGCCCGTGATAGTCGACGGAACGAATTTAGTATGGGGGTTTTAATTTGCTCGTGATAGTCGACGAAGCAAATTGGCTAGGTTTTCTAAATTGCTCGTGATAGTCGACGAAGCAAATTGGCTAGGTAATTTTTGTAATGTCCGTGATAGTCGACGGAACACATCTATTAGAGGGCTCGCGATTGTTCGCCCGCACCGATATCGTATGTTCATGGTATTTGTTTAGGATGTTCCTAAACCGTTGTTATGGCTTGTCATAAATGCACGTGAAAGCTAAACATGAGACTTGAAGAATTCACGTGAATGTAGTTTTATCTTGTAGTGATTCCTTTTTACAAACATTGGCAATCCAACTAAATGCATGAGTTATTTTGGGATTTGCTGGCAATAAATGCATGACCCATTTTAACATATGATGTTGTTTAAGGAGTATCTAAATGATTTTCGAAATTGATGGTGTGATGAATCACGCCGATGAAGTCATGAATGTTGAGTGAAAAGAAGATGTGATGCATTTGATAATCTCTATGCAATTTTTGCCTGGGTCTCCTTTAAATTGCTCATCTTCGAAGATTGTCAATCCCTTTCGATCAACTTGATCCATAGTTCGTGCTAATGCTGAAGCGATTTTGAACTTGTTGTCCTGAGGTATATCTTCTTGGTGGTAGTTGCGCGAAGATATACTTTGTGAGCTAAGGTAATGATGTGTTTTATCTCTGTTCTTCTCGTCGGTCAAGTTTGGACCCACATATTTCAGAGTTGTGCATCTCTTGGTATGTGCAGTATATTGGTTCCCTCTCCTTCTGACCCTGAAGTTTAAGGATAATAAGTTGGATGGTTGGTTTAATGAGATTTGAATGTTCTCAAATCCCTTGAGATTTCTTCATAAGCTCATGAGTGAAGTTGAATAATCTGATTCTTGGGTACTCAGACTTCCCCTTCTTCCATACTGCACCGTTTTTGCCCCCAAAGATCTGTTGCTCACTTTCTAATCTCCAGAACAAAGAGTGACTTTATCAATCTTGACTTAAGATGAATGCAACAATGTTTGAAAATGTTTATTGGAGAATTAATAATGAAAGCCATATTAAGACTTTGCTTTCGTGAAGTGTGTGCAAATTGGATAAAATCGTTTTCGCGTGGTAGTTGTCATGTGGTCAAATTTGATTTTTTCAATAAAAGAAGTGTAAGTCAAGCCATGAGAATATCAGTAAGCCCTCACTCTCACTCTTGCTTTTGATTTTGCTCGCTCTCACTTCCACTTTTGGTTCTGCTCACCACTAATTCCTATAGGTGATTTGAGTGTACGACATTTCAGCTACCATTAAGATTCTGGTCACCTTGAGATGTCTCATTTTATGTTGGTGGCCAACTGCGTTCCTTGTGCAGCAACGTGGAAGACCTTGGTGTGATTGATTTAGGATACCTTCCTATGGCTTCGTTGTGGACGTTGGTTTCTCATGAATGGGGTTTTTGTCCGATATGACTTTGATGGTAGGAGTCTTCTTGCTCTTGAAGTGTGGTCTGTTCAGATGGGTGACAGATAAGTCAGATTTTGATATCACCCCTAAGGCTTCTTGTAGAGGGACTCTGGTTTTGCCCCCAATGTATGAGATTGACATGATGGGTTGAGAACCACTACTATCACGAACTTTTTTGGGCGAAGATTTGTTTGAAAATGTCGCCAGTCTTGGGCTTTTTTTTTTTTTTTTTTTTTTTTTTTTTTTTTGGGAATGTGTGTTTGGCTGGCTTTGCCCCCTGTCTTTGAGATTATGGTTTCAAGAGTCGTGGTTTTGAAGTTTTTGCGAATGTAATCTGGTTATGGAGTTGTCAAGATTCTTGATTGACCTCTAAATGTTGATTATGGTGAAGATTCAACTTCCGACTTGCTCTCAAAATGATGAGTCCTTGGATGATGTGATTTCGGCTATAACGACTTTCTTATCATCAAAGTTTACTACTTGAGGGTCCTTCTTGTCGTATCTTGAGATTGATCGTGCAAGAATTTGGCTTGGTGCAGACAGTTGGTACTTCAAAAGCTAGACAGGGGCACCTAATTTGTAAGTCTCACGATATTTTGTTTGTTTTTCTTTTATCCTTTGCTTTTTCTTTTTTTTTTTTTTTGCTTTTCATTTTTTTTTTGCGTGTGGGACTTACTTGACTCTGTCATGCCCCCGACTGTGCTTCTTTCTTCATTGATCTAGAATTTGTCTTTGGTAGGAGTAGTATCGAAAAGTGGAGAGTTTGTCTTGATGATTGATAATGTGGGTGCCTCTTCTCGTTGGCTAGGTTGAATAGACTATTCTTTTTTCCGTACAAGCGAGGATTCTGACGCAATGTGCTTGTTTGTATATATGAGTGCTTCACTCGTGAGACTCTGAGAGGGTTTTCTTGCTATTATAGAAATGTTTGGCTCCATGTGCATCGGGGTTTGGCTATTTGACTTCACGTAAACTGAGCCTCAATTTGGTGGTGAAAGTCGACTATAATGGTGACGAGATTCTACAAGTAGCATGATGTCGTATACTCATTACACCTTTTGACTATTCATGGTCACCAGTAGGGTGTTTATCTCTCGATTTTAGCAAAACACGTACACTCATAACACCAGTGGTGTTCAAATTATTGACAGTAGCATGGTGTTTATAATCACTTGACACCAGTGGGGTACTCACATTTTTTGGCATGAAAATCTCATGGCTTTAGCTTGAAAATAAAACTGGATTTTGATGGCTTTCATTTTTTAGAAAATAAATTCGTTTTTTCTTAAGATCGGAAGTGGCATTTGTTATTTTGAAAAAAATCATTGATGCGAACTCTTAAATTAAGATTGACACTGTTCACTTGATGCTCCAAAGAGGTCGAAACGCGAAAGACCTTTTATTCATGACGGTGAAAGCAAAAGTGATACATATTTTGTTATGGAAAATTATCTCGATAGTTCATTTATTAGATAGGATCAACATCATCCTTGAATCGAGCTTTGCCTTGTAGTTCATCCACTAATTCTCGTGAGTTGGCAGTGGATTCTTGTTGGCGTCTGGACGTTTTGGCTCTTCTTCGAACTTCAACCAACCAGCTTTCATTATTTGTTGGACTTTGATCTTGAACATTCGACAATCTTCAGTTGAGTGTCCCGCGACTCCTGAGTGGTAAGCACAGTGTTGATCTGACCTGTACCAATTTGGATAAGGAGGTTTCATTGGTTCACATGGTATTGGGGAAATTAGGTGACTCTGAATTAGTTGGGGGAGAAGTTCAGTGTATGTAATGGGGATAGGGTCGATTTGGAAAGGTTTTTTGTATTTCCCGGAATTGTTCTGGTCTTGGTTATTTGGTGGTGCAACTTGTGTCGGGCCTTGGATCGTTCGTTGAGTTTGAAAAACTGGATGTTGATTAATTATGGCAAGGTTTGCAACATGGGGACGCGCTTGATTGGCCTGAGGTAGATGATCCCACCTTCTCCCTCTTGATGATTCTGTTTGAGTATAATGGACTTCTGCTTCTCCCCTTCGGGATTGGTGCGGTTTCTTAGAGGCTTCTGGGATTTCCAATTTTCCTAGCTTAATCCCCTTCCCTATTCGTTTTCCAATTACTAACAAATCAGCAAAGTTTGTTGTAGTGATTCCTACCATGCTGTTGTAATATGGAGGCTTTAGTGTTTCGAAGAAGGTCGAAACCATTTCTTTTTCTGACAACGGGGGTTGAACATCTGCGGCCTTTCCTCGCCACCTCTGTGCATATTCACGGAAAGATTCATTTTCTTGCTTTTCCATGTTACGTAAATCTTCTCGGTCAGGAGCTAGATCTTGGTTGTGCTTGTAATGTCTTATGAACGGATCAGCTAAATCTTGCCACCTCTTCACCTTCGATCTTTCGAGTTGCATATACCATCTTAGCGCCGAACCACTTAGGCTATTCTGGAAGCAATGTATCATGAGCTTGTCGTCTCTAATGTGGTTAGCCATTTTGTTTCAATACATGATCAGATGGTTTCTGGGGCACGTGGTACCGTCATACTTTTCAAACTCTGAAATTTTAAATTTATTGGGAATTATTACGTCTGGCACTAGGCACAATTGTTTGGCATCTGTAGAACCATAGGATTCTACCCCCTCAATGGCTCTCACCCTTTCATCCAGGTATTCCCATTTTTCTTTTAATAGGACGTCGTCCATGGCTTCTTCCAATTTGTCTTCCTCTCGATCATGTATTGGAGATCCCATGTTCTTCTTTTCAAATACGTCTTTTGAGGGTATGACGGGGATCTTGGCACTAGAAGCTTCACCCTTCATGTTCCCATCGCGATCTTCTTCATCAGAGTGTATTTCTTCATCGTTAGATACTACCCCTTTCCCTTTAGCTGATAAGATATTTACTATCATGTTCAGTTGATCCTTCATTTCATCGAACCCGGCTAGCTTTTCATCGAATCCGGTTATCTTTCCTTCAATGTCGCTTAACTTTTTCTGGAACGCTTCCATGACGAACTCGAGCTTGGATCTAGTTAAGTACTTGAAGTCCTGACTTTTTCCTTGTGGACGAGCAATTTTAAGGAAACCTGATTTTGTCTCAACAGTGTTAAATTAATTTTGTTCTTTATATTTATGCATGATGCTTATGCAAAAATGCAATGATGTATGAATGCAAAATCATTTTTCATCTCATGCATGCATTTTTAAGCTTCTTATGATAAAATTGTTTTGGGTGAATGAAAATCTTATGAGAGAACAATGTTTATGAATTTTCAAAACGTTTTTCATTAATGCAATCATACAGTTTTACGAGTAAAAGATAAAACGCACATCATTACATCGTAATCAAACATACATCTGGATAAGCAAACACATATCATTACATCATTACCCTAATTAGGTAGACATAGGGCTTTCGAACAGCGTAACGACACGGTTTCAGGGTGTCTTTGGGGATTGTTTTGGATGGTCGGGGGTAGCTTCGAAGTTTACTATATGCTGGTTAAGGAATTCCTAGGGATTTGGCTCCCAAGTTGTATCCCGCCCTAGCTCTTTCGAACTGGCTGGATACCTCGAGATCATCCTCGGATCCGAGTTCAACTTGGTTGGAAAGTTTTGCGTGACTACCACTACTGTGGATGTCACGGTACTCCTTTCGATTTTCTAAAGGGATAGCTCGGGCATAGAGCTTTTGTGCATGAATGCATAATTTAAATTTGCGAAAATATAATTGCGCAAATAAGTAGTAAACACCCAACACGTAAAAGAAAATAAGAAAACTTATCGACTTAATAAGTGTAGCTCGACTCTCGAAGTTCCCCAGCGGAGTCGCCAACTGTCGCAACCGTCCCGTCCGGGGGGTCCGTACGTCGTCGCGTCGGCTGTTTTGGGAGTCGCCATCGATCTTACTTGGAGTGGATCGAACACTCTTCGAATCGGCTCTAACCTTAGGGTCAGAACCGAGATATGATCTGCGGAAATGAAGTTCTGGGTTCGGGAGTACGGTTACGTGTGGGGAAGTGAAATCACACCCCACAACGCCCTAAATCGGTACTACTTAAGTCGATAAGTTTTTTGTACGAGTTGGGTGTATTTTAGTAATATTTTGTAATTTTAGGGTCTCACTGGACCATTGAAGAAACTAAATCGTATTAGTTGTAATTAAATTATACGTCCACTGACGTAAAAGATATAATTAATTTGTTAGTTGGACTCGAACCTTACCGGTTGCCTACGTACCCGTTAGACGGGATCAAAGTCCACGTAGTTCATTAGGACTTTGAAAATTTAATTGTAGCTTTTACCACGTTCCACTGAACGTAATTTTGTTTTATAATTTTTGTTAATAAAACTTCATTTAGATTATTATGATGTTAATAATATGAATGCAAGAATTTTAATCATTAAGAAGAAATTCGATGTACTCAACAAGAAGCAACACTAACTTAATTCGCATTTCATATTTCGTATTAAGTATTTTAAATAAGTAAAAAGAAACGAGATAGTTAAATTAACGCACAATGGGCCAGTAGCCCAACTGGACAAAATGTCAGCCGTTTGTCCCATATGAGTCCGTGGACCTGGGTTCGAAACTGGTTAACCTTTATTTTTGTGGATTTTTCGTTTCACTGTGGGGATGGGGGAAGGGTATTTTGGTAATTGCTCAAAAACGCGGTGGCGCGGCCGCGTAATTAGAACGAAACCCTAAGGGCAATTTAGTCTTTTTGAACGATGGGGTATATATAGTCTCTAAAAACCCTACCAAGCGGCCGCCCCCCTCTCGTCTCTCTCACCTCTCTCGATCCTTCCACTCTCTCTTCCTCTTCCAGAAAAAAAAACCAAACCCTAGCCGAAAAAAAAAAAAAACCGCCGCCCTCTCCTCTCTGCGAAACCCTAACCGCCGCCGCTCTCCCTCTCTATCTCGCCTCGTCACTTATCGCCCCGTCCGAGCTACGAGGACGACGATGACAACGACATGCGCCGCCGGTGGTGATAAAAATCGAGTTTGAAGGTTCGTTTCTTTGTTTATTCTGTGATTTCTACCGTGTTCAAATATGATTTTAGGGTTTCAAGTTTCTAATCCCTATTTTATTTTCTTTTTATTTCCGGAAAAAGCAAACCCAGGGCCGAGATGGGCCTCGATCTAACTTCCCCTTCTTCGATCTACTCTCTTTCGTAGAAACGACGAGGATGATGAAGAGACCGGGTTAAGATTTTGTTTGCATGTCGGATTTTGGTGGATTTTAGATTCAAAATTAGGATTTTGATATTTTATTTTTGTTTTTATTTGTGAGAGGGTTTTGGTCGAGGAGAAGGTGGCTTCGGGCGGCGAGTTGCCGGCGGCGACAGGCCGACGACGACACAGGTAGGTTTTTTTTATTTTGTTATATATTTTTTATTTTGATTTAATATCCCTTCAATTGACTCTGACTTCTATTCTTGTATTGATGCAGGTAAAAAATTAGATCTAGGTAGGTCTCCTATAACTCTCTTAATTTTGGATTTATGAGATATAAAACTGAAGCTGGATTACACTATGATAAGGTTGTGAGTGAGTTTGACTATATGGAATTTTGGTTTTTATTTGTTTGTGGATGGTTGCGGATGTGAATTTTGGTGGTGCCGGAAATTGCTAAAAAAGGTAACGAAAATGGGCTACCGCTTGGAATTTTGACATATTACAAATTGCCAAAAATTATTTTTCTGTGATGGAGATGTAATTAACATCCTCTAAATTGCTTATCTTAGCGATTATAAGTCACTGCCACTTTTGGTGATTTTTGCTAGACTATGGACTAAATCACTGCTGCTATTGATTATACTAAATTATAGATTCTGAATCACTGCTACTGCTTGTGATTTTGTTAGATTATGATTTTTGGTTGTTAAACTTGGTAAGGGTTTGTGAATCAAAAATTCGTAGTGTGATATGGTTGCTTATATTTGGATTTTGATTTGATTTGTTTATGTATGATGATCTAGTGTTTATAAACTATATACTAGAAGGGAATATGAAAGTATGGTAAAAAAAATTAAACTAGACCATTAATTGATGTGAGAAGTAAGTAAATACTCGATTGAAAGAAGCTTGATGCTGAAATTAATATGAGCAAATCTTATTATGAGTTAATAGATTGCTTGAATATAAAGGGGTTTGTAAAATAAATCGCTTGAATATGAGTAGGCAAATTGGTAGACGATTATATAGAAATCATGCTAAATGAGATGAAATTTACCTAGAATCATGGAAGGAAAGTTAAAAGCACCAACCTTGTTAAAAATTTCTGCTTCCAGAGCGATTCCTTGATGCTGCTCCATTCCATCTTCTACTCAGTTTGGTGTTGTGATGAAGAGATTAGAATGTTTCTTCTTATTTCTGCCCGTTTTTTTTTCATCCTTCCCCCCTCCCCACACGAAGAGCTCACAGAGTTCATTTAAAGCAAACTAAACTGCCACGTGTCGCTCTCTGATTCGAGCATTTCTTTATTTCGACCTTGAAGAGCGTGCCACCCTGCTGAGGTCGGTTGTGGATATGATTTGGTTAGACCGAATTGGTCAAGGTAGGTTTATGGTCGGTTTTTAGGCCGAACTGGTTGGCCGAGTTGGGCCTATTGGGTTTGGGCCGGTACCTGGCCTGGTCTAGTCTTGAACCTGGGCTCTGTTTTGGGCCGAATTGGGTTATGTTTTGGGCCGAATTGGGCTCTGTTATGGGTTGCATTCTGATCGTTTCTTTTTCTCTTTGCAGGTTCTTGGTCTGGTTTTGGCCCAAGATGATGATCAATGGAGGCCCAAACAGCCTTAATTGGCAAAGCCTCCAATTCTGATTGGTGCCCAAAAGAAAAAGGAAGAAGTCTTTTCTGTTTATTCATTCTTAATTCCTTGTCAAATGTAATAATTATTAATTGTACATTTGTACTTTGTAATTATGCGTATTATTTTTGCGACTTATAATTAGAATGACCATGTAATTATTGTATGGCCCAACTATTCAATTGATTGTTTCCACCCAATTTGCTTACTTTTTCTCCAATCGTGACCCATATTCCAACTTCTTAAATAAGTAGTTCACAATTATGCATTTTGACCAATATTAGTAGGATTACTATGGCCTTCTTATCTCATTTGACCTAGTTTCAAATCTCTGTCACTAATCATTAACAGTGGTACTAGCATAGTCGTGACGGCATACTATTGTTATTCTAAATAAAGCGAATTTGGTAGTCATTAGCTACTGCTAATCCTACCTAGTACAGATATTCGAACTAAACAGAAAGAGGACTTCGAAATTATTGGTACTTATTGATTTGCCACTGCTAATCTCAACCAACATCGTCCAAACTTTCACTTGGGTTTTCTTTTTAATTCTTAAATGGAATATTCTTCCGAATTTTGAGTAGGATGGTTGCTCCGGACAAAATGTGGTGTCTACACATGCGTTTGGACTCAATTGTCAATCTCAACCAAAATGAAAAGTATAAAAAAATACTAAAGTCGATAATACTCGCTCATGACCCAATAAAAAGGAAAAAGTGAAATAAAAAAATACTAAACCGAACGAAACTCCGTCCCGATATAAAAGTCGCCAACATCGAGTAGATATTGTATGGATTTTCGGTAGCGACATTGGGTTCAATTGTGATCGTACTCAACAAAAAGGAAAAAGAGAAAGAAAAAACAAAAAAGAGGATGAAACTCAGTCGGTCGGTCCCGATACAAAACTCGTGGTAGCGGCCTTATGAAACGATGGTGGGGAACAACTTAGGATTTCGCCGATAGTATTTCAAGATGGGTTGCAGAATGGTGGGCAAAGTCGATGATATGTATCAAGTTAGGATACCCATGTGTGTGGGCTCAATTGTGATCATGCTCAACAAAAAGGGTGAAAATAAAAGTAAAAAACACTAAACATGATGAAACTCGGTCCCGATACAAAACTCATGGTAGCGGCCTTGGGAAACTGTGGTGGGGAACAATTTAGGATTCCGCTAACAGTATTTCGAGATGAGCTGCAAAATAATGAGCAAATGCGATCATTTGTGCAAAAAGGCATAGAAGAAAACCTAGCTAACAATAACAAACACAAAGGCGATGATTTGTGAAAAAAGTTATAGACAAAACCTAACGAACAATAATAAAACACAAAGGCGATGATTTGTGGAAAAAGCCATAGACGAAAAACCTAGCGAACAATAACTAAACACAAAGGTTGTAGAATGAAGAGTGAGGTGAAAGAAAGGTTTGGAACTTCCCCACTTGCACTCGGAAGAGTGTGAGAGTCACTACTGAATAGTAACTCACATGTTATTAATTTATATATTAACATATATTAATACTAATCTGCATCACTAGTAGAGCGAATAATCATATTGGATTAGTTTAACAACGGTAAGAGTTTTGGGCTAATTGAGTAACAAGGATATTATCCCAAGTTTTAGATTGGGAGGTACAAGTTCGAATTCTCTAAATAGTAACTAAAAAAACAAACCAATCACCCTTATTCAAAAGAAAAAAAGAGTATCGGATTATTTGATATCAGTATAGGACTAAAGTATTCGAGTTGTAATAGCTAGTATTGGTACTAAATGGTAATTGTGTCAGTTAGCCTAACTAGTTATTGTCAATGTTTTCAGAACTGGGCCGAATGTTGAATCAATAAAGTTAGTGGTTGATGGTTCAACGTTATAGAATCTTTTATTAACCGTTGATAGAGTCGTTCATGCGCTATAACGTAAAAGACATATATCGTTAATAGTAGTGAATTTATCACTTATCATAAACAATGCAAATCCATATCATCTATCGCAAAAATGTTTTAACAAAGTATTCAAACTATCTCACAAAATAAATCATAAATTTTCTCTTATGAAATTTTAGTTAGTAATGAGGGTGACAATCCATAATGGACGAGAGAAAGCTAACAATGAGACCGAGAAATGAAGAAAAGGAAGTATAAATAAAATTAGTGATTGAGGTTGGATGATCTTAGTTTACGTTAAAGTCATTTTCCTTAATGTTTGTGGTTAAAATAGTGAATTAGTGAACCAGTTAAACCGGGATGGTTCATCTGGTTTCATGTCAAACCTTCAAAAACCATTTGGTTCATCTCTAGCCTTCCAATTAAAAGAACCGAACCATTATTGTAATTGGTTTAGTGATTCTACTGCCCCAGCCATTGATCCGATAAGGTTTTTATAACAATGATTATTATATGTTGGATGTATCAAGTCATTGTGATGCTAGTAAATATACACGCGTCATTCTTCTACAAAATAATAATAATTATGACGAAATTATAATACACATAATTTCTCCAAAACTAAACTTCAAACCTGTCCCATGACATCACCATCTTGTATTCTCGAACTCGTATTCGAGCCACTGAACCCACTTACTTGCATCTCCGTTCATGTGGTACGAGGCTAGCAAAACATGTTGTTTCTCAAGTACCCTTTGATGTGGAAATAATTTTCTATCCTCGCAACAAATTCGGAAGTTCTCTATACAAAAATGTTATGTGAGGAATTTCTCTGTTCAAAATTTCTCAACAAAAAAAAAAATACAAAATTATACGTCAACAACTTCTATGTAATTTTTTTTTCATGTACAAGTTCTTTTGTCAAAAATAGATTTCAATGATACATACTAGTTTTGTACAAAGTTTACAGGACCAAGCGACAACATCCATGACAATCCTCGCGCTGTTGCTTGTGATTTCCGTCTTTAAAACCTCACTACCTCAGGCATGCTGCCTCTCCCCTGTTCCGCTCTATAACTGAAGAAAATCCTAGCCGCTTTCGAGTCACTCGCTAACACTTCAAAAAAAACTTTTGTTTTTGCGATAAGCACCTTCGCCTTTCACCAGCAGTCCTCGGTGGAACCGAATAGTGAGCCGCTTCATATATCATTCGTCCTCACTTTCAGTGGCTATCTAGAGGTCAAGGTTCATCTTTCTCTCACAAAGTAATTTTTTGCATAAGTTATGATAATTTGTGTTGTCAAATTAAAAACGTTTGTTCCTTATGTTGTTGGATTATGTGTGTTGTATCTAAAATCATTGGATGAAAGCAGTGATAATTTGTAAGTAAGTGTATGCTAAAACCTATAGATTACGGAACACACAATATGTAATTATTAATCAAATTCATTACTTGTTAATAATGAAGGAAAGTGTGAAGAACGGTTGAATGAAGGATTATCTCATTCACATTGCCCAATTAGGATGAGGGCTTTGCATTGGTAACCAAGGGGTTACAGGAGCCCTATAATGGGGCAGGTAGAGTCACGATAAGTTGAATCATGATGATTAGAAAATCACGAGAATGATGGTAAAATACTAACAGTCGATAACTAGTCAGTTTTGGATTAAAACAATACTGATTACGAATCAAAAGAATTCAGATATTAATAAACGAGTTTTGGATCATGCGAGGCAAGGCATAGGCACTAACAAATCAATGTAGGCATGTGTAACGTGTTTGTGGTCCATAGTGAGTTGAATTTAGGAAGAGTTATAGCAAACATGATTGCCAAAGTTACATACAGAACCTTTGCATTATGCAAATGATGACGTGGTGAAGATTTGAGTTAATAATTAGGAATATTGATTAATAATAAATGAAATACGTTACAAAAAATATCACAACGGATTAAATTGTTATGTAAAAAATAATTTACTTTGCAAAACCTTTGTGTAATGTAAAGAGATTATCAACATTTTAGTTAATAACAAGGGAGTTTTCATTCAATCTTATACTAAGGAAGACTTGCATGATAAGCTCGTTTAATCGATAAATAAGAAATAATTAGTCATGGATGGAGGGAATGTTTGAGTGAAAAAAGTGACTATCCAGTAACGCCGAATGAATGAAGAATAATCGAGTCCCATAAGCACTATAGTGCACTGCCCTATTGAGAGAAGGGGTTGCATTGGCAACCAAAGAGGCTAGAGAAACCATATAATGGGTCAAATGTCAATAAGTCTAGTCATGAATCATGATAAGTTAGATCGTAATGAGTTAGGTCACAATAACTAGTGAGTTCACAAATATACGTACTAGTAAAATACACTACCAATTCATAAATTGGTTTGATTTTGGATAAGATCATTAGCAATTACGAATCAAACGAATCTGATTATTAATATATACTAATGTATTAATAAACACTCGCAAGTCATTATTACATTGAATAATGCCAATGCACGCGACATTTAAGAAATGGGATTTAGATCGAGTTCCGTCTCGATTGAGACAAACATTTGAATTACCACCTTTAATTATAAAATAAGAAGTAGTACAAAGTACAAAGATGATCGCCAAATGTAAGTCGGAAGCTAACATTATTATGAAACTTTTTAACCAATAGACAGCAAAGTCTGAATCAGAAATGAAGGAATTCTTTCTCCTTCAAGCATTCAACGGTGTCCTTAAGCGACTCCTCCAGCGGGATGAACTTGATCCCCAACCCTTCTGCTTTCTCCTTTGATACCCCAAATCCAGGCAAGTTCATAATATCCACTTCTCCACATCTGCTGCCACAAAGTAAAATGAAACAAACCCAGAGTTATGTTGGCAAAAACTATTATTGAACTTAACACAGAACAACACAATGGAAGGAAAGGGCCTAGCAAGTACTTGTCAGCAAGAGGCAATGTTGGGTAGAGCTTATGAAGAATCTCCAAAACTTGAGACAATGGCACACTGCTTTCAACTAAGCAGTATCTACCAGAAGCTGATGGAGTCTCAAAAGCTTTGAGATGAGCTTCTGCAACATCTCTAACATCAACCACCAAAAAATGGGACAACGGGCTGCTGTTATTCCCTACAAAAAAATCAATCACTAATCACACCTTTGAAGAACGGGGGTGGTTAATCAAAAGGGTTAGAACAGTTTCCTTCTTCTTCTCTTTCTTGTCTTACCATTAATAAGGTTGAGAATGACCTCAACTGAGAAGCAAAGACTGGGCTGTAAAAAGGGACCAATTACAAGGCCAGGATGTATGGTTACCATATCCACCCCATTCTCCTTTGCAAAGTCCCATGCAGCAATCTCCGCCAACGTCTTGCTAAGTTGGTACCAAATCTGTAAGAAAGGAGAATATTGACAACTCTACTGACGGTAAAAATAGCTCTAAACGATCATATTGGTTATGGCGACCTTAAGGTCCTTGCAGTGTTCTGGATCGGAGAACCAAGTCTCGTCAGCAACTGAATCTTTGTTTACAAGTTTCCCTGTGTAGAAAATTGATGCGGTGGAGGAGGTTACGATCACTCTCTTTACAGAAGGAGATTTCGCGCATGATTTCAGAACATTGAGGGTTCCTTTCACCGCAGGATCAATTATCTCTGCCTGGGGATCAGCGGCCGAGAAGGAAACAGGGGAAGCAGTGTGGAAAACTCCGGAGCATCCTTCTATGGCGGAGTCGAAAGACCCTTCTTCCAGCAGCTCTGCTTTGAAAAGTTGCAACCTTTCCTTGGCTCCGTCCAACCCAAGTAAGTGGGCTGTCTTCTTTTCATCAACTTTTGCGGTTTCGCCCAAAAACAGAGGAGTCAAGTCAAGTCAGAATGAAAGAACATGGGAAAAGAAGGAAAGAAAGAAAACAGAGTACAAGAGAGATTCTGACATGGGTCACGAACAGAAGCTTTGACTGTGTATCCATGGTGAAGTAAAAGCTTGACAAGCCATGATGCTATGAAACCTGAAGCCCCTGTAACTGCCACCACAGCTTTCCCACTCATGATCTCCAAACCTCGTTTCTATCGAGCCCCGCTTCCCTTTTTCCCTCTTGGAAACAGAATATTTGTACCGAGAAAATACAGGGGAGCTAACAGGGGAATACTGAAAGCCGCGGAGCGGAGGCCGGAGGGAAGCAACGTGGTAGATGATGAAGATGATGATATAGGGTAAAATTCGACATTTGTGGCCTCAATACACTTTCGCATATCCAAATGGACAGATGAGAAAGTGGTGATCCCCCGGCGGTTCGGGCCACCATTACAGAAGGTCAGAAGCAACATTGATAAACCGATCAAAGTTTGGGCCGGGTCATCAGAGCTGAGTGGGTATCTTATGGAATATAGTTTTGGGTCATATCGAACTGCCATTTCATGTGAATCTCCTCTCCTAATCCTAATCCTAATCCTAACAATACTTTATAGAGATTCTTGTCAGGAACCCCTTAATCTCCCTTTTCCTGTTCTCTGAGCAATCCACGGAGGGATCGTTTAGTCTTTCCCCAAGTGATCAAGATGGGCCTCTAATTATTGCAGCATGCGGCAGAAACAGAAGTGTAATGCGCTAGCCCTCTACTTATTTCCAGGTACCCTTTCCAATCGAGCTTCATGCAAAAGAAGCCAATTGAATTCAATTAATTTGCACCTGTGCACCAACATCATTATAATTAACCCGGACCGATAATCATAGCTAGTAAATACTCCGTTTAATACATGTATATGTATCCGTACATATTTTATCTGTTCAAAACTTTTTTATTTGTATTATTTTCAAACTATTTGGTTTTCCTGTTCATTTGATGGCTCCCGTACTAAACACGTATAAAATCCGTATAATATCCGTATTTAATGAATTAAATTGTAAAATTTACTATTATTTATATATTTTTAAAATAATTAATTTTTACATATTTATGACTATTAACGTACTAAACGTAACATTAGATTAAAGACTAACTAAAATATCCGCATGTATTTTATACGTACCTTTCCCATATTGTATTTTCCTAACTATGCTGATAACTACATTCTCCTATTCGGAGCGGACCTAGGTTAGGGAGAGGGTACGCTTTCACTTGAAATTTTGGTGAAAACTTCGTGTTTCGTCGTAATAAAATTTTGAACCTATAATCTTTGTCACACTTTAAAAATTATAATTGACGCATATGATGCAACTGCAAGCTGTGAAAATACGTTTTTTACTATGAAGATAATCAATAATGATCTTCAAATCGGATTAGTGACCAATCTATAATGATCGTTGGATTACATTCATTGAAAAATATTTGAGTTGAAAATAATCAATTAATTTATTTCACAAACCTCTCATAATATAAATTCAACTCATTGTAAAAATCAATGAAACTGTATACTTCATAACTTTGATTTTTATTTACATTTTTTATTGTTATTGTTATTGTTATTTTTATCGAATACTCTTATTGACATACTTAATCCACATATTGATAATTTTTTAACTTACGAATTATTGCATGCATTCTTTCTTTGTCATTGTCACTCCTATTATACTTTCTCTTTAAGGTTCCTATTGAAACGTTGTCAATGTTTTTCTAACCTCAGTATAGTTTTCCTACTAATGGCCCATTTACAATTTTCTACGTTCTAACATGTTAGTATGTATTAGTAGTAGAAATTAATCTTTTCAATTCATGTATATTCATGAGTTTTAGAGGATTAAATTGCATTTAAGTGCTACAAATCTTCTACTGTGATTTTAAATTTACTTTCCAAATTTTATTAAGAATATAATATGCACGATAACATCCTTATTTTTAGAAAGAGCTAATGGTTGTTTTTTTTAATTACACACTTCCTACATTAAGATTGTGCTTATTAGTTATTACCATATTTAGTGAGTTAGACTTATATCCATTGTGAAACAATATAATTGTGACCGATATTTTAAATGAATGTGAGGTCAATATGCAATCCCAATTGATATATGATTTGGTAACTCAAAAGAGAAACCGGATTTCTTAATGTCGGGTTCCAAGAAAGTGGCAGGCAAACAATCCCAACACATGCATTATTCTTCTTCTCGATATTATATATTGACTCAAAGGTAAACTAACAATAACCACGCAAAATCAACTCTATGATTCAAGTTCTTAAATATTCTTAATATGACAACAAATTTCCAGGGTAATTATATTTTGGTTCAAATTCCCAAAGGGAAAATCAAGCACATTTCGCCTCTATTTCGTGGAGAGATAGTTTACACTATCAAACTTCAAGACCAGCCTAACAGTGTGAGTTTATAGACCAAACAAATTGGCCATCAAGTTTGAATCAAAATACCGAGATCGAAGCATGCATCGATATTCGAGTCATACCAGCTTATTTCATGTTGATCAAACAATATAGAGTGACAAAAAGTGCAACCAAAGAAAATTTATTTTTCGTTTGGATTACGATTCCCAGTTCAAATTTACTTCAATGTGATGTGGATAGAAAAAAAAGTAGATAATTTTAAGTTTTTCTATGAGTTAGATAGAATCTCGAAAAATACTATGAAGTTGATCACTTAAATTTCCATATCTCAAAATACTAATTATACCGTAGATTATGCAATTGATGTAATGCATCCGGACAACTGGCCGGGCCCGTAACTAGTTGGATTAATGTAGGTTGCATAGCCATATTCGAGATTGTTTTGCGAATGAGTAAAAAAAAATAGTTAATTAATTAAAAGCTCAAGTAAACCAAAGGCTAATTCACTGTTGCATACGACAAAATCTCCACAATCCCATTTTTTCGGAAAATAGCCATTGTTTATTATTGTAGTTGAGTTACTTTCTATTGTTACGAAAACATAGGGCATCTTTTTAGGGAGTTTCTAATTGTCGCCCTAATTTTTTACAATTGTCCTAACCTATAAATTATTATTACATTTTTATCCTTCTCTTTTTCAATTAAAAAATATTATATTCTAACTAGTAAATAAAAAAACTCTCGTTAGCCATTTATTCCACCACCGCCGACCTGAACCTGCCGGCCACCATCTACCACTTTCCGTCAGAGGAAAGGAAGCCGAGAGTTATATTTTCCATGTTTGAGTAAACGTTGTCGACGCAGCCTAACGTTACCATCGCGGTTGCTTCCGGAAGAGGTTGATGATGGTGGCCACGGGCAGCGTGAGATAGTCAAACATAACGTCCATCAGTTTCGCATCGGCTGCCATGGACCATGGTACAAGTATACAACCAATTTCTTCTCCCCTCTTCACGATCACCATCACCTTATTTGATTTAACATATTCACCCAACTGGTAACTTTATCATCTATTGCAAATAGAAGTTAGAAGATCGAGTTGTCCGAGCAAGGGGGGTAGAAATGAGACACACCTGGGAGAAGTAATTGCATCGGAGTGCTTGGGAGAAGTTACGGCAGCTGGGTGGACGGTGCTGATGGTGAATTCGGGAGAAATATGCATGCGACGACGGGGAGAACGAACGGATTAGGGATTTTAGGAGTGTTTTTTTTTTAATTTAGTTTATTTGATGAAGGACAATTTAGTAGTTTTATGTTTTAAGTTAGGGCGATAATAGTAAAACAAGGGCGGCGTTTAGCCATTCAATTTTTTTATAGCGAAATGCACTATTCACTAAGGGATTTTTATCCCATGTACCCAATTTCGCCATAAGCTAATTGTTATTTTCACTATTTTATGTGCTCATTGTTATTTGCACTACTTTAAGGTTTTTTAAATTTTCATATAACTTTTTAATCAAATGTGCTACTTTCTAATTTATTATTAAACCGCATATTGTGAGAGATTTATGTAATAACATTCTATAATAGTCACGTCAACCAACCTAACTATAAAAATCAACATATGTCACTCTTATCTAAAAAAAAAGTTACGTAAATTAAACACATTATGTAAATGTTATAGAGGATAGTTATTTGCACTTCTCCATGAGCTCTTTGTTATTTGCACTACTCTAAGATTTTGTATATTTTTATATAGCATTTTAAGCAAATGTGATATATTTTCTAATTTTATTATTAGACCACATATTATAGAAGATTTGTATAATAACATTTTATAACAGTTGGATAAATCAACGTAACTATAAAAAACAACATATGTCATCCTTATCCAAAAACCGTTATGTAAATTACAAACACATTGTGTAATTGTTATAGAGGATAGTTATTTGCACTTCTCTATGAGCTCTATGTTATTTGCACTACTCTAAGATTTTGTAAATTTTTATATAGCATTTTAATCAAATGTGATACTTTCTAATTTTATTATTAGACCACTTATTATTGAAGATATGTGTAATAACATTCTATAACAGTTACGTATATCAACCTAACTAAAAAAATCCACATATTTCACCCTTATCCAAAAATAATTACATAAATTACAAATACTTTAAGTAAATATTACAGAGGATAGTTATATCTTTTATGTCAATTAAGCGAAGGTAATACATGAGTCTTACGTAATGATTAAGACACCATGTAAAGCTAATGGAAGGATAATTATTTCTTATGTATCAATTAAGCAAACATATTAGTCATCTGTAATTATTAAGACACTACGTAAAACTTAAGGATATATATTTATTTCTTATGTAAACGTATGATGTATCTCTTTCTTAATGATAGAGACAAAAACCTGAAACTTATTTATGTATCATGCCACAACCGTTTTATGAATTATTTGATTTGAACTAAATTATTAATAAGTAGATGAAATTATAAATAATTAGTTTCTTACCGCTACGAAGCGAGGGTCAAAAAAACTAGTATCACTTGTAATTCGGAAAGTCCTTAAGAATATATAAGGACATTGAAAAACATCATATTCCATGTCAGCTTTGGTAATTTTTAAATTTAGCCCTAATTTTGTTTATTTTAAATTGTTACTAGTGCATGGTGTTACAAATTTTAAGGCTCAAGATAGAGTGTATAACCATGAGCTATGCATCAATCAGTATTTAAATCAAGACCCTTCATTCAGAAAATCAACATCTAAGGGTGGAGAATTAAATGTATTTTTATTTTTTCTTTATTTTATTAATCTACTCATATCTTCTTCGTTTTAACTCGGATTTCAAATTTTTTTTTTTTTGCACAAATGGAACGAGTTCGTTGTGCTCTACAAAATGATATCCATTTTCAATATATTTTTAGCAAAAAAAAAAAGTGCCTCTCGGTCAGTGGGCGGAGGGAGGTGGAGAGGACTTGATAAAAATCGAGGCACCAATATCCTTTAAATACATGGTCTTAGTATGATTTTTCAAATTTAGGACCCCGTACTCTCGTCGATGTTAGCTCACTTAAGGACCCCAATCAACACAAAATGCATTAGATACACATGCTTTAGTCTTATTGAATTTTTCAGGACCCTAGTGCATTCAAAGTCTGCCTACGCCACTACTCTCGGTACCAACTGTATACCATATGGTATCTTCTTCGTTTTTAATTCATTTTTGAATTTTTTTGCACAGAAGGAACGAGTTCATCATGATCTATTGGATCTACAAATTTATGGGTGAACACAATAGATGACCAAAAAATATCATACAATACCACATGGTACGTGGTGGTAGGGGTGGAAATTGGGGTGGGTGTGGTTACCCGCCCCACATTTTGTGGGTACCCACACCCACAAATTTACAATTATGCTACCCACAACCCGCACCGCAGTGGTTAGTGGGTAACCACTACCCACTGTGGGTTTGTGCGGGTTGGGTGTGGTTACCCGCAAAAGTCCATCTTTGCAAGCATAGAGTTCTAGTCGCCACTAACGTATTTGTTGTTCGTAACTAGACTATAGTGATATACACTTGTGTTGTTCGTGGAGAGACAATTTTGTACATCGATCTTACTCAATGTGGAGATTTTTTCTTTTTGAGTTTGGTATTCAACTTTTGTGTCAGAGAGCTGTGATTTCATATTTCCCCGACTAGAGGTAACATATGAAAATTAAATATGATCTTGTATTTTTTCACACAAAAGCAAAAACATACTGATAAAAGTTAAAAAAATTGTTAACTTTTAATGAATTGATTATTCTCCACTCTATCGATTATAGTGTTTTATAAACTAAAAAATTCTTACATAAAACTAATTAGGTGTGTCTTCTTTATTTGGTGGCTACTTTAATTTTTATCCTCGCACTTTTCACATACTATTATATTATAAAGTTAATTCACTAAATAAATATAATTAGTGTGGTTATTGTGGATTTTGTGGGTTAACCACGGTGGGTAGTGGATAACCACTAACCACAAAAATCGTTATTTTACTACCCACTACCCACAACTTGTGGGTATGGTTATCCACAATAGGTGCGGGTTGGTGCGGTTTGCGGATTATCCACAACCCGCAACCCAAACTTCCACCCCTACGTGGTGGTATCTTGTGGTACACAATGTTAAAAGTCATAAATGAAAATTAATATATTTCTATTATCATGTATTCAACCATCCTACAGTCTTGGTTTGTTCATACCACCATGATACGCTTTTCATACCATATGTATGCTCTTATTTCATTACCAGTCAATATCATATGGTATAGACTGGTAAAAAATGACTCTTTTTGTTCCAAAAATATATCAGAATGAATATAATTTTGAAGAGCACAATTAATCTCATCAAACTGTGCAAAAAAAAATCGACTTAAAACGAGTGAGAAATCGTCCGTTAAAGATTAATGAGGGAAAATTAAAGACTATTCAGGAGAGAAAAGGGGCGTTGATGTGACGGATTCTGTTTGGATTATGCATAGTTATTGACCACAAAGTTATTGACTAGATCCGCTCCCAATTTTTAATATATTTTTTGGTAATTACTACTTTTCCGCTCGATTAATCTTGCCCTAATTTTCCGTATGTGGTTTGTTTTTCTTCCATGTTCCATGAAAAGAATTAATTTATTTTTATTCACATTTAGATTTACAAAACTATTTTCTCTTTTATTTTGGTTTCTAGAAAAAATATTTAAGCACTTTTCATAATGAGACATTGTTCAATCATCCTAGTCACAAAGACACTGGTAAAACACACAAACAATTTATAAACCAGTGCGATTTGGATTTGATCATTAGCGATTACAAGTCAACCAAATTTGAGTTTTAATGTATCGTCGTGTACTAATAAATACTAGCAAGTCAATATTATGTTTGATAATGTTGCATGCTACATCTAATAAATTGGATTTAGATCGAGTTCCGTCTCAACTGAGACGAATATTTTAATTACCAGCTCTAATTATGAAAATACTGTACAAACATGATCGCCAATGGAAGTGAGAAACTTACATCAATATGAAACTTTTCAACCAATTGAAAGTAAAGTCTGAATTAGAAATGAAGGAATCCTTTCTCCTTCAAGCATTCAATGGTGTCCTTAAGCGATTCATCAAGCGGGATGAACTTGATCCCCAAACCCTCTTCTGCCTTCTTCTTAGATGCACCAAACCCAGGAAGCTTCAGAATATCCAACTCTTCACATCTGCTACCACAAAACAACAGAATCAAACAAACCTAAAAGCATGGTGACAAAAACTATAAAAACAACTTAAAGCAGAAACATCACAAAAGAAAGGGTTTAGTAGTACTCGTCAGCAAGAGGCAATGTTGGATAGAGCTTATGAAGAATCCCCAAAACTTCAGACAATGGCACACTGCTTCCAACTAAGCAGTATCTACCAGAAGCTGATGGAGTCTCGAAGGCTTTGATATGAGCTTCTGCAACATCTCTAACATCAACCCACCAAAAATGGGACATTGTGCTGCTCTTGTTCCCTGCAAATCAATCACTAATCACACCTTTGAAGAACAAATGGTAATTGTTAATTAAGGGTCTTCCTATGTAAAAAGTAAAAGGATCATCCACCATGTAAGGTTTCTATAATGACACTAACGAGATATTAATATTCATTACCTAAAAGGACTGTCCATTCAGTAATGAAACTTTACAATTGTTACGTAAAATACACGTCCAGTACGTAAAAGTTACAGAAGGATAGTTACTTTATACGTTATAGTTAAATCAGAAGCATTACGTAATGACTTATCATTTTACATGACGTAAGGTTAATATTTATTATGTGTAAAAAAGGATCGTCCATTATGAAGGCTTTGATAATGACCTTTTACAATCGTTATGTAAGATAACATACGTCACATTATATATGCCTATTGTATTTTACGTAACGGGACGTGTCACTACAGGTAAAAATATTCAAGTTACCTTACTTAGAAAATTTCATTAATTTAAAATGGTGAGAACAGATTCTTTCTTCTTCTGCTTCTTGTCTTACCATTAACGAGGTTGAGAATGATCTCCACCGAGAAGCAAGGAGTTCGCTGTAAAAAGGGACCAATCACAACTCCAGGATGTATTGTTACCATGTCGATACTATTCTCCTTTGCAAATTCCCATGCAGCACTCTCCGCCAACGTCTTGCTAAGTTGGTACCAAAACTGTTAAAAAAAAAAAGATTATTAACCATTCTACTACTGTAAAAATTTCCCTAAATGATCCTATCATCAGCTATGGCAAGTTGGCAACCTTAAGCTCCTTGCAGTGTTCTGGATCAGAGAACCAAGTCTCGTCAGCCACTGAATCTTTGGTTACTGGTTTCCCTGTGTAGAAAATTGATGCAATGGAAGAGGTTACGATCACTCTCTTCACAAAAGGAGATTTGGCGCATGATTTCAGAACATTGAGGGTTCCTTTCACCGCAGGATCAATTATTTCTGTCTGGGGATCAACGGCCGAGAAGGAAACAGGGGAAGCAGTGTGGAAAATTCCAGAGCATCCTTCAATAGCAGAGTCGAAAGACCCTTCTTCCAGCAGCTCTGCTTTGAAAAGTTGCAGCCTTTCCTTAGCTCCATCGAGCCCAACTAGATGGGCTGTCTTCTTTTCATCGCCTTTTTGTTTGCCCCCCAGAAAACAGAGGAGTGAAGTCAGAGTCGAAAACAGAGGAAAAGAAAGAAGGAAAACAGAGTTCAAGCTAGAGAGAGTTTCTGACAGGGGTCACGAACGGAAGCCTTGACGGTGTAGCCTTGGTGAAGCAAAAGCTTGACAAGCCATGAAGCTATGAAACCTGAAGCTCCAGTTACACATACCGCCGCTTTTGTACTCATGATGGCGCTTCGCTTCCTTCTCCCGGGGACTTGAATATATTATATTTGTACTGAGGAAAGAAACAGAGGAGGTAACAACCCAGGAGCGGATGATAACAGCGCAGCACGCCAGTACCGTGTCGTGCCAATTGCCAAACGTTCCCACACTTACCCTTTTTTGTGACCATTTCAATTCTACGTTGGTGATGAAGATGATGATATAGTAGATTAGCAGTAGAGTGGGATTCGACATTTGTGGTTGTAAAATGGACAGATGAGAAGGAGGTGATCCCCCGTTTTAGGACTACGATGGGACGGGATACGGTGACAACTCTAAGGGGTTGTCAGATTCACAACCAAGGGTATTTTGGGTAGGGAAAAAAGGAATATATTAATTACCTTTTGTGTATTAATTATATTAGGAATTAAAAATCCATATTAAATACAATTTTTTTTGAAATTTAAATCCTATACATTAATATCTCTATTTATCTCTCTCTTCCTTTCTCCAGCGGCCACTCCGCATCGACGGACAGACTTTTTCTCCGGCGAATTCTCTCCGACAGACTCCCTCCGGCAACCTGAAAAAATGTACCAGTGCGTTAAAAAGTGTACAAATCCATTAGTCTACTGGTAATTAATATACCAGTGCTAGTGGTACGCTACCAATGCGTTAAAAAATGTACCAGTACTAGTGGTACGCTACCAGTACAACGCTACCACTACCATTGGTAGCGGTACCAGTAGAGAATAAATGTACCACTAGCACTGGTAGCGCTACCACTAGCATTGGTAGCGATACCAGTAGAGAATAACACACAAAAAACAGATGATAGTGGTACCAGATGATAGTGGTACGCTACCACTACCAGCTACCTTATGGTAGTGGTAGGTACCACTATCACTGGTAAGCTACCAGAAAAAAATGGTACCACTGAAGGGCTATGAAGTGGGTTGTAAATCTGACAACCCCATTAGGGGTTGTCACCGTATCTCGTCCCGACTACGATTACAGGTGCAACAATGATAAAAAAAAGACAAAGTTTGGGTAGGATTGTAACAGTTACGTGTTATCTTAAGCATCATGGGTTTGGGTCACATCGAGTTGCAATCTAGTGTGAATCGGATTGATTAAGGCGACATGAATTACAAGCATATCTTTTGTGATTAGATAAGAATAACAAAGACTAGAAAAGTCCGCTCATTGCGCTTTGCGTCAAGCGAGAGCAATGTAAAAAGTTACATGTGTGAATGTAAGTGGGAATAAACTAATATCGTAAGGAACACAAACTAAAAAAATTTGCAGGTCTAATTCCCATTTAATAAAAAAAAGTAACAAGTAATAAAACCAATCATGGTAAGAAATTCCACGAATACGACCTCGAGCAAGGGAGAAAGGTAAAAATGCATAACAAAATACCAAAGTCGGCCTCGACCTATGTCATTGGTTTCGATACCTCTTTCGACTTTTCGATTGAGAGTGAGATTTCATCGTTAACTTTCTATTCAATATCGAGTGAGAGATGAGTAAAAATGCATACCCAAATACGAAAGTTAGTCCTGAGCTATTTCATTGGTTCCGATGCCTCTTTTGACTTTCCAATTGAGAGCAAGAGGTTTTATTTTTAATTTTGTATTCAACATCGAGTGAGAGAGATGAGTAAAAATATGTAACTAAGTGCGAAAGTCAGTCTCGAGCATTTTCATCGGTTTCGAGAGGTTAAAAATTCAAAAACAAATACGAAAATTAATCGATTTTAGCACAAAAAATAATAATATAAAAAAAATTGGTGGAGAGATTAAAGAGGGAGAGAGTCGATAAAAAATGATAAAAAGAAAAGAAAAAGAGACCAATAAAAAGGTGTCATATGTCTCTTACAAGAATGCCCTTAGAGTTAAGTTTATTTACAAAATAACCTTAGTAAACCTCAAACTCATCTTTTTATAATACAACAACAACAACAAACAAATTTTCTCCTTAAATAATTCAAACATGGTTCAAGCTAGCATATGACATACGCTCATCGAGTTTTTCTATTTAGATAATAAATTAATAGGAGTTTGGGGCGTTATATTATACTCTAACCTCTAATGGGTGATTTTAGTTTCTAATTCTCCAACACAAACCATATGTTTCATTTAATATAAAGATAATAATCGACGATTTTGGTTCACTGAAATATATCAAAAGAAAAAAGTGTGAACACATGTGTATAGTACGCTAGCTTTTGCCATCAAACACATACATAATTAAATAATAAAGTCTCCAAAATCATAAATAGATGAATCCTTTGTCCTTCAAGCATTCAATTGTGTCCCTGAGAGACTCCTCTAGTGGGATGAACTTCATCCCTAAGCTTTCTTCTGCCTTCTCCTTTGAAATCTCAAATTCAGGGAGCTTCAGCATATCCATTTCGTCACACCTGTTACCACCACAACACATTATCAAACAATCACAAAATTACAGATGATTTCGAGTGATTTGAATATGTGGTCAATGAAATTTTGCTAGCAAATTTATATGGTAGGTGTCAGAGTGGATCATCACAATCAAATGACAAACCATTAATATTGTCGACACAAGTACTAGACAGATGAAACAATGGACGCAATCAGTAGCGGAGGCAGCATTCCAAACTACCTCTATCCTCTTTTCATAATGTAAATATATCAGTATTAATTAAGAATTATTTTTAAAAAATAATTAAAATGAATTATATTCAACTAATTCATTCTTAGATTAAAAATAACCGACTATACAATCATTATTTTCATAAACAACCACGAAGGGATTTCATAGTGTGAAAGAAATACAAAAACATTGATTGTCTATACTATTAAATAAGTATATTTCAATGTATCTCACTAAACAAGCATTAGCAAATTGGTTTCCAAATCGACTTGGAAGCTTGTTCTGAATATGATTCAAAGGTGAAAATACTCTTTTTACACTTGCAGTTGTAATTGGTAGAATAAAAACTACTGGCATTGCCGCTGTCGTTAGACAATTTCAGGGTTGTTGGGGAAAAGATCGAATAGGCATAAGGAGAAAAGATATCCAATTAGGTCTTTATTGCAATTGAAATTTTGTTTATTATATAATAAATTAATTTTATATCAATTTATAAACAAGTAATGAGATGTGTTGTAGTGACACAATACTCTAATATAACCTATAGGTGTTGTGTTCCATCACCAATATAAACATATATGGCGTATTTTTGTTCCTCTTAAATTTACCCCTGTCCTGGGACAAGGTCCAAATGGGTTGTCTCCGCCTATGGACGCAATCCAACGGTGTCAGTCCGTATTAACGCCTACCCTATTTTCACATATTAACTAAAAGTTGGTTGGCAAACTCTACTTACTTGTCAGCAAGAGGCAATGTTGGGTAGAGTTTATGAAGAATCTCCAAAACTTCAGAGAGACTGACACCATTCCCAACTAAGCAGTATCTATCATAAGCTGATGGAATCTCAAAGGCTCTTATGTGAGCTTCAGCAACATCTCTAACATCAACTGACCAATAATGCATCTTGGGGTAAGTCTTGTTTCCTGAACACACACAAGTTATACACAACCATGAACCAATATGTAAATTTTGTGTTGAGTCACATTATTATTGCTACGAGATGAGATTTATATAGAGTAGTAGAGTACAATTGCTATCAGCTCATGAAATATGATTATTTTTTTCCTTACCGTTTACCAGGTTGAGAATAACCTCCACTGAGAAGCAAAGAGTGGGGTGTAAAAATGGTCCAGATACAAGACCAGGATGGATTGTCACCAACTCAATCCCATTCTCATTAGCAAATTCTCGGCCAGCTATCTCAGCCAAAGTCTTGCCAAGTTGATACCAAAGCTGCAAAACAACAACAACAACAACAAACAAACAAATCCTTGTGTTAGCTAGAGTTGTTCAAATTCGAACCAACCACCTCAAAATTGTTGTCTTGTTATTTGATGCCCCGCTGGACCGGACCGAAACGTTGCACATCCCTACCCACCTTGCGTTCCTGACAAATCATTGGATCGGAGAACCAAGTCTCATCAACGACAGAATCTTTGCTCATTGGTTTCCCGGTGAAGAAAAGCGCTGCAGCGGAAGAGGTGACGATCACTCTCTTTACAGTGGCGGACTTGACACATGATTTCAGAACGTTGAGGGTTCCTTTCACCGCAGGATCAATTATCTCTGCCTGCGAAAGAAACAGAGTCAGGTTGAAAACAGAGAAAATATGCATGCCAACACTCTGTAATTCTCTGCGGGGAAAAGGGAAAAAAAAAACAGACCTGGGGATCAGCGGCGGAGAAGGAAACGGGAGAAGCGGTGTGGAAGACTCCGGCGCAACCTTGAACGACGGAATCGAAAGACCCATCATCCAGTAAATCTGCTTTGAAAAGTTCCAGCCTTTCCTTGGCTCCAGGAAGTCCAAATAAATGGGATGTCTTCTTCTGGTCGGCTTTTGTTTCGCAGGCGGAAAACAGAGGAGTCGACTCAGAGTCAGAAGCAGAGGAAAAGAAAGAAGGAAGGAAAAACAGAGTATGAGGGAGGGAGGGAGGGAGATAGATTCTCACATGGGTCACGAACAGAGGCTTTGACGGTGTAGCCATGTTGAAGCAAGAGCTTGACCAGCCATGAAGCTATGAAACCTGAAGCTCCAGTAACGGCCACTACTGTTCCATCTCCACTTCCCATTATCATCTTGTTCTGGGTACGCTGAGCAAAAGGGTAGCTCTAGCTCCTCTGGGTTTCGGAGAATGAAAATTTATTATGATGAAAAGATAAGGTGGAGTTGCCCACTTGCCCGGAAGGAATCCTGAAGCCCAATGAGGCGTAATAAGTGCTGTTGTAGCATAATCCAACGTGATGGGTATATGTTTATTTATGGTGTTAAGGATTCAATAGTCAATTGTAAATTGTTGTCTTTGGTATCATCATCATGGGTAGTTTGGACAATATAATTGATAATCTATCTATGCACTGTTAGTGTTGTGGTATATGATCCACGATTGAACCTCTCCCAACAACTCGAGTTATTGGGATCAACTGGTTCTTGACATGGTATCAGAGCCTTATGTGACCAAGAGGACTTGTGTTCGATTCCCGGTGACCCCCATTTGTTAAGCACATGGTATTCTTGTCTTCAGACCTGTGCAAACTTCAAGCCCTTGTGAGTGGCTTTCGTTTGAGGGGGCGTGTTAGTGTTGTGGTATATGATCCACGATTGAACCTCTCCCAACAACTCTAGTTATTGGGTGCAACTGGTTCTTGACATGCACCAAGCTGTTGACTATGTCACTCAAGGATTGTGAAACCATAAGGCAGATATCAACTTAAGAAATTGGAAGGTATTCCTTTCATCTAGACATCTAGCTAATCTATAATCAACTGAATAAATTGTTGTCTTGGGGTTGTTGGTTGGGCATGGAAATTGAAGATTTCCCTGCACCACCTGCACTAAAAGAATACCCCATGCATTATTGCATTCTAGTTCTAGGGACACTCAGTCAATGGAGGATTTGTTTATCTGTTTTGGTTTTGTGTAATTAAGAACCCATGTTCACCGCCGGCGTCTAAGGTTAACCTAATTAAACAATCCTTTCTTTACTTTTCGACGACCTGCTTCTAACCTAACCTTTCCGACGAGGAAGGTAGATCTGGCGTTTAGAGTTTTCAGTTTTGGATGTCATTTCTTACAAATGTTATTATAACCCAAGAAGTAAACGCATGTTTCCCTTTCCGTTTCCTATTTCCCTTTCAAAATGTCGATAGCTAATGCAGAAAAACATGTTAATTTAATAATTTTTTATTTCGTTTTCATTCGAGACAAATCGTATTATGACGATTGATTGTGATATGCTATCGTATATGTGAGATTTACGGTAATATGTTACTGATAATGGCATACAAATTAATTGTGGTTGTCAAAATTTAAATGGTATGACTAATTTGTTAGTAAATTCCTATGACGATAAATTAAAGAGTTTTGGTGCATGTTATCTTTACAAAAACTTTTGCAAAGAGCCAAACAAGTCATAAAACAATCGTTATAATATGGTGTGACCCTTATTCTATAGTCGTTGGATACACATTTGATGACAATTATTTTGTAAATAATTAATTCGATCATGTGCACCCGTCGACGTTGACTGTAGGCCACGTAAAATATATGATATATCCATTGACCTTCCTTACAGTGAGGCTATGGTATTGACACCCATCGGGATTCCAGCTTGTCCTAATGCATCCAACGACTATAGATCATGCATCGGTGTGTTAGAAAGACGACTCAATGTGCATAAGAATTGTACTCTAACTTGAAGCAAGCCAATATGATCTTATTACGATTTCATTATATTTTAAACGTACAGTACACCTCAATCGATCCGTATTTTCTGCGATACAAAGTTTACAATCCATCATTTTCTCCTTCCTTTTATGTTGTGGTGTCGGGTCAATTATCGACCAAATTAAATGTTAATTGCTTCTTGAACTTCTCATATAAAATGTTTATATGCTTTAAGCTAGCAAATTGGTTTATTGAGCTCTCGAAACATCTTGGTAGAGTAAAATAATTCGGCCATGGATGCAACACAATGAAGTCAACAGAACATTAATTGTTTATTTCCTCTATATACCTAAACAATGTCTTCCCTTTTCTGAAGAAGAAAAAAAAACAATGTCTTCCCTCTTTTGTCGACGGATTCTACCAAGACGTTGGTCGCATGAAACCCAGCGTTTAGCGGTTGGAAGCTTGCATCCCATAGATTAATACTGCTGAAATCAGGGCGTGCATGTTTTTAGCAACCACTTAGTCATTGTCTGCTGCCTACTAGCCATTTCAGAATGTTGAGGATCTGTGATAAGAAAATACGTTCGCTTTTCATTTCGTCATATACCTTTTGTTTTCTGTGCGGGAAATCGTGTGATGGCAACTAATTAAATCGTGATGTGTCTTCCAATCAATGCAAGTGGTACAGTCTTAATGACCTAAATAAAAGAGATTGTCTCTGGGATAGATAGAATCACAATCACGATATATTTTTTTAAATTATGTTTGCTTGAATACACTTCGCATTTCTTATTTTAGTTTTCCTTATTTATTATTATTTTTTTCGTCGAAGAAAATAGCGCACATTGTGTCATATGGAGGGGACACATTATCATGTTTTGTATCAGAAGTCTTTTGGCTTGGGTGTATAATCTCACACATGCAATTTGCAGCGGCATGGTACCATCTTTATCACTAAAATTCGCAATACATATTGCGTTACTGTCTTCCTAACTATGACATTCTAATCATTGTGTTTGATTTGGACGAAAAGATGGACGAAAACAGACGAAACAACATAAAATATAAGTTACCAATTTGTTAAAATTTAAACATTAGTTGTTGTTTCGTTAGTGCATCAAGACATTAATGACCTTGATTCCTTGGTATCTATAATATCAATGACCTAACTGACCCCAGGTGGCAAATTAAAACAAGTTGAATACCAAAATGAGGATAATCAATTATGCAAGTTGAACTTCAACTTTGACATATAAAAAGAAAGCCTCCATGCTTTAAACTAGCAAATTAGTAAAACTAATACCCCCCATGCAGCACGACTCGCAGTAGTATGTTTATCTCCTTACTGCACAGTAGCACTGCACTTGGAGTACCTGATATAACGAGTTTACATGTAATCCCAAACTGATGAATTCTTAATCATCTAAAAATGAGTTCATCTCGAATTAAACCTGGAGTCTTGCATATAATTTTCCAATCAAAACTCATCATGCTATCTAAATAGCACGAACCGACAATCTGTTACTACCAAAAGCATACATTCGCAGCATATACATGACCGTGCAACCCTGGATTTCTACAGTTCTTTGTTAGCTACTGAAAGTTTGCACGTTCCATCTCACCGCTAGAATCCCATTCAGTTGTGCTCTAACCATCATACACAAACTAAACATTTGCCAAGACGTTGCTCCACCTACAGCTCCATTAAGCTTTAGAAACGGTGCAAGGCATGAACCTCAATAAGGAACAGAGACCGCATCTAATCCAATGGGTCCCATGAATATAAACCTGTATAAATTTGATGAATAGCATTCTTAATGAATCATAACACAGATTCGTACTGCAACCATAACATGAGTTGAAGCTACTTACCCAGACGTGGAGACGTCCAATTTGGCTAAGGTCTGGGGTAAGAGATAGAAAAACTCAGGCCACATTGAGTGCAACATCTCATACCGTTCACTAGATGGAACAACCGAACGCTCCACCTGCAAAAATAAATTAGTTGATAGTTTTCAAAACTCATCATAAATGCAAAATGGTTTCCGATGATTCGAGATGGTAATCCAGTCTGGAATTAGCAAAGAAGTAAAAAAGTGGTAATTAATTAGTTTATTTTACTTACTGGGTTCCAGGGAAGGACAGGGACTGTGTCACCCATGTATAGATTATAACAGTGTTGTAAGAAACACGACGCAATGCTTGTGTAAGGTATTGCTCCGTGTTGAAGTTGGAAGATATAGGAGAAGTTTGGATGGCTCATGATGTGTTCCCTAGGATTCCAGCTACCTTGCTTAGATGTTTTACACATAAGATCCAACATCTCTTTGTCAAACTCCTTGAGCAGCTCCCTCCTTCGCACCGCTGAAAAGGCCTCATATAAATATTGCAACTTCAAACCCGCTCCATAGAAAAAGAGAGAATTGTGCAAATTGAGACAGCCCACGGTCCTGAAAATTTTAACTGCATTATCAATGCTATATGCCACACACTCCAAAAATAAACAGGAAATGGATCAAACATGTAGAGTGACAATACATACATGAAAGGAAGATAAGTTTGAAGCAATTAAAAAATGAATTTTGTCATAAAAATGATAAACCATGCGAAGCAAAAAAGTACCGAGGCAATAGAAATAAGCTTCAAAGTCAATTCTACTTTTGCAGAGCATACTCCTATAGATACCTTAGATTTACTTGCCGTATTTTCTATAATTGTGAAGGGGGTGGAGAACTGAACCACCAACCTCCTTGAAAGAGGTGAGATTACTTAACTAATAGACCAGATGGTTGATGAAACTATAAATGCATAGCTAATCTATGGTAAATAGTAAAACTAACCTCAGATGTCTCATCAATGCCTCGAACCAAAAGGGCAGAGTAGCATTATCTGCCGAATACTTCTGAACTAGAGTAGTAAGTATATCAGCCAAGTCTTGACAATCTTGGGTTCTGAACTCACTTGAATCCTTTCCTCGATCTCCAAGCCCCGTTAACCGTACATCAACCTTAGTTACTCCTTGAACCGGATATTTGAAAACCACAATGTTTAATGGGTACCTTCCGCTTCCATCCCACTTAAGATTGTTATGGTTTTGGTTGTTTTCAATATGTAATTCATGCAATGCACGGAAAGTTTTCCTTCAAAAAAGAAAGGGTAAATGACAAACTAAGTATCAATATCATACATAATTTTAATGCACAAGAATCACTATATTATCTAAATGCGTACATCAAAGAAAATCAGTATTAACGCTCTGGGCTCTTAAGATGCAAACCATACGAAGATCAAAAGACAAAGAAAAAGCAAAGAACATTGGTATATAAAACCCGAGGAATCAAGTTAAATTCACGGAGACAACAAAAATGGCAATATCTCAGTTTCAAAGAAGAGATTATGCAGAAAACCAGTTACACGTAATAAAACAAAACGCTCACAGTGAAACAGCAAGTAATGGATAGTTCCAGGTCCACAATATATCACCATTTTGAAATCACCCAAATTTCTTGATAATAAGATTATTTGAATAGAAGTTATTACAAGTACCTCATGACGAGAAGGAATTCTAGGTTCATAACTCCATTAGAATCAACAATTTCTCCAATTTCCTCAACGTACTGTTGCAAATCCTTGTCAAAGTTCTCGTATAGAAAGTGAGTAGTATCCCCGTCTGGAAGGGCAGCAACACCAAGCAACACATAGTTATGCTCGGAGTCCCATGCCCTCTGAAATGCCACCATTTCCGATGCAATAGCTTGAGATCCAGTAACAGATCGCACACAGCGCCTCCTAAAATTGTGTGTAATACCGCACTCGAAGTATTTCACCGATGCCTCTCGGATTGTAACTCCATCATATTCCCCAATTATTCTCTCCTCCGAGAATTCCAGCATTCCCTCTGCTACCAACATCACAATATCTGTGTTAGTCCGTCTGCTAACCAATATAAACTACAACAAGAACATAAATACAGCAGCAAGACCAACCAGTATCAAAGACTCTGAATTTAACGGATGTTTACGCTCTACCAAGCTAGATGAGCTAGCAGATGCCTGATGTTTCCCCTTTCAGATTTCACCTACTGCTTACTCATAGCTAGCCTCAACAACTAGGATTTTGGAGTATCTTCTAAGCAAACCCTCACAGAAGAGTTGCAATTCTGTTCCAGTTAGCCACCCAAATCAGCAGTGCTGCTAAGTGCGAACTAAACCACGTGAAATGGAAACCGACCCCAACTCATAATTAGTAGTGGACTGACTCCCCTACAACTCAGCCGCCTTAATCTAACAAACAGAATCAATCTTCCAGGTGAATGATCAGCAATAGAATTAGGGAGATTGTGAGTTTCAGTTCCAGAAATTCCATACCAATCAGATTAGCGAGCTTGTTCTACAGATAACTTACTTTCTCCGGTTTCTGTAGGGCTAAACATTCCGTCGGAGTGGAATGCAGAGAGAGAGAACGAGAGAGCAGCGAATGCGACCTGAAGAGCTGGACCGGCAACGGTGACCGGCGTTGGGAAACGAATGACAGGATGAGATGGGGTTGAATGGGGGGCTATCGGCGGCCAGAAGCGGGGAGCGAGGATGCGGGTGTTGACAGTGGAAGGGAAGGATAGTGGGACTGTGGGAGTGGCGAGCGACGGAGCGAAGGAAGCTGCTTCTAATATGGAACCCTATATTCGTGGTCATTGCGTTGGTCTGTTCTATTTTTTTTTTAAATTTTTTTTTTTTTTTTTTTTTGGTAAGAGTCTGTTCTATTTTTTAATAGGAAAATATGTAAACATTTTAAGTTAAAAAATAATTACAAACGAACACATTTCATAGTTCATACTGAAATTAGGATTAGAGCATATAAATTATAAAAGCTAAAAGTATCATTAAGCATATGTGTTCATTCTCGAAACCATGTTTTCTAATTATATGCTAAATCAATTATATTTTTATTACTAAAACGCTTATGAGGGCATAGCGCTATATCAATTAAAATATTACATGTTTTTTGAACTCAATGGAATTGCTCTCCACCAACTATCACCATGTCTGGATGTTGTGCTCAATATCTTGAGTCGCTGCCTTGATATTGTTCTGGCTTTTGTTCGACGAGCTCAAAATGTGAAGGCCAACTGAGTTACCCGATAGTGTGCCCGCAATCATCTCCCATACGGGTGGATTACTATCCTCAAAGTTATTGCTCCTCTTTTGTAATCCGAAATTGGCTTTGGGATTAATGTAGAGTTTTATTGTAAAAAAAAAACTATCACCATGTATTCTCTCGTCTCACCTAATTCCAAATAGCTCTCCTTTTGCGCTCTCTTAGAACACATGTGCTCCCTTGCTAGTTTCACCATCGCCCATGGCTCGAGCCCCAGTACTCTCTTCATCGATGTCCAGCCCATCACTCCACCATCAGCTCGAACCTCGACTCACAAGCCTTTTTATTCGACTCGACCCAGGGCTCGACTCAAGGAAGGTGCACCCTCATTGATGTCAGCTCAGGGGGTTGGGATGTGGAAAAACTCAAGGAACTATTTTTTAGGGATGATCAGACTCTCATATCAAAAATCCCTCTCAGATTCCCTCTCGGCCCTGATTCTAGAGTGTGGAACGATTCGGAAAAAGGTATTTACTCTGTGAAATCTGCCTACTCCCTCATTCGAAGCAATCAATCTGGTCATCTATCTCGTTCTCATTATCTCAACCCTGAGGATTCTGAGCTCTGGAAAGCTATTTGAAAGCTACATATTCAGCCTAAGGTTCGAATTTTTCTATGGAAAGTGTGAAAGAGCATCTTACCTGTGGGTGTTCATGTTGAGGAATGGCTTGATAGGGCTGCTCCTGAGTGTCCCTTTTGCAACCTTCTGAAACGCAAATGCATGCCCTTTGTGAATGCAACTGGATTCGAAGAAGGTGGAGAAATTGTGAGGAGAAGGACATCTTTGAAAAGGGTGGAAGTCTTGTTTTGAATGGATGAAAGAAGTCATGAAAGGATTTCCAGAAGATCGAATACAAAAGTTCTGCTCAATCCTATGGTACCTGTGGAAGGAGCGATGCAATCATAAGTTCAATAACCGGAAGATGGAGGATGATGAGATTATTCCTCGTGCTCTGGGATGGCTTTCGGCTTTCCTGGCTACTCAAGACTCTCCTAGCCCAGATCCTGGGGGTGACTCGATTCGGAATAGATCGAAACAAGAATGTCGCTGGACTCCTCCCCCGGAGGGTTTCTACAAACTAAACTCTGATGCTGGGGTGCTTAAGGATCGAGGGATTGGCCTGGGCTGTATCATTCGCGATTGGCGAGGAGAATTTGTGGGGGCGATGGCAAAAAGGAGAAACGTATTTGTAGATCCATCGAAGCTGAGGCAAAAGCTATGGTCATGGGTTTAAGGGAGGCAAATCGGAGGGAGCTTAGCCCCCTGATTGTTGAAACCGACTGCCAGGTGCTGGTGAATCAATTGAAGAAGGGAGATGAAGATTGTACTGAGCTGGGATTTTGGTGTGATGAGCTGAAACCTTTGGCTGGAGTAAATGACTCTCTGTCAGGGAGAGAAGTGAGTTGGGAGTTTAGATCAAGGAAGTCGAATACTGTGGCCCACTGGTTGGCTCACATTGGGTTGGGGTGGGATCAGCAAGTGGTTTGGGTTGATAACCCTCCATGTCTTCTTTCGTCTCCACTAATTTCAAATAGCTTTCTTCTTGTGCTTTCTTAGAGCACCTCGTGCTCCCTTGCTGGTTTCACCATCGCTCATGGCTCGAGCCCTAGTACCCTCATCAACTCAAGCTTCGACTCACAAACCTTTCGATTTGTCTCGACCCAAGGCTCAACGAACAACACTTACCCACGCAAAACTATTTTTGTTACTAACTTCGATACATAAGCTAAGTTGTACATAAGTTAGTGACCGGAAATCCTGATACTCTTGGAAGGAAGTGCTGCGGAGGTGGACGATGGGGGCATGCTTCCAAGCACATCGCCATGCTCGCGACAGTACAGAGGTCTGGACAGCAGATTTGGTGTCGAGAAACGAAAGGATGTGATGAATGATGGGTTCTGGAAGATGACTTAACCTGTCAGCTGTGTCGCTTTTTCTAGCTTTCTTGTGGCTGTTTATGGGAGCGGATAGTATAACAACACTCATAGTGTTGTTATACTAACAACAAGATTCATTAAGGATAAAAGGGTTAATTAACACAAAATAACAAATTAAAATTAAAAACTAAATATTCAATCCCCAGCCTTCCCCTCTCTGTCTCTCGATCTCTTCTCGCAGTTGCTGCCCGTGAAATCGAGAGGCCTCTTTATTAATGAGCGACGAAATGGCAGCCGCCACCGCCACTCTGAACTTGGGATCCGCCACCATGGCCGTGCTCACATTTTCAGCCAACTCGTCGCTGCCAGCCTTCCCACGCGCCGCCGTCGCCGGGATACTCAACATGTTGGGCTGGTATCGATAAGGATGGAGCTGCTGACTTGGCGGCGAAGTAGGGCTGAATAGTAGTTCCTGCTGTTGATGGTACGGGACGTGGACGAAGTTGCCAGCTGTCCCGGCGGTGTCGTTCGAGGGGTTGTATAAGCTGAAGGAGGCGGCGACGGAGGGAGTGGAGGAAGCCATGGCGGCGGCGGCGGGGGAGGGGATGGTTGTGGTTTCCTTCGTAGGTTGTGATAAGAATGGACATGTCGTCTTGGCTTCGTAGGTTGTGCTTTTTTAATATTTCACTAAAACACATATGCCATGTAACTTGTGTGGTTATATATTTTTTTTGGTGAATAATAGTATTCATTTTCATATTTCTTTTTTTAATATTTTAGGAGGTTCAGTATACAATTGTATTGTTTTATATGGACTTTTTCAAATATGGAATGCATTTTCATTCAACCTTTTATAGTATTTATTAAGAAATTATAGGTATGTATTATTGTATTTTTGGTATACATTCTTATATTTCTCATATACCAGAAGCCTCCTATTGTAAACCACAAGTCTCCTAATACATACCAGAAACACCACAAAGCAAACCATAAAATTTTCAAAAGCACACAAAAAACTACATAATGCAAACCACAAACACGACAAAGCAAACCACATAAAACAACCAGATTCTTCCTAATGCGGAACACATATATATTAAATTAAAACAAACCAGAAACCTCACAAACCAAACCACAGAATTTTGTACAACACATTGCTAAAACAAACCAAAAACCCCACAAAGCATACCACAAATATTCCGAAAGCACACCGGAAACCTCATAATGCAAACCACAAACACGATAAAGCAAACCACAAACCTCCTAATGCAGACCAAAAATATATTAAAACAAACCAGAAACCCCACAAATCAAACCATAAAATTTTCGAAAGCACAACATAAACTTCTTAATGCAAACTAGAAACACAATAAAGCAAACAAGAAACCTCCGAATGCATACCACAAATCTCCTAAAACAAACCACAAACCTCACAAAGCAAACCACAATATTCGCGAAGCACACCAGAAACCTCCTAATGCAAACCACAAACACAGTAAATCAAACCACAAAAAAGCAAACCATAAACGTCCTAATGCAAACCACAAATATATTAAAACAAACCAGAAACCTCACAATGCAAACCACAAAGTTTTTGAAAACAAACCAGAAACTTATCAATGCAAACCACAAACACAATAAAGCAAACCATAAAAGGCATAAAAAAATATGAGCAACCAAACCATAAATCTCACAATGCTAACCATAACATCCGGTGATCGATGACCGTCAGTGAGCAGATTCCGACGCCGATAGGCATATTCCGGCCCCGATGACTAGATTTCGACGCCGTTAAGCATATTCCGGCCACAAAATAGCATATTCCGGCGACAAAAAGCATATTCCGGTGAACGGCGACCATTTTCCGGCGACCGGTGTCGGAATTTCGACGACCAAATTTTTGGACAGAAAATAAAAAACATATTTTTTTATTTAAATAGTTTTTTTCATAATGACAATTATACACCTGCTTTGATTTTACACTAGGTCAACTCATCTAATAAAAAGTTATCATAATCCTAACTTCTTATTAGTTGGGGACTAGGGTTGTTAATAGTAACCGGTCCCGCTGTTCATGGCCTTTCTCTGAGAGACTAACTTTTTTCCAGGATTAACGGGCTGATATGCCCTAGAGAAAGCTTAAGAAGAAATCCTCCCTTAACCAGTATAGGTTTCCCCTTCCCCAAGAAACAATAAACAATAATAAAGTGATCATTAATTAGCCAAATGTCCTAAATATATATAATAATAGATGATTGAAGCTTGCCGGGAATCCTGTTTGACGGAAAGAGCTGGCAAAACATATGAAGAATAAGATACAATCAAGATGTAGATAAGGTACTGACTTGGCTGCTCAATTGCACTGCACTTTGGTGCCTAATATAATGTCAGCTTGCATGTTGTCTCAAATTAGTGAATTACTGCAATCTTTATCACCTCAAACAGGGAGATTATCTCGAATTTACACCCGGAGGTCTCGCGCATCATTTTCCAATCAAAACTCATCCAGCCATTTCGATAGCATGAACCAACAACCTCTCCATTCTCTTCTACCAAAAGCCATAAGTTCACTGCCTATCCTTCACTATACAAACTCAGATTTCTTTCTGCAGTTCTTTGTTAGCCACCGTAATTAGATATCAAGATGGAGTTGTCCATACAAAACATGGGGGGAAGCAATCAGTTCATTTCATAACAATATTATATATCAAGATCGTCATCAGGGTCCTCGTCAGAATCAGGCCTCTCATCATCTGAATCCCGAAAGTATATTATCTCACCACCACCATTACTGCATTCTTCCGTATTGCTTTGTGATGTGTCAGCTGACACCTCACCCATGCTCTCAGGTGCAAGAGATCTCCGGCCATCATAAATTTGGATAGGTTTACCATTTCCTGGAACAACGTACACGTTCAGATACTTGAATACCTCGCCGGAGAATGGGTCACAAATAACACTCCAAAATCCAAATACCTTGGTGCTCAAAAGGAAGGACAACTCTGGCTCTCTCGAGCTTCTCCTTCTCCGACAGCTCCAGATTGAATAGCACCTGCTCTCCAAAACCCACAGAGTAAAGCACACAAGGCTGTCCAAATAATCACTGGAGGGAAATCATGATACAGAGACTACTGACCTTTGGCACAAGCCCTTGACTGACTAATCCATCCTCTACAGTAACAGAAGTAAACTTGATCCCCGACTCCCCCATATGAAATTGTTCGTTCTAAAACAAGTATCAAACTAAGTCATTAATGTTCCGAAGGAGATTGATAGCTATAAGGCAAGTAGATCAAGAATTTTGAATTAAGAAGAAAGCGAAAGAGATGGAGGAAAGGGCAGGTACCATCACACGAACACGACCATTTCGACGTTTGAACCGGACATGAAACTTTCCTCTCCTGAAATTTTGTTCCAACAGGGATAAATTCCCCAAGTCTCCACTAAGCCCATCAGAAGATTGGTTAAGTGACTCTACACTGGCTACCATAGAGGACAGATATTCAAGGGAAGTAGTCACCCTAACATCATGAATATCTGAATGCAGCAACCAAAATATGCTAGAGATTTGATCTGCGAGCATAGAACAACAGTGATATTACAATCACAGCTACTATACCATCAGCTGACACTCACTTAACTTTATGCATGTCCAAAGAGTACAATAGTCGGGGAGAGCAGGCTTTTTGCCTCCTGATCCCGAAAGTAAGTAGAGAGAATGAAATTGGGAAGTTATGGCACAAATGTCAGAAAGATACAACTACTTTGCATTTAGCAAGATTTAACATGGAATTCCAACATGCACAATAAGGGATGCATGAAAGAATACTCATAATTAAAAGGTCTAGGAAGGTAATATATCTGTACCATGACTACGTAGGTCACTGATCAACACTGCTACTTTAGAAAGAGGTACATGCCTCAGCATTTCAGTTACCTGATAAAAATACCAAAAAGAAACCATTACAAAACAAGCAGGTATATGAAAAGAGGAAAGCTAAATCAGGAACAAAATCAGGCATTCTTCAGCAAAGTTGCATACACATAATTCAACTAGTACGAACTAAAGACGAATCCATGCGCAAGCTGCCACTTCTAAATAAATTTATCAATTTGGCCTTTTACCGTTTGGATCAGGATTAGCTTCATCTCAAGTAGCTATTACTACTGGGAGATTAATCAAGCAATCGTCATAAGTTCCGTCAATTACAACATGCTTATCTTCTCTTTTTGACACAAAGTGTTGTAGTTTACAACTTGAGATGATTCATGTTCTTTGACCTTATTCAGTACGGTAGGAAGATGCCATGCAAATGATTCAATGCTTGGACCCTTATACATCCTAGCTGCCTCACAAATAGGAATGTCATTCAATTGGCACAGAATTTTCGACACCAAGTGCAAAAATCCAAACTTCAAAACAAATAGCTAAATGCATCAATAGTTCATTTACTGCTGTATTCAACCCTCATAAAGTCCATAAAGAAGTCTAAACAGAAGGGGACAAAAACAACAGTACCAAGAATGCTCATAAGCAAACTCAGCCAGTATCGACTTTCTTGAAAGACAGAGAATTGAAAAATTACCGAATCAATGGCAACAGAAAAACGAACTTTGCCTTGACCAACCAATCCTGGGAACACACGAGCAAAGATGCCATCATAAACATTTATGTTAGACACACCTAACGTCCCCAGAAGAACAAACTAGCATCCCAAAAATTGGAGCCAAGAAATTAGAGGTGAGCAAAAGCTAGACCTTACCTGAACCCAATTCAAGAATCAAAGAGTGCAACTTGTTGATATCCTTCACATCCTGAAACAAACAAGAGTCGGCTGAAGAATTGCTTGGCAAAATCCCCGTTTCCGCTAACTGATGCTTCCAGCCAAGAGGGTCCATGTAACAGTCCAAAATATGAATCCTGTAGCAACCACTCAACAATATGAAGGTCCACACCCAAATATGCAGACATTTAGAGAGTTCCAAAACTACAAACAAACAGAAACATCCAGTACCATTTCTGAGAAGAAGCAACATCAACTCCACTTCTCTTCAAGTAATCCAGGTAGAACGAGGGGCTCCGTGAATATGCAACCACCACCAATCCTCTGCAGCAAAACTTCAGTCAAACGAATAAATAATCACTGAAGCTGAGGACTAAAGTAAACTGTAAACGGCAGGTGAAATTGGAAAAAAGAAGAGTTATTTCCGGGAAACAAATGCACTGAACATCAGAACTGTGTTGTACTTACCGTGACTGTGATTTTCCGGCTAAAATGAGGGAGGCGGTTTGGGAGAGCACATGAGTGAAAACGTCGAATCCGTACGGCGAAGCTGTTGTGTCTTTGATGGTAAGAGATGGCGCATGCTCTCCTTCTAAAGCCCCATCTCGTATTGTTCTGCAAATTGAATCCGCCATTGGTCCACCCAGAACGCGGTAACCGATTGGAATGGCGCTTGAATGTTTGAACGCTCAACGGAGAAAACGAAAATACTTAAACCCTAGATAGAAAGCTTTAATTTCCCTCCTAGTCCAGGAATGGTTTTTAACATTTTGGTCACTATACTTTTAATTTTAGATGTTTCGAGATTAAGAGAAAATTCGAAAAATTCCCGCCCTGCTCAAAAAGCTATGGCGGTAGCGCCAAATCGAAAAAATTCAGCTTCCCACCAAAAAAATATATGGAAACAGTAAGTTCCCACAAAAGCCATTTCGAATCCAATGGCTCTTCAATAAAACTCCAGAAAACCTCATTCTCCTTTTTCTCGCCCGCTTCTGCTTCTTTCCCTCAAACGTCAAAGCCCTCCTTCCTCTCGGCCATTAATGGAGGCTCCAAGCTCCAGCTCCAGGTGCAGATCCGGTTCCTTTTTCCAGGACCTCAGATCAAGAGAACTCAATGGATTCCGAGGTACAAATCTTCCCCCCTCTCCCTCTCTCTCTTTCTCTGTGTCTCTTTGTTAATCTATGGTCCTCTTTTAACAACTTCCGTTCCTGCAATTTAGTTCGGAAGCGGCCATACTACGAAGACTCGCAGCTTCAGTTCGCCGAGATTGGAGAGGTTGCAGTTGAACACAGCGGCGACGAAACTCCCCCGCTGGCAATCTCGTTCTGCAAGGTGAAATTTACCTTTCGACATTACAGATATTTTATCCATTCCATCTAGTTATCGGAAGCTTGAACTGGAGAAATCTTCGATTCTGTGTGTAGACGGCTAAAAATGCTCATATTCTCGCGGTATCCGATGAGGAAGGCTACCTAAGCTTGTTTGATTCACGGCGGAAGCTCTCCTCCGCGGCTACTCGGCGAGAGAATACAGGTCTGTTTGGGTGGATTCTTTTTCGGTTCAATTTGCCGCTCACAAGGTTTATTTTGTTCTATTTTTGTACTAATTTAGGAACGTTGCTGGTTTGTTGCAGGGAAAGCAAGAATCACAGAGTGGGTAGCTCATCAGAACGCCATATTTGATATTCGCTGGATTAAGGTACCATTTGCTTGGAAAATTTCTTTATCTATTAAGCTGGCTTCAGAGAAATAGACAATGGTTATGGACATTGTTTCTGAAATTTGTTTTCAGGATGACGCCAGAATTCTCACAGCTTCAGGAGATCAAACCGTGAGTACCCATTTGAGTGTTTGAAACATATACCTGATGTAGCTAATGGGATATCCAAGTTTGATTTGAAGTGAAGCAGAGCTGGTGGCAGGATATTCTAGTTTCAACTTTCAACATTTGATTAAGTTCTGTTCTGCAGATTCAATTGTGGGATGTACAAGGGAAGAAATGCATTGGCGTGTTACTGGGGCACACTGGAAGTGTTAAATCTCTGTGTTCCCATCCAACTAATTCTGGTAATTTGCTTTATATAGCTTGTTTCGATTGTTGATAGCTGCTAATTGTCTTGTTGCTAACATGGTTTCATTTCGATTATACCCCTCAGACCTTCTTGTCTCAGGTTCAAGAGATGGTTCATTTGCTCTGTGGGACTTGAGATGCCAGAATACTTCCACCAGACGGTCCACAGAAACTTGCATAAGGTAATTCTTCACCTGTGTTTGCTCAATCCAGTAAGGGTGCACGCTTTTGGACATGTTGGTATCCATACTAAACTTGTTCTTGTGATCCACAGTTCAACTGCAATGGTAAAACGAGCTCATCTTTCAGCACAAGCAAAACGGGTTAGGCGGACCAAGGTTTGTTGATGAGAAGTTCCTTGACAAAGTACTGAAGTGTTGCTCTAGCTGATTGCTAACATTGTGTTCTGCTTTTCTGTTGCAGACTGCTTCCACGAGCATCACCTCGGTACTTTATCTCAAAGATGAGGTGTCCATAGCCACTGCTGGTGCTGTAGACAGGTTGGTTCCAAAGAACATCAAGAGATATTTTCTATATCGTTATGTCAATGAAATGTAAAATTACCAAGCCTTTGCAATTAATGTGTAACATGTTAGCATTGTCAAGTTCTGGGATACTAGGAATCTGAAATCTCAAGTTACTCAAGTCTCCCCACAGCCTAAGTCATCAACCGAAAAGGTAAATACTCAATGGTTTCCCGACAATATGAAGGAAATCGGCTTTCCATAGTCTAAATTGCTAAGAGTTGCTGCTTCTCATGCCTCAGGTGAATATAATGCATGGTATATCCAGTCTATCTCAGGACTCTAATGGGATGTTCCTTACAGCATCATGCATGGATAATAGGTACTCCATTTTTATCCCCCCATATGGAGGAATACTACACATTCATATCAAGGACTCTGTACATCTAACCATTTTTCGTTCCTTCCAGAATTTACTTGTACAATGTGCTGCAGCTTCAAAAGGGTCCTGTACAATCATTCACTGGATGCCAAATAGAATCGTTCTTTGTAAAGGTACTTCTTCACATTTCAGAAATCACTCCATCTCTTATTACTTTACGCCTGAAGTACTCTGCAAATTCTAAATGTTCGGTCTCTATGCTCTTGCAGTCAGTGATTAGTCCTGATGCTTCTTCCATACTCAGTGGGTCTAGTGATGGAAATGCTTACGTGTGGCAGGTTCGATGCTCTAACTCACAGCAGCCTTCTTAACATATCCTCTACTCTTGTCTCTTCTTCTGTAACTGGTATAGCATTTTACAACAGGTGGAAAGGCCCCAAATGGATCCTACAGTATTAAAAGGTCATGACGGAGAAGTGACAGCAGTAGATTGGTAATCTCATATTAATCCTTTTTTGCTCTTTTCTTAATGGTTTCAATTCACACATTTGCTTTTCACTAACCGCAAAATCAACATATGCAGGTGCCAATCTGAAGAAGGCAAGATAGCAACTTGTGCAGATGATTTCACGGTAAGTGGATTATTAGTCTTTGCAGTCTCTTGTTAATGAAGTTCCCTAAGAAGATGGCATTAGTTCTGTGTAACTTATCAAATTCAAATTTCTGCAAATGTATAACATACAGGTTCGTGTTTGGAATGCTGAAACCAACTATAGTTCAAGCTCTAGATCACCAACTTCGATCAGGAGGAGAATAATGAACCTCCCAAGTCGGGAACAAAGGCAGTTGAATCTTGGTAGTGAAGAAAAAGATTCTTCAGATCCTGAAGAAGCCATGAACCACCACATTACCTTACCAACTTCCGAATCAATAATGCCTCCCATGGGGACTCCTGAAGCTCAAAAGAAGAGGCTCCACCATGATCCAATTGAGAGCGTTGAGACAACAACCCCTGAATCAGCAATGAAAAGCCCTTCTTCTGTTTTAAACCCTCCCTCTTCCTTGAAAAGAAAAACCATTCGAGATTACTTCCTAACTGCTTAGCACTTTGTAAAAGAAAAGTAACTAGATTCATTGGTCCTTCAATTCTGCAGCTGCAGCCTCACCACTTTTGCAGAAACCAGAATGTGTCAAGCATATAGCAACCATAACTTTGTTTATTTATAAAATGTAGGTAGCCAATTTTATGGCTCTCAGCACCAGGAATTTGAAATGCTGAGAACCCTAAAAAAAACTCTGCTATTACATGTTGGAGGATTTACTACTAGGCAGGCTGGTTGCAAACAAAATAAATGAATAACTGATGCATTATCAATTTCGGCCGCCCATTATCATTATCATTATTATGAGTTTGTTAGTGGTTTTGGTTATTGTTTAGGAATGGTATTAATTATTAAAGTATTTAAGGTAGTTTCTTTAGGATTAAGTTACCGTATCCTTGTAGGATTGGTAAGTGATTAGGTTTCCCAGTTCAACTATAAATATGTACTTTGTCTCTACGAATTTAATCAATCAAAGAGAATAAATTAGTATTTCAGTTTATTTTAGTTTTAGTCCGTACGATTACGTGATGGACGAACCGATCGTCCATCAATTGGTATCAGAGTCTGGTTCGACGGAATCGAACTCTTACCGGCTCCCAGGGCAGACATCGTCGACGTTCAACCACCAACGTCGGGAAGAGGTCCTGCGCGCAACCACGATCTGAAGCGACAAGGTGGACAGATCGCCTACCGAGGCGCCACCAACGAAGAAGCTAACTGTAGCTTCGCCATTTGAGATCCACGAACCGCCGGATAAATCTCCTAGGCCGATCAATGCCAAGGTCTCTTTTTCTACTGTTACCGGAGAGTGGAAGTCAGCAACCCTTCGACTCGACACAACAGTCCATCGAGAACCCGTGGTTGCCCTAGTCGATGGTTTTTCGACGCACAACTTCATAAACCCCGACGTCGCCAAGGGTTTAGCCTTGAAGGCTACACCGATTCCTCCGTTCAAGGTCAAGACAGCAGACGGAGAATTCTTGGTTTGTGAGCGCTATTACAAGGTCGTTCCGATTTACGTACAAGGTGTATGGCTTGAAGTAAACTCCTACGAACTTCCGATTCATGGGGTTGATCTCGTCCTCGGCCATGAGTGGCTCAAAAAAGTGGCAACGGTAACCACGGATTGGGAAAATTCAGCTATGAGTTTCTGTTGTAATGACGTAAGGGTCACCGTGCGAGGTTTTTGCGAGGCCACCAAGAGGATTGCGGAGTTCAAGAAGCTTCAACAAGAGCGTGATCGACGACGTCGTGAAGCAGGTCCAACGACTCAAGCATCGTCGAGCGGTGCTGTGACTGGAAGCTCCGTACTACCGCGATCGACCGCGGTCACGCCTGAAGGACGAGAGGCCGCTGCGGTTACCGTTGCTGTACCCGTATTTCTTAAGCCAGCGTGTAGCCACGCCGCTATCGAGAAGCTTCAAGACTCCAAGCCATCACCGCCGTTGTTGAAGTCGCTAGACGCCTCGCCTGCCGATGTCGTTGATGCTGCTGCGGCACCGCATGGGCTTGGGGAATTCAAAGAAGAAGCTATCAATACCCCTGCGGCACGTAATAAAGATTCAGCTCCTTCTAACTTTCCTTTCGCTATAGATATATCTTTGCATCCATATATTTTGATTGAGCTGGTGGTACGTGAGGATGAATGAATACATGAGGAGTGGCTTTTGGAGGATGGGTATATTGCTTGGTCAGGAAGCATCATGTGTTTCGATGCGGGTGGGAATGATTTGGGTCGGATTGAAGCTGTTAACATTGACAGATTGGATTGGGTGTTGAAGCTGAAATGGAAATATCGAAAGCGTAGGCTCTGGTGTCTAACTCTCACTGTCGTTCATCACAAGATGCGTGGAAACTTCTTCCTCATTGAACCGGGTGGAGACATCGCTCGAACTTCGGGGACGAAGTTCTTCGAAGGGGAGAGGATTGATGCATTATCAATTTCGGCCACCCATTATCATTATCATTATTATGAGTTTGTTAGTCGGTTTTGGTTATTGTTTAGGAATGGTATTAATTATTAAAATATTTAAGGTAGTTTCTTTAGGATTAAGTTACCGTATCCTTGTAGGATTGGTAAGTGATTAGGTTTTCCGGTTTAACTATAAATATGTACTTTGTCTCTACGAATTTAATCAATCAAAGAAGAATAAATCAGTATTTCAGTTTATTTTAGTTTTAGTTCGTACGATTACGTGATGGACGAACCGATCGTTCATCAATAACCAACGGTTCATCAATAACCAAACAATGTTATGAAACGTTGTTGATTTGAATGTATAAACTAGTCATCGTGAAGCCAACTGCGTAGCTGGCCTCTCTATCTAGATGAAGCAGGAGGAAAGTGAAGGGTGGGGAGTGGAGTTGGCCAGGAGGGGTTGTCACATATGAAGAGGTGGTATCTGGTGCCTAAGCTTCCTTGTCCTCCAAGCAACTTGAGGGTTCGTTGAGTTATGTGGAAGAGGGCGAGGAAACTGGCGTGGAAAGTAAGGTAGACCTGATTGGAATCATGTGGGTTCATAGTTAGGAAGACATCCCCGAGCGCAGGCCCCTGGATCATGTTGCGGATTTTCTTGTTCATGTATGGATTATCTGGCCTGCCGAAATGTTGAGCTATGAACGGGTTCAGCGAGTCCCATGGACCAGTCAAACTAACCCTGTTTATCAGCTTGAAATATGGTTTCCGTTGCTGCTGATTCAGATCTGGAGATGGTGGTGGTAGATTTTCAGCCACGAAGACGGTGAGTGTTGAACCGTAGAGGCTGGCAGCCCACAAGCGGCCCTGGCTGACGCAAATCCCGTCTAGTGTGCGCCGTGGAGGCTCAATCACCCAATCCACCACACCGTTGACGGCGTCGTAGAGCACCACCTGCTGCTTTCCCCCGAGCATCCAGCAGAGCCATCGGTTGTGTAGATTGACGGCGAGATTGACGCTGCCGTCGTCGAAAAATGAGTAGTCAGGGTCGGGGCAGAGCAGCGGGCGTGGCAGGGGAGCCGATTTGGCGGTCCACTCGGCGGATTGGGACGACAGGACTTCCAGGTCGAGCTGGGTTCGGCGCGGGGCCATGCTGAGGGGAATCCGGGCGATGATGAAGGAGCGATCGTCGTCGTCGAGGACGATGAAGCCGATGTGGGCGAGGATGGAGAAATCGGGGGGGCGGAATCGGAATCGGGTACCACTGCTTGGTGTGAGGGTTGCAGATGGCGTACATGTTTGGGTAGCCGGGGAAAGGCGAGCAGAGAAGCAAGCCGTTGGAGGAGCCGACGACGTGGTTGTAGTGGTGCCTGAATCTCCGTCGGCCAGTGCGGTCCTCGTAGTTGAGACTTGGGTCCGAGTGGGGCTCCGGCAGCTGAAACGGCACCGGTCAACACGGCTTAGTTGAAAGAGGTTTTGGTCGGCGGTGTATATATCGGTAACCTTCAGCTCAAAGTATTGCAAGCTGTCTTCGTAGGATTGGTAGGGAAGGAAATCAATGGAGAAGTTGCTCAGCCGGCTGCTATGATTGCCGCTGTGGATGTTGGGGCTGGTCAAGATTGAGGCTGTTTCGCGACCGTTGGTATTCAGGACCAGGCTGCTGTTGTCAGCTGCGACCGCCATCTCCTTCATCTTGTGACAAGTATAAGCCGCTGAGAAACAAGGGCTTTGAATTAGAGACAGCCACTGCTTGGATACGACCTTGCAGCGGAGGATCTCCTCCATGGTAGGCACCTCCGGCTGATGACGATGATCCTCTCTTCTGCATCTTTGGGCTGGTTAGAACAGTAAGCTCAAAGGAGTTCTTCATCTTCGATCGCTAAATTGAACTCCCAACACAGAATATATAGCCAAACCTAATTTGACTCAATAAGGCAATACTCCGCTACCGTTAGGGATAATGAACTAACCTATTCCTATTCTGAGACTAATAAGGATTAATAATATTAAACACTCATATCAGTAATAATTATATGCGTAAATATTAAGGAAACACGTCAGTCGAACCAAATTAGCTAAGCAAACGAAGATTTACCAATAAAGTCTTTCTAGTTTCTAGGGTTTGTCATTAGTAAAACATTTAAAGAATTTTCCTTGGGTCCTCAGCAAGAATCCAGCGGGTACATGAAGAACCTGATTGATCACCACATGTTTCTAGAATGTGACAGGTTAATATCAGAAAAAAAGATTGATCTCTTGCTTAAAGCTAGATTACATGTACAACAGCAGCAGCAGCAGAAAGGGCTAATGGCAAGCTTCGAGTGAGCTCACTCACTTTAGAGAAGATGGTACACTAACACAAATATTGAGTGGTCATATTATTGAACGATGAAAAGCTCTTGTTTGGCTATGAAGTAGCACCCAATGGCATTTCCTGGTTGCATGACGAATTGCTCGTGAAAAGTACCCATCCGCTTGGAGGCTATATCGATCGAAAGATCTTTGAAATTTGGAAGGCCTTCGACTTGTATACCGTCCCCACAAATCAGGAACTGATTTCCAATGATGAAGGAACCTGAAACTCGGATTGCAACCCCATCCTGGCCATGAGCACGACATTGTAGCTTTTCAACAACGTGAACGAGCTTCTGGGGTGGCCAGTCACCTGCCAATGTTGTTCGGATGCTTGACAAGGTCGAGAAGATTTCTCTTGAACCGACTGACTGTTTGCCAGAGAAACTGAAAGAAATGCGAAAAAACAAAAGCTCACTAAAAGAACTGTAATGAAAAAGAAACACCATAGGAGCCAAAAATTAAAATAGATAAAAAGAAATTTTACATATGAATTGGAAAACATAACTCTTATTCCATTCCTTAATAATGTGAAGATACCTAAATGTTGACTCGTTGTTGTACAACGTCTTTGTGTGCAGCCAATGTTCATCAGGTCCATCGAAAAGTAAGTAGTAGTGCATTGTCAGCATCTGCCACGAAAGATTTAACATCAATCCCCAGTAAGCAACATGAAACAACTCTAACATGGAGAATCTAGCAAGAGCATTCGGATAGAACAAAAGCAAAAGAGACATATTCTTGTTGCTACATGAATACACTTACATCTGCTAAATCCTTCATCTTTCTCGTTGGATCAAATACACTCCGAACAAATGCAGCCAAGTCTACACTAGTGTCATGAGCGTGCTTCGTAATAAATGGGTGTATAAGAAGCTGCAGCAAGAGAACACCAAATCAAGTACCATAGGTGGCCTCTTAACCTTTTTCGATAGTCGAAGACATTTTGCTCTTGCATAAAGTTATCATATTTGAACATATAATTTACCTGGTCCGCAGTTGGCCTTGCATCTGGATCCTTAAGTAGGCACACATCGATAAATGAGCAGAACTCTGGTGAAAATTTGTCCCTGGGAGGTGAAGGTGATGGATCATCTAAAATCTTTCCCATGCAAACATAACTTAACTTCAGTTGGCGAGACACGGAGAGAGAGGACCATAGCAATGAAAACTGCAAGTACTTAGAATCTTGTTCAACATTATTATAACTCTCACCTGCAACATAAGATTTACTGGTCCATCATTAGCCGTGTAAGGAAACTCCCCAGTTCCACACTCGAAAAGAGCAAGGCCAAGACTCCAGATATCAGCTGGATACGAGTAGTTCTCATTTCGAATTCTCTCGGGTGACATATATGTTACCGTTCCGACAAAAGTTGCACACTGACAAGAGTAAACATGTTTAGGATTTGGACAACGAAACTCTAATTAGCTGGCTAATCTTTTACATTCATAAATGTAAAAAATGCAAAAAAAGATCAAGGAACGAGTCATTCGACCACGAACCATTGCGACCGAATTCTCCAGGCCAGCACTTATCCCAAAATCTGTTATTTTGGACTCTCCTTTGAGATTTACCAGCATATTTGCTGGTTTGATGTCTCTGTGGACTAAATGTCTCTCTCCATGCAAGTAACTTAGTCCCTTAAGGAACAACAAAATCAAGGAATAAGAGTTATTTAGGTGAAAGTGGATGAAGTAAGCACAAAGATTATGACTGTTCATTTCCTTACACGGAGAAGCTTTTGAAACATGAATGAAAGCACTGGTTCCGGTATGCTTTTCCTCAATCTCAAGATATCAGCCAGTGAGCCACCATCCATATACTCTAAAGCTATACTTATTTGGCCAGAATCAGGAGTGTAGAATGCCCCATGAAACTCCACTAGACCCTCATAGCAAGGTGCCTCACATAAAGTCCGTATCTCGGTAAGCAGCTGCTGTCTCTTCTCCTAAAAATTTGAAAGAAAATAATCCATGTAACTAAGTACATATAAGAAATGGCGGACATCAGACAGAATGACAAACCTTTACCTTCTCAAAAATATTGATCTTCTTCAAGGCGAGGATCCTATGAGTTGGGATGTGGATAGCTCTCTGAACGACACTGCTCGCACCACTGCCAATAGCACCAAAAATCATCATCTCGTGGGAGGCACATCGATATGTCTTTTCGCTATGCTCGGTCATGCCAATAGGGGAGGAAGTGCTTTTGTGCAACCCAAGCTCGTTTATGTTGTACACCCCATATGATCTGCTCAATAAGTTAACGGTTCCTCCATCCGAAAGCTTCACATACCAAATTACCATATCAATTTACAAACAAGAAATGATTTGAGATCAACTACCTATCTTTGTTCATAACTATAAGAGAGAACTAACTCACCATGTAAGAATTGTTGAGGTCCAAAGATGGCCCAGCTGAGAAACCCTTCTCGGCATCAAATAAAGGCGTCAGCTTCTTTCTCAACTCCTCCAAGCCAGCCATGATAAGTTACCAAATCGGTCTCCGGGCTATCGTCCACATTCACTCCATATCTCTGCACGATAAACATAAATGATTGGTTATACTGCAAACATCCAGAATATGAGTTCATCCACCTAACTAAACTCAGTATGAAGTGAAAATTTGAGCTGTAGAGCAAGACATTGTTCATCATTTTTTGTCAGAACAAGCATAAACAAGAATGCCCAAGCCGAAAATTGCCCATCAAAGCTGGGTTAAACCCCATAAAAAGTCAACTGACCACAACCACTGGTTCAATTCTCAACCCCACCAATTAAGCATTGACCAAAGGTCCAACTAACATTATACAGATAAGAAACTACAGCAAGCAACCTCAATCAAGAACAGAAATCCAAACGTTTCAAGTAAAATTCAAGCTCAAACATCAAAGACCCAGATGGAAGACTGATCACAAACAGCAATCGGAATTCATATATGAATCGAAGGAGATAAGTGACGGGACGGAAAGGGATCAATCAGAATTCAGAAGCAGAAATGCGGGAACTCGATGAGGCGAGGAAGCTGAGAACAGATTCAGGAGGCCGTAAAGATGGAACCTTTAGAGCGTAGACTTACAGTAGGAATCTTGTACAGTTGGGGCGAACCAGTTTCTGGGCTTGCCCTTTCATAGGAAGAATCAACAGCATGAGTAGTTGTCTGTAGCTTTTTGGCAGTTCGTTCGTTGCTTGTGCGACCAGCATCCCCCCTTTGGAAGTTGGCAAGTTACGACTTCCTTAGGGCCCGTTTAGTATCATTTTGTTGTTGTTGTGGTTACAGTGGTGTTGTGTAAACAGATGTACAACCACAACAGGAAAAAAACAGAAAACACAAATCTGTTTAGTTGATAAATCTGAAAAATCATTAAAGCTGAAAACAAGAAACAAAAACGCGTTTAGTTACTACAAAAACGCGGGTCGGCGGGCTGGGCTGGCTGCGCGGCGGAGGGGTCGGGCTGCGCGGCGGGCTGGGTCAGCGCGGAGGCGGAGGGGTCGGCAAGCGGACATCGGCGGCGGGTCGGCGGGCTGGGCTGGCTGCGCGGCGGAGGGTTCGGGCTGCGCGGCAGGCTGGATCGGCACGGAGGTAGAGGGGTCGGGCGCGGAGGCAGAGGGGTCGGCGACTGAGGAGGTGGCGGGCGGCGCGACGGAGGTGAGACGGAGGTGGCGCCTTGTTGAGAAGGGTGGCCGGTGACGCCTCTGTTGAGAAGGGTTAAGGGGGAGAATAGTTTGGGGGGCGGCGGCTGATATGTTAGAAGTAGGGTTTGGGGGGTGGCGGCTGTGTTAAAAAAAAAGAAAATTTTTTGCTTCTGTGGGGATTCGAAAACTGGTCTGGTTTAATGAAATCAAGTGCCCAACCAGTAGGAATCCCGTGTGCAACATGTTTTAAAATCAGATCCAAAGCAATAAATTGTTGTTTCTCATATTTGGGCCTTGTTGTGCAACTCTGATTCGCAACAGTAAATAGAAACCCAACTAAACATGTTTTTTTTTCTTGGTTTCTCCAATCTTTAAAAACACAACAGGAAACAAAAACAGGCAACAATACTAAACGGGGCCTTACGGTTTCCAAACGTTCCGGTTTTTGCTTTTCTGGTCACCACGCCGGCGAAACGTACTCGTTTCCATCGGGTATTTGAGTTTGTTGGTTTAACCCTATTTAATCGGATTTGATTCGGGTGGTTCAACATATTCGTGGATATTTTGTCAGTACTACCCTGGCCAGGACGAGTCATCCCATAGCCTCCAAGAAGTGGAGGGTTTGTTGAGCTATGTGAAAAACAACGAGGAACGGGAGTGGTAAGCAAGGTAGACCTGGTTGGAATCATGTGGGTTTATAATCATAAAGACGTTTATGGGAGAATGCCCCCGGATCATGTTAAAGAAAAGAGCGATTTTTCGGATTTGACCCCCAATATATCGACAACGCGATGTTGATGTATGGATTATCTAGGCAGACGAAATCTTTAGCTATGAACCGGATGAGGGACCTTATGGACCGGCCAAACTAACCTTGTTTATCATTTTGAAATATGGTTGTTGCTGCCTAGGAGAAGATGATGGTAGATTTTCACCCGCGAAGGTGATCAGGATTGAACCGTGGAGGGTTGCAGGCAACAAGCAGATCTGGCTTACACAAATTACTCACGCTTTTATCAGTTGGTTAGCTCTCGTACAAAAATATCGATGAAGCCATGTGGAATCCCCTCCCCAACTCAACTTTTGAATGCATGTAGAAGATAAAATTTTCTAACAAATTTAAATGTTAGAACAATTACTAATGTCCTTAGCCCTCTTCAGTCCTCCCACTTACTATATTTCATATCTCTTTAACTTATTTTAGTCCAATTCAAATTTTTTACTCCTATTTATCACTTCCAAAAAATAAACAAAATTATGTCCCCAAACTTTTAAGCCCAATAATAATCTACATTAACCCAAAAATTAACCCAATTATACTCTCTCATGTTTCCAATGGCCCATAGTAAATAGCTCCAAATGGCCATTTTAAGTTTGCTTATTATTATGGCTTTCGACGCATAGATTATAGTTAGTAAAATACAGTATGGGAAAGGTACGTATAAAATACGTATGGGTATATTACTTCGTCTTTAAGCTAATGTTGTGTTTAATAGTACGTTAATAGTAATAAATATATAAGATAAATTATTTTCTAAATATATAAATAATGCTAAATTTAACAATTTAATTCATTAAATACGGATATTATTATACGGGTTTTATACATGTTTAGTACGGGATCCATCAAATGAACGGGGGAAAATGAAATGATTAGACAATAATACGGATACGAAAGTTTTAAACGAATAAAGTACATACGAGTACATATACATATATTAAACGGAGTATTTAGTAACTATGCATAGGATAGAAGTTGAAGAAGATTGTTGGATGTGACTGTGAGGTTCAAAATGGGCAATCATAGATATGGGCCATGCCATCTTTCCCCCAACCCACACCAATAGCCACCCATGGTCATCGGTCAACAAGTCTTAGCATACTTCCTTCCTGATGGGCCTACCCAACTTTTGGCCCAAACTACAAGACTACCGGTTTGAACGAAACAGGCCGCCACAGCCCACAGGAGACAGATTTCACAGAAGTCCACAACTTCATGATGAGAATTCCTAGATGATGGGTCTTGACTTTGACCAAACCTTGATCACCATCAATCTCTAGCAAATTTTTGGGCCGTTAGTTTGAATAATGACAATGTCAATACTTTTTTGACTTGAATGTGGAGAAAACAAGTATTACAACCATGTTCAATTGCTTTGGCTTTTGGCTTTGAATTATTATGTTTAATTAGTGAGACTTCATGCCTTGATTAAGTAACTCCTTTCCTTCCATCCAGCCTCCTTTTCAAGGACTTAATGTCGTCATAATCATGAACATTTTTAGCCTTGAACTGAATGAGAAATACTATGTTGATAATTTGTTACGTAAAGGTAAAGATAAAGTAAACTTTGATCATTATAATTATTGATTCAATCTTAGTTAAAGTGCTTCAAAATTACTGAACCTGTGATATATCGTTTATAGATAATAGTCTCTACAATAACAACATTGAGATTTAAACTTAACTATCTCACAGTATAAACTTATGTCTTTAACATGGATTATCTCACACCTATCACTATAGACCTAAGATTGATGTCTGATGATGATCATAAATTAGTTCTTTTTCATTGAATTTGATGATAAAGTAGGGGATTTTGAATTTTAAAACTTTTGCCCTAACAGATTATGAATTCCATCCCCATTCCTCATAAGACTTCTTACCACTTATTGCATTTACCTTATCAAAGGGAAAAAAGAATGAATTATCACATCCATAAATCTTTTTGTAGGAACCCTTTTAGAACACTTATGATCACAGGTCAGTGACCAAACTAGGTTAAATTTGACTGGTTGAAGGAGATAATGTCAATAATGGTCATTAGCATGCCATGAAAAGGGGAGGGCTGTTGCAAAGTCATAGAAGGAAGCCTTATATATGGAAATCATTTCCAACATTCTTTGATTTGGGTAATATTGCAAAAGGAATTTGACATTATTAGCAAGATTTATAATATATTTTTATATCTCAATGCAAATGTTATTGGGATTGAAATGTGATCATGGATGGGGAATTGGAGGAAGAATTAGTTTTTAAAACCTCATCATCCAATAATTGACTTTCTAATCATTAGGGTCATGCTTTAATTTATTCCAACCCTAGAACATTATCCCCCCATACTTTCTCACCAATCCCAATCACAAGTCACTCAATAGGTACCTATATCTTCCATATTTTAAAAAATGAAAAACAATTATAAGAAAAGAAGACACTACTCAGCTCATCAATTAAGAATTTGGCTATGGTACTGATGGTTTATGCGTGAGTGCATCGTGTAAATTTGTAATGTTAATTGTCGAATTGTGACATTATTTATTTTTTCATGAATAATTGTTTTGTATTGATCTAATTGTGGAACACAAAATTCAACGACGTCAATTCATGTAGATGCCTATTCATAGGCATAGCGATGGAATTACATTTAGTCTTGGAGAAACTATATATAACTGCCCTCAATATTTGGTCTGTGATTATACAAATTTCATATATATGTTGAAAAGATAATTAAAAAGTGTCGGGATAAGGATTATCAATTTGGGGATGATCACTACATAATCTAAGGAATTGTCTATTAGTGATATATATAATCACTTTCATTCTTTCTTTAGATTTTCCATATGGGAAATGTAAGATACAGTAGGTAGAGGGATCCATTTCTCTTGCACACCACATTTCTTTTCCCTTGTGAATTGAGGGAGAGATAGAGATATAAATCAGTAATAGAAGAAGCCTAGGTAGTTACTTAAGTGCACTTATTTTTTTGGGTGCATTGAATGCATTTAACTCTAAGTGACTATAATATATCGAATTTTGAACTTTAATTAGCAGCATTAGTATAATATGATGATATAACATGGAATCACATCTAATCGATCCATTACCCAAACCCATTAACTTTCAATTTTGAATCTCAAACAAAACCCCAAATTGTAAACCTAAACCCTAACCCTAAATCTCTAAACTCTTCAAATTAAAGAAAATCTTAAATGATTTTTGTACAAATTCATGTGTTTCTTGTTCTTAATATCAAAAGTTATGATCGATACCTTTTTGACATGAATCGCATGCTTGGAATGACGATTATGAGGCGAGTGCATTGAATGCACCAAAAAAAGTGAGTGCACTTAAAAGGCCACCGCTCAAAAAGCATGCATCAAAATGGACCATAAAGAGCAGAACAAATCATTTGAAATTAGAAGGAGTGCCTGTACTTAGATTATTATTATTATTATTATTTTATGATGGGTCATGTAAGCTTTGAGCCTATATTGAATTTCCACTTGTATCTTTGAGAGGGCAATATATGGACTTATAAACAAATAAAACATAAATTCCCAGTGACATTGTTTGAGGTATTTGAAACTCACACAGGCTGTTAATTTGGTTTTGGTTTTTCGGTTTTAACCGAAACCAAACCATTCAAAGGTAACGATTTTGATTTTTCGGTTTAAACCATTTAGCATTTTAATAGTTTTGGCTTTGGTTAAAATAAAAAAACCAAAAAAATAATCAATAAACCAATAAGGACCCCTGATTTCTTTGAAGTCAACCATGTTTTTTGTTTTTGATTTATCGAAACCATTAAGGAGCTTATCGGTTTATGATTATCCAAAAACCCATAAGCCTCTTAATGATTTTGGTTTTGATTTTTGTGAATATGCCTAATTTGGTTTTTGATTTCATGCTAATGATTTGGTTTGGTTTGGTTTTGGTTTTGGTTATCTAAATTGACAGCCCTACACATAATTTTCAATAAGCCAGTTTAGATGACATAATAAAAATCTCGTTTTTGTAGTGTGATGAAAATGGTTCTCATGATGAATTCCTGTAAGATCTCTATAATTGTGAAAAATATTGTATATGTAATAGGCTAAATCAACGTTTATCGTATCTCGATAGAATTGTTTGTTTTATCATATGTTGATATCATATGTATATGATGTGATATAGACTGTAACGTATAATGCCATTAAAGAAAGAACTGAAATTATATGTACGTGTGTTTGTTTGATATGAATAATACATTGATTGATCTAACCTAACCTCCTTGGCCTAAAAGAGATTGAAAAGAAAGTTTGTGTATCTATTTGCCCATTAGGATTGAAACATTTGTTTGCATGCACGCGTTTGTACATAATAATATGATAATGCATATATCATATCACCAATAAAGAAAAGGTAGAGATTCATGTATGTACCAGAAACCCCTAATAAATCATAGACTAATTAATTGATTTATTCCAATTATTGATTATTATCATAACAATCATAATAAGTTATTTCCATCCCAGTCTCTATATTATTACAATGTGTTGTTAGGCAGCCGACACGCTTGGCTCTAGTTAGGGATGCCAACAGCACTGCAATATATGAAACCTTATGTTTGCTTTATGCAATGAATGCAACATTATATATACACTATAGGGATGGGATTAGGTGCTAATCCTTATAGGGGTTAGCACCGTGATAACTAGCAAAAAACGCTACTAAAAATAACGAAATCACTACGAATTATTATAAAATCAATACAACATCTAAGCTAAATCACTACTAATTCAAACTAGTAGTAGTTTTTCCCTTGGTTAGCACGGTACTAACTATTGTACAATTAGCACCGTAACCGCTCCCATACACTATAATATGCTTGTTAATATAATTCATACTTCACTCATCTTGAACGAATGAATTAATGGAAGGACATATGGTACTGTTACTAATTTTTTTGTATGTGTCCTTATTGTAAATCGAGTATCATCATTTCGCACCCGGCCCTCACACTGGAAGTCTTGGTAGAAATATTTAGACTATACATTTAACATCTCAAAGGCTTGGCTTAACTCGCATGTGTCAAGAACCAGTTAGTCCCAATAACTCGAGTTGTTGGGAGAATGTTCTGCTGGATCTTATACCACACTCTAACACGCCCCCTCAAACGAAAGCCAACCCACGGGCTTGAAGTTTGCACAGGCCCACAATATCTTGTGCTTTAATCAACTGTTAATATAGGGGGCCGTGGAGATTCGAACACACGATCGACCACTTGGTCAAACCAGCTCTGATACTATGTCAAGAACCAGTTAGTCCCAATAACTCGAGTTGTTGGGAGAAGGTTCTGCTGGATCTTATACCACACTCTAACAACATGTACGTGATTGATGGTGCCAAGTACGACGTGAATTTTTTTTAAAAAAAGAAAAGAAAAGAAAGAAAGAAAAACATGACTTCTAGACTTAAATTTGAATTGTGCAACTATCTCAACTTCAATTATCACTTATTATTGGCTATTGCTATATATCGGTAACTAGTTATAAATGAGTGATAAGTACATGGAATTGAGAATTGAACAAATTTTTAGTAATCTTTCCAAAGTATATATTTGTTTAGGTTAGTTTTCATTGGAATTCGGAGTCCGAGAGTAAGGATAATACTCTGATTTGGAAGGGTTTAAATTAACCATTCAGTAAAGGGAAGGAGATAACAAAAGTTATCAATGAAGAGCATCCAGTCAAGTGTCTTGAACTAACCTCTGAAAACAGTCGAATTATATACGATAAATTCTAAAATCTGAAGATCACCAAAGAATGATTAATAAATATCGAGTCATATATCGTTTATCCGAATACCTTGATAAGTCTCATGTTGTCAAGCAATAACTTTTTTTTACTTTCTTTTACTTCTTTTGGAAATGAGAGTACACTTGATTTATATGGTTGAAGTCTTGAAGACCACAATTAATCAAATTATGATGATGAAGGGTAAAGAAATTCCGTTGGCCGGTGTGGTGGATACATGATCTTATGGTTACATTTCTGAATGTGATGATGGGATTGGAAATTTCTGATAAAAAAAGTGCAAGGTTGAGAGATACAAAGATTTCATCCATCTTGTCACCTTCTCTTGTCTTGAAATCCTATTGTAGACTTTGGGACTCTTGTCTACCTTTGCAATTATTGAGAGGGTATATGTGCAACTTGTGGGATTCCTTTAACTATCCATAAAGGTGTATCTAAATTTTGTTGTGTACAAAATGGTCATGTAAGTTTGAACTTGTAGCAACTTCGTCTACAATTCTGTCTAGTTTGTTTGCTAAATCATGTAATTCATTCAAAAACTCAATAGAAATAACGATGAACTACTCATAATTTCTAGGGATCAAGACATGTCGACCCAATTCGAAACCCAATGTAAGTATTTCCTAACCGTTCAAGCAACATAATCCCTCTTGATCACACACATAACACACTTTGTTAAGTCTCTCCAAATCCTATGCAAACTATTTAGATGCATGATACGAACTTGAGAAATTGAAGTGCAAATCAATTACAGTTTTATCCTTGAATTGGGTTCCATCCACAAACGAGAAAATCACCTATCAGGAGAGACCGAAATAGAACGTATCCAAATTTGTTATATCGCCTCTCTCTACATATAGGTATCATCATTCATCACACTTTCGCTCTCATTTGTTTATTCGTAACCAGTGGTGAAGCCGCGCGCGTTTAATAATACTAGATAAGTTGTAGCTCCCTCTCAATATATTTGATTTGAAATTATGAAATGTGAATCATACGATAGATAAGCATTGAAAAGTGGAAGAATGATCGGACTATAACCCCAACTCATCAAGGTATACAAGTTTAAATTCAATTGAAATTGAAATTGAAATTGAAATTGTTATTTTTATTTATTTTAACCTCGCTCACTAGACTTTCTCCATTATTTTGACGGCAAATTAAAAGAAACTGAAAAAGGCAGCCAACTAAACTAATGAAGTGATTCACATACATTGATTAGACTAAAATGAAATGAAGGAGATGGGCGACCCACCCCAACCACCTGATCAAACATATAGAAATTACTTTACTCATCAAATTAGGGAAAAAGAATGGGATCAATTAAGGAGTCTGCCTGATTATTTGTTTGTTAATTCTACTTGATTATGCACTTTAGTTTGTACTATTGGTAGAGACCAGAACTGGCAACATAAATCAATAATGGAGGGGAAGCTAACAGTGACAATCTAGCTCTTCATGACAGTTGTCAGAATTGTTCTGGTTTTCATCATCCCTCCAGATTGTCTCTGAAACTCATAAATAGTTATGCCTTTTTTTTATATCTGAAATTCGCCAAGCCACCTTAATCTCGTAATATTGATAGCACAGGGAGTAAAAATCTCAATTGCATGAAAAATTATTTTAATATGTGAAACGAAATGTAAACCTACTTGAACATATGTACAAGTCTTTATGCGTCAAACATCAACCAAGCAATTACTTCTCTATAAATATAAGAGATGTCTAGTTATACTGTAGGAGACTTAAAAAATACGGTAAAGCATGTGAATGCTGATGTATCAATCACCTCTAAAAATTGAGTTTAATGTGTGCAAACTGTCACGCGGGTTGGAGATCCTTGTGTCAATAAATTGTTATGTCTACAAAGTACAAATACATCTACATGCTATGTTCAAGGGAAATTAAAAATTCTTGTAAATTTTTTTTTCTTCTTCATATTTTTAAAGGGTCTATATATAACGACCCAATTTAATTGCTAACAGTGAAGTGAACAGTAGCAGTACAGAGAGAGGTGTTGTTGGTTTATTGTGGGCAAGACATTGAATGCAAATTTCTTTGTTGTTTTCTCTTTGAAATTTTGTGGACAAAGTGAAGCTATCATCTCATTATTCAGTGCATGGAATTATCACTGTGTGTCACACTCAACCAGGGATGCCAAAAGTATGTGTGCCAGAATTTTGCTGCTACTAGCTGTTTGCAGTTCCAATCAATTAATCAACAATCAACAACTACAACGAGAGTTATGGTTATGGTATGTGTATTCTCGATGAAAGACTATTAGATTCGAACTTAGAAACTTTTCTATCAGTTTAGAATGGCTCAATCAGATCGTTCAGGTTATTATTATATAGATTGATATATAGTGTACATAACTACACAGTAAGTAAGAGCAAGTAAGAGGAGAAGGTTGTGGAGAGGAGAGTAGAAGAGTGAGAGAGATGGTGATATGAGGGGAAAGGGCTTCACTTAGCTTTTTTAATTAGAGTGAAAATGATGTTGGGGTGTGTGTATTGGTACCCTCCTTGCCTCCTCCTCTTCCATTTATTGCAATTGTCTTTATGCCTTTTCCCCTCCATCCTCTTCACTAAAATGCCCTTTGTCTCTCTTTTTCTTTTCTACTCTACTCCTACTGATCATTCATCATCATCATCATCACCATCATCCCCTTTTATCCTTTCCCCCTCTCCCTCCCTTCTCTTCTCTTCTTCCCCACAAAAACTTTGCCTTTTTGGCAATCTTCTGCCTAATTTGCAGCCCCTCCTACTCTCTCTTGATTGATCTTCTTCCTCTTGTACAGTAGCTAGCTAGCAGCAGTATATATATATAGCTAGGGTTTGTGGTTCCTTTCTTTGTCAAACACCCTTTTCACATAGAAGCAAACCAATTATTCCCCCCCTCCCTTCTATTTGCAGCAAGCAAGCAAGTCTGACTGCATATATAGCCGTATATATAGCTTCATAGCTTTGCATAAACAGACAAAGGTAAGTTCTCAAGCAACTCCCTTTTCATACCTGTGCTTGTGTTTGAACTTTTGGGGTCTGTTCCCTTAATCAGTTGATACAAATATATGGTGGGTGATCGGCCAGTCAAAGATTGTGGCTTCAGATCATTGACATTTATGCATGTCCTTCTTGCAATAATTCTTGTTATCTGGGTTCTTCAGATTTTTCTTTACTACTTTACCCACTTGATTGGAGATGGTGAAAATAGAAGATACTATATGTGCCCCCAACATATATAGGAAGAAAAACATCACTTCATTCTACAGTATCATCTCTGTGGCTGGCTAGTTGGGTTGGGAATTAAATATAGGACAGTATTGATAAGAAAATTTTGAACTGTTTGAATGATTTCTTGCAGAAATCTAGCAATAAAATCACAGTTTTAAGGATCTGATATATGTATCTTCGACGCTGACTTTGTACAAATTTGTCTGTCTTGACTCGCCAAAAGCTTAGATGATACACATATGTGCTCTATACTCATAGAACAGCAAAGTCTTGGAGTTGGAGGGGGCAAGAGTTCAACAAAGACTGCTTCAATTTCTCTCCCACCCTCACAAAACTTCCACATTAGAACAAAAACAACTTGCGGCAGCATATAGGTGATAAGATGTTATCCTCTTAACTTATCTAGGAATGTTCAGTTCAAAAATCAACGATGGTATAGCTGAATGAAGTACTCGTTAGCCTCGCATTCTTAGATTTAATCACATAATTAACAATATAGGTCCCTTAACCTCTACCTAATATTCTTAGCATAGATATCCCAATAATAAATTATTATAACAATTAGTAGATGTTCAATCTTTCAACAAGAAGAAGAGAAAGCAACAATTTGTTTCGAACGATTTTTCATCTTGTAATGTTATTCCATCTATAAAATTAACTCAGTCGCATAATATTTATTTCTGCAACACTTTCAAGGCCCAACAACCCAAATAAATTAAACGAACTTATTCTTGTTTGAACGCTAACCACGATCTGAGTTACGTTTGTTGGTTGGTTGTATATCTATAACAATAGATTTGATTGTTTTAAGACGAATAATTCTCTCCATAGCTATACTAATTTTTAATTTGAAGATGTCACATATACATTTTGCAAATAATCAAATCCTTGTCGTTTCTTAGTCTGCTTACACATATAAATGGCATCAGCGGCGGCGGGATCCTCCTCCTCATCGTCAGCCTACTCAAACTCCCCGTGCGCGGCGTGCAAGTTCCTCCGCCGAAAGTGCCTGCCGGACTGCATCTTCGCGCCCTACTTCCCGCCGGAAGAGCCGCAGAAGTTCGCGAACGTGCACAAGATCTTCGGGGCCAGCAACGTGAGCAAGCTGCTGAACGAGGTGCTCCCGCACCAGCGGGAGGACGCCGTGAACTCGCTGGCGTACGAGGCCGAAGCCCGGCTCAAGGACCCCGTCTACGGCTGCGTGGGCGCCATCTCCGTGCTGCAGCGCCAGGTCATCCGCCTCCAGAAGGAGCTCGACGCCACCAACGCCCACCTCATCCGCTTCGCTTACACTAATAACACCACTACTACTAGTAGTACTGATGATTCGATGATGAATAATGGCGGTGGTTATGGTTCTCATCATCATCCTCCTCCTCAGGGTTATTCTTCGGGTGGGGCTTATTATGGTAATTACAATGGTGGTGGTAATTACAGTTCGTGGAGTGGTGGCATGAATTAATTAATGAGGCTTTAAATGGAAGGGGAGGAGGTGGAAATTATTGGGAGCTTCTCTAGCTATTGGATTGTTGCCTGAGATTTGGTCATAATATTTTTTGCATTTTGGTATATGGGGTCAATTGTATGGTCAATTGATCAAAAGATAATTATTCAAGCAGTTTATACCTTCTTATGGTGGGACTATATTGGTGGCTATACACTATAACGACGTGTCGTGTCGTAATCAGTACTTACGGTATGTTGTATGTGGAAGAGGTAGAGGAATCCTGTTTGACATAAGTTAAGTCTAATTAGGGTTTGACTATATTGGTGGCTATACACTATAACGACGTGTCGTATCGTAATCAGTACTTACGGTATGTTGTATGTGGAAGAGGTAGAGGAATCCTGTTTGACATAAGTTAAGTCTAATTAGGGTTTTGGGTTTGTGTTATGTGTGTACCAAATGTTTTTAGACTCATATAGATGTGATTGTGGGTGTTTTTTCTTCTCTATAAAGGGCTTATGGAGAATACTTATAAGGTGAGACATATTGTTTTTTTTCTTCTTTCATTTTTTGCTCTTGTTTTATTTTATTTTATTTATGCTTTCCCCCTAGTGGTGGTGTATGGGAATGGGAATGGGAGTTTGGATTTTGTGTATTGGAGAGAGCAATATATTGAAGTGGTCTTCAGTTTTGAATTGAAATATAGATAAAAGGATGCGGCTTCTTGCATGTACACTTGCTCTCTTCCCTTTTTGGCTACTTTTAATTTTTGTTGGCACTTGTTTTGGCATTTTTGACAAATATACACCATGCCTCTCTTTGGAGGCTAGCTATCATTTGGATTCATATGGGCACTATATTGTTGGCATTCTGTCACTACTATTAGTCTGTCAATATTTTTGGCTTAGGTATATAAAACTTGGAAATGATGGTAGAGGAAAGTAAGAAGCAAGCAAAGTAGGAGTTGAATTAAGTGAGAAAAACATCAAAATACATTATATTTGTAAAGGAATGATATAAGATCAATTTTCTAAAAAAATATTTAACCAATGAGATCAGCTAATTCTTGATTTCGATGTCTCGTTTTGAATTTTCACGATAATCAATATTTACAGTTGATTTAAGTCCGGAACTAATTAATTCTTGACAATGTTTAGTAGAGTATGAAAATGATAACCTTATCATTTGTAATTCACAAAGACTTGAATAAGAAACCTCTATCAAACTCTTTCATACTCAGTGTGTAACTAATTAATTGTCTAAACAAATCAAATATGAACCATATACGACCTATAATATATATTTATCTTGACTGATGTATAATAAATCATAAATACGCAACTAGAGCATCTACTACAAAAATCTAGTTATATATAGTATTTATTTTGAAATACTCACAATCCAGTATCCACTCATACCTACCGAATCAGCTAGCCCTAACTAATGTACGTATAGCAATTATATGATGGTAGGGCTCCCATGGTATGTATCTATAATTAATTATAATAATCCCTTACTTAAGATATAATTGGAAATCAGGCTTTTATATATAAATATAAAAGTAGATACCATAAAATTGGAGGTATACCCAATATCTCACTTTCTGCCTCACAAAATTAAAGGTACCCACGGTTTTGTAAAGATGACTGATGATCAAGATTCTCTCTTATTTGTAATCTTATTGTTAATTGTGATGATTATAGTATAGTTTAGGAACGGTGTACAATTATTTGCTTGCCAAAAAACATTGTATGATTGATAACTTATCTTATAGTGGTCTCTTAATTAATTATTTAATTACAAATATGAACTATTGCATAATTGGTGCGCCCACTTCTTGAATCTGTATAATATTAGAGCATATGAACTTTTTATGAATCTTCTCCCACGTCTCTTTTATGTCTTTTGGCTCCTTTGTTTTGGCAAAATAGAAAGTAGTACTTCCAAAGGGAAACTTATTATTTTTGAGTGGATGATTTTCTTTATGATTTTCTTTTTATTCATAGGAAGGAGTTAAAAGGAAGCATAAGTACAGGTATGGTGTGTCAGTGCAAATTTCAAACTGATAAGATAACATGTTATTTAACGACTTTCAACTATTTAAATTATTGAAATCAAAACTCTCAACAAACCCTACTTACGAGTAGAGGTGTGCAACGAGTTGATTCGTTCCAGATTGCACCGAATCAAACCAACACTTAGTCGGACCACATCGAACCAAATATAATATGGTTCAGTCTTTGGTCCAAGAATTTTATAAATGCCGAAGAAAATAGATCGAAGTAAACATTATTTGGATCGGACCAAACCTGGACCGAATACAATGTTGATCCGATCTTTGGTCCTGATATGTCTTTTACTATTAGACCACAATTCTCATGAGTTTGGTCCGATTCGGACCGGACCGAACCGTTACACACCCGTTGGAGCATAGTCTAGTAACCTTCAATTCACTATTTCGGCGATACTGGTTTTTTTTTCTTTCTTTGATTGAGCTACATTCAATAAACTATCAAACTATAGCATCAATATTGCTCTTTAACAATCAAACTAATCTTCTTAACTACCCTTGGACAGTTAGTTTGACTTTTGATAATATGGTTGAAAGTGTGTTGCATAACTCCAAAAAATACCACGGGCAGCATGCACAAGTAGATTATAACCTAGAGTTTTTTTTTTTTTTTTTTTTTTGAGAAAGATTATAACCTAGAGTTAGCCTATAAGACGACAGGAGATCTTCAAAATTACACGAAAAGCAGCTGAAAATGAACCCCAAAGTGAAATAAACAAATAGAGACGGTTCCCTTGAACGATTACTCATAAGTCCCCTAAATGAGAGTGTGAACAAAATGAAAATTTTCTTTGTCCCGTTGCAACTTCCTTTTTCTCACCCCATGCCATCATCAAATCTTACGCTTCTCGGCCATGCTTTTCCATTTCAAGATTTGATCATACACGAATATGCAAATAGGCCAACAAGATCCTCAAATCTTGAAGTTGTAGTTGTTGTGTAAAAGTGTTTTGTGTTAGATTCTCACCTTCGTGAATTGGTGCAATTAAACGGTTGAGAACCGTATGAATCGTCGTATTTGCTTGGGTTCGATTTAACATGTATGTGTGTTTTGCTGATTATTGTACAAATTCGAACGCAATCTCAAAGAATGTGTGGATCACCCTTCGTAAATAAAAAAAAGTATTGTTTTGTGTTATGCAAGAATGTATATAGGGAAGAGCGGATAACATCTTTTATGTTTGTGTCAGTAGTTAGTCGGCTCAGTTAAATGTTAATCGTCAACGAATTTGTCAGTTAGCGGTTAACCGCCAACCAAACACCTATACAGCTAGCCAACCTTTCACATCCTTAGTGGCTAACGATTACCCATTAACCGATGGTTAACGGTTATGTTAACAGTTAACCAACAACTCACAGTTATATTAATCGTTAACCAATAATTAGCAGTTAAATTAACCTTTTTAACATAGATAACCGTGTAAACTATATTAGCAGCCCTAACAGATCGAGACCCAATATTATAGGTTGCTCTTTGGTTCTGAATTGTGTCAAGTACCAAGAGCACAAGGGCTTGGCGCACCTTGATCACAACTTTCCGGAGAATGACTTGACCCTTGACTCCGAGTTGGTCGCGGACTTTACCCCAAGTCTAGATCGCCGGAGTTAGACCAAAAGAGACATATATATATAGTTAGACTTCATATGCGGGCGGCCGACTAAACTATACAGGGAGCATTCGCCGGCCGGCCGACCTCAAGTGAGCAGCCCCAAGGAAAGTGTTGAAAATAACAGTTTTAAGGATATAGTTTTGCTTTTAACATTGGTGATTACAGATTAGACTAATTTTTAGGGTCGGCCATCAGTCGGCCGCGGTGCAAGTAGAACGTTGGTACGTAGTGCGCTAGTCTTTGTGCAATTGGGCAGCCGAGATTCCCTTTCAACTAGACTTTTCAAGAGAGGATGTGTGGAAGCGATCGATAAATAGGATTAAAGGGACGATCGATGTCATTTTCTAAGCACGAAGATGCCTTAGCTAGGAGCTAGGTAGCTAGCAAGCTATTCTGATAGGAAACCATAAAAGGGTTGTTTTCCCATGTGAGAATGTACCCTCTCAAAATTGACAAGGGGGGTCATCATATATACAAACCAATAGTTACCAACTTCACTGCTAGTTATTCACCAGTTTTCTACAGTTGGGTCTGACCCATTTGGTAGCTAGTGGTGGAGCCAATCTTTTAGTGCTTTTTGAAAATTCGAGTTATTAGTTGGGATAAATGTGTGCATAATCGAAATAGTGGATTGGACCTATGCATCAAGTATTGGAGTTGTTGGGTATTGAAGGTTGACGTCCAATCCCTAATGAGCCAGGACCAACATTAAAGAATATTGTTGATATAAATACATAGCGTGTCGGAGATCTATGTATGCAATCAAGTATTTCAATTTTCAACTTTCGCTTGGGGATCATGCATATTTCTCTCAAGGATGCGTTAAATATTTTCAATAACTCGAGTTATTGTCTAGGAATGAATCTTATATTTCAATATATTGAGCTTTGCTCCAGCCCTTCATACATTTTACTCAATCAAAAGCGCGCTAAACAATATTGAGGATCTTCGGTACTCGAACACAGAGGTCAAACCCTCTAGCTAGCCAATATCATGCGAGAACTAATTAAATCACAATAATTCGAGTTGGTAGAGTGGCCAAAAAATTATACCTTGCACACACCACCACCTTAAATTTGGTTTTGACACCGACAAAGCTTAGATGAAGCAACTTCATGGGTAGTGCATGCATGTTGACCCTCTTTCTGCTCTTCAAACGTTTTCTACTGACAACTCGTTTTCACCATTGTCCCCCTTCTGTTTGAGCTTTCATTTGGTAGGGCGCCATGCAGTACTAACAGTACACTAATTTGCATACTGTTTGGTGAATATGCAAACTGAGGTACCACACTAGTCCATCACTAGCAGTAGTACTGCTATACTCTTGAGATAAATGATGATATAATCCCATCTGTCTGCTGCTATATACATGCTGTAAAATTGTGACGGATCACCTTCCTCATGAGGCCACATGTACTCAAGAACCCAAGTTCCTCTGTCCACGCTCTGCAGACATCACATGTCTGGCAAGCCGGTATAGATATTTTCGCAGGATAGGCATCAAAACAGATTGATATACCGTTGAGTGACATTATTTACTATCTTAAATAGTTATTGGAGTGCATGTATTGTCTGTCATTTAAACAACATGCATCGAACGACTTAGAACACTTAATTGTGTAGTTCGAAAACTTCGAATTTATACGAACGGATACTTATATCCACATATCAATCAAACTGGAATTATATATTTGAATATACTGTTTTAATGTATTGCAATTATTTGCACATGATCGCACATTCCCTTTTGCCTCCTTGTCTCTTCTTTTCTTTCTCTTCCTAATCATTGGCCTACTAGCATCTCCTCCAACATCCCCTTCCCTCCCTAAGAACCGCCCTATATGTTTGTAAGCTTTGGCTCACATAATTTGAGGTTGAGCCCTATGTGGAACTATTGACATGTGGAGACATAATTCGTTTTAAAATTCAACGAAATTATCATTTCGTTGTTTGAATTTCATCAAAATTTATTAATTTCGACGATATCTATGAGCATTAAATAGAATCTTCGTCCGACAATCTCATAACAGTCATAAATACCTATAAAGCAAAAACCAGAGGGACTGTGAGATTAGAGTTCATGGGACCGGATAAAATGTATCCTAGTCTCCCTTTGCAACATTATATCTCCAAATTAAACTTACTTTTGTCTAATTCCCATTACAAGTAAACTTTCTCAAACAATGTATGGAACTATGGATAGGAGCTATATATGCATATATACATACTAATAACTAATTAACTCGTTAATAATGTAGACCACAATTTCGTGTAAAGGCCTGTATAGATGGGGTCAATGTGGCCAGGAAGTCAAACAAAAGATACTCTTCACCTAAAATTCCATTTCATTTGCGTCTTAACAAACATGACAAGTAAATAATGGAGCTAAGAAACAAACAGAGCATGCGCACGGGCGGAATGGCGTGTTATTGGGCCCACCGTCAAAGCGAAAAGTCCCCATCCGATGTACTAATCTATGGGCGTTAAAGGGTCTTAATCTAGGAGGCGAGAATATGGGCCTGGACCCGATGGCCCAGCACCTTAGTCTTGCATGACTCTTTTTCAAGAATGGGTCACATCCCGGACGGGTCACTTTCTAATACATGTCATTAAACCCCTGTTTCGAAATTGAATGGGCCCATCCGATCCTCCAACCGCCCAAAAAGTTGAGGGTAAAACAGAAGGAGGCCCCCTCCAAAATGACCCTGACCAGAGACAGCTCTGTTACAAAATGGTCCCAAACAAAAAGAAAAATTCAGAGTGATTGATTGATTGATTTGATTGTGCCTCTGATTAGACCTTTCTTTCTTCCCCTTCCAAAGAAGCCCACTGGGCTGTACCCCCTATGGCCCACGAACAGATTAGAGCTCCAGCAAGAGTTAACCTGTCCTGGTAAATGGTAATTATCTAATCTAATCTCAAACGCCCATTCCCCTTGGAAATGGTGACTGAAATTTGGACCTGTCGCTGAAGAATCTAAAGGCCCATATGGACGCACAAAATATGATGGCAGAATCCAAGTCCCGAAGCCCAGTTATGCACAGATCTAATAAATGGGCCCATTGTTTGCTCACCGCTTACTGGGTCTGCTCACCTTATCTCCTTCGGCCCATGAAGGTCTCTGTAGCTTTGTCCAGTTCGTGAGGGTTAGAAATCTGCGGAGTATGTCAATTGTTCATATCCGTTCCACAGTGTAAAAACGGGTTAAGTGAACAGACGTCTACACAGGACACGGATTAATGGATCCCGTTTTAGTATTCGATTTATGGAGCAAACCCTAATTGGAGCTGTGACATGCCACAGTGAAGCTTTTATTGCAACATCTATTTCCATATTTAGCATCAAGTTCAGAAAATCCACCACATAACCAAACCAGTGTGCTTAGTGTACACCAGAGCAAGAAAACGAAGGCCTTGTTCGTGAAACAGAGGAAACCAAGGGGAACAGAGTAGTGTTTAGTAAGTAGTAATATAGCAGTGAAGAAGATACATAGTAATTAACCCCAAAGAACCAAAAGAAGCAAACTAGAACATCAAATTCTCCCTCTTAACATTCAGGAAACCGGGAAAAAGAAAACAACATTGGAACTGAATCCATTACATGCAAATAAACCCTTCTTTTTTTTTTCTTCCATTTTCATGGTTTTGTTTCCTGAGCTTTCCTCTGGATCTCCTGCCCAACTTCCTTGGTCTTCTGCCCAACATACCCTGCCGCATCATGCACCCTCTTCCTCGCCTCCTCGAGCTGCCCAGGCACCTCCTCCGTCGCCATCCGGAGGTATCGAGCGAACCACGACAGCGAGGTGAGACCGGTCAGCCCGACCAGCCCGGAGGACAAGAAAGCGGTGACTGCAAACGCGATGGTCAGAGCAGCAGGGACGATGACAGGGCTGCAGATTAGGAACACAGGGGTCGCCACCGCCAGTCCAATGAGCGTTCCAAAAAGGGTTAACCCTGCCAGCGCGAGGAGGGTTCCACCGATTGGGAGTCCGGTCATGACAGCGAGTATGGTCGAAGCGGACGGACCGGTTCGCTGGTAATCAGGTCTGCCGCCCTTGAATCCGCCTTCGTAGCGGCCTGGGAACTGGGAGTGGACCTGGACTTGGTGCGGGTGTGTACGATCCATTGTTGTTGTTGTTGAAGAAATTCTGGAGCTTGATGAGATTGTTTTTAGAGTTTAGAGATGTGGGATAGAGAGGGTAGTGTGGAAGGGAATTAAGAGATGGAGAGAGAGGGAGGAATATAAAAAGCAGGGGAAGAAGGGTGAGGAAGTGACACGTAGGGTGGTGACGTGACTGGTAAGGGCTTTGCATGACAAACAAGTTTCAAAAGAGACTTACACATGACGAAAAACAAAGAAAGAAAAAAGAGATTTGATCGAACGGAAGGAGAAGAGAAAGGGAAATAGGAAAGGTCGGCTTGGCTATGGCTATGCTCTGCATCTATGTAGTTGTTATTTGCCAGTTGCCAGCCACCACCGGGAAATTAATTGTTTACTGCCCTTTTTTGGAAGTTTTTTGTGGTGGAAGATTATTGCATGGCCTTTTCTTCTGTTGTAACTGTAGTTGGTTAAATTCGAAGTTCTTGGTACTAAGTACTTGATCATATGTCAGATGTACAAAATGTGCTATTGGTATTTTCTTAGGTTATAACTCTAGACTCTTAAAAGGGAAAGATCAACTCAGTAATCCTATGGTCAGTAAATATTAATAATCTGTACACATCAGCATGATATTAGTATCATCTCTCTTGAAAGTCTTTTATCTATTCCCCTTTAATCTTTAACGGATGATTAATTCCTCGTTAAGAGCAAATCAATTGCTTAACTAGATAACCATATAAATGTTGAGTAGTTCCTCATTAAGAGCAAACCCACTATAACCAAAGAGACTGAGTTGGAATTTAGAAGTACCAAATCGTAGAAAATAATAATTATGAGAGCTAATTGAGCCATATGAGTGAATTGGGTGCTCAGTTTTGTATTTACTATTTACCACTGGTCCACTGCATGATGGAGAGCAGAGCCAGCCCCCTTGTCTTCTTCCTTTTCCCTTCAGACTACACCTCTTTTCTTCCCCCTCTGTAAGTTTTGAAACTTGTTTGTCATGCAAACCGCTTCCTCGCCATCTCACCTCTCTACGTGTCACTCTCCCCTCCTTCACTCACTGTATAACTCCCCCACCACCCCTACTCCCTCTCACCGATTCCTCTCATCATTCATCTAAAAACCTTCCAAAGCTCTTTATTCTTCTTGTAAAGGCTCAAGCTTTATACCCGCAAAAGAAAAATGGCGACAATGGGGGATCGTGGACAGCAGCACCGCTTCGATGCTTATGGTGGTGGAGGCCGTTATGGAGGCGGCCTCAAGGGCGACCCACACCAGAGAACAGGGCCTTCCCCTTCAAAGGTGCTTGCAGTCGTCACCATGCTCCCCGTTGGCGGCACTCTCCTGGCGCTGGCCGGGATAATCCTCGTCGGGACTCTCATCGGATTGGCTGTCGCCACTCCCGTGTTCATCATCTGCAGCCCTGTGATCGTCCCTGCTGCTCTGCTCGTTGCGTTTGCCGTCACCGCTTTCTTGACCTCGGGGCTTGCTGGGGCCACGGGGCTGACTGCGTTGTCGTGGTTTGCTATGTACCTACGGCAAGCTGTGCGTGCTATTGCTCCTAATGCAAGCCAGGCTGTGCCCGAGACTATGGAGCAGGCCAAGAGGCGCATGCAGGATGCTGCTGGGTATGCCGGGCAGAAGACCAAGGAGGTCGGGCAGGAGATCCAGAGGAAAGCTCAGGAGACGAAATGAAGGAACGACGAAGAAGATCCGAGATGGGATGCTGCTTCGAATTCCGGAGTTGGGTTTATTTTGCGTGTAGTTTGATGAGTATTTTAAGGTCTTTTCTCGCTTTCTTCCTTTCTTTCTGGGTTGTGAATGTAAGCAAGCAACATTTGGTGGTTTAGTTTTTTTTTTTTCTGAATCGCTCTGTTTTCCTCCTTCCTACTGTTCGACTCTGTTTCCTCTGTTTCCGTTTAGTTGGTGATGAAACCGAACTATTACAACAACTCTTGATTCTCTACAATAGCGAGGACCTTGATTAAACTACTGATCAGCCTCTTAACTGGGAAGAACAAGACACGAAAAGGGTCACAGGGGAGGATGGTTGGGCATGGCTCCACTGCCGCCCTCGACTGGTGGTGCTGGTGCCTCTGCCAACGATGATGGTTTGGTAGTATCGGGGATCCAGAACGTAAGAACGGAAGATGCAGCGACGAACATTACTCGTCGAGGAGCCCATTTCAAGCAAGACGGAACACCTATATGGCTGCTCCAGCATGCCACCGGCTAAAGAAACAAAAAGATAGCCCACAAAACCCCAGAATCAGAAATCGTGACATCCATGTATATTGTAGAAGAACATCACCATTAGTTTTCAATGTACCTCGTTTGGTTTGTTGATGTTCCAAGCACGCAATGTCCCATCTCCCGACCCTAACAAGAACATGAGATCGTAGCTGGTAAGAACAGGATCATCCTTCTCAGACTGAACATATATCCCCGTAATTAGTGATAAATGAACGGTATTTGGCTGAATTTATACTGGTTGAGCTTGAAAAGAGAAAAGTTATGGTCTTTCGTTGGGGAGATGAAAAGGAAATGAAGAAGGTGGATTACCTGATACTACATACTGGCCATCCGGGGTGAAAGTCGCCTCTATGGTTGTGTTTGGTGATGGTTCCATGCTGAATCCACAGCGCTGAAGAATAGAAGTCGATGAATCAATCAGTCGATCATCCCATTCACAAAATGCTCATAAACTTGTGGCTAAAGATCGTAGAATTGCATTGACAGGTAAGTAAGCTAACCTTTTCTCCTGCATATGCATCAAGCACATAAACGTTATTGTTGCTTGTTGTCAACAGCATTGACTTCCCATCGTTGCTGAACTTGATATCGCAAACCTCAGCAGTGTCTCCCCCAACTAAAAATGTATCGAAAGGCCCCTGCCAATTGCATAGCAATCTCAATCCACACCATTCTACCGCAACAAACGGGGAAAATGTTGGTTTCTTTGCTGATGATCAGTACCTTGTCATAGGAACGAGAATCGAACAATTTGATAGCACCCCCTTCCATAGCCACAGCAAAGACGAGACCTTGTTGATCATACGCAACTGTTGGTCGACCTCTCAGCCGTAAGATTCCCTGAAAGCTATACCAGTAAGCATGAATCACAACCATGAACAATGACACGCTACGCTCTAGGCCTAACCTCCCTAAGCTACCATGGCTGACACAAGCTAGTGTTCTTGCTGCATTTAGAAAGGAAACCTACCTGGCATGCGTTAACACGCAGATCCCATATTCGGGCGCTGTGATCGAGAGAACCAGACATGAAGCTATCGTTGATGGGAGACATGCATAGGGAGACAATCCTGGTGGGAAAGAAGGAAAACATAGATAAAAGGCTTCAATGGCATAACAAATGAATCAGAAGTAACACCTCTCAAGCATAGTTTTGAGGAGAACAAAGAAAGTACTCACCTGTCATTGTGTCCTTTGAAATACCGAAGACATCGGTTATCATACATCGATAGATACCTTAAGGATTCTGAACAAAAAAAGCAACAACACAAAGCAGAATAGACCCATCAATGGCTGCCCTCTCATTCGTAGATAACCTACAATACCAATTCATAAGCAACGCATCAACTCACCTCCAGAAGTCTCCAAATTGTATTTGGAAGAGCAAATCACAGAGCTAGGATGGTGAGTAAAGCAAATGCGGTCAGCGCCATGCTTCTTATGAAATGTAGTCTTCAGTAACCTGCAATGGAAGCCACCGATTAAAGCAAAGACGATCCCTTTTCATATTTTGTAGAAAACAAGCAGCCCCTTCTGTTTCATCCTCCAATGGGATTCTGTTCTAAGCGAAGAACGAGATGGGGAACTGAAAGAAAGCTTACTTGGCGCTTGCAATGTCGTACAGGCGAACAGAATCATCGTCGCTCGCCGTCACCAGCAAATCATCTTTACGATGGAAATCAACCGAGTTTATCTTCCCTCCCTGAAATAAACAGCAAAAGTTCAATCTCCATTTTTTAGCTGCTTCTCAGCTTGAAAAACTCCGATTACCAAATTCGGGGCGAGAACAATCAGAAAACTTTTCTTACGAAGTCGTTGAACACAGCTCCGACCGCCATGCTGCGCACGGTGTCTTCATCAAGCTCCGAAAGCGCCGCCGCCATTGATGGATTCCCCGGATCAATCGTCACTGGTGGCGGTGGCGGCCGCCGTTTACGAAAGGACAGAGAAACGAAGAAGAGAAAACGAGCGAGTAATACGACAACGTAGTGATGTATGATGTATACCTTGTGCTGACCCGAGAAAGGGCATGGATATTAAGTCGGGTCGGGCAGAAACGAAACGTTTCCCGCGATCGTCTTTTCTCATAACATTCCTCTCCGGCAGTTCAATTCTACAATTCACAGTGAAGCAAGCAAGCAAAGCAATCATGGACGCTTACGCTCCGCTACTAGAGAAAACGAAGGTGCCGCAGCCGTCTCTGCAGAAATTCGCGGTTGTTTCAATTTTCTCGAAGCTCCGTTCGGCGCCGGGGTACCTGGACTCCGATTCCGAACCAGGTAGAGAAGCAATCTCACAGTGCCTGCAGTCTCGGTCGCCGGCAGTTGTTGATCAGGCGGTCCGCGAGCTCTGCCGGTTTGTCTCGGATTCGAAATTGGACCTCTCACGGGGCTTGCTCGAGCTCCAGTCAGCACTCGAAGGTACAGACGAGAAGTTCGTTGGCTTGTTTGTTAAAGGCATTGGGTTTCTGGTTCGGCTGGGCTTCGTGAAGAGCCATGGCTCTTGGCGGTTCGCTTCCCCGGAGAATCATCCGTTTGTCAAGGTCAGTGAAATGATCAATTGAGATTTTATTCTCGCTTTTTACATTGCCGTGGTTAATGTGATAGGTGCATGATTAAGTCCTAGTCAACCATTTTGCTTCTTTTTTTGCCCTCTTTGTGAGTTAGTAAGGTTGTTTCATGGCTCAAGAATCTGAATGATTATTGTTCGTGGATTCTTGGAATGCAGGTTTTGCTGTCCAGAAGCGAGGTGCAGTCTGAATTGGTGCAGCAAGTTTTACTGTTTATGGCTAAGAGTAGGGGACTAGGAATGGAGGAAGTCTGTGCATTCTTGAGACCCTTGCTGAACTTTTCAGTTCTGAGATTACCCTTTTCAGATTCCTCATCGTCATTGTTTGCAAGGCGGCTAATATCATCAGTGGCGTCGTGTTGTTGTTCATTCCCCAATGAGGGAATTGCTATTCTCAAGCTATTGATAGACTGCCTAAAATATCTGCCACATAAGACTTCGGATGTTAGTAATACCGTCTTTTATTCATTCCTTCGCTGTCCCTTCTGTTTTAGTGGATCAAAGCATTTTTCCATCTTCGATACTAGCTGAACATTCTGCTGGATGACTTCTCGCATCTGATGGTCCGTGGGTTTCTCTGTATTTATCAAGTGCAGGAGCTCCGGAACTCCTACTATTTTATAGAATGTACTGCTGATGCATATGTAGTGGTTTTGAGACACGCGATTGAAACAGGGCTGGTATGTTTCCTCTGGTTATTTGGTACTTATGTAAATGAAATGTCTCTCTAATATGTATTACACTACTGTCACACTAATTTAACGTTCTTGTTTGGTTAAATTTTCTATTTCTTTTATCTTGATATACAGTCAGTTGGCAAGGCCCAGCTGCTTGGGGTTGACCTGTCAGAAACAGTTCTTGCACTGTTGGCATGTTTTCATGGCCGTTCTGGTGGCAGTGAAGCAATTTATGAGTTATTGAAGCGCCTATTTGTTGTTCAGAAGGATCTTGGACTGGAATTCATACCAGAATTGTCAGCAACACTGCTTTCCTTGTCTATTGCCCTTGCGCAGTCTGAGCTTGAACACGAGCAGCTTTCTGTAGTCAAACTCCTCATCTTCCTTCTTAGGTGGAAGAAGGAAAATGGTAAAGTCACATAATTATTCTTGCCTTTGATAACTCGGATGACCCTATGTCAAACCCATCTAGTAGTTTCACTGGAAATTTATTTTCTTGATATTTTCCTTCTCTTAAGTTTCATTAGAAGCTTTGAGTTCCTCAGACATAGGACAAAGTAGTAATGTTAATGGATATATATCTTATCTACTCATTCCTGCACTATAGGGCTCTAAAGAGGCATATTCTAGCCAGTAGGGACCATGGCAAACAATCTCAACTGTTCCTCACTTTATACAATGCATTAGGGGGTGCTTATCCTACATGTTTTTTTTTTTTTATATACTGAGGCCTTCGATCATCCGATGATGTTGTGCCTGAATGAGCATTGGCTTGGAATTGGATCTGTCCACCATAAGTACCTTGTAATTTTAATTTGTTCCTGTCAGTGTATATTCTCTATTACACTGCATATATTCCTTCCTCATAGCATCTGATTTTTTCTATATGTTTTCCAGGATATTCCGTCTCACTGATCCAACCTGCTCTAAGTGAAGAACTCATTCTCATGTTTCCTGTGCTTAACCTTATGTCGTCAGCTTCCAAACCTGTAAAGGCTGCAGTAGCTGATTTAGTTAGCATGGTAGAGAACTGCATAGTGCAATTATTAAAAGAACCTAAGAATGAGGCAGGCATGAGCTGGAAATTTCCACATATAAGTACAGTGGGGACTATCATTTATAGGCTTTTGCAACATCTTTGGTTTCAGGTCTGGTCTCTTTCTCTTCCCCTGATCTCTTCTTTTGATTCCACATTCACTATCTGTTCATGTACATATCATCATTCAGGCTGCGTCATTTTTCTTTCTGTCTTTTACTAATATGATAGTTGTCTGGACATTTTTTATTGTGCTAGACGTTAAGTTTGTGCATCTTCTTCAATATTCAAATAAGAACATTGGCCAGATCTATGTTTTCATCAACTTTTATATAATAGATGTTTGTAAGGGTTTAGAGACTATTAATTGTTTCTATATATAAGGCTGCAACAGGTTTTCATGGTAGCACCATGTGTTGCAGTACTAGTGTGGTGTTGATTTTAGGTAAATGGCTTCTAGTAGATACTGACACTTTGCTAAATACCCAGGAAAAGTTTTCGAAGTCTACACTGTGCTATATGGATATTGTTTCTGTTGCTGAAACTTATAATGACGAAAAGAAAAAATTGGGGCCTTCAGATTGGGTGTCTCAAGTAAGAGACTATTGTTTGAGGGTCGTTGACAAGCGGAAATCCTCACTGCCTCTGTCTCAGTTTGAAGGAGTTTCCTTGACAGGTAAGCCATCGTAACCTGTATTGGCTTTGCTCTTTTCTCTTTTACTAAGGTGCATGTTTAGTATGTATCGAGACTCGAGAGAATACTTGTATCCTAATCATCCACATTGACCTCCAGAGATCGCACCACTACTCAGTGCTGCTGGTGCGGTGTTGGTGATCCATCAGTCACTGGGAAACATTGCCATAGATTTGTTGGCAGCTATTGGCACTATGGATCCTAAACAGGGAGTTGGATTGTTGCTCGCCGTTCTATTTTACATCAATATTTTCACCAGAAAAGATGTCACTTACCAAAATATACTGGTGAATTTTCCTAGTAAACATTGCTCTTTCTTTTCAATACTAGATTTTGGATGCAATTTAATCTTCCGTTTCCTTCATTTGGCTGTCCTTTTTTGTTGTCAATCCATCCATGTCACAGCCACAAATTCTAACAGTGCTCCCATCACTGGCTGCACACAACATGATGGTTCCATTTATAATTCAAACAATTACGCCAATGCTTCAGAAGCCGGGGAAACAGTAAGTCCCTTTGTCAGTAATAATTTGCTTTCACCTGATTTGTCCTCTTCTATTTGATCCCTTGATATATGTGCTCAATATTTTTGTTGACGGAAAATGGGAGATGGATGCTACTTTAGCTGTCTGATGGAAAGTTGGTGTTATAATAATGCTTTTCGGAACCTCTTTCCTTATTTGTGCTTGAATGCAGTTAGCGTTGCCTAATTTTGCTTCCCATATGTGTCTAAATTCCCATTAGGATTCAGTCTTTGTCCCATGTTGCATCTTTTCTTACTTTCCTGTAGTTTTGGCTACTCTAAAGCATGGAATAACTATCGGTGACAAAGTAAAAGGTCTTTTTTGTAAAAAGCGTTCAGGTCATGACTCTGTCAGGGCTATTCTTGTTGGTTAAGAATGGGTATATGATTTTTTTCTGAGAAACAGCATGCATATCTGTTCTACTATTGCTTTGCTTATGTCTAGTTATTTTTAACCATATTCTTATCATATCACATTCAGAGTGTTGTATGCCACAGGCACCCGTTTACTTTATCAGACCTGGGCTATGAATGACCGTGCTTTTGGGAGTTTGCAGGTAAGATTCCCTCCTCTTTCTCCCTCTCTCTATCTCAATTCATAATGTGTGATGAATTATTAATCATGACTTGTTTGTATGTAGGCAGCAATTCTTCCAAAGGGTTTTGCAGAATTCAAGTCTGAGAGAATTACCTGTATAAGCTTAGCTGCTTCTATCAGAGATGTTTGCCAGAAAAACCCTGATAGGGGTGTTGATCTTATTTTGTCTGTCGCGGTATGTGGATGAAATCACTTGTATCTTTTACTTTCAAACCATGTGTATGCAAGTATAATTTCTTTTTTTGTTTCCTGTTACTGACTAGGCTTGCATTGAGAGCCAAGACCCAACCATTCAAGCTCTTGGTTTCCAAGGCCTGGCGCATCTTTGTGAAGCTGATGTAGTTGGTAAAATTTTATCCCCTGGGAACTGATTTTCACCTTTATTTCTATTTTCTTGCTTCTTTCAATGCTTTCAACATGCTTGTCTAAACCTTAGCATCACATTTTCTTTTGATTGGCATCGAAGTGCTCAGTGTTTCTATAGCAAGCGTGAACAATGTGGATAAATTAGGAGGCAGCTTCAGTAGCATCTTCTGTTTTACTGCTTTTGTTTTGGTGTCCTGTGAATACTGAATTGCTGATGGTCACAAATACCCTGTATATGATTTTTCATGGAAACCTGAATTGGTTTCAAACACATACAGTGTTCTCTAACAAGTTAGAAACCCAGTGGTTTTTTACTTTCCAGCAAAACTATTCCAGACAAGAGCTGGGGAAAAGCTCTCAAATTATGGGTACTCTGACATTAACAATATTTGCCAAGATGATGAACAATTATTTTATGAATTTTTTTCAGACTTTTATACTGCCTGGGATGTCATTGCAAAGGATGTGCTAGATTACTCAGTGGACCCTGTTCTAGCGCAAAGGTAAGCATACAGTTGTGCATGATATGTGTACATAGGGAGTTTGTAGGAAGGGCTCATATTTTGAAAATTTCCATTGACATTTGCCACTTGACGTATCTTATTCTGAGATCCCTTCACTTTGGAACATTTTCAATATTTTATTTTCCTGCTGCTTTTAGACCAACCATTGATTTCTGCTCCATGACAGCTTATGCTTTCTACTGAGATGGGGTGCAGTGGATGCTGAGCTATATTTAGAAGCTTCAACGAATGTTTTGCAAGTATTATGGGTTGTTGCTGTGACCTCACATATTAATCATTTGGAACAATGGACAAAGGCCAGGGCATCTGCCTTCGAAGCATTATCCCAGTATGAGGTAGAATTTCCTGTCCAGGAAACGTTTATTTGTTTCTTATCGTAATGTTCACTAATTTTTCTGCTCCTTGTTCAGTTTGAAAATAGCCATGTACACTCATATTTATTTCCTTGTGATGGAAAGGTGCCTCATCTGCAAAATGCTATCCCAGATTTCAAGAAAGACAACACAAGTTTGCTCTTTTCTGAGACAAATCATGATGTTCTAAGAGCCATGGAAGGACTTGAAGTCAAGATCATTGGACATGATCACTTGTAAAAACTTGTAATTTGGTGCTTTGAATTTTCAAAATCACATAAGCTATCATGCATTGATACCTTGATTATGTTTCCTTAGAACTCGCCGGAGATTGGTCAAGGAGAAAAGGGTTGCAAGAAGTAAAATCGAGAAGTTGTTGGACGTACTTCCTCGGGCGATCTTTCCTTCAGGTATCTTCAGTTTATAGTATTCTTGATGCAAAACGCAGAGGTACTGGTTTGTCTCATCAGAGTTGGTTTCAAAAAATAGGAGATTCACCCATTATGTGATTTAACTTTTCAGAGAGTAAAGGCAATGCTGGACAATTACCTGGTGCAGCTCTATTATTGCTGTCATTTACACCTAAAGAAGTGATCAAACGAGGACTCGTCAATGTAAGATCATCATAAATTGATGTTTCCCTTGATATTTAAATGGGTTATTAATGCTTTGGCTATGGTCCAGGTAGCATTGGATGTCCATTCAAACTATGAGAATGCACTTGCAGAAATTGCTGGCTCTCTTCATTTATCAAGAAACACTTTTGTTGCCCTCCTTTCCCTTGAATCATGGAAATCCTTCATGCACCGTTGGATGAGTGCTAATGTTTCCTCTCTTGACGCTAAAGCAGCAACTATTGGAGTAGACAGAATTTCTAAAGCTGCAAATGATATTTTGAAGGTTCATTCTTTCCTTAAACTTCTTGGATAATATGAATGAACCTTTCCTTTATCATTGAACCAACAAAAGAGATTATATCCAGTGTAAGGCCTCTCATTCCTGTTTCTCATCGTGCAGAGTGCAATGAAATTGGCCGAAGCTTCTTTGCCAAGATCTGCTGAAAACATTGCACTTGCTGTTGGTGCACTTTGTGCGGTAATACATTCAATTATGTCTCACTGCTGCCTCAAGGATTTTCACTGATGGAAACTTATGTGTGGTCATTGAACCACCGGAAACGGATATATGTTTTCCTCTACCAAATGAACTAAAACTTGATAAGTATAACGGCTTAACTGAGCGGCAATCAACTAATACTGCTGAAGGCGCTAATATACTAACCTTAATGTTTATTTGATTTCCCCTTAATGTTTATTTGATTTCCCATTTTTCACTTTGATTAGACATTAAAATGCTGCAGAGGCATGGTTTTCTTAGCCCAATGCTCGGTTTTGCCAATTTTTGTCAGGTCTTGCCTACATCTGCCCATACTGTTAAGTCAACTGCTTCAAAATTTCTATTGAACTGGCTATTCCAACATGAACATGAACATCGCCAATGGTCAGCTGCAATTTCGCTCGGCCTGACCTCAACCGGCCTCCATGTCACGGATCATAAGCAGAAATATGAAAACATCAATGGACTGCTTCAGGTACAGACAAGCTGTTGCATATTGTTTTATTATTTGAGCTTTTCCATGTGAAAGCTTTTTTCTTTTCTTCTTTTGTTTTCACTGACTGAATGTCGCATCACCAACATGTGCTGGTGAGATTAGGTATTGTGTGCAAGCAGAAGCACCCTTGTGAAAGGTGCATGCGGTGTTGGCTTGGGCTTTTCATGTGAAGATCTCCTGAGCAGGGTTGATGAATCGGATGACAAAGAGAAAGAGAACTACAGGATGCAAGAGCTTGACTTGCTATCTAGGATTGTTAGGGCACTGCTTCTGATGATAAGTCCGCTTAGTGAAGCTTCACATGATTTAATGGTAGGCTTATCTGCATGCCTCCCACTAGGTAATAGCGGCTCTATATTAGATCTCAGCTCCAAGTTCTTGGTTGACAAGTCTGTTGAATTTGGGGAAGATGTATGGGGTGTTGCTGGTCTCATCCTTGGTTTGGGGTTATCTGTTGGTGCAATCTACAAGGCTGGGGCATATGATGCCATACTCAAGATAAAAGACCTGATTATCTCCTGGATTCCACATGTAGACTTTTCACCACTGAACAGTAGTTTCCTTGGAGAGGAGCTGGACAAGGTTCTATCAGTAGGATCCTGTCTCATTCTTCCTAATATTCTTGCTTTCTGCCTGAAAGTAGAATTGATGAATCATGATCAGCTGGATCATCTGCTTCATGGATATGAGAATCTTATTGTGGAACTCTTGGCAGTGAAGAAATCTGGTGCTTTCCATCAAAGCTTGTTGGCAGCCTCATGCATAGGAGCAGGAAGCCTTCTTGCCTGCATTTTAAAAGAAGGGGTGCACCCTGTTGATGCCGAGTACATACAACGTCTGCTTGACTTGTTTAGAAAATGCTATACTAATCCTCATCCTTCAATGATAAATCTTGGTGGAATGCTGGGAATAGTTAATGCCATGGGCGGAGCAGTTGGGATTTTGGTTCATGACTTTTCATCTCAAATGAGGAGTGCTTATGATCAGGTATATATTTTGTTCTCTTAGTACTTTGTGATTTACATCAAGAATTTGGTCTCATGAAGATTAGCAATATTTGATTTTCTATTGCAGGATTCATCTCATCTTTTAGGTCCTTTGCTTTCGAGTCCAGTTTGCGAAGCAAATTTGACTTCATTGGTGCAAGAGATGTTTCTTGTAGCTCAGAATCCCAACGATCTTCTGATGCAACAGAATGCAGCTTGGGCGCTGTCCTTCCTGCGAAACCATTTATGGTCACAGGAAAGTAAAAATATTGAACCTACTGAGCAGTCTGATGTTGATGACTCCAGAAGAGTTTCAAACAGCTTTCCTGAAGATAGTTTAGTGTTGACGCTATCTATGTGGCTTCTGAATTTGAACTTTTCCGAGGTAGGCTGCAAATTTGACAATTATTAGCGTAAGATGATGGTTTGGGTGTTTGTTTTTAACTTTAGTGACTAGTTACATGAGAAGAAAAGAAGAATTGTGTTTGATTATGTTTTCAAAAAAGTAGATTTGATGAGAAAATAAATATTTTTTAGCTATAAAAAGGTACTTGATGTGAAGAAAGTTTGTTATGGTCATTAATCTTTCAAACGTCTGAATTCAGGCTGGGAGGGTTACTCTTGTTGGCAATGCAGCTGCTGCCCTAAGATGCCTTTCACGAGCTCCACGGCTTCCAGCTGTTGATTGGGGAATTATCATTAGGCGCTGCATGAGATATGAGGCGCAAGTTTCCCAATCTATGCCCTCAGATCCAGATATTGAGAGAGTAACACTTAGGGAGGAATGCCTGCACTTCGCTATATCCCATGCAAACCAATTTGATCAGCTTCTTACATTCCTTGATGAGCTCTCTCTCCTGTCAAGGTTCAGGACACTGGAGCTGAATCTTCAATCATGCCTCCTTAGTCATCTGGCTGGCCTGATACAGGTTTTCTCAGGGTCTAGGCTACTGACTCTATTAGATGATGTCATGGACTTCTTTTCTTCTGATTCATCATATGAAGCATGCAGCCTTGTTCAGAAAAGGTTCTTGAGGGTATCATGCTGGAAGGGTGTATGTGAGTGTTTAGATGAAGCTTCCCTCGACTCTCTAGAGTGTATATCTAGTATTGAACGGTGCATGGAGGTTCTGTTTATTCTGTTGCCCTCGTCAGATTCTGCTGAGATTATTGATCATGGGCCTAGTTCCTCTCAAGAATGGGTCGAAGCTGTTAGATGTTTGTCAAAGGCTCGAGGGAACTGGCTATCAAATTTTCTGCAGGTTAGACTTGCCACCTTTATCTAACTTTTTCAAGATGATATGTTTCCGAAGATCTTGTTTCCGACGATCTTGTTTCCGCTTTTGATTTTCTAATTTTAGTCAGATATTGCCTTAAGTTTTCGCTAGGAACTCTAATTAATGCTTCAGATGTAATAATAGTAGCCGTGCATCAAAGATGCAGTCATTGATTGTACCTGATAGGCCGCAATTTGTACGAGCAAACATATAAGAACTCTTATTTTCTATACTTATCTTTTGATTGGTTTTACATCTCATAGGTTCCCTTGGTGAGTGTCACGGAAGGGGACTTCAGAATCCTAAAGAAGATTCATGCGAAATCAAAGCTGGCCCGAACTGGCTCCATCCCTTTTATTGAGCTGGGAAAACTGAAATCTAGTTTGTTGAACTCCAAATCAGATGGTTAGCTTCACTTGTGATTTTGTTCATTAATTCATATCGCCAAAACGGTATCTAGTTTTTGCTTGATGCATTCCTGCTTCTCCCAAAAAAGCTTTACACACTGGCTTTGGGTCTCCATGATACAGGTGTTTGGAATGTTCTCATCGAGGTTGTTGCAGCTTTGCAACGTGCAGACGGAAGTGTGAAGAGACAGTGGCTAGTTGATGCCGTGGAAATAAGCTGTGTATCAACCCATCCATCCACGGTATTTATGTTGTCCTTCACACACACCTTATAGCTTCAATGTCCAGCAGCATACAGTTATATACTGTACTCTCCTGATTGATGTGAGATGAGACGAGAGTATAATACTTCTGTTGCTCGCATGTGTAACTTTTACATCAGAATTGCAGTCTTCCATTGAAAACATGGTTGTGTTTGTGCTGAAACATTTGAACAGCAAGTCTTCTCCCTTTACTCTTTGCAGGCACTGAGATTCATCGGTCTCCTATCCGGCATCTGCTGCAAATACATGCCCTTTCTGACCATAGACACATTCACCGTACTAAGCGATCTACCAGTCACTCTTGCTGCTCTACTCAAGGAACCCAATTGGGAAGTTGTGGCAGAATCCATCGCTTCAAATCTCTTCGTATCATTGGAACGAGTGCACAGCTGGGTTACATCCAGGTATAGCTTGTTCAGCACTCAACCTATTGATGAGAGCGAGAAGGAAATCGCGCCATTCTTATTGCGTACCATGCATTGTACCTGTATATGTTTGAAAGATTTCCTGCCGCTCGAGAATCAGCTTCGACTTGCCAACTTAATGTTCGAGCATTAGGGTTGGACCTCCTCACACCGTCGGTGTCTGTACTAACTTAAGTTGTAGAGATTAGCTCATTGGCTTTGGCTAATGAGATTGTAGCATAGTGTGACATTGTAACATCCGCATAAGACATTGCTCGCTATTTGTGATGTACTCTTATGATAATCAGCTGTAAAGAGTAGAAAAGTTCGGCCTTTTGCAAGTTTTAAGCAAGCTCAAGCTAGTTGGTTTTACGTCAATGTTATTACGTCGATATGAAATTGATTGAATCATGTTGTACCATGAAATTTATCTAGTGTAATATTTGTTTTGTTTGCATGAATCATGATAAAAGGTTAGATACCAACATATTGGTGGGAGAAGGAACATAACAATCCTATCCAATTCTCACATTACTGTAAAAGTATTGAACGTCGGACTTGATTGATTGAGTGTTAATAACATGTTAGACGTAAATCTGATTTTATTGGACGACCAATCTAAGTAGACTGAGTTAGATTGATAGACTAACTGATCATTTTGTAACAAATCAAGAATTCCGGTGACTAGTTGGTAGGATTTCAAAATTTAGTAAGTCATTTGTATTTTTGTTACATATAGAATGACACCAAGTTTACAGCGTCACTGGTGGGTGGCACACTCATTCAAGCTCGATGCTCCCCGTCCGGTCTCCCTTTCTCTCCTCGTCCGATTTCATTCTCGTCCTTTGAAGCCGGCGAATGAATAGAGCTTCAACAAAACTCATCAGAAAGGCAGCACCTTTCTCCTCCGATGTACCTTCCATAACCCCAATTCCCTCTTCTTCTTCTTCTTCTTCTTCTTCTTCCCTGCTACTTATTACTCCGCCAAGCTCCAAATCCCTCGCGAACCCACTCTACACCTTCCTCCCCCAAACCCAAAACCCTAACGAAATAGTCAATATCATCTCTTCCTCTCTCAAACAACCCAATGCCGATCTCTGTCTTCTCCAAGCCCGGATCAACCACCTCCTCCCTCATCTGGGTCCCGCCGAAATCTCGAGGGTTCTGCTGCGATGTCAGTCCGATTCAGTTTCAGCTCTATCCTTCTTCAATTGGGTGAAATACGATTTGGGTCTCAGCCCCACTCCCCGGAACTACTGCCTCATCGTCCACATCTTGGCATGGTCCAAGGAGTTCAAACCGGCCATGAAACTCCTCAACGAATTGATTCAGTCGGTTGAAGAGCTTTCATCCGGTGAAGATGTTTTCCAGAGCTTGCTGCTTCACTCGGAAGATTGCAATTGGGACCCTGTGGTTTTCGATATGCTTGTCAAGGCTCATGTGAAATTGGGCGGAGTGAAAGAAGGTTTCATTGCGTTTATGAAGGCTATTGAAGCTGGCTTTGTTCCCACTGTGAGTTCATGTAATTGCCTCTTGAATGGACTTCTGAAATCGAATCTCACTGCTCAATGTTGGGATGTTTATGACGAAATGGGGAGAACTGGGATCCGCCCAAATGAATTCACTTTCAATATCTTGACTCATGCATTCTGCAGGAATGGAGACGTTAGTAAAATCAATGAATTCCTTGAGAAAATGGAGGAGGAAGGGTTTGAGCCAGACATCGTAACATATAACACTTTGATTAGTAGTTATTGTAGGAAGGGGAAGTTGGCTGATGCTTATTACCTGTATAAGATCATGTACAAAAGAGGCGTGATGCCAGATTTGGTTTCGTATACTTCATTGATGAATGGTCTTTGTAGAGAAGGGAAGATGAAGGATGCTCATCAGTTCTTCCACAGAATGGTTCACCGGGGGTTGAACCCGGATGTAGTGGCTTACAACACTCTGATTTCGGGTTACTGTAGGGAAGGAAGGGTTCAAGAGGCTAAGGCATTGATGTATCAGATGATAGGGAATGGGATTTGTCCCGATAGTTTTACTTCCCGGGTATTGATCCTAGCATATGGGAAGAAAGAAGGTGGTAGGTTGATTTCAGCTCTGAATTTGGCCGTGGAGGTTGAGAGACTGGGTGTTCCGGTTTCATGGGATGTTTATGATTATTTAGTAGTTCGTCTGTGTGAAGAAGAAAAACCATTTGCAGCCAAGAGTCTTGTGGAAAGGAAGGCTCGTGACGGTTATGAACCCGACATGCTAGTTTACGAAAAGCTCATTGTCTCTCTCTGCAAAGTTGATTGTTTGGTTGATGCATTGTTTATGAAATGCGAGATCCTTCGTAGGGAAGGGAAACTGGGTGTTGAGACATACAAAGCTCTCATCTTTAGCTTGTCTAGAACAGGCAGAAGTGCAGAAGCTGAATCTTTGGCCGACGAGATGGTTCTAGATGGGATAGTTTTGGATTTAGAAATATGCAGAGCTTTGATATTCGGGTGCTGCAAAGAACGGGATGTGGGCAAAGCACAAGCATTGTTGGAATCATTTGCTATGGGAGTTGGCATCTTCGACAATGAGAGTTACCATGAAGTTGCTAGGGTTCTGTCCGAAGAAGGTGGTGATATGATGAAGCTGCAAGAGAGGATGTCGAAGGTAGGCTATAAACCCAGTAGCTTGACTTTCATGTACACGATCCAGGCTATGACAAAGAATTCCAAGCGAGTAAGCAAAGAGAGAGAAACTTGTTCTCCATCATTGATCTGCTTAGAAGCCTAGTCTTACTCCATTGAAGTCGGCCTGAAAGGGCCAATTAGACCCGAGATGCCACCATTTCATGGTGTTCTTCATTCAATTTGTGCTTTACCATTCTATTTTTGAGCTTCTGATAAAAAGTTAGCATACTTCTCTTCAGTGAGATTAAATTTGTACCTTTTTGAAAGGAGTTGCAGTGAAAATGTATAGTTCGCACAAGGGTCACCTGCAGATTCCTATCTGTGTGTAAAGTACATAGCAAAAACTATACCAAAGTTCACATAGCTCTCTATCTCTCCATCTTAAATCTTATCCAACTACTGCAACTTTCTTCTAAACCTTATTATAGCATTGTTGATTTAGTTCTAGATGAGACTAACAACTTAGCTCTAATACATGGTTTAACAAACGCAACCGACTGATGCAATTTCAAGAACCGGCCTGCAGAAATTCAATTCAATTCACAACTTGGCAACATTCCCAATGGCAGTTCATTTGTTATTGTGAATTTCACATAACATTGCAGAGACAAAAACAAGCCACATTACAAATCACAACAAACTACTGTACTCTTGGACCCTAAAACCCTCAAATCGGGAAATGCTACAATTACACAGATTCCAAATTCAAAGCATTTCCCTTTCTTCTTCTTTAAAGTTCTAAACTTTCAAATTAGATTACCATCATACAATGGCAATCTTAGCTCCAGCTTCTTCGAGCTGCTTCTTGGCCTCTTCCGCCTCCTCCTTGGAAGCCCCTTCCTTGAACTTCTTCGGCAGCCCTTCAATGAGCTCTTTGGCCTCCTTCAACGCCAAGCTCGTCAACGCCCTAACCGCCTTGATCACCGCAATCCTCGCGTTGCTGGGCACCTCCTCGATGACCACATCGAACTCTGTCTTCTCCACAGGCGCCTCAGCCTCGGCGACGGCGGCCCCTGGCGCGACGGCCACGGCTGCGGGGGCGAATGCGGCCGCGGAGACGCCCAGCTTGTCCTGCAGGTAGTCGACGAGTATTCGCGCCTCCTCGAGGGTCAAGGAGGAGATTTCGGCGCCTAGGTTCTCGATTTTCTCCGGGGCGGCGACGGCGGAGATGGGGCGGACGTGGGAGGTGGAGCGGCGGGTGGTGGTGAGGGATGGGAAAGGGGAGCTGCGGAGCGGGAAATCGAGAACTACGGCGGAAGGAGCTGAGTGGAATCCCACCATTCCGCACTTGGTGGAGGCGGCGGAGATTGAGAGGGAAGCTGCCGTCGACGCCATTGTTGGAATTCTGGGGAGAAGAAGCAGAGGTTGAGGGAAATGGGGAAAGCAGATGGAAGGGATTGGAGAGGATAAGAGACACAGGAAGATTGGTAGTGTGATACTGTGATTCTGTGAATGGAGTTTATGGATGATAGTGTGGGTGGAAAGACATCATTGCCCTTAGCTGGTTGTGTAGAGTATGTGGCTGGAGAGGGTATAAATGGGAAAAAGTCAAAAAGTTATACAACAAAAAGGGGCATTCCGAGAATCGAACTCGGGACCTCTCGCACCCAAAGCGAGAATCATACCACTAGACCAAATGCCCTGCTTGTTTGATTTTAATTTATGAAGACTCACCTAGTTCTATACTTTCTTCAAATAATTTTATCTCGGCTTTCTTAATATTTACTCATATTGTACTTGTTTTATAACTTCTCTTTTGTAGTAAAATTCCCACTTCAAACCATGTATGAATCTCTATCTTTTGAATAATTAAACATCATTACTCAAATCACCATCTCTTTATGTTGTTTGGATAGTATTTTTTGGATAAGAAAAAAATATTTGATAGTTTTCGTTGAATAACATATTAAAATAGATAGAGCCCAATCAATTAGAAGTATAGAACCTAACTTGATTCCCACTTAACATGAAATCCTCATCCATCATGCCTCTGTATGTATCATTTCTAGTTTGGTACAAATTTAGCAATACATTTACCTACCACCTAATCAAGTTCTTTGACCTCCACTTTAATTTTGTGATGCATTAATTTTGTGCTTGATGATAAGAACACAACTCTTCGGTGCTTGAATGAAAATGGTATATCCCCAAATCGTAGTCTCATCATCATCAAGATGTATCTTTCAACATATCCTAAGACTTCCTATATGATTTGGTACAACAAGTGGAAACTTGTGACACAAGGTACAAGTTTTCAATTTCAAGTAACCTACACCATTCAACAGATTACACAACTTTCCTCCCCGATTGTTCACCACCTCCTACGCCTTCTCCCGTACCAATAAGCAAAGGCAGCCACTGACGCAGCAACAGCAACACCAGCTGCTGCATGCCAAGGATACACCGTCGGCTTCTCCACTGCCAATCCAGGGGGATTGTCGTCATTGTCACCAGATGGGGGACAAGTTTCCACAGGTCCCTCACTGATTGCTAATGCAAACTCCAACCCCAGCTCTTCCAGCTTAGCCAAATCATCAACTGCTGGTTTCACCTTTGTGGCCAGGGCGATAGCATCATACTCTTCTTTGGTTCCACCTTCGAGGAATGACCCCACCAGGTGCCCCTTGCTGACCCAGTAGGCCCCGATTCTGCTCCCGGAGAAGTCCCCAAAGTGGACCACTTCCCCTGCATTGTCCCCATAGAACTGCCAGGAGAAGGCGAAGACCCTGGAGTAGAAAAATGGGAGGTAGTCGAATTCATCTGCTTTCTGGGGATCCAATATCGAGGCAACAGCGTGTATCGCTGATTTCCTGGCAGAGTCCACGTGCTCCAGCCTCCGTGTCTCTCCAAACAGCTTGACTGGAAATGCTGCCACATCACCAACTGCGTAGACTGAAGCGTTGCTTGTCTGCATTTTACCGTTCGTCTTGATTCCACCCTTGTCGAGAGTCAGTTGACCCTCGAAGAGACTTGTGTTTGGTCGTATCCCGATTCCAACCACAACTACATCTGCTGGTAGCTGAGTTCCATCTCTTAGGTTCACAGATGTAACCTGTAGAAGCAAATCAAGCAATATGATAGTGGATTAACTTCACTACGCCATAGAGGGATGGATGATAGCAAGCAACGTGCCAGTCTTTCTTCCATTCATTGCAAACTTAAGTAACACTAATCCTTATCCAAGACATAATTCTGAATAGCATTACAACAAACAGGGTCTTTTCTTACTTGTCCATCGGAGTCAAAATCAAAAGATGACAAGACAGTGCCTTTGACGAATTGTACTCCTTTGGATTTATAGTACTCCTCATAATATCCTGCTATCTTGGGCGAAAACAGCCTTGCCACTGAGAAAAGGAAAGAAGATATGGTGACTGTGATTTGATGCTTGACATTGGATGAAAGAGCAGCCAAAATAAATTACGAAAGGTCATAGTTGCATACTGCAATGTGGTTCCGGAAAAACCATGGTCACGTTCATCTTATTGATCACCAAAGACGCGGCACATTCCATTCCTATGTAGCCTCCACCGATCACTACAGCATTCCCACCAGTTTGGGATCCGATCACATCGACTAGCCTGTTTGCATCAGCTAAGTTTCGTAAGTAACACACATTTGGAGCATCCGATCCTGTGACTCCAAATTCTTCCAGCTTCAGAGCCTGCATGTCACGAAATTGACGTCGGTAAGAAGTTTAGAGAAACCATAGATTTTGTGATCCCATACAATTCCAACTTCTTGGTGGACTGACAATCAGTCTTTCACTCTCCATGAACGTGATTATCTGCAATCATCTATCGATATTTTGGTAATCTGTAAATTGAACTTGAAACGGTTAAAAAGAGTGGTTTCAATACCCGAGCACCTGTTGCAATGATGAGAAACTTGAAACTGATAGTCTCCCCTGCAGCAGTGAGCAATGTTTTGCGCCTGACATCAGCAGATATAACTCGAGTACCAAGCACCAACTCAATCCCTGATGAGCAAGAGCATGAACACAAATGATAAATTAAGAGGCAAGAGAAACATTCTTAGCTAAATCTAAATAACTTGACATTATATGTAACATGATAAATAGCACTTCAATGGAAAAGCTTAGGCCTAACAAACGAAGTTAGTGAGATGATGACGACATTGTCTAGCAGAGTAATCATTGCCTGCAAGGAAAATTACCATGTTCTTTATACCATTTTGGAGACAACCTCTCTTCATTAGCTCCAACGCAGGTGTGGAACGATGGGAGGCGTGTGGGAGCTGCATATTATCAAAATTTTCAGTCTTCAAGCACAAGTGACCAGGAGTAACAAAAGAAAAGAACAAACAACAATCCAGAGTAAACCAACTTCTTCAATAGGAGCACCCAATGGCTTAAAGTTCTTAATATAACCTGGTACTCAACTATTTCATCTTAATTTTTGGGCCAGTAGAGCTCCAAGTTTGTTCGCTGTTACCCAGTGAAATTCAAACAGGCAAAATAGACAGAAACAGGAAAAACCACTCTTTCTGGCCAAGTAAGAAGAGAACTACGAGAAACCTAAAACAGACTCTACATAAACGATAAGAACCATTTTACCTTCTGGAAGTAAATAACCCTTGCTCAGAGCAGGTCTCTCATAAGGTGCAACCTGAAAGAAAGTTGTAAACCTTGTCACATTTATGCAGGGCTATTTGAAACCTTAAAAACCTACAATAGAAGGAATTCCAGCAGCAATGTTTCTCAGTGCATAGGCTTGAAAGACATCAGACCCCATCACATTCCACAATATTCCTACAATATGAATGCAACGAAAAGTTCCCATTTCATCATTAAATCGAGACTAGACATCGGCCTTAAGCTTCCTCATCCTCGAACTGCCCCTAAACTTAAACTAGATTCAGGAGATAAACAAACTGCAGACATAGGGTAGTAGTAGTCATTGGCTTATTGCCTTAACTTAAAGGAACCGTCTTTATGCAAAACCAAGAAAACCCCAATCAAATTCCATCAAAAGCAATGCTCTTTCTGTGCTGTAATTCAACGAATGAACCTCATCTGCAACAATCCCATCCAAAGCCACCTATCTACTCCATGCAATCATACTGGCGAGCAATAACGGACAAAACTGAAATGTGAAAATCCTTCAACGGCTTGAAAGAAGCAAACTTTCCACCGTGTAAAACAAGAATCCTGATTACCCATCTCAGGAAACGACCCAACAAAGCAAACTCAGAGAATCAAAGCCCTCCATTTTTAGGAAGAAACAGGAATCATCATTCTTGGGGAAAACTTACAGGTTCTTCAGAAATGATGCAGAGTTCGCCAGGAGCGACGCCTTTCCTGGTGAATTCGAGAGCTGCATATCCAGCTGCTACTCCACCTCCCAGAATCACGTAAACAAATGCTCTTCCCATCAAATCTTATCTATCTAAATTCTAATCTAATCTATAAAAATTCCGCCAATTTCTCTTCTTCTTCCTCAAAACCGAATTTTCCCTTTTTTCTTCTCCTTCTCCGCTCTTCTTTGGGAGTGCCCTCTCGCGCCTCCCACAAATGTCAAATGAAAATGAACCACGTTTGATTTTGTTTTGCTTTTGGTCCGTTAATCCTTCCTTCGTTCCCTCGACGTCATGTATGTTTCGTTTGCCGATTCAGCCCTTGTACTTTTGTTTTTCGCTATTATAGCCACTAAGTTTGTTAAATTGGCCAATCAACCCTTCAAAGGTTAATGTCATATGCATTTTCAAATTACATATAGGGCTGTCAATTTGGTTTTAGTTTTTTCGGTTTTAACCGAAACCGAACCATTAAAAGGTTAACGGTTTTGGTTTTTCGGTTTTAAATCATTTAGCATATTAATGGTTTTGGTTTTGGTTAAAATAAAAAAATCAATAAAAAATTAATAAACCGATAAGGACCCTTATTTTCTTGAAGGATCCTTAATTTCTTTGAAGTCAATCATATTTTTTATTTTTGGTTTATCGAAACCATTAAGAAGATTATCGGTTTATGGTTATCCAAAAACCGATAAGCCTCTTATTGGTTTTGGTTTTTGTGAATTTGCCTAATTTGGTTTTTGGTTTTCACTTTTCATGCTAATGGTTTGGTTTGGTTTTGGTTATCCAAATTGACAGCCCTAATTATAAGTTAATGTGAACGGTGGAGAATGGTTGACGTCTACATGAATCCTCTACAATAACTTAATGAGACAATAATGAACTGGTCCTCATCTTAGCGCTCAGCTTTAAGGAGAAAAATAATTCTGATTTGCTATAACTTTCTATCGATGTGTATTACAAGGGATGATCACAACATTTAACTAATGGACAAAATCATTCTCAACAAGCTTATCCTATTATAACTATTTTTTCCACTTAATAGTAACAATACAAACTTATAAATTTTGAGTGTGATAGGCCTAGGCTTGATAGACCTTGTAGCTAAGGCCATAGCTAGTAGGTCATGTTGGCTAGCTAGGTCATTCTAATATTCATGTATAAACGCCATACAACTACAAAAAAAAAATCATACTTGTCCATTGTATGTATTAGAGTAATACTAGTCTACGTATGATTTACATGCGCCAGATGTTGGGTAATACTAACTCTAGTTGGAGTCAGTGGCAGATCCAGAAATTTTTTACAGGGTGTCCTTTTCCAAAAATTTAATTAAATTAAATAATTTAATTAAATAATTCATAAATTAGAAAATACTCGTCTAGTACAAATTTTCACAAAAGATTACAACGTGTTTTTATATTCTAAAAAAAGAATATAAAATAGACTCCGTTCTCTACACTGCTCAACAAATCTGCTACTAGACAATAATTCACAAACTGATCGCATATTTGATTTCTAACCTTATTCTTAATGTAACTCAAAGTTGAAAATACTCTTTCATCACTTGCCTTGTATCCAAAAAATCAATTCAAATTTGAGGGTAGCCTATAATTAGTTTAATTATTAGGTTTTGAAATAGTTGGAAATATATTTACAATTAACACTTGCCCGTATAGCATTGTTTATATTACATATATATATAGTGTTTAAAATTAAACAACAAATGAGTTGCAACCTCATTGAGAATATGTTTAATAATAAGTGTCCTAGGTTTGAATAACACATACTACCGCATATATTTTTTTTAATAGACAAACTACTACCAAAGGTATGATAATCGTTTTTTTCAAATTTTAGAGGTGTCCCGAATTATCAATTATATTTGTTTATCCATACGAAACTACTAATGGGAGTTGAATAATCGTTCTCTCAAATTTTAGGGGTGTCCCGGGACACCCCTAAAGCTACATGTATCCACCACTGCTTGGAGTATAACTTGATGTATCAAAGCTAGTTAATATGGTACACACCACATCATGGTATTGGTGCGTAGTATAATTTCAAGGTCACGCTAGGCCATTTGAACGAATCATGCCTAGTAAATATGTCAAGGACCATGTTGAGCATAAGAAAAAATATTGTGCACCAGCTCAACAACTGACGACAAGTTCAGGAACTATATTGGAAATTTCAACCACGTTATGATGGCGTTACCCATCCGTTCCGTCCGGCTAGAGGGTCGGTCCTTGCGTACTTAGTTCTGAGCTTAGTTTGCGTTGTAGTCAAACAGAGCAACACAAGAAACCCAACCAACCAACCCCTCCGCCGTCTGATTATGACAAGATGGTCGGGTCGGACCCACGGACTGTGATCCGAAGGTTCATGATGGTTCAGATGCCGTAATGGGGTCAACCCATGTTGCAGACCAACCAGTGAGATTCAGCCACGTCGGTGACAAGGTTTCGTTGGGAAACGTGATGATGATATGAAGAGGAGAGTAGGGTGGCTGCCAAGTTGGAGGAACGATGGCCGATGATGATGAGAATGAGAATCATGATAACGTTAAAAAAAATACCATTAGAAAAACAGGTTTTCTTTTTTATAAGTGTGTTACCCCTCTTAAGATATTGATGGATTTATATATTCTCATTAGAGTTTAATGTTTAGTATGAAATTTGTATGTGGTAATCGCCACTTTTATATTTAATTCAATTATTAAGAGTGTTGGTTATTACAATTACAATACCATGCATGATAAGAACTCATCTCAATAATTTGAGTAGTGGAAAGGATTACTAGAAAAATCTTAATTCAATTTTATTAGACATCCGTAAAAGGATAACTTATGAGTACATAGGTCATCGATGATAATCACATGCAAAAGTTAATAGTTGCGAACTTGCGATGATGAAAATATGCTCATTTCTAACTATGATGTATATTGTTTTTTGCTTATGTTATTTAGGGGACCTAGCTAGGTATAGGTTTTGAGTTCGTGCATAGATTATTGTTGTAAATGGTTAACAAATAATTTGTAGCCATACCATATAATTTGCATGCCTAAATTAGTGGTCATAAATATTATATATGCACATAAAATTCAAAGTACATAATCAACAACCACGTTCATAAAATTTAGAGTGAAAAGAGTACGACTTCACACATAGGCGGAGGGAGGCCCATTGGGTCTTGTCCCGGGACAGGGGTAAATTTTAGAGGAACAAAAATATGTCATATATATATGTATATTGGTGATGCAAAACAACGCTTATAGGTAGTATTAGAGTATTTTTGTCACTACAACACAACTCATTACTTATTCATAAATTGACATAAAATTAATTTATAATACTATAAACGAATTCTAATTGCAATAAAGACCTAATCGGATCTCTTTTCTCCTTATGCCTATTCGATTTTTTCCCAACAACCCTGAAATTGTCTAGCGACAGCGACAATTCCACTAGTTTTGATTCTACGAATTACAACTGCAGATGTAAAAAGAGAATTTTCAGCTTTGAGTTATATTAACAACAAGTTTCCAAGTCGATTTGGCGACCAATTTGCTAATGCTAATTTAGTGAGATACATTGAAAAAGACTTATTTAATAGTATAGACGACGAATGTTTTTGCGTTTCTTTCACAATATGAAATCTCTCCGTGGTTGTTAAAAACAATGATTTTATAGTCGGTTATTTTTAATCTATGAATGAATTATGCATATATAATTAATTTTAATTTTTTTTACTTAATAATTTTTAATTAAATATTTAAATATTTATATGATAAAAAGATGTCAGAGTGGTTTGAAATACTAACTCCGTCACTGACTTCACATCACTACTAACAATGGTGGAGTTAGATTGAAGCTATAGGGTATAACTTTGAAATATAGGTAAAACTTAGGAACTAGAATACTGGTAAGACTTGAGCCCCCTCACTTAGTTACCACAATTCAAGTCAGCCCTTCTCGTTCAGATTTATGGCTTTGCCTCCCACTAACTACTAACCATATGTAGTGGCGAAGGTGGGGTTTATAATGAGAGCCGATAACTCTATCCTGCCAGTTATAAATGTTTGTTTCTCGTATGATGTACAGATTATAACAAAAAATCCAATATTGAGAGAGATTACAACCCAATATGAACTACATGTAACTCCGCCATTCAACATATGGAATTTACTTGCAATTTTTGTTTTGTGGGGTTATATATCTCTTCATTTTTGTTGCTGTCTGCATAATTGATACGATGAAGACAAGATAATGAAATATGCATTCGTTGGTGAGTTAGTTTGTGTTGGATACTTGGGTTTGGATGTTGTTTGTATGGGCTGGGGAGTGGTTTGAGTTTGTTTGGAGTAGATAAGGCCACAAGGGAGGGAGAGAAAGAGGGATCGATTTGTGGATGAGGCTTATGACATCTCTCCACCACATAGAATCGGCTAAGCGAAAATCGCCCTTCAAATATATATCCACTCCATAAACAAATAATTGTGGAAATGGAAATTTGTGGAATTTTATCTCTTTGGTTTTCTTTCAACTGATTTTATTTATTCATGAGATCCATGCATGCATGGCACCGTTTTATTGCAACTACTCTTATGAGTTTAGAGATTTACAAGCATGGCAAGAGCAAAAAGGAAAGTTTGAGATAAGTTTATGAGCCAACTATCAATAATATTGGATAAGCCATATATTCTACGAAAGGATAAGATAAATTACATCCTGAGTTTGAATGTTGAGATCAATAAAATATTAAAATAATATTTCATATTAATTAGTGATGTTTAAAACAAATATGAAAACGAGACTAACAAAATTTGTATATGATGGATCATGAAACTAACCAACTAGTCTAAGTTAAGTCAACCTTTGTAAGTGATATCTTAGATAATATATAATATAGAACAACTTCAAAAATATCAAGGTTCAAGAAAGCCCTAGGCGTAAGGCGAGAGAGTTGAGCCTCTGCCTTGCGCCTAGCATGTTTTGGCATCGCCTAGACATGCCTAAGCGTTAGATGTAAATGCAGAAAAATTAAATATTTCACACTTGCCTAGAAATCACAAGGGTATGTACCAATATCATCGCATCTAGCTCTCATTTCTAAACTTTCATCAACAACTCATTGTAAAACATAAAACATAGTGTGGAGAAATGAGTAAAAAAGAAGTAGTTGGGAAAGAGTGAAGAAGCACAAAAAAGATAAACGAAGCTAGTCTAAAGATCTCTAACTATATCCTAGCCTAAATATAGAAAAATCAAGATCGTCCTCCCTAGCATCATATCAAAAGGTAGAAAAAGACATCGTGACATCATCTTGAGGTGCAACTCAATGCTTACTATGCGTCACCAGGCCACAACGAGATCGTGACCCTTCTCCGCCGCTTTTTACCAATGCAATGTGTTTTCCTTCTGACTTGCGTCTATATGCGAGCTTAGGAGAGTGCCTAGGTGAGCTTAGAAGAGTGCCTAACCGCACTTTTTTCGAACCATGATAATAAATATACACACTGGTTTTAGTCATTGCACGGTTCGAAAGTCTTCGTGATGTTGAAAGAGTGGAAGACCAAAAGATGAGTTATTTATCAATCAAACGTTCTTCATTTCAGTAGGGGAGGCTAATCAGGAAAAAAATGACTGCAGCTTCCTCCAAGCCATGGGAAAAAGCAAGAAGAAGAAAAAATATAATTTTCCATTCAATTTCCTCTGAATGAAGGGGCGATCATAATCTCCTACAAAAGAAATTGTGATCACAAAATACAAAAAAAGTCTCCAAACAATCACGACACACATTTTTTTTATAAGGGATCATGGCACATATTGGGAAGGAGAATAGATCAACTCTCTTAACTAACAACCTAACTAACCAAGATGAAAGAAGATATAGTCAACTCTTCGAGGTCCAACACTAATTTGTCCTTGTGAAGCATAGTCTATTAGATTGACTCTCTTTTTTTATTTGGATTGTGAAGGTTGCCCCTTAACTAGAATATGTATAACTGATCTCAGTGCTTCTTTTGAAAATTCACTCGTAACCTAAATCATTAAGCAAAATACCATTCAGTTTTTTGTAGATTTTGTCAAGTAGAATATTGAGTTTGACAGTTAATTGAGATTCCAAACACGTCTTGAAATATAATTTATAGACGACGGTATATATTTTGAAGACTCTAATAATGTCATTTTTGTTTTTTATATTTGATTAATTCATTCATTCAACAATCTTAACATATACTTTTCATATATACAAAAAAAAAAATCACTAAATAATGACGATTCTCAAACTAGAACTCAGACAATTTTCTGATAGTACAATCTGAAAAGACTAGTACTGCTACTTCTACAATTTCAGCACGTTGTGCTTAACAACAACATGAATGCACTCATGAGCTATATCTTTTTACCACATGGCCAACCGCAACACATGTTTTTTCCTCACCTTCTTACTTCCACATGCATAGTGTGGCCATTCATTCATCCAATCTAACATTTTGAAATTTCAGCACATAAAACACGTGACTCAATTCAAACATGTGGTTGCAAATTTCTTTCGACAGTCGATGGTCCATTTCTTTCACTTAAAGAGAGTGTGCAACATCCAAGTAGAATGCGTGTAGTACTAAACCCTTTTGCATGTTCACTTCTGATGACTGAATAAATGAGTGACATGTTAGCCTTCGAAATTAAACATAGCTATTATAAGATAATAAAGCACATGTATTTCAAGCGGAATAATGGAAGTGGAGGAGGATAATTAAGAAGTGAACAAAGGAGATATAGGTTAAAGTTTGGATACATTCCACAAATAGCTCGGCTATATTTGTTATTACAAAAATCGAGAATTTGAATAAGATTAGTAATGTTTATGGTGGTTAATAATAGAGAAATGATAAAAAAAAATTATTATTTGATTCATGAACTTCGTATGGATAGTTTTTTCTGCCAAACTAAGTATCTTTTGACTAGCTACTCGCATGAACAATTATTATTTGACTTACGTATCATAAATCATACAAATATTTGAATATGGTTATCAAACATACAGAAAGTTTGGTGGAGTCACTATCGTATGAACCAATAATTTTTTAATAAACAAAGGGGAAAAAACAGGGAAAGAAGGTAATTGAGATCGAGATAAACGCGTGAAATCAATAAAGTGAGATGGTATGATGATACCCTCCGAAACAAAAGAGTAGACCACTACATCGATCGATCGTTTTCACTTACGTGCCTCTTAAAAAGGTGAGTTGCATGTGTTTTTGCTAAAACGGGAAACGTGTCCTAATTGGTCTGCCTTACACAATGTAATTCACATGTCAAAAATCCCCACAAAATAGTTTCAAGCAACATAAAGGATAATATTATCGTTTTATATCGTACTATATACCACTACATGGCTATGGCTATATCGCACGTTCCAAATTAAACGTGTGAGAATTATATTGAACGTTTAAAACTTAGAAGCTCTAAGCCATGCTGCTGACTAGCTATCACCTCTCTATATATACGTTGAATCGATCTCAACCCTTCAATAAACCTTATTACGTTGTAAATGGCTTTGATGGAACTGCTTCTGTTTCTGGAGTGCACGCATGTGCATGCAGTAGAAGTACATGAAATATTAATCTCATGGCCGACCACCACGTGCTTTTTTTCCTGTCTTTTGGACTCTCTCACTTTCACGTGAATGGTGAAAGACTGGACCTAACTTGTCAAGCGAATTTCGACATATAAAACATGTGACTGAATTCATCGACATGGGGAGAACAGGAGAGGTTGGGAATTTGGCTTCGTAAACTTCTCTTTTTTCCTATATAAGCCACTGGAAACAGCCCAACCAATTGTGTGTTGGATCTATTCCCCAAAGCTCCTTTCTCTCCTCTCTTTTCCAGCTTATAACAAGTGCTTTGAGAGGAATTATCAAAGAAAGTTACGTGATTTGTACATGGTAAATGCCTTGCCATTATCATGTGTCGTCACTTGACTTGGGTGCTAGCTAGCACTCCATTACTCTTTCATCTTTCTCTTTCATCTCGTCATCTTGTTCCTTTATATATAGAGGAGGTTAAGAGGGTTGATCTTAAGTAGTTAGACACATTATGTTTAAGCTTTTTTGTGAGGAGATCAAGCTATAAGGGATCGATATGGATTAAGGGTACTCATCATCACAAGCTCTGATCTCCTCTACCATGAAGCTCAAGCTTGTAATCAAGTAACGTGTTTACATTATAGTACGATTAGTTGTCCACCTACTATGTTGATATCGTATTTTATTATGTAACAAATCAGAAATTTACGTATCATACTTGTATATTGTAACCAAATTGTATATACATCTACGAGATCAATCATTATTATCAAGAGATAGAGATGTAAAGCCAAAATTGAGAAGTACGTATTACTCTTATAACTTGAACAGAATGATAGTATAAAATGAGTCTTTGTATGTGTGAATTATAAGTTGATGAAAGAATCTGAGAGGAGGAGGGAGCAAGGCACATGGGAGGACTTATTTGCTTGCAAAGTACGCAAGAGTTTAGGCTGATGCTAGGGTTTGATTTGGCATGGAAATGTATATATTTACACCATTTATCAAAAAGCCAAAGATGAAATGTGCTAAGAATAGATTTTCTACACAGCTGCCTCCCCTATACGTATCGACTTCCCATTGGTTGGGTTTGGTAAATACATGGATGAATGGCCAGCCATATAATAAACACCAAGTTTTGTAATTACCAATATATTTAATATAATTTTATTTTGCATGGAGAGCATTCATCTAGTTACGTGAGGATGAAAACGTTTATCGTAATTTTCATAATAAAACGAGAATTCATATATACTAAAAAAAAGAGGTGATATATAGATTAAATCACCCCTTTCAAATCTCATTTCTCCACTATATACACACCAAGTACTAGATATAACTATATATTGATCGCATTACATAAAATACAACATATCTTACAGACCCGCCCATGTTCATGCATAATTTATATGTATATATATTATACAATCTATACTATATATGATACCGATATTCTTATATGAGAAAAAAAAAACACTAGGAGCTTCAAACCCTATAGACAAACCCTAGACAATAATGCAAGACCCTCCAAAACGGCATCGTTTCACCTTGAAAGTCTCATCAACTTTTGTTTAATTATTAATATTATATCATTCTCCATTGAGCAGCTGCATGGACCAAAGCTCCTCCATGCTCCAGTACCCTCCTTCAGCCGACTCAGGCGGCGGCGGTGGCGGCATGTTCGCCGTGGAACTGCTCGACCCGCCAACGGCCATGGTCATGGTGGCACCCACTCCGGCCGGGAAGGCCTCAAGAGGGTGGTGGTGGTAAGCAGGCGGCGAGTAATCCATCTCCATGGTGTCAGCAGAGACTTGGCTCGAGCTGCCCATGTTCATGCAATGGGGGTGGTCCGACCCGATTCCCGGCTGCTGCTGACCCGCCGGAAACCGCTGATCGGCCTGCTTGAGGTGCTTCTGAATCCTCGTACGCCAGTAGTTCTTGATCTCGTTGTCCGTCCTTCCTGGCAGATGCTTCGCTATCTTCGACCACCTGATCACGATCCATGCATGTATATTTACGTTTGATTAATAATAAAGTTATTATACGGTATGGTGATAATGATAAATTATAATGAAGAAGAGAAAGGTGGTGGGAAATGGAGTGGTTCTAATTTGCATGTTCTGTGGGCAGAAATGGATGACTATAATTTGTTGGAAGAAGTACACAGACAGTTGCATATTCTAATGTCGTCCAACTTTGAATGCCATAATAAATAACGATCGAGAAGAGAAGTAGAATAAAAGAATAGTCGGCAATTAAGCAGCCCTGTTACATGCATGCACATGAAGAAAGTTGAACAGAGATCTCTGCCTGCCGCCGGCAACCAGCTAGCTCGTCGTCCGACGAGAGACAATCGAAAACCGACTTAATTAAAACCGAACTCCATGATGACAGAGAAAGGATTAAAAGTCGGCATCAAAGGGCCAAAAGCCGAAAACCTAACTCCGTGCTGGTTTTTCACTAAAAAAGGAAACTTAACATGTGCCCTAATCTCCATGGAAACAACCAAAGCTTTTATCATCATTATCTTCCGTCGTCTCCTCCACTCATCATGATTACAAACTTCTCATCATATGTTGTACTAATAATCATGATAATTATATAATGACAATAACAGCACCAAAAGACAATATTATCGCTCCCGATCATCACAAAACGCCAAAGTAAAGCAAGTATACTAAAACGTTAGTTACGAACTGTAGCTGTCAAATAATTAACGCCACACCAAATCCTTTGTCACCGCCAGCTGCTTCAGAGAAAACCTAACCCTAGCTAGCTAAGCTAGATGAGAACCAAAACCCAGCCCAAGAACAAGCTTTAAGAAGAAGAAGCAGCAGATGAAGAGAGAGAGAGAGAGAGAGAGAGAGAGAGAGAGAGAGAGAGAGAGAGAGAAGAAGAAGAAGAAGAAGAAGAAGAAGGGAAGAGATCTGTTTAATTTAGAGAGAGAAGGAGCTGGGTTATGAATCCAAACCACTCTCTCTCAAGAAAGAAGGAGCTAGCTAGCTAGGTTCTGGATCCTTCATCGCAGCTGTATGGATATATATGAGCAGCACACCAAGCACGTTCCATTAAAGAGTGAAAATATCTCCATCTACCCATTACTCTCATCATCGCTCGTGGAGAAATATCTAACCCTAGCAATCTCCCTCCCTCTTTCTCTAAGAAACCCTAGTTGCAGTTGTCGATGATTCTCCAGGGGAGATATTTTCCCCGATCGTACGTGGAGGATATTCTATAGATCGATCATGGCAGCACCACCGCTAGCTACCACAAAAATATCTATCAATCACAAAAACCCTAAACTAAAACGTGGTGAAATCCATATATAGAAGAGATCATCATCATCCATGCATAGCTATTTGCGGCTGACAAGAACGTGGGATGAAAAGAAACCCTACGCCACCACGTTAATTAGAGTCAAGCTCCAACTATACTTCAACTCTCCGTTTCCAAAATATCTACGTACGGATAGATCAATGAGCACCAAAGAATATCTATCTATCACAGCAAAGAGAACCCAAAACCAGCAAGCAAAGAAGAAGAAGGAAATCAATAATATTACCTGTTCCCCCACTTGGAATGAAGCTCCATGATCAAGATCTGTTCTTCAGGGGTGATATTCCCTCGCCTCACGTCCGGCCGCAAGTAGTTGAGCCACCTCAGCCTGCAACTCTTCCCCGTCCTCTTCAGCCCTACATATACATACAGCAACAGAAACGTATCAGATACCAGAAAACCATTATATGTCCCATGAATTAAAAAGAGAGAAAGTAATTATGAAATCGGTTACAGTCGTACCAGCGGCTTTAGCAAGGGAGTTCCAGACACCTTCGCCATGGTTGGCTATGTAGTTGATGAGTATCAAGTCCTCCTCCATTGTCCATGGCCCTTTCCTCACTTCTGCCTCCAACGAGCTGCATCCCTTTTTCTCCATCTCTTCTTTTTCTTCTATGAGCGAAAGAGAGGAGGAAGAAGAAGGGAAATGAGAATGAGAGAAGAGGGTTTTCTTTTCTTCCTTTGAGGAGAGATAATGGGGGAAGAGAGAATGGGATAAGTAAAGTGGGGAGGTAGCCAACTGGGGTTATATAGAGAAACTTTTCATGCAGTTGGTGTAATTTTCATTCAGATATTTTATGTTTTTAATTATGTTGGTTTTCATTCCTTGTTTTGTTACTTTATTGATAGAGATTTGCTTAATTGGAACAATTAGCTATATATATGTTCTTACTTAGTAATGTACTTTTGATTAATACACTTTGTCCATGCATGAGTTCTTAAATATTTGAGTATATATTCTCCTTTTTATTTTCCTCTCATTTTGTGCATTATTGTACTAAGAGATCAGTTTAATTAGCACTTCACTATTAGAACTTGTCCTTCATACAGCAACTTTATTGACACTCAAATTTGAACTTCAAAACCAAAGAAACAGTACTCTTGTGGGCCGAATTCTGTAAGGCCTGTCATATTTATGGGCCAAAAGCCCAATGGATAGTTCGCAAGAAAGCCCTTTTAACCATGATAGCAACCGCTTACAACAATTCTCCTTCAGTCCAATGGTTCTGCTCTTATGGCTGGCTAGCGAAGTTGGAATGAAACTATGGAAGTCCACTTCTAAAAAGTCCTTTCCTCTTCGATTGGATCCACCAAACAAATTGAGTCCTGTGATCCACCTAAAACTATTTATAAACTACTATAACTTAATTTCTGAGATGGACTGAATTTGAAAATGTGTATTCGAGAGGTACATTTATATCCTTAATTTTGATTATGTACTAATTCTGTTTGTAAGATAGATATTTTTTGCATAGAATTGGTAAAAAAATGTTACAATGTACGTCAATTTGTCCATTTTATACGTAGTTATAAGTAATGCATTAAAAATGAAATTATGAGGTGACTTGTTTGTCAAAGATAATGATGAATTTGGTGATAATTAATGGAAAGTTCGACAATACACTACAAGAAAAATGGCTTTTTGCAACCAAAAAAATTGGTTCCTAAAGGTCAAAAATTGGTTATAAATAGCTTTTTGCGACTAAAATATTTTGGTAGCAGCATTGGTCGCTATAGCCGCGTTACTAATTCCTAGCGCAACCAAAATGTGGATTGGTAGCAAAAAAGAAAGCTTTCGCAACCAAATTCGCCAATGGTAAAAAACCCTTACTTTTTCGCAACCATTTTAATTTGGTTGTCATAGTTCAACTTAATGGTTGGGAAATATAATTGATTGGTCGCGAAAAATAAAAATGACAACCAATTTGATGTGGCTATTAGTAACCTATTTTTTTGGTCGCAAATAGAATTTATGTACGTTTTATAGGTGACCATTCAATTTGGTTGGGAAATTAACATATGTCAACCAATTATATCATTACAACAACCAATTGTTTAAGTTACGAAAATTTAACACAACCATGAAATTTGGTCGTGAAAAACACATATCTCGACCAATTATATTATTTTAGACGACTAATTATATTTGTTATAAAAGTTTAACACAACCATAACAATTGGTCGTGAAAAACACATATCTCAACCAATTAAACCATTTTGGTGACCAATGGAATTGGTTATGAAAGTTTAACGCAACCTTAAAAATTGGTTTTCAAAAATACATATGTCGACCACTCATATAATTTTTGGCAACTAATCATTATAGTTATTGAATTGTTATGCAACCATAAAATTTGGTCGTTAAAAATCCATATGACGACCAATCATATTATTTTAGGTAACTAATTTTATTAGTTCTAAAAATTTAACACAACCATAATAATTGGTCGTAAAATATATGAATGGTGACCAACCATACCCTTTACGACTAATTCTTATGGTTATAAAAGTTAAATGCTACCATAAGAATTGGTTGCGGAAAATACATACGCCGACCAAAAAATTCATTTCATATGACCAATTTGGTAGATGAGATTTGGGTCACTAAAATAAAAATATTAAAATTTAATAGAATTATAATAAAAAATTATTTCATATAACAAAATTGTTTACCAACTAAAATTATAGTTCACAATTTATTGTTTAGTAACCAAAATCACAATTACACCAAATTATCACTAAGAATCGGCCTACTATTTCAAAAAATAAAAAGAGGACCTAAAGGCCACACTAACTACTTCACGTATCTTTGATTTGCCATTCCACCTTTGGAACACTTGATCTGCAGAGGGGAGAATAAAAACATAACAAACAACATTAATACATATGCTAGAACTTCAAAATTCAAAAGCTTCTTCACCAATGACATAAAATGGGAACTAACCTGTGACTTGGCAAATCTGACATCCGGGCAAGAAAGCAGTCCAGCAATGTCATGCTCCATATATTCAAACACTAGGTATATGCTGCAGGGTAGATGAGAAGTAAACAAGAGTCAAAACGAACCTTCTTCAAAGCAACAGTCCTCCCAGTTTCAAGCTCTTTGGAACCACAATTTCATTCCCCCATATCTTTACAATAATCTGGTTTCCTAACCCTAGATTATCAGCCTGAAAGACCTAGATTCTTTAAGAGCTAACAACCTTCAACAAAACTACCTTAGATAGCATACAAATAAGCAGATACCCTATCAATATGAAACGAGGAGCTAGAATACCTGAGCTCGGACGAAGCCATAGAGGGCATAAACGTAGAACTGCCTTGGAGGACTGTTGCTTCCTGCAACTTTGGCTAGCTTGCCTTTGTACTCCTTGAGCAGCTGCTGAGGCAAAATTCAAGTACTAATTAGTAACTTGATAATACAAATTTACATTACGAAAAGGAATCAAAACCAGAACCCACAGAAGGCAAAGTTTCCTCCAACAGAGACCAAAATCAATTGCACAACCTAGGGTCTTGCTCTGTGCATTCCTTAGCCCTAATCATCGCCGGCTTCGGATGGCCCAACCGGGGATTTGTTTTCAACCAAATACTATTTATAAAATTATCAAGATTTATTATCTAGAAAAAGAAGTAAAAAGGGAAAAGGAATTGAATCCTTTAATCTTCTGGTTGGTTCAAGACTTTCATTGAACAAAACCATTTTCGACAATCACAAATCCATGGGTCTCACCAAGTAAATAGCATACCAATCCGAGGAAAAACAAATCCATTACTCACCTGTTAGAGTCACCTCCACATGCAGAGATGTTGCTGCCGATACTAATCAGTGGAATTACAGATTTCTAAGTTCCCATGCTTCATGATTGATCATCTCGGTTCATGATTCACCATTAAATCATGAAGCTCCTCTTGAGATCCTACTGCTTTTACTACAAAACAGATACACAAATAAACCAAAATCAGTAGGCTCCCATGTTTATGCTCCACCAACAGGATGACAATCACATTCATGAAAACAATACCATTTTACTAACATAAGGTAATAACCAGCTAACTTAAGGTGACTACTGCCTGATAATCTTTTTCAAGACAATATATAAGCAGCTAACTTAGGGTATCTTTCGCCAATTGTACCGCCTTTCTGTTTCTGGAACTGAATGTAACGTAGTGTGCTGGCAAGGAAAGCCTCGGCAGCAGGGTCTGGTGCACTAGAACTGGAGTCATTTTGCTGCATCTCAGTAGTGATCAGTTCAAATAAAAAGAAAGTTTCATGGCACACTTTTAATGGCCAGAGGGAGAAACTAGTAAGACTTCCCATAACAAGACTCTCTAGCCAACGCGGAGGGAGAAACTAGCCAGCTATCGTATAGATGATAGCTAAAGGATGTGCCTTTGACTTGAGCATTAATTGATTGGACAACCAAACCCCAGAGAGATCAAACAACATACCTACTTGTTCCCTGAAAGGATCCGACAAGAATGAAAGAAAGGATAAAGAAGCATGTCCAGATAATCAGATAACACTCCAAGAGCGTATCTCAGCCAGAAATATATTCTTCACAAGCAATGGAGCGTATCTCAGCCCTTGCTCTAGAGAAGCTGCCTGCAAAACAGAGATAAAAAAGAAGATGAAGGTAAAAAAAAACATTAGTCGTTGTATACTGTAAGGCATAGAAAAGTTTGAGAACAAATTGTCATGATGGTGTATGCAAGGAGACTCTCAAAACAGCTCCCTTTCATCGAATAGATAATCCGATGACACATATAAAAAATCCAAACAAAAAAAAACTATAGGGAAAACACAAATGCAAATCCACAGAAGCATGAATATGAAGACCCCTTCCACAGAAGTAAATCCAAGAGAACATCCAAAACACAGAAGCAACTGAAGGAACCAGGAAGGGTTAGAAACTCACATTGAACGTGGGCGACGATGAGGCTGTGGTGTCTGAAACGGAGCTGTTGCCAGTGGGAGCTCCCACTGCCATAAGGGTGCTGTGATGATGAAGTGGTACTGTTGTAAATACTCCAGGTTTAACATCAGTAGGTCCATGTAATGTAAGTACTCCAGGTTTAACTTTCCGAAACAATAACATAATCATATAACCATGTAAACTTAAAATGGATGGACTCGAGCAACCTTGTAAATCCATGACAACAACTAATGAATGCATAACTATGGTGACTATAAATTGGTAATCCAATGGCAAAAACCTTATAAAACTACAAAGTTCCCCATTAAGTGTTTAATCTTCTATTAGTAGTCATTAATTTTTAATACCCATGGACTAAAAGAACCTGCTAAACCCATGGCAGTGGCCTGGAAACTTCAGTCTTTTGTTGCAGGCAGTGGCATTGCAGCTTCTATGGCACTCCTGCTCCTTCCCCATGAATCCTTGCTTAGGAACCGTACCTTTGTTTCCAGATTTCCCCTGAACACGTACTGAAGAAAGGTTTTGTTTCAAGCATATGGAATGATGTGTTTAAAGATTATGTTCACCTAGTGCTACAATCAAGAACTAACACCAAGGTCTGACCATCTAGAGCAAAGAACGAAGAAGTTAAGCTCTAGCAAATTAGAAAAACCTAACCTAATCTCTAGGGCGTCCGATGAAGCACTCGACGGCTCCTCGAACTTTATTCAGAAAAACCACAACGAACAATCACACCGAAGCATAACGACGATCAGTTCTAGTAAGAATTAGAATATTGACCTCAATCGATAACTGATCGGTTCTTACCCGACGCACGGACCAAGGGCGAGATCAGAGAGACGAAGGAGAAAGCATCGGCTCCTTCGGCGGCAGCACTACTCGCGATCAAAACCACAGCAACGCTGGCGAGGGATTGGAGCGGCGCTCGTGCTCTAGGCTGGCGTATGTGCCTTCTCCTCTTCCTCGGCCGTCGTCGACACCGACACAATCGGCGGCAATCGAACTCAAAGCGGAGTCGTCTCGGCGACGATGGGGAATTCACAGACGCTGACGAGGGATTCGATCCGGAATCGTCTAGAAAACAAATCGGATGCGGATCGAATTTGACCGAGCTCAAAAGTGAAAATAGTATTCAACCGAATTTCAAACTAGTTCAGCTTAGATAGAACTTATAAATAGGCTAGGATCTGTTACCTTCTGAGAATCGACAGGGAGGGAGGAATTATCGAACGAAGCAGGCGAACTCTTTACTTGCTTTTAAAATCGTGATTCCTCTGCAGACTGGAGTAGCCGGACCTCAAAGAAGCAAATAGGAATCCGATAAAGACGAGACGGGAGAAGAGGAGAAGCTGGAGTCAGAACCGAAATCGACATGAGGAGACGGAAGAAGAAGAGGAGGAGGAGAACTCAGATGGAATCAAATGGAATCGACTAGTCGAAAACCTCGTCTCTTAGCAGACCACTTGAATGGCAGCTAATGAACGACAAAAATTGTTTTCCATAATTACTATTTCATTCACTATGTTTTAATAATTTCATATATAGTACCTACATTTTTATAGAACACTTTTATAAATTGACAACCAAATAATTTAGTTGCTGAATTTTTTCATTGGATTTGCAACCAAATTTTTTAGTTATCTAAGATTTTCAAATCTCTTGCTTAAATTCATAACCAATAATATTTGGTTGGAGAAAGTAAAAATCAATATGCTACCAAATTATTTGGTTGGAAAAACTAAAAATCATTTTGCTACCAAAAGGAAAAGGTAAAAATCATTTTGCTACCAAATTATTTGGTCTCTTCAAGTTTTATTTGGTTATCAATACTTTGACTTTAATAGACAACCAAATTTTTAATATTTAACTACCAAAATATAATTGGTTGTAAATACTACCCTTTTCACAACCAATTTTAGTTTGGTTGTAAAAATTTTGGTTGCAAAAGCTAGTTTTTGTTGTAGTTATATGAGATCAGTGCATTGATTAATTGGATATTGTTATTAGTCAAAGTAAGTGCATGAATTTATCATATATCAAAATGCTCATCATTTTTTGTCCGAATGAAAGAATTATCTCCCTATCTCTAATTCCTCTTGTAACTCTTTTCTTGTTATGATATACTTCAAATAAGAAATGTATGAGCACACGTAAAATTCAACCAGAGTTAAGGCCCACCAAACATATATATTTTCTCAGTTAATCACACTGTTGAAAGTTGGAACCAATAAGTGGTAAACATTGTGGGTGAAATAGCTAGCACAACATAAACCCAGAAAACAACAAAAGGGAACAAACTAAGTACATGACAGTAGGACACAACACAATTATGTTCTATATACTTCTCCTAGCTAGCTAATAAAAACTATTACGTCATAATTAAAGTTGAATTGGAAACAGCTAATAATGCCTGGTCTTTTTTTCAAAACTCAAATTGATCAAGAAAATTCTGAGACCACACAAATTATTATTGAAGTGGATTATCTACATTAATTCTTATGTTCAGTAGCATCAAACGGTGTATGTATTCTCCTCACTTTGTTTCATAGGAGGAGTTGATTATCTCGTAGCATGTTGACATTGATTCCATACAAAATGACATATATCGATCACAATATGCAATATTATATATTCAAGCCCATAAACATCAAGAAAATTCAAGAATAATGATTTTGGTATGCATTTTTCTTTAATAATAAGTTATGAGAGTCGAGTTCATAAGTATGTTGTGCCAATTCAATCTTTCAAAGATCGAAACTAGACTTTGAATGGACTAACATATAACCAACAATCTCATAACTTTTCAATTTGCCCAACATATATACTGCATGTACATGTTACAACCTCGAGAACAAATATACTAAACGAATCGTAGTACTTTCTAGAGTACACGCATCTATACATCCATACTGAACAGCAAGACAGAAGTCGAATGATTAATTACGAAAGAATTAGGTACTCTAAAATATTATGAGCCACACAATCCCAACATAAAGGTCCAAGGAAGTGTAATGATCATCAATACGCGTTACATTTATGGGAAAAGTATGTGATGATGTTTGGTTCGGTTTAGTTTGAATTAATATAGCTATCTAATTAATTTTGATAACAATAGTGATGGGGCATGCTTGTACTTATTTCTATCGTGTATCCTTTAGCTCTGATTAAGAGACTGATTCCTAACACTATCTATCCATCTAGTGCTCCATTTTACAAACAAAAAATGAAAATTCGAGGATTGGAGGATTAATTCCAAAGTAATCCTTTATCATTAGTTTTTTGTAATGCCATATATGTGTCTATTTTGACATTACATAGGGGAAAGTTCGATTGGCTTTATTCCCAATATGGAAGGCCATATCCCAATTGGTTGAGAGGTCCTTATGAAAGACTGACTTGAGAGCATCCAATTACTTTTGAGTGGCTTACTAAGTACCTTATAGCCTCTCCCAAGTGTTAATTATTGTACTTTTCCTAACCAATGGTCACTTTTCCTAACTCTTTAACTATTTTGTTTTCTCTTCGCTTGTATTTACTTGCCAAGTCATGAACTTAACTATAAATAAATAGAGATAATGTTTATGAATCCATGATCTCATACCGTTCAGTTGACTTTCATTCAGTGACTATGCAACAAGACATGTATGTCTGCGTCACACAACACTTACCTACTCTACCAACCTCGGGTGGGATGAGTACTTAGAGGTAACACACATAGCTATCTCGCGAGGACATAGATTGAATAGAATACATGATTTTCTCAAGTGCAATCAATTACAGAGAGTTGGCATTAAGCAAAAACAACTCTAGAAAAATCCTTTGGGATAAAATATAAGTACCAATTATGCAAATAATTGAAGTCACTAAACCATCTGGCTCGTTTTAAAGACTGAAAGGTGAGTAAGACTTTTTCATATGGTACCAAAACTTTTATCTATGACCAACAATGTTAGTTCACCTCTCACCATGAACGATCATATATACAACAACGTAATAAATTATTGTCTACGAAGAGAGCTCTATTCTCATGATCACTGTATATCAAACCCCTAACTATTATGATTAAATTACAATCTAACCATCAAAACAAACCCTTGTATTAAAAGTGTAGTAGTTCTAGACTTCCCCAAATGCTCTCAAACTCTCACTAAACGACAAAGAAACCCTAGTGGCTCTCTCCTTTCAAATTGACAAAGGAGGCATTTGCATGTGATACAACCATCGTGGAATTGAAATGTTGAAGGGTTCCATCCAACCTGTAATTAATTAATAAGAGAAATCAAATTGAACAAAACTTTCTCTTGAACATGCAACACCACTAGAGAGAGAGAGAGAGAGAGAGAGACTTAGTTGTGAACCAATGAGAAGAGGAATTTGTGGCTAAGAAGGTAGATTTAGGCTGGCCGACTTCAACTATAGGAGGAAAAGAGGTTTAGAAGACAAACCCATATTAGGACATTTATTAATGATCTCTCCTTTCTCTTCATCTACAGGAGACTCTTGGGAAAGAGAAGTATGAGTAGTAATTGAATTCTCAGTACTGCTCTGCTACATCCGCTTCCACAGACCACATTCTAGCTAGGGCGATGGGATGGGACTTAATTGAGTGTTGAAACGTGGAAGAAATTGGGTGAATGGACCTCCACATCATTGGATCCATCATTATTATGGATAAATGTGATTATGATACGGATTGTATGTATAAGGATTAAGGGATCATGAAATTGTACGAGTGAGTACAGACGCTTACTGAAATTAGCGTGTTTTCATTGAAGTTTGAACGAAATAGTATAATCATGTGAGGACTTTAGGTCTATATGACAAGTTCTATTAAAAAAAGTTCTAGTTCAGGTTGCACGTTGTTACGGAAAATTTGGAGAGAAAACCCTGCAAAAATTTAGACCCGATGTGCCGATTGAGCGACAGCGGGGCCTACTAAACCACTGGGGTACCTACATACTAACCGGGGCTTTATGCTACCAACATCGGGGAGGCTTCGCCTCCAATACCAAGGGTGCCACCGGGAACGCTCAAGTGGCGCTACTGGGAATCGAACTCAGGACCTCGCACATCCAGAGCTCAATTGGTCAAGTGGTTTCACCCCTAGGCTATGTTACCTTTGGCGACTATGATTTATTAAACAATAATCATTATTGACTTGGAATTACACTTGTTTGTCCTTTTTCTTTTTAGTACTAATCCAAATAATTATTTTTGCCCAAAATGTGTTGTGTGATTAGTAGGGTAAAGTAGTTGGGTGTTTGTTGTTTGGTTGGAAAGTTCCCATTAGTTCAGACTAAGCTTAGCTTGTATTGAGAAAGCAAACAGGGTACCTTTCTCTTTTTGCCCAATTCCTTTTGGATGATAAATTATATTCCTTTGTTTTTATGGAAGAGACTGAAAACTCTTTGGCAATGGATTGATAATTTTGACATGACGTGTTATTCTATCTATTTCGAGGCGATTAATAATGGTCTTGTTTAGTAGAATATATAACTTTTTTTACCATTTGTTCTTACTCTGAATTTTGTTGTTGTTGACTTGTGTGTCAAACTTACATATAATATTAGTTAAATTAATTATACTTAAATTCTTATGTTATGTTTCGACCGTTATATGGTTATTGTGTCTTTATTAGTTAATGAACTTGTTTTTTTTAGCTTTGATACACATTTAATTTTATCGACATGCTATGATTTGTGGCTCGCCAATACATCTAATTTGGACTCAAGCGTACCAAGGGGGTGAGTATGAGAATTGATTAATATATATGTTCCACATGGGGTCCTTACTCCTTATAATTTTTTCTAATATTTCAATCTTTTATCCTTTTCTTTTGTTTGACAAATTATTATGAAAAAATATTACCTCCTTTATTTCTTAATACTCGTACAATAATGAATAACTCGCCACGATTAAGAACATGTACCTCTAATAACCGAAATTAGCACAATACCATTGCTCACCCTACTTCACAAACCTCTACTAGTTCGATGGCACAAGCTTGCGTGGGTAAGTTTCATCCGAAAGCTAATGAAGTTGGGCCTGAAGCTGAGATCTTAGTACTAGCTTGCTCGCCAAGCCCACTAACTAATGGGCCACATCGGAGGCATCTCGGCCCTGGGCCTCCGCCACTCTTTTCTTTCTTTTTCCCAACAGCCAACTCTCGCACTATTTTCTCTTCGAGCTCTCCCAGTCTTCATTCCTATTATTTCTTCTTCCTCCGCCGGCGGCAACATGACGAGCTATCTATGGAGGAAATACGCGGATTATCTGTACACAAAATGGGAGAGAACGATTCTCTGGGACATGATCGATCCCTACCGTCGGCCCAAATCTTTCACCCCTCTCGTCACCATCTACGTCGCCGCCTTCTACACAGGGGTCGTCGGCGCCGCCATTACCGAGCAGCGTTACAAGGTATTGGATCAGGTTTTTATGGATCGCCCACTTCAATTTGATTTCTGGGTTTTCATACAGAACGATTTCTGATTTGTTGGAGGTTAATTTTTGGGGTGGAATTTGAGCAGGAGAAGTACTGGGAAGAACACCCAGGGGAAGTTGTGCCTCTGATGACTCCGAAGTTCTATACTGGTCCGTGGAGGGTGTATAGAGGAGATGCCGTGAAGCCCAACAATTAGAAACTTCCTGGTCTTGAAGTGCTCTGCGATATCAAGTTCCTTTGTTTACTGGGTTTGTAAAAGCTATGAGCTTGACAGATTTATGAATGTAGTTGTTCATGGCGTTTGTTCAAGGCGCCCTGCTTGTTTTTGGTAAACTTGATGGTCGAATGGAGATGCCAATTGCCAACACTTTTTGTATAGATATATACTAATGTTACGGCTCATATATTGTGCTTTTTGATGATGAAGCTGGTAGATGCTTCTATCCACGAGTTTTCGTCACGGTTCCTACAAGATTTTGTTATTATATCCTGAACCTAGAGCATTGCACAAACAAAATTAGTAAAGAACCAAAAAAATAAAAGGAAGAATTTTTTTTTAATCTTTCTTATTGGGTAGGAGTATATACAGAACGGAAAATGGTTTGATTTAGATACAGGGAAACAGAAGACCAGCTTAAAATGGTCTTTCAGCATAAGCATTCTCCAAATCTGTGCACTTTCTAGCCTAATAGCTCCCCTGCTATTAAGAATCTCTACTGCAATTCTGCATCTGCCTATAACTTGGAAGCTCCATTTGATGAATTCTAGAGCGCACAATCTTGAAATCACCCACGAAGAACACAGTGCTAGATCGATTGACCGCCACCTTGACAGATCAGGTATATGTGTTTGGGACTATGTCAAGCAATGGTAGGATTGGGGGAAGCATTTTGAGAGGAGGAAATGCTTAATCTTGAAAACCAGCACATATAGCCCATAGCATGTGACCGAGAGAGACGCCATTAGTAGATACCTTCAAAGAGAGTGAGGGAAATCAGAACATGTATAACCACAGCTAAAAACTTTCAGTCTTGAGATACATACCACAATGGAGCATAAGGTGAAGCCAAGTCGAAAAATGGGTATGGCCACCTGAAGTTACAGAGAACATCATTCATGGAGATTAGCAAAACAAAATATGTGCATAAGACTGCTTTTGGGTTTGGAAGAAAGATTTTAGGATATAGGAAGTACCAAATAGATGTACAGGCATGAACAGCCCATTGGAAAAGGACGAAAGAAGCGGTATACAGAATGAAGTAAGCTATCCGGAACCAATGAAATGGCTGGCAAGAAATGAAGTATATCATATACAATTCAGATATTATTGAACGGAAATGAAATGAGAGTTCACAGGAACAGAGAGAGAAATCAAACAACAGCAGTTTACCAAGCTATTCATAGCCATGTCACCAATGAGCAAGACTGCGTTGAGTGTATGCATGTCTATAGTTACCTGTAAAGTAAACGAATGAAAGTATCAGAATTCTAGGTAAAGGAAACAAAAGCAATGTGGTGAGTATAACAAAAATACAGTTGACAAGCGGTACTTACAAAGTTGACAGTGTAATCTGCAATGTTAAGAAATGGAAATATAATGAACCAGTAAATGGAATCAGTATAAACAACTGCTCCAGCACATATCTGTTTCAAGAAAGAGATCAGAAGAACCGTGAGGTGGTAACACAACCCAAAAGGAAGCGTCACGGAAATCAGCTTGCGATGTTATCTACCTGGTATATGGTTTGAAATATGTAGTAAACAATAGGAATTTCTTGAATACAAATTTCTCCTCCGCCGTTTGCTTTTTTCCTCAATTCATGAACATCTGTACTTTCCTCAGTTAGTAGAGGGGCAATAGAACCTTGCTCGTAATCCCTTCGATCATAATGGACCCTCAACTTGTGAAATCGGTAACATCCATAAACCGAGAGCAGTGATCCAAGCTACAAGTAAAGGCCAGACTGCATTCAGGGTAGAGCAAATATTTTTTAATGCTGCAAGTGCCCAGATGGCAATGCTTCTTCAGACAGACTCTTACATTTCACCATAGGTCTATTGCACACCATTGGGATAACAAACTGATGTGTATATTCTTACAAAGAAGGCTTTGCATTGAATTGCCTTACAACTTTCAGCAGAATGTTAATAAAGAAACAAACCAAGCGAAAACACTTACCGCAAAATAGACTGTCACAAGATTATAAGTCCACCTGCCACCAGAACCCAAAAGTTAAAAAGTTGAAGTTAGAATGTAATCAGAATGGCTGAAAATGCCAAGAGGAAGCATGGCATTGATGAAAACAAAATCCATACTAAAGGAGAACTCGCACTCCTACATCCCCAGTATAATAGAATTGTACTGAAAGTTCATTGAGATTCATAGTGAAAGAACCATACTGTGTATAATAGAAATACATGCGAGCTCCACTGCTGGAAAGCTTTACAACCATAGTCGCCAGAAGCACAGAGAACGACACAACCCGATAAAGCAACAACCAAATAGGATGGATTTGGTCGAGACACGGCTTCCAAACAGCATCACTGTGTGACAAAGTGGGTTTCTCCTTCTCTTGCTGAAGTTTTTTCTCCTCCCTGCTGCAAGATCCCAAATGATCCAAACCTTCGTATTTCCATATAATATACACTGCCACAACGGAAGGCACTAAAACCCACGTTGCACATAGCAACACCCTCCAGTTCAACCAGTAGCTTAAGCTGGTCGTATCAGGAGAAGAAGCCAGTAAACCCTGCATCATCGTGCTGCCAGAACAAAAACCCGCCAATCAAAATGGTGAAAGCTATTCAAAACCCCAATGAGAAATCGCATGTGAAAGGTAAAACTGGATCTTGTTGAAGAAGAAATTCTACTTCAAACGTAACATCAACGTTTGGAGATGGGTGTCGATTGCATTAAATTCGAATGCAGGGCACCAAGAAAAAGACCGGAAGATGGAGCGAAGTAAGGCTACGAACCAACCGACATTCAAGATACAACAAAATTCGAGCTACCCACCAGCCACTATCTGAGAGCAAATTGGAATGGCGGTAAACGACAAACAACGAAGAAGAATCAGCAAAGAGGGAGCAGCGGTTCTTACATTTAAAGGCGACGATGGTAGGAATTATAATAGCCGAGTGAAGAGGAAGGTGGGTTCGTCGTGTCGGGGCGGTGGAATGGAAGAGAGACGATCGCCGGCAAGCTCTCAAGCGGTGGAGGACTTCGCTTCAATGGAAGGCGTGAGAACAGTCTTCCATTTGTGGAGGGAGGAAAACGGAAAACTGTAAGGTGGGAAAGTCGCGCAATGTTTTGATTATTCTTTCATGTCGATAATTGTGTTAAAAATTAAAATAATAAAAGCCCATTAACTGAGCATTTGGGCCCACCTTACTAAATTGGGTTTTCAGAATACTCCACATGCAGATTATTAATCATCATTAATTTAATGGGGAAAAAGATTATTTATCATCATTTGGTGTGATTATCATCAGCAACGAAAACTGTGGATATATTCATAAAAAAAACTGTGAATATTTGTAATTGTGAATATCCGTCCGAATCCGAACTAATTGGGTAGGATAAAATTCGAATTCGAAAAACTTTTAGTGGGTACAAGTGAAACCCGAACTCGAATATTGCGTAGGGATGGCAATTTCGACCTGACCCATTTTACACGACCTGTTGGGGTGGGCATGGGTACCTCTAGTCGACCTGACCTGCCCTGACCCGCCCCATTCTCGACCCGTTCTTGCCTAAGTTACATGTAATCTTGGTCAAATTGCTTAGAATTTTCCTCATATTACCTCATTATTTAGCTATAATAAAGTTGTAAATAAGTGAAAACCTCAATTTCTTCAATACTTCAACTACAATTTATCTTATTATGGTTCATTTCTTGGTCTTTTAATGAAAATAATGAATATTTTTAAAGATTTTCACATAAATTACATACTCATTGGGTTGACATGCCCCGACCCGCGCCTCATGATAAATTACCCGACCTGAACCCGACCTGCCACGGGGAGGGTATGGGTATCGAGATACCCGGCCCGGACCTGCCCCATTGCCATTCCTAATATTGCGTGTAATGCGTGTACATTGTTTTTACCTTTCTCACTATCCAACCCCAACCGCCCGATTATAACATGCGTATGTATTTTGTTTAGAAAAAATCATTAATTTTCTCTAAAATATTTTATATTTAGCATATAAATATAATATTTTCATTAAATGGGATTGTTTTAATTAATTTTCTTCATTCTAGTGAATTATTGTTGCACTTTTACCGCTTATGTAATGGGAGAATATGTGTGAATGGTAATATATTAGTTGGAGTTATAAAGATAAATTATTATCCAGGGATAACCGTGGATACCCGAAAGAATATGAACATGATTTTGATTTTCTACTCATTTCTTACGTATGTATGAGTATAGATAAAATCCAAACTATTTTGGGTAGTGTAATGGATATGCACTATTCTCCCCGACCCGGCCCATTGTCATTCCTAAATCCTAACAAGGGTGTCATAATCCTTTGTATTAAAATAAAGGGTTTCAAATATTTGACAAACGTTATCCCATGGAATAATACAACAATTAAAGGGTGACTCATCTTCTTCATAAGCAAGGTTTGTTCTCATGGAACACGTGGATGTCATATAGTTTTCGATCAGTGATGAACATCAGACGAATGATAGTTGTGTATATATATGTTGGAAATGTATGTCCTCCTATTTGATGAGATAAAAAAATATTTATGAAATATATCTTTAACACTATCCATATATCTTCATGAATCTCAATTATTCGATCAGCGAAAGGCTATATTTGTTAGAGCTGAGAAAATAGACCAAACCGTTTAGAAAAATTATGAATAAAATCATATTGCATAGTTTGGTCTGAACCGTAGATCGTTAAGAACGGTCTGTTACATGGTCTATATTATTTGATGTTTTTATCTCTTGCTCTGGTTTAGACCGCGATTTATCTGACCAACCCGTGGAACCAACCAACTTCGCTAGCTGCATACCTGAGTCGGGATCACTCTCCCAACTCCCTTAACGAAACCCAAGTCTCAACCGTAATTTTGAGAATATCGTACCCTCCTTTATTCACAACCATATTTCACTAGAGAGTAGAGATTGTTGTGTCTCCGTATGACATCATGTTAATGTTTATGAAATTATGATGCTAGTTGGGATGCTTTGACTCTGCATCTTAGTTATTTACTGAGATTTACGGTATCAAAATTAATCATACATGTTGGAATTTACGTTTTAAGAAAAAAATATTTTTTTCTTTGTTATTAGTTCAATTTTGATGTGATTGACTAAACAACTAATTTATTTTTTACTCTAGAGTCCAGCCTCTTAATATAGACCATGAACTGTATTATATGATCTCAGATCCCACCATTTACCCCAATATGTATATATTATTCTAATTTGTCAAGTTCCAATAATGGATCCACCTCCAAATCAACCTTGAAAGCTTTCATCTATTTGCCGTCCTTGCCTTGAATGTTCTTGGTAATAGACAAAAGCTAAATTTTTAAAGTTGCATTTTTTCTCATTTTTTTATATCTATAAGATCAGTGAAAACAGAAGAGATAGAGCCAAAGCTAAGGTAAGAGGAGGAGGAGGAAGATAAATAGAATTGGAACCATGGAATCCAATCTATGTGTATACAGTTGATTATAGGATCAGGTAATTTATTTGAACTAGGTTTTGCACCTATTGTCATAAAAGTGAACACATTCAATTTGTTTGACAATACTAATTGAAAAATAAAGGAGAATGCATATCAATATATGTCTGTCATACACAATTACTCACGATATACTAGAATTCAGAAATAATATTTACGGTATTATCAATTAGAAATGTTAACAAATAATGATCGGAGTGAATCTCAACTTAGAAATCACTCTATTGGTATTTGACATTGTCGCTTCTGACCAATTTGAGACTTTGAGTGGGTCGATAAGCTTGGGAGTTGGGATACAATACAATATGGGGTCGTTTGGATTGAGTATTTGACAAACTTGTTGTTTGGGGTCAATTACCACACAAATACCACATAATATAAAACCTGTTATTTGGTATGTGATATTTGGTCTCAAACTTGTTATTTGGCAAATACCTGCCCCCTCCCAAGTATTTGGCAAACAACACTTTTTGTGTTATTTGGTCTCAAACCTGTTATTTAGCAAAACACTTACATCCAAATAACGCATCTCACTTTTTGTCAGCCAAACATGTTATTTGAGGTCAAATAACACAAAATCTGTTATTTGACCCCAAATAACACCCCCAAATACTCAATCCAAACGACCCCTACAAGTACAACAAGGATAGGGGTCCCAAAATAACTCCATCTAATCATGGTTAATACTTAATAATGATGGTAAAGTGGACACTGGATCAAGCCTTTCAATACGGGCCAAAAGTTCAATTGGGCTAAACTATTACCTCCCTGAAAAGCCCTATATTGGAGCGCCACCGCCTTTCAGAGATCACACCTTTAAAGCTCCCCCGGCTCCCGCCACCGCAACCACTCATCTTTCGTTGTTACCTCCCTGCGCCGCTCGGAAAACCCGATAGGACGAGATGCAGATATTCGTAAACCTACCGTCGCAGCAAACCTTAACTCTGGCCGCCACGCCGTCGGACACCATCGCCGACCTCAAATCCGCAATCCAATCCCGCGGAGGACCAATTTCAATCTCGGACCCTGCCAACGAACAATACTACCAATTGATCCACGGCGGCAAGCTCCTCGACGATGACAGCCGAACCCTAGCCGAGTACAGAATCCGGAACAAGTTCGCGACAGTCGATCTCCTCCCGCGGCTCCTCGGCGGCGGCGGAGGGAAGAAGAGGAAGAAGAAGGTGTTCAGCACGCCCAAGAAGGAGAAGAAGGACAAGGAGAAGCTCCCCGTGCTCAAGCTTTACAATGTCGTGGACGGCGGCGGGTATGAAGACTCGACAGGTGTGCTGGAGAGGTTGAGGAAGGAGTGTCCGAAGTGCGGACCGGGGAATTTCATGGCCGATCACGGCGACAGGGTTTCCTGCGGCAAGTGCGGTTTGAGTTTCGCGCGCAACCCACCGCCGACGCCGCGTGAGGACGCGGAGGAGGAGGAAAGGAATTTTGCTGTCGTTAGCGTTTAGTTTAGTTTTTTTTTTGTTTTTTTTTTACTTCTTACTCTTGGTTAACTTAATAGAGAGCTCGAGATCCTGCTAGCTAGGCCATTGGTATCCTTATTATAGTTCGATTCCATCTGTTACCTCTCGATCATCGTAGTTGTTAATAGAGAACGTATAAACAACTTTCATTTTTGGATGAAACAGATAAGCAATTGAATTATGAATACGATGAATCATCTCCTCTTTTCTTTTTTTGTGCAGGGATGTGATCAAACACTGGTTAATATTTATGATAGGTTCAAAGCCATCAAGGAAGCAAAAAAATTAACTAATTAATTAAGAGTATAATCAGAAATAATTCTAGAGTAAGTTCTGAAGAAGTCTTTGTTCTCTTTCAGTAGTCCTTCCCACACTACAAAATCGAGCCAAAACAGTACAGGGTTATGAGAGGGACTACTATAATACAGTTGGGATAAATATAGTCACTACAATTTTCCTTACCAGTGAGTGTGACTGTGGGATGAATGCTGGCATGCTTGGAGAGTGCGGTGGCGCATTCATCTCTGCTCATGCGAAGTATCAAACACCTCTCTATCAAATGCTGAACCTGCAACAATTTACACTTCAGCAAAGAAAAATGGCATTCTCCAGGGCCAATAATTTCTGCATGAAAAGATAAGGATATGCATCCGTTTAGATCACTGTAGTGGGGTAAGGTTTACCATTCTGATGCATTCTTGTGGTTGGCAGTGCAAGCAAGGAACCAGTGGCTGCTGCTGTTCTTCTTCTTCTCCTCCTCTGCACATCTTGAGAGAAAACAGAAAGAGGGAGAGAGGAGGGGAAGATCTTTTGCCCTTGGTTGGTTGAGAGATATTTTGGTCCAAGTCCAAGATACTTGGTGGTTCGTTTGTTGGATATTTGTGCTGCTGTGTTGTATAGCTTATATATACACAAGAAGCGTGGAGTAGGAGAGGATATAGGAAAAGAGGGTAATGGCAAATGAATGTGTTATCCATTGGAGCACAAGGAAATATCCAAGCGAAGGGCCAAAAGTGCGCCCGAAATCCAACACACCTCTGCAACTTGCTTTGCTTGCTCACCTCATCTCATCCTTTAATTTGCTTCCACGTACCTCTTCCCCCTCTTATTTTCTTCCACGTACCTCTCCCCCTTTTCATGTGTTTGTAAATGAAGCTTGCACGACAGATATTAACAATCAACCAGAAAACGTAAAAATGAGTGAAACGATCATCATGTTGTACAAAGAAGTAAATATTTCTTTACGGTATAGTTAAAGTTGCCGTCAATATAGATATTCCTCAACATGGATCTTTCATGGAACGATAAACAACTTACCGCGAAATGAGCTTCATTCAGTCCTAAGACGACTTGTGCTATAGATATTGAGCATCTGCTGACATTTCCTGATTCTAATTGGCGATATTTGGGCGAAAAGATTCGTCAGTACCAGTTCTTTACACGTGAGTCATCTATTATATGCCACTAGAGGATATTCAACCCCTCGGTAAATATCCAACGGTATATACTGTTATACATTACTTCCAGACTTGGCCAGCTATGATCCTGAAACAATCTTGGTAAGGGTGTCCTGAACTGATGCAATCGACTGGATGGCAGACCTGGTCAGCCAGCTCAGCCCGACTTTAACCCGGTGCTCATCCGTTGGTAGCCGAATCAAGTACGCAATTTTCCTAGCTGCATCATCATCACAGAAACGTCACATTAGATCGTAATGAAGAGCGTAGACGAGAGAGTAAAACAAAGGGTATATGCTGGTATGAATAGCATGGCTCGAGGAGAAGGCTGTAGTGTGTACCAGTATGGCCGATAGGACCTTCTAAGGTTAGCTCATCGATGAAACTCGGCGTTACAGCAGCGTCGCTCTGCCCCAGAGTCATCATTTCGCCCAGATTTTGGAACCTATCAATGGTGTCAACACATTCGTCAAGGCAAATCGAGCAGGTGAGGGATTAAAGAGCCGGTAAAACATGAATTTTCAACATCTGTGGCATGCGAGCCATCCAATTCGTATTTACTAATTGGATTGACTAGACGTGGATAAACCACACAGTACAGGGGGGCTACAATTATCATTAGCCAGGGAATATACGATGAATATCATTAACCAACCTAAATGGCAACAATGGACGGTCATTAATTGCAGCCCAAAGATTCCAACCAGTAAAATCTGCTTGCTGAAAAGCAACCTGAATGGGAAAACATAAACAAGTCCCAGACATCAGGCGGAAGTAACATAAAAATTGCAGATGGATGTTCAGCATTTACATCTTTACAGGAAAAAAGTTTACCTGAGCTGTTGGCGGAAGAACCTTCCCTTTCAAATCCCTGAGAGAAGATGAGTCACCAAGAGCGAATATCCGTGGGTGACCCTTGACACGAAGGGTCTCATCTGTCTCGGCCTGGCCCCTCGCGTTAAGCGGAAGCTCGAGAGGCCGTTCACGGGGTTCCAGCTCAGGAAGCAAAGGTTTAGACCCCACAGTCCATAACACTAAATCTGTTTCAAGACTTTGACTTTGCATTCCCTTCTCAGCAGGTTGCAGTTCCAAAATGTATTTCTCAGAATCCGAGTCACTTGTTTTTTGGATAGAGCGGACAAAGTAACCCAATAGCAATTCAACTTTCCTGGATGTAAGAACCTAGTTCCAATAGCAAAGATATGTTAGTTAAACAGCTTCAGTTGTAGGAACAGAAAAAAAAAAAGTTCAAAATCATATCATCACGCTATCTTCGTTGACAAAAATAAAAAGAACATAAATCTCATGAATTAAACTTTCTTAAAAATGGTGTTATCATGCTATTCAGTCATGACTCTTGAGTCTTGAGATGCCATTCAGTGACACCAAAATTCACAAATCTTAAAGTGTTGTCAAGTTTTATCTTATTCTTATTGTAATCCATAGTCTTACTTTAAGTGCAGCTTCCCTGTTTCCAGGTGGAGCAGTTGGGCAGATCATATTCTCCACATTAATAGCACGTACTACTCCTCTATCCTGCAGTCTCTCAGCAACGGTGGCAGCCAACTCTACTCCAGCATAACCACAACCGACAATACATACACTTATTGGAGATCCCTTACTGAAGTTTCTCCTCTCCAGTTCTCTTAACTTACAGTCAACCTTCTGCAGTAATGTAAAGGTTTGCAAAAATAAGTCAACCTTGAAGACTTATGATGCGGTGTTCTAACAGTAAACCATAAACCTGAAAATCTTACAAGAGCGTCTTCCAGTGTAGAAAATGGCAATGCATACTCTGCTGAACCTGGCACAACATCAAGTTTTGCTTCAGATCCTAGAGCAAGAACCAGCCTGACTGCCCAATAGGGTATGGAATAGAATCAGCTAGAACATCTAATATTGCATAAGAAACAAAACAATCTTTTCAACCTGAGCATAGATTAGAATAAGTGATCAATATGCAAATCCTTCAGGTGCCACACCTATACTAACAAAGTCTTGGGCAGAACTATATTTCTTTAGTGGACGAGTCTGGTCAAACGAGCCCAAACTTCTGGCCCTTTTCTCAACAACGAGACTTATGCGCATTAAAGGAGACAGTGAGCTCTTGTTACCCACCCAGTAAACAGGTTCACCACTAAGAATTGCTAGCAAATTATTGCACAAACTACTTACCAGTCATACTCTATCAGCAGGCCACTTTGTAGCAGGACTGTACCAGCAGAATCAGATTTTGCTGACCCATTGATTCCCAAGTGATCACATGGCTGTAGAACTTTTACCCTGTCTTGCACAAACTGCACAGCAGTGTTTGAAAGCAAGTCCACGAAGCGGGGAGCGATTTCCCAAGAATCCACTTCTGCACTGATACTGGAATTCTTTAGTAGGTACTTTAGGAAATCCATTAAAATTTGCTCAATGCAACCCAATAAGAACCAAATAAATGAATGATCATAGAAAGAAATAGTTAGTACCTCCTGAAAGAATCTCATACAACATGGGCTTGAAGACAAAACGCTCCGCTTGGTCAACAAGGAGCACCTGATCAGCAAATTTGGGGAAATTAAGGATGTTAGAGCATCGAACAGAAAGAGATACTGGGGATGAAACACAATTAAGGATACTGATCCATGAAACACCCAAGTATCATGATCACACCAGGGACAACATGCGGATCAAGTAACCCCAATAGAGCCGAAGTCTATACATAACTTGAAACCCATCATGCTTAAATTACGAAGCATTTGAACAGAATTAATTCTTCAGGACAACTTTCAATTCAATATTGCACTTAAATGCTAGTCAGTCATTACCTGAGGTTTCTTATCATCCGGCCAAGCGAGTGATTCTAGTCTCAAAGCAGTATATAAGCCTCCAAATCCACCGCCTAGAATGCACACCCTCGGGTTCTGCAGCATTACAACCAAAAGCTGTGCTGTTAAAAAGTGGGTTGATCATCAAGAGCTGAAGTTAAAGTAAGCAATTAGATCGAAATAGATGTTTCTTGGTGAACTGAAATTCCCAAGACATACAATCTTCCAAAACCGAGACCTGGGGAAGAACAGGAATCAGTAAGCCAAAACCCACCTTCTTATAAGGCCAAGTGTACACCCGTGGAGGCATTTCTTCTTGAGGTAGACTGGGAACCCCTACTGCATCATTCGCCACTGCTTCCGTAGCTACAAATCGAGCTGACAACTCTCTCCACGGAAAGGACTGTTTGAACCCAGAGTGAATAGTTCTGCATGGAGTCGAAGTGGAGGCCAAAGGGAACAACTTATCCCTTGACGTGCCTAATATCAACAAAAGGATTATACATCAATCACTCCGAATGCCACTAACTGGTTGTGCTTTATCCAACAAATTACTGCATAGAAATGAAGAACACTTCTGCAAACCTGTATTCGAGACACAGTGAACTGCAATACGAGAATTACCGGAAGAGGAATCCCGGACGCGACGAGAATTGAATGGGGATCGAAGACGGAAACCATCATCCCCGATCGAGAAAGCTAACGAGCGGGTGAGTGAAGACGGGGAGCTCCTGTGCATTGCCGACGGTAGCAGTACTGTTGCAACTGCCGCCATGGCTACTGTCTGGTATTTAGAGCAGCGACGGAAGAGTTGGAGGTGGAGATATGAGAGCCATTGGAGAGGGAAGCCGAGGAAAGTGAAATATAACTAACTCTCAGTTTGGCGGACTTTTTTTCTGGGTCGAGTGTGGCGGACTCTAGCAGGCCTCTTGGATTAATAACCGCAACTAAAATGTAAAAATTATTGGGCCTTGTATTTGGGCTGGACAGCAATGTATAGGCTTTCTATTTGGGTTTCCTTCCAGAGCCCGGACTCTTTACCCGCTGCTTCGTCTTCATTCTCCATTTCTCCTCGCTCCCGGAAAACCGTAAACTGCCGCTTTCTGCACTCAGTCTTCTCCCCATTCTTCAAAATTTTAGCCTCGCCGGAACTTCCTCCTTCTGCTTCCGTCAGTAGTCGGCCGCCGCAGTGATACCTCAGCTTTCAATTCATCCGTCAGAGTAAGGTAGGTCTAAAGTTTCAATTTTTCCTTCTACTTCAATCGTATCCCTCAATTTGTCTGCATCCTCCTCATTCTCCTCATTCAGAGCGTTTGTATGCTTTGCTGCCTTTTCTACAACTTGGGGTTACTTTATGATTAGGTGAAAGCATTGTATAGCTTAAACTGCTTTCTGTTTCAGAGTTATTTCCATCTGGGCATGGCTATTGCGTGCCTGGTTTTCAGTTGTTAATGAACGTTTCTGAAGTTTTGTCTGCGGTGATGAAGCTTCTGAAGTATTCACACTATCATATGCCCATTGCAGGGTCATCGTAGTATTTAGCTAAATGTTGCTTGTCGATCCTGAGAAGAAGTTATCTTTCACTCGCACCATTCAAAATGGTGATTTGGTCATTGTGTATGAGAAGCACGACAGTATGAAGGCTGTAAAAGTAAGCGAGAGCTCAGTGCTTCAGAACCGTTTTGGCATGTTCAAGCACTCGGATTGGATTGGGAAGCCCTTTGGGTCCAAGGTGTTCAGCAACAAGGGTGGTTTTGTTCATTTGCTGGCTCCAACACCTGAACTGTGGACTCTTGTGTTGAGCCACCGAACCCAGATTCTCTACATTGCGGATATCTCACTTGTGATAATGTACTTGGAGGTAGTTCCTGGATGTGTGGTGCTCGAGTCTGGAACTGGTAGTGGTTCTTTGACAACTTCGCTTGCACGTGCTGTTGCTCCAACTGGACATGTCTTTACATTTGACTTCCATGAACAAAGGGCTGCCTCAGCTAGGTGAGTAGACTGTCATTTATGTGTTGTCTGATAAGATTGTTGACTTCATTTGATTTTCGGTCCTTTATAGTAGCTGTCCTCGTTGCTTTTGTGATTGTATAACAAAAGAAGTCTGTTAATAAGGCTGTCTTGAGTTCGTTTCATTAGTAACTGATCTTACTGCAGTAAGTTTGATGCACAATGCTGATGCTGAGCTTTCAGTTGTACTAGCGTCTTCTTGTTCTTTGTGAAGGAACTGACATCTTTTTCCTGAATAGGGAAGATTTTGAAAAGACAGGAATCAGCAGCTATGTCACTGTAGGGGTTAGGGATATTCAGGGTCAAGGATTTCCAGAGGAACATGTCGGCTCAGTTGATGCTGTGTTCTTGGATCTACCACAGCCGTGGCTGGCCATTCCTTCTGCCGCAAAAATGTTGAGACAAGATGGTGTGTTGTGCTCGTTCTCACCCTGCATAGAGCAAGTGCAGCGCTCTTGTGAAACCCTGAGATCAAACTTCACTGGTAAGTTGTTGCTTCTTTGCTACAAATCACTCCTTTTTTTCATATGCAGGTATGTCAGTAATTCATATGGGTCTAGCCGACCTTTTTTAGCTCATATTTTCCATTGCAAGGCTCATTTAAATATATGTATCTCTTCTCTCTCTTTGATCTTGTCTTGAAGATATAAGGACGTTTGAGATACTCCTGAGGACGTACGAAGTTCGACAAGGCAAACTGGACAGCTTCGATGGAGACGAAGGCATCTCTACTGGTTCTCGTCCTGGGAAGAGGAAGCAGCCTTCCAGTGATAGAAGCAGTTTGCAGGGGGACAATGGTGGTATTCTTGCTCCTGCTCTTCCAGTGATGGCCAAGCCTTGTTCGGAAGCTAAAGGTCATACTGGCTATCTGACATTTGCCAGACTCAAATAATTGGCATGACTAATGCTTGTTGTTGAATTTGGAAGTCCTTTCTTTTCTGGTTAGCCCTTTCACTCTTGCACGAGCCTGAAAGATCACAGGGAAACATTAGGGAATTTTCAGCTCTGTTCTAAGGCTATGCTAACACAGTGTTCCAGTTAAACATAGTAGGCTGTGCTGCAGTTGAGTTTGGCCAAAATCAGTTGTTCTGTGGATAAGATAAGAGAACAGTGTTATCAGGAGAAGTGGAACAGTTTTGTGGGGCATGCAGGTCTTATAACTTATGTGCTACATTAGTTAGAATAAGTCATTTCTCTCTTCAATGCTGATCAATAATCCACCCAGAAGGTGATTATTTCCTTTCTCTGGGAATCAACATAGAAGTTGGTAATTCTATGCACACCTTAAAAGCCGCCTTCGCTAAAATTGATGCGTCGTTGGCTTGGCTTTAGTAGATGAGTTAAGTGGATCAGCAAGTGTGATGCTACACATTTTGGAAACAACCATTGTGCTTGGAATCACTTTGAAGCAGAAAAGAATAACTAGGTTCTGTTTCTTTCTTTTCAACACTATATGCAATCGGGGAGTTGAATCAGTTTGCAAAGCGAGCTACAACAGAACCTGATGTACCTAGCTAAGATTGCTGATGCTCAGCCACCACCACCACCACCACAGCCACAGCCACAGCCACAGAGGACGACGACACCGCCACCACCACCAAATGTTCAGGTAAATGCTTTGAAGAACCTAAATAAACCTTACTATACTGCTGATGTTCAAACGAATTGGTTATCAAATCCTCTCTCTTGTGTTTATGTATACAATTCAGATGGCGTCGATGCAACAGGAGCAGCAGCAACAACAACAACACTACATGCAGGCATAACAAGGTCAAATTGAATGGCCCCAGCAGCAGCAACAGCAACCAATGTACCTTCAAGCTCTTCGACATCCTTTTCAGATGAACAACCCAAAGCAGCAGCAGCAGCTGCTACAACGCTCTGATCCAATGAGCACCAGTATATGTCTGGACTTCCACTAAGCTTTTCTGAAATGTCGCAGTCAATGTACTTTGAACAACACCAGAACTTATCTCCGTCGATCCCCCTCCCTTTTTAGGCTAAGCCCCATGCTTGTTGATTTTGTGAAGCAACTTTGTGTTGGTCAAGTGGCTCTATTTCCAGATTCAAAGTTCAAGTACACCCAAGGGAACGGGCTTAGCTAATCCATGGACATCATAGGCAGAATTCAAGGGAATTCAGTAATAAAAGGCCATCAAGGAGGAAATGGTGCTAGGAAAATGCAACGTTATGCAAAGGAACCACCCAACGTATTCCAGTCATTGTAGCTTTTCTTCACTGCATATATCAAGTCCAGAGATACTATTGCAACATCATGTCGATGATGCAGCAAGATAGAATTTCCTTTTCGGTAAAGTAAACGCACCAAAAAGACAGCGCCGGAAAACAATGAAAATAGATAACGCAACACAAATCGAAATATAGTTAATCATAATGAAGACAGCAAAGAAACCAAATTCCCAAAAGGCAGTTTTTCATCAACATCCAATAAGTTAATCGTTCTGTTTCCCCTGCAGGTAAGCATTTCCAAAAAGATATCCTCCACTCAACAAAACCTCCACTGGCCACTAATCTGCCGGAGTACCTGCCACAAGGACTATCCAGTTCGACATTACCTCCTAGAAGACCATAGAATAAGAATTACTATCATCATTCAATAGATTCAAAATGTTACCTTACATAATTTCTCGTTCTCGGTCTCGATGCTTACTATCTTCTAGAAGTTGGCACATTTCTAGAGACCCTTCCCTGCTTTCCCTGCTGCTTCCCCACAGAACTGGAATTAGGCCTAGCATGAGTTGAAACCTTGCTCTGACCACTGCCGCCCACATCAGCTCCCACATTCATATCCTGAGTATTATCCTTCGATTTGCTTAGTATCTTCATGTCTGACAAGCCACCAGGGACATCAAAACTAACACCGGTTGGAGTCCGTAGAAGGTAACTTTTTGGCCCGGTGAGACTGCGCCATTGGGGATAGGGACATGGTATGCAATAATGATGATTAAGGAGTGGAGGATGCAGCTGCTGCAACAGCTACTTTAGCAACTGCAGGCAGCTGTAGCAGCTATCATCTCTTGTGCCCCTTCTCTTAGCTGTATGTAGTCTTCCTCGATCAAGAACAGCTGAAAACCCCCACAGCCCACAAGTATTAGGGTAAGACAATAGGCGCATTAGAAAGAAAATAACTTTGGAGTGTAATTTGGAAGTCCCTCGATCAAGCTTGTTGATCCACTTATGACTTAACTTATCTACTAAAGCCAAGCCAACGTCACATAAATTTTGGGGGAAGACGAGGCAAGAGGGAAAGGCACCCATCTGGGTGCAACAGAGAATTAACAACTTCTATGTTGTTCCCAGAGAAAGGAAATAAGCAGATATAGACAAACTGCATACTCACTCAAAAATCGTCAGATTACCTTCTGATTGGATTATTGATCAGCATTAAAGAGAGAAATGACTTAGCTAACTAATGCAAGACATTAGTTATAAGACTTAGTATGCCCCACAAAACTATTCTACTTCTCCTGATAACACCTATTCTCTTATCTATACAGAACTACCGATTTTAGCCAAACTCAACTGCAGCACACCCAACTACGTTTAACTGGAACATTGGTGTTAGCATAATTTTAGAACAAAGCCGAAAACTCCCTGATCTTTCCCTACGATATTTCAGGATTGTGCAAGAGTGAAAGGGCTAACCAGAAAAGATAGGACTTCCAAATTCAACAACATGCAGAAGTCTCAATGAAGTTGAAGCATCAACATTCTGAGGAAATTCAAGGGAATTCAGTGATAAAAGACCTAACGTTATGCAAAGCAACCACCGAACGTATTCCAGTCATTGTAGCTTTTCATCACTGCATATACGAAGTGCAGAGATACTATTGCAACAGAATGTCCATGACGCAGCGAGACAGAAAATCCTTTTCGGTTTTGTAAACACAGCAAAAGACAGTGCAGAAAAACAACGAAATAGATAACGCAAAACAAATAGGTATATACTCACCATACTGAAGACAACAAATAAACAAATTTCCCGAAAGACCGATAAGTATTCCCAAAAGATTTCCTTCACTCAACAAAACCACAACCGGCCACTGATCTGCCGGAGTATCCTCCACAAGGACGCATACAGTTCGACATTACCTCCTAGAAGACCAAAGAATTACTATCATCATTCAATAGATCCAAACTGTTTTCCCATACATAATTCCGTGTTCTCTGTCTCGATGCTTACAGTGGCAAAAGAAACACAAAATCAATAACTCATCAACTGACAGATAATGTCTATGCCCTTTATCAGAAAGAAATAAACCATCTCGGCAACAAGAGTTTTGGAAGGGATTCTAGACTGTACCTTCCCTGCTGCTTCCCCACAAAACTGTAATTAGGTCAGCATGAGTTGCAACCTTGCTCTGACCACTGATGTCCACACTGGATCATTCCAAATCAGCTCCCACATTTATATCCTGAGTATTATCCTTCGATTTGCTTAGTATCTTCACGTTTGACATGCAACCAGGGCCACCAAAACTAGCACCATTTAGGTGGCTGGAGTCTGTAGAAGGAAACTTTTTGGCCCGGTGAGACTGCACCATTGGGTTAGGGAGATGGTAGGCAAGAAAGACGAGTAAAGAGTGGAGAATGCAGCTGTAGCAGCTATCATCTCTTGTGCCCCTTCTATTAGCTGACTGTAGTCGCCCTCAATCAAGAAAAGCTGAAACCCCACACAACCCACGTGTCTTGAGGTAAGACGCATTATTAAGAAAATCACGTTGGAGTGTAATTCCAGAACCATACCTCTGGATGACCAGCCACATAGTCATTTCATTACAAACATAGTAGTTGTTTGGTCTTAATAACAAGAACCTGTAGTTCAGCATTCCCATTAAAGATGATGGAGTTCATGTTGCTCTGGCAGCAAACACAAAACAAAATTTTACTTCCCACTGAAACTTCCAACGTAAATCAGCACAAGGGAGAGATAGTCACTAGTCGGACAACATATTAATTGCTCAACAAAATAAAGGACAGCATGTTTATTAATCCATGTTCTCCAGCTTACACAAACACATACAGCAAGCAAAGTAAGAATCCATCAAGCAGGTACCACACTCACTCTCCATCTCATTCATCATAAAGCTCCACCAACCTTGCATTGTCCACAAAGCCATTCACTGCAGACCAACTTATAGAACTTCAGTTATAATTTCACTTAATAATATAGAGCAGAAGGACAACTGAAGGAACAATGGGACACAGCTTGCAGACCAACTTTTCTCAAACATGATCACCAATCCATGTATTTACTTTGTTTCCTCTATTAGTCATTCCACAGCTCCCTCTTCTAGGACTCCATTTATAGTTTCACTTAATAATATAGAGCAGAAGGGCAACTGATTGGACACAATTTCAATTGTAGGGACAACGGGACACAACTTCCGTACCAACTTCTTTTCCCGAAAATACGGCCACCAGTCCAGAGCAGAAGGGCAACTGATTGGACACAATTTCAATTGTAGGGACAACGGGACACAACTTCTGTACCAACTTCTTTTCCCGAAAACACGGCCACCAGTCCAATGTATTAACTTTATTTCCTCTATTAGTCATTCCACAGCTCCCTTCTAGGACTCCATTTATAGTTCCACTTAATAATATAGAGCAGAAGGGCAGCTGATTGTACACAATTTCAATTGTAGGGACAACGGGACACAACTTCCAGACCAACTTCTTTACCCGAAAACACGGCCGGTTTCCTCTATTAGTCATTTCACAATTCACAGTTCCCTTCTAGGACTCCATTTAAACTTTTCACTTAACAAAGATAGAGCAGAAGGGCAACTGAGGTAACTAAATGGTCACTTCCACTAAAACCAGCATGGCAACACATATTACCATTTGTGGATCACCAGAATACAATGGCAACAGATGTCCAATGATTGAATGTAAACATTGCATAGGTCAAATTTACTTGCAATTTGCAGAACTTGAAAGAAGCAATTTAGTGATAAACTTAGCTGAATAGAGGGAGAACGCCGACAAGGATTTATGAGGAGAAGCAAGGCTCTACAAGATTGTTTTTTTATTTATATCAAATCTGTGTACAAGAATGTTACTGAGAGGGCCGCATTCCAACCTTCTTAACGCAACAGAGTGCACAGTCATGGCCGCACCAAAACCCTAACTGGCGTGATCAAATAGAAAACCTAATTGTCAAAGAACCCGACCAACAACGAGTATATGGATCACCACCAATTTCCCACATTCCCAGCAACTTTTGCAGATTCCCTATATGGATCACCCACAAGTTCTGTATCAGAAGAAAAAAGATGGAGCCAGAACTCGTGTACCCTAAAACCTTCGGAATTAGGGTTCCCAAAGAAACTAAAAATCGCAGATTCTGAGTTCTTTTACCCACGCAACTAGTTTCAACAAAATCAAGAAAACTTTACCTCTAGCGACAGAACTGGTTCTCCAGATAATCTGGGTAGCATATGCGCAGAATAGCAGAGACGAGGAGGCAACAGGAAGAAGGAAGAGAATTTGACGAATCCCTCACCGATAAACCCCAGGAGAACCTTTCTGCCTGGATATCCGCCGCAAACACCAACACCGATCGAAAGGGAGAGGCACCACTACTCTCTACCGACCACTAAAACCGATCGCAATGAAAGAAACCCGCTGTCGCTGCCGCCACCGCCGCCCCATTGTGGCGAGATTTCAATTCGGGAAGCACCTCTCTGGATCTCTGCAAGCAGTAGCTAGTAGCAGGGATGAGGTTCCAAAATGAAGAGCCTGGGCAACGTATATAGAGAAATTGTAAAATAGAACGTTGTCAACAAACTGGACGCGTAACTTCTACGCTCCGTGTAGCGGAAGTACTACGTGCGTAACTTCTACGTCCCAAATTGGACGCGTCGCAACAAACTTATGTTGACCAAGTCAACCCGCGTATGCCCCACGTATTTGGGTAATTATGCACTTGGGCCTTTTAGGTTATCAAAATTGGGCTTTCAATTTCCTTAAATTATAACTAATTTTCCACCCGCAAACTTCAGCCCAATGTTCTCTTATTTTTTATATTAGATTATATTATATATTTTGTTTTGTTTTGTTTTGTTTTATTTTATTATTAAATATTAAAAGGCTTTTATTTAAAATAGAACTATGACACATACTACTTGCTGGAATCCCACGCAGCCACGTCAGCGCCATATTCCCCCTCCAACTCTCCAACCATTTTGTTTTCTGTTTACTGGGCCTTTTTTTAGAAGATGGGCCTTTTTTTCATGCCAAACCTGGGCCATTTTTTACCTAGTAGATATATATGAGCCATTTTTATCCGTTTTTTAACTTTCTTTTCAGGACAGTTGCTTTGTACGGGTCTCTTTAACTCTTGAAATTTGTAAACCACTATCAGTTCTGGTTATCAAAACTGGCGGTGGAACGGTTAGAGCATTCACATTGGAATTGTATTTTCAATTATAAAATTAAATGGCTTGACTTGTTAAGTAAGTGGAATTGGTGATGGATTTATTGAAATTTGTAAACCACGATCAGTTATGGTTATAAGGACTAGCCAATTGAACAGTTAAGAACATTCATATTGGTATTGCATTTTTCAATTGTAAGATAACATGGCATGGGTGTTTGCAATTTCAAAAACCAATTGCATTGATGTGGCTACCAATTGCATATTCGCAAGTTTGCAACAAATGCAATTGCATACGCAAGTCAAAAAGGCCTAAAAATGGGGGAAAATTATATTAATTCTTCTCTCTTTTACGTTATTTTCTATAATTTAAACATAATATTTAGTTGGGTAAAAAAAAATATTCCAGAACTATTAAGTAACGAGAAATAATAGCCACAACTATGAAAATACTAATTATTAGCCATAACTATTGTTGAGAGTAAAATTATGGCTAACACCCCGTTACCGTTATTAAATTTTTTAACGAAGAAGTTCACGTCAGTAGCCACGTCGGACTACATTTTATTATAATTTAAAACATAAAAAATAAAAATAAACCTAAAAATTGAAGGGTCGTGAGCCTTTCCGCCTGCTTCTGCCTCTCCGCAATCCTCCTCCTCCACGACCCCCCCATCCACCCCCACCCTAGTCACCCCTTCCACGCTTCGCTCCGCTCGCTCGCCGTCGTCTTCTTCCGGTGGTTCGCTCCTTGAAAGAGGAGGAGAAGAAGAGGAGACAATGAAGCTGGTTACTACGCTCCTCCACCACCGCCTTCTTCTGGCCCTAAAGGTTCGATTTTTCCCCTTTCTCCTTCCTTTCACCCCTTTGAATTCCAAACTAGAATAGGCAAATTTTGTCCGGAAAACCCAAAATATCCCCTCGCTAAGTTTGACTTGGGTCTATATTACTCAGATATGCTCCTTCTTCATTATGAAAATTTGCATACCAGATTCTAGAAAATTGATGGAATGGTTTTTTATTAATGGCGTACGATGGCCAATAGCAATAGAACTTGCAGCAGATAGCTCCGTCGCCGCCGGATTGAGTGGTGACGTATATGCCAAAACCGCCATCTAGGCCACCAGCGCCTGCGAGACAGCCAGTGCCACCTCAGCAGCTGACTTACCTGAGCAGCAACAGGGCGTCTAACTTGCTTCGACAAGGTGGGTTCGGAGTGCTTCCCAATGGCAAGGAAGTAGCTATCAAGCAGACAAGGAAAGAGGGCGGAGGAAGACAGGGGAAGAGGGAGACGAGGGTTTTTTTATTTTATTTTTAGAATTTATTTAGTTTTTTCATTTTCTTAAAATAAAAAATGTGGTAAGGTGACTGCCACGTGGGAGCAGCTCAGCATCGTAAAGTTTAGTCAGCATTATTAAAGGAATTGTTAACAGAAAGTTAACGTTTGGCTAATAATTTGTATGTCGATAGTTGTGGCTATTATTCCTCGTTGCTTAATAGTTCTAGCTACTATATTGTATTTACCCTATTTAATTATATATGCAAAAAAATAATTGAGTTGGCAATACAAAGTACAAATGCAGCCGGTCATCCGTACAACTCGGTCAGTCTATTCAACCAGGTCAACCACCACCTCCTTTTTCTTGGTAGGATTTTGAATCGTTTATGTTTTCTTGAATTCGTTACAGTTGAATTTATATTTATTGTTAGATGGAGACTCTATATTTTTTTTTTTTTCAGTCAGTCAATCTATTTATTTTTCATGTCGGCCAATCCATCAATTGTTCACGTGGTTGAAGTAATCTACCCTAATGATATTGACTTGCTCCAATTCCATGAACACTATCCTAAATTCCTAATTGGCCAAAGCAAACTACCAAAACTAACTTGAGAGCTTCAATCTTTCTCTCAAGGATAGAGGATGGTCCATCCATCCATTCCTGGCTGTTAATGCTGGCTGGCTGGGCCTAGAGAAACACATGCCACACATATCTCCAGCAGCCCATTTATGTTTTGGTTCAACTTCAAACACACCAACCACCACACATGTATGCATGGGCATGGCAAATAATTTCATTGTTCTTCGCATACTAATGGCGGAGCTACATAGAGTGTAGGGTGGGCCACGATCCATCTGGGATTAGTCTTGGCCCCTGGGACTTTTAAGGATATTCAGATAAAATTTGCATAGGCTACATAGATAAAATTTGTGTCATGTAATAGTGATGTAGTTTGTTGGTAGATAAACTTTATTTTTATTGAGAAGCACAAAGGTTCGATCCACAACTACCTCACATTTTGATTTAGCCACTCCTTTTTTGTTCCTTTATTACTTTAATCCAACTTCATATGAAAAAGTCAACTTCTATTTATTTTCACTTGGTGATTTTTCTAATTAAAATACCGAACATTCTCCTTTATAGAAACTATATGATCCAGTGATTAACAGAGATATGATTGTCAAATGAATTAAAATGATGAGTTTCTCGTTAATGATTTAGTTATTTATATTAAATGAAAGACAACTAAATTTTTTAGTTTAGATGCTATTTTGAACAATTATCTCAAAGAACGTTGTGTACTTTTAAAATAATTATTTTAATTTTATTTATATTTAATTATTTTTGACCCACCCGGTCTCGAAATCCTGGCTCCGCCCCTCATGTTTCATCTTTTAAAATTTAATATTCGTCGTTCGATAACCTGTTATTTTGGGCCACGATTATTTGAAAAACATTTCTAGTTGATAAGGCAAATAGTTGTTGTTACATATTGTCATGATATGTAGCAACTAGCTTTTGGATTGAGTTAGCAACCATATCAATGTAGAACACCTCAACCGTATGCGTGCCACAAAGAAATGCACAATATTATTTATTACACTATTCATGTTTTTGTCTTAAATAGATCTCATATTTGTCATTCGAAACCTATTATATTTTGTTATGCCTCCTTATATGCCATTTTCATTCCACATAGCCAAACGGTTGTTGTTACATAATGCCATGAGTTTGTAATGATTAGCACTTAGATGGTGTTTGTTTAGCAATCATATCAAGGTAGAACACCCAAACCGCTACTTGTATGCATGAAAAAAATGTATATTATTGATCTTTTGAAACTTAATATTTCTTATTTAGACTCTGAAATTTTCATTTGTAAGGGTCAAACGATTATCTTTACATACTTTCGTGTGTTTCTAGTTATTGGAGATTTTGGTCCTTGCAATATAAGTCTCATCTTAGACCATTGTACCTTCCATTTCCCACTTTTCCTAACAAAGAGGCATTGGTCCTATTATTGACCTCAGAGTAGCAACAACCAAATCCCATTATTTCACACTTTCCATTCATCCCCCACCCCCCTCCAAATTTGCACATCATTTATGGCAATTGGCCAATGTTGTACGTAAAGGCAACAATGACTAATCTTCTAGTACAAATGGTCTTGCTCAAAAAAATAAGAATTTGTCTATTATGTAAATAATTTCTTTGTAAGAACGAACTGATATCATCTATTATTAAGGGTTGAACTTAACGAACAAAGTGTTTTTATTGGTTGATTAATGGACACCGGCTAATACGCAGAGAGTTGACACCATACCTAGAGTTAGGATCGAGCTTGAGCATAGTAACCTGCCCCACGAAGACTGATCAATTTCATTTCCATGAATCGGCACCGGAGACCAATGGACATATGACACCTCAGCAATCCCAGTCTCCACTTCAGAAAGGACAGCAAGAACCACAGAGCCACCAGTTTAAGCACCGAGAGTTGCAAATACAACAAAAATAGTCAATAGGAACCCTTTCAAAAAGATCGTTTTTTCTGCGCTCAAATCCAATGCTGCAAAGCCCAAATCTCTCGTCGCCTTTTAATTATAGGAACCCCATTGTTTCTCCACCACCAGAATTATGCAGGGCATAACAGCATCCGCTGCGTCTCTTTCAATAAACCCATCGCTTAAACCACGAAAACTTCCATACAGAAGCCTCTCCAACCAGAGATTCACTTGCCTTAACCAATCGAAACCCATTTCTCCTCGGCCGTTTCCATGCCGGAAATGGCTGTTCCTCGCGCCAGTCTCTCTCCCTGGAAATGGCGGGTTCCCGGCGGTGGCGGCCAGAGCCGCCGGAGCCCTTTCGGAAAACTCAGGGGAAGACGACAATGACGGCGAGAAATTGACTGGGCTGGCTCGCACGTTGAAGCTGGGGGCCATGTTTGGTGTCTGGTACCTTCTCAACATCTACTTCAACATTCTCAACAAGCAGGTTCTCAATTCTCACCGTCATTTCTCTTCTTCTTCCTCCTTTATCAGATCAAGATTGAATCTTTTTGAACATTTTCTCTGTGGGGGGCTACATTTCTTCAGGTTCTGAAGGTGTATCCATTTCCTGCAACGGTGACTGCCTTCGAATTTGGGTGTGGGACTCTCATGGTTCTCACAATGTGGGGGTTGAAACTCTACCACGTCCCTAAACTCACCCGATCTCAGGTAACTTTCCTTAGAGAAGCTCTGATCAAATGTGTATACCAGCAGCTCTTTTTTAAACCAGGTCGAAAATCGAATAGGTAAGACTAGTTGTTCTAGCAGTGAAAAGGTAAAATCGTATTCATTCATACTCAATAACTCAAGTGGATGAGAGATAGTGAATAAATACTAAGTATTCAAAGCCTGCTAATTTGAAAGCAGATTCTTTCTACAACTCAGAATTGTTGAACAATAGGATGAACAATACATCTTATACTACTGTAGATTTCACTATGATGTCTAGCTTTTTCTTTATTGGTGACTTTACTTTGGTCAGCTTGCAGCAATCATCCCATTGGCTCTGGCACACACAATGGGGAACCTTCTGACCAATGTTAGCCTTGGCAAAGTTGCTGTTTCATTCACCCACACAATCAAAGCCATGGAACCATTCTTCACTGTGCTATTTGCTGCCATTTTCCTTGGGGAGGTAAGGTAAAGTAAATTAATTTATCAGATGGGTCCAACATTCTTTTAGTTCTTCTTATGGTTAATGAACCAAAAAAGTTCATTTCTTGCTAATTTTCGGGGGCCAAAACAAAACAACAACAGAAACCCACAATTTGGGTATTCTCTTCACTTCTGCCCATAGTTGGAGGAGTGGCATTGGCATCACTGACTGAAGCTTCCTTCAATTGGTAAGAATAAGTGACCCAAAACCAAAACGTCCATTACTCTCTCTTCCTCTCTCTTCTATTTTTTTTATATGAACAGAAAGCATTCTTGTGCAAAACAGGACAGGGTTCTGCAGTGCAATGGCCTCCAATGTCACAAACCAGTCAAGGAATGTACTCAGCAAGAAGCTTATGGTTCAGAAAGAGGAAACTCTGGACAATGTCAACCTCTTCTCAGTAATAACAATCATCTCGTTTCTCCTGTTGGTTCCCTCGGCGATCTACATCGAAGGGATCAAGTTCACACCTTCATATCTGAAGTCTGCTGTGAGTCTCTTCTAACATCCCCTACACATCAATGTGCTTCCAGATGACTAATCCACTTGATGAGAGATCTAACTTGTAATGACTGTTTTTGGACGAAAGGCGAATCAAGGGTTGAATGTGAAGCAGCTCTGCTTGAGGTCTCTACTTGCTGGCTTCTGCTTCCATAGCTACCAACAAGTAATCCCCCCTCTCAGGCCTCATTTCTCTCCCCTGCCTCACTTGCATTTCTTTGTTTCCATTGTTTGGGGTACTGAAATGGGTGATTGGGAAACTGCAGGTGTCTTACATGATACTGGGGATGGTGAATCCTGTGAGCCATGCAGTAGGGAATTGTTTGAAGAGGGTTGTGGTGATTGTGTCTTCTATCTTCTTCTTCCACACTCCAGTCACTCCAATAAACTCTCTGGGTATTATTTCTTTTTCATCTTTGGACTTGATTTGATTGCACAGATGCCACTAAACTTGAGGACAGTACAGTGGCGTCTCAGGGAATTGCTTATACCCTTTGATTACATGTTAGGAAGTTCAGTTTCTCTGACTGGTTTGGTTTGTTAACTTTGTCCAGGAACTGCAATGGCGCTGTTAGGAGTGGGTTTGTACTCTAGAGCTAAAAGGATAAAGCCTAAGCCCAAGGCTGTCTGAATTGTGTAAATTTTTTCTTCAATTTGTTGATATATCATGAAGTTAATGAATGAAAAGAATGCATGTGAAACTTTACAGGAATTAGTTATGGAAATGGTTTATGGTATAAAAGAATTACGAAAAATGTAAAGAAGAAAATAATAAATTATAACGAATAGATGGTCATTTATCAGATATTTTAGGTCCATACTATTTTAGTATTTTAATAAGAGAAAGTGTCAAAATAAAAGAAACTATTATAAAAAGAAAACAGTCTTAATTAAACTCATAACATTCCTTAGTTTCGAGAAAACAAAACAAAAACACCTTTAATGTCATTAATGGAAAAAGATATCCCCTTTTCCCAAATGAGTAATGCATTAATAAGTTTCTATGATAACATTCATAACAGCCAAATAAATTATGCATTAATTGATGTAATTATCAAAACTTAATCTTCCCCACCGTTGCCGGCCATCCCCATAGCCGGACCGTCAACCTCGCCGTTGTAACTATCAATCGACATCCCAAACAAATTCGTATTACTGAAATCAGAAAATGACAATTCGGGAATCTCCACATCAGACCCGAATCCTCCGCCTTCAAATCCCCAATCGCTGTCGGCGTCGAAATGGAACGGCTGCTCCGACGCCTCGTGCAGATCATACATGGCGCCGGTGGCAGGCGGACCGGTTGCTGCCTCAGACGACGAGCCGATGACGAAGTTGCTATTCGTCACCCAATTGGACGGCGCGGGAATTTGAATTGTTTCCGTCAATGACGGCGAGGATGGGGAAGTGACGGCGTGGATGTATTCCTTGAGGCCAGCGGCAGAGGCGGAGGGCTCAGCGGATCGGTAGTTCCGGCGGGTGGAAATGGGTTGGCGCCTCTTTGCGGCGTTCCAGTGGTTCTTTATGTTGTTTTCGGTCCGGCCCGGGAGTAGCTCTGCAATTTTGGCCCATTTGTTTCCCATCTTCTTATGGGCCTGGATTAATATCACATCCTCTTCCTCGCTCCATGCATCTTTCTGCAGCCCACAACGCACACCACATTTTATCACAGGCCCATATGGTGAAAATCCTACTAAGCAAAGCCTAAATTGATTGATGATTTTTTTTTTATATATATAGAAACTGATTGATGATTAAATTCAAAATTCAAATTAGTTGATGCATTCTACTGGTGATACAACGCTATAATACAGACTAAAACCGGCTAGTAAACTGTGATGAATAGGGTTGTTTGACGATGTCATAGCACCTATAAAGACTATTTTTATGTGTATCATGTACGTTTTGTACCGCTTTGACTAGTGATACACAATTTTTTAGGGTCCGATCACCTGTTTTACACAATACGATATTACAAATTATGGATATCTCATGGAGTAACTTAAACTACCGTATTTTGATAACGGTAAACATGACCGAATCATGACAAATTTTAACAATTTATCGTGCAACTGTTTTACTAACACCTAGCTGTCACTCTATGAAAAAGACAATTTCGCTCACATGGTAAGCTCATTACTCATTTATGCACCAAGACAAAAAAAAAATCTGATAACAAGTATATGCGCAAGTTCCACGTATGACCCTCGAATGAATGCATGACAAGTGTCAAATATCATTTAAAATTACACGTGATTTTCGTTCTCAAGAATCGAATGGTTATTGATATGGCTAAAGAAGCATTTTATTTATCTTTTCATGCATCATCGAACACTAAAATGTAGAGTACATACAACTTTTTGAAGAAAATATAGTTTGAAGTTGAAGTTAAATAGCAGTCAATTTCAAACAAATGTTGATATGTCCATAGATTGAATGAGATGATTGTTAGATCATATAAAAGGGAGGAATTGATGTAAAATTACCTTGATACAAGGCTTTAGCTGGTTGTGCCACCTTTCTCTACACTGTTTTCCAATTCTCCCACCAATAATACTAGCAATTATAGACCACCTCTTGAGTCCATGCTTGCCTACCAATCGAACCAGCATGCTGCCAAAAAAAAAAATTCATGGAGAAATTGTCACTGCGAATGAGATTGATATCAAAACAACAATTATAAAGAAAATTAGAGAACGAACTTGTCCTCTTCAGCAGTCCATTGGCCTTTGACTACAGATCTCTTTGTAGATTTTGCTGAGAGCGATGGTCCATCCTTTCCCACCTCATCCTCGTCAATCCTTTTCAGTGACGGATTCGGAAAGGCAAGATTATTTTGTTGCGAGGGACCATCATTTTGGTTGAATTTGTTGTTATGAGTTTGAATGAATTTTCCACGATGGTGGTCATGAAATTGGTAGTTATTGGTCGACGTTGAGAACCCGCTTGCTAGATCTCGGACAGGATTCATATCTGATGAGGGGAATTGCGTTGGGAAGACGGGAACATATGAATTTAATTTGTTTTGCGATGAGGTCGATGAAAAAGAGAACCCTTCTGTAGAGAAACTATTAGGATTATTGCTATAGCCCAGAACACCATTGATTGGGGTTTGATGATTGTGATCATCAACCTGAGGGAAATTTTGAACCAGTAAGTCATTAAGAGACTGTGATGGAGAAGACAAGGAAGAGGAAGAAGAAAAAGACGATGTTTTGTGAAGCCCTCCTACGACGCTTTCTGGTCGCAGTCTTTGTTGTATTGGATAACTGTCATCGAGGATAAGACTCGTGAACGAAAACTCATGGTTCATAAGTTGTGTATCAAGATCCATGCGCAAGAAGAAGAAGAAGGAAAAGGAGGAAGAGGAAGATACATTCATAACAGTAATACAACACAGAGTCGCGTTTTATATGGTCTGAGAGATATGTAAGAGCGAGGAGAAAAGGAAAGAAAGTAAATTAAAAGAGCACAAGAATGGAAAGGTTATTAAAGAGTTATTAAAGACGAATCTTAGGGGGTAAGAGACGAGGCGAGAAAATGGTTGACTGAAATGTATTTTAAAACCGAACCACCCACAAAAAACCCAAAACAGTGGGGCTGGGTGGGTGATTAAAGTTAGTGGCCACCCAAACCAAACTCAAATTTCTTTCTATCAATCCGCCTTTCACTCTCACATATTTCCAAGGATTAAAAAATTGTAGGGTACAGGCGGTTCGACCAGAAAAATCTTATATCGGAGGGTAAACCAGAAGGCGGTAGGAAACGATTAAACCACGTTTTCAGCAAAAAATACCCTACCGCTGACTTTTCCAGTACGATTTTACAATCTTTGCTTGTTTCCCCCTTGTTAACAACGTTATGTTAGTTAATTTTTGCTTAGTAGATGTGTGAGAGTCGAAGATGAATGATTTGAATAGTATTATACTTTGTCTTACGAATTAATTGATATTTTATGATTGGATACTTTGAATTCGTATTATGAGTTGTTCTATCTTTATTGATTTCTTAATTTATTAGGTCCATATAGTATTATCCATCCTTATCCCTAAAAAAAAAATCCCTCCATATGAGTTATGGGTATGGGCAGGGGTGGATAGCCATTGGGTCTATACCGGATAGAATTGTATCGAATTGGTATTTGTAGCGGATCGAATCGGATAGAACGTATATCATTTTGATTTTGGTCCTAAAAGTTAGTATGACAGAAAAAGTGGTCCGAAATTGAATTTGAATCGGACTGTGTCGAACCAAATGAAACAAACCTGTTTGAGTCTAGTTCTCGTCCTCAATTTTCATTTATTTTGGCCCGATTTTATCTCAATTCTATCCGATTTCAACTGAATCCACTGATGCTCACACTTAAGTACGAGACAAATATGTATTTGAGTATGTCAAAATTGAGATGGTATGAATTAGAAAACCCACCCCATTAATGGCTTGGCATCAGAAAGGATTAGAATTCAAGGATTTTATGTATTGAAATTGGGATAAATATTGTATTTTAATTTGCTAGACTTTGCTACAAGTTTAAATGTAATTTCGTATTGAGTTCTAGGTTAATTTTGAGCTAATATGAACATTTTATGAGTTGAACCCGATTTTGGGCTCTTTAAACTTATTTGACGAGCCGAGCTCTAGCTTCATAAACAAGCTGAGCTCGAACTTGAAAATATATTAACGAGTCGAGCCCGAACTATAACAAAACTAGACTCGGATCATAACCGCTCTAAATATGAACCACAGCTCCCCACTACAATATGCTTCCCTTACCAAATCCCAACTTCATCAACCCAATTCAACATTTTCCCTCCCTCGTCAAAAAGCTTTGGAATTTTCTTGCCTACTTCCATCAACGCGCAAATGAAGAACCAAGCAGTATTCTCCGACAGTTCCATCATCCTTGCTGCTGCAACACGAGCACAGCAACCGCGGTTTTAGACAATGGGAGAAACAGTTTCCAGCTGGAGCCGCCGGGGGCTTTCTATTTCATCACTCATCAGTGAAAACTTTAACCACTACACCAATGGAGAGTTACTTGTTGTTTAGTTTCCTTTAGTTGTTGGGTGTCATTTGCTGTTAGATTGATTCTTATATTGGACATTGGCGTTTGTTATATAGTTTAAACACAATCCACGAACTTAATAATCCATTTCAATTCAACTCAACTCATGACCCACCCACCCCTAAATCTAATCCTCTGTAATTCCTCTCCTGCTTTGCCTGCGGCCTGCCTGCCCTGTATTCAAGAAAATAAATTAACACTGGTGAATCAGCATATCCAGAAAATCCATCTCCTTTCCCAAAACCTCACCCTCCCCCTCTTCCCCGCCCTTGCCGGGCCTCACCATCGTCGAACTGCCGGCATAACTATCAATCGACATCCCAAATGAATTCGCATTACGATTATCAGCAAACGAAGATTCCGGCATTTCCATAGCCGACCCGAACCTAACGCTGCCGAGTTCAGAATCACTGTCGCCGGCAAACAGGAACGGCGGCTCCGACGCCTCGTTCAGATCGTACATGACGGCGGTGGCAGGAGCTTCGGATTCCCTAGACAACGACGACCCTGCGGCGAAGTTGCCTTTTTTCGCCCAATTCGATGGCGCGGGAGTGAGAATCTTCTTCTCCACGTTGGGCGAGGATAGGGAGGTGACGGTGTGAATGTAGTCCTTGAGGGCGGCGGCGGAGGCGGAGGGTTCAGGGGACCTGTAGTTCCGGCGGGTGGAAGGGAATTGGCGCCGTTTGGTGGCGTTCCAGTGGTTCTTTATGCTGTTTTCGGTCCGGCCCGGGAGTCGCTTTGCAATTTCGGCCCATTTGTTTCCCATCTCCATATGGGCCTGGATTAGCTTCTCGTCTTCTTCCTTGCTCCATGCATCTTTCTGTAACTCACATCATTTACTATCTCAAGCCCATTTTGGTGAAAAATGAAAACCCCTAAGCCTCAAATAATTGTTTGCTAAGACATATAGAAATTTCAAATCTCACAATAATTGTAATTTTTTTTATTTTCACGATTAATTCACGCAATGTTAAATTGATCGCTTTATAACATTAGTACGTACAATACAACGAAACCTAAATGTATCGTATATTACCAGATGCAAACATATCAAACAATAGTAATCAGATGTTCACGTTTATTGTGGAACTCCTTTTAATGTTTTAATTACGTCTAGCTGTCACTCCACAAAAAGACAATTTGGCCTCACATGGTAAACTCGTTACTCTCATGCACCAAGTAAAAAAAAACCAATAGAGGAGAACTCCACGTATGACATCCAGTGCATACAGGACACGTGTCAACTATTCATTGTTAAAATTACACGTCATTTCAGTTTTGAAGAATTAAATGCTTTGAAGAACCGTTACTTTTTTTTGTATCTTAACATGCACAAAGACTGAAATTATTTTTTGAGAAATTTGAAATTGAATCACATAGTACACCACCAAAGCAATGATGATGATGCCATAGACTCCAAATGTTTTTTTAAATGGAAAACTAAGTAATGCAATAAGATAATTGATAGAAAGGGTGGAACTCATTAATGTTATTACCTTCCTATAAAAAAAAAATTAATGTTATTACCTTGATATCTGGCTTCAAATGGTTATGCCACCTTTCTCTACATTGTTTTCCAATCCTGCCACCAAGTATCCTAGCAATTTGAGACCAACTCTTGAGTCCATGCTCGCCCACCAATTGCACCAGCATTCTGAAAAAAACCATATGAATTAGATTGATCCCAAATAGACCATAGTAAAGATCAAATTAGAGAACTAACTTGTCTTCTTCGAGGGTCCATTGGCCTTTGAATGCAGATCTCTTCGAAGGCTGCCCTGATGAAGATGATCCATCTTTCCCCTTCATCACTAGCATTGATGAATCTTCATCATTACTTTGCTCCTCTTGAATTTCTTGATCTTTCTCCATCGTGCCATCCTCGTCAATCCTTTTTAGGGAAGGATCGTTGTTTAAATTGATCTCGTCGTTACGAGTTGGAATGAGCAGTTCGTGACTATGGTAATGGAAATGGTAGTGGTGATGGTGGTTGTTGTTGGTTGATGACGGTGAGAACCCCCTTGCTAGATCTCGAATGGGATCGGTACTCGAAGGACAAGGTGGTGTTGGGAAGACGGACGAACACGATTTTGGTTTGTTTCGAGATCGGGTCGATGAAGAAGAAGGAAATCCTTCCGTGGAGAAGCTGTTAGCACCATTGCAGTAGTCGAGAAACCCATTGATTGGAGTTTGGTGGGGATGGTGATGGTGATCATCAATGTGAGGGAACTCGTCTCTCGTCAGTTTTGTGTTGAAGTCCATGCGTAAGAAGAGGAGGGAAGAAGCACAGACAAATAGTCGGGGACACAATTGTTTTTTTTTATGGGTGGAGGAGAGAGAGGGGGAGAGGAGAAAAGGAAACAATATAATTATATGAAGAGACTACATGAAGAAGAAAAAAATGTTGTTGGGTTTATATTTAAAGAGATACTTAAGTGGGTGAGAGGTATGAAGGAGGATTGACTGTAACTACACCCATCAGGGTAAATTGCAAGGTTGGTCACTAAAAGTACTAAAAAGTTCACGTTTGGTCACTAAAAGTATTTTATTTCATTTGTGGTCACTGAAAGTGGTTAACGTTTCACCTTTAGTCACTCTCCGTTAACACCGTTAGTATTTAGCTGACGTGGCTAACAAAAATACTGATTCACCCATTTTTAACTCTCCACATCATAAAACCTCACCCGCCACATCAGCATAACCCAACCCATAATCTGGCCTTTCCATCTCAACCCACGCAGCCCAAAAAAATCCAACCAACCTTTTACCAAAAAAAAAAAAAAAATTAAACCTTCTGTTGCAATCCCTAACTCCCTCAATCTTCCAATCCACGAATCTCCATCGCACACACCAATCCCCCGAGCAGTTCCCTTCCCCTCCGATAAAGCATCGCAGCCCAAATCCCCTGAGCAGGTCAGGGTCGAGATACTGTCCAAATCCCTCCCCTACCTGAAACTTAAGGTCCTGGTGGTGGAGAAGTCGGCGATTGACTCGCCGGCTCTTGTTCTCGAGCAAGAGGTGGTGGAGAAGGCCGAGGAATCGAAGGACGGGAGGAGCTCGTTGCGCCGGAAGTGAAATTCCACCGATGATGGTTCATTGGGGTTGGAAAATGGTGAGTTCTCAATCTCTTAGCTCTGGAAATAGAATACCTGATATCCAAATTCAGAGCTTTCTCTCTAGCTTTCTCATGGTAACATCTAAATCCCATCATCCCATATTCCTCTTCTTGTTCGTCCATTTATAGGTTTGTTTGTGTTCAACGTTGGATTTGGGGAAATGGGGTTGGTTCTTTCTCATGATTGAGAGGCGATGGTTGATCACATGGAAGGTTGAGCTACCAGTCTAGGAGGTGCCAGTGTGGGCAGACAAGGAAGAGGAGAACGACGTCATGGCAGGCGGTGGCGACGGAGGATAGCAGGCGATGGCAATGGAGGATTGGGTCGAGCCGGGTTGGGTTAGGGGTTGAATAGGTTGGGGTATATAGAGGGTCTGACGGGGTGGGTAAAAATGAGTGAATCAGCATTTCAGTTAGCCACGTAAGCAAAATACTGACGGTGTTAACGGAGATTAACGAAGAGTGACCAAACGTGAAACTTTTCACCATTTTCAGTGACTACGAATGAAATAAAATACTTTTAGTGACCAAACGTGAATTTTTTAGTACTTCGAGTGACCAATCTTGCAATTTACCCACACCCATCAGTTCCATGCTCGTATCACTTTCATTTAATTTGCTTTGATGATCATTCATCTCAATACGCAGCAGCGCAGGGAGAGAGGATATACGAAGTTGGCACTACCAAGAGGTTCCGACTTTCTTAAACGGCTCCAAGCAGCAGACTATCTTATGATTAGCATGTACATACTTGCAGGGTATTTTTTAACCGATTATTTCAACCAGCTTAGGGACGGAAATCAACTTAGAGCCAGTCACACACTCATACTTCGTAACAAAGCACGAAATTGTACAGGGTGTATACTTGAAGCATGTACATACTGTATTAGGGTGTCCAGTAGCCAACAAAAAAGGCTATAACTCGAACCACATGATCTATGCATTACCCTCATTCGTTAGGGACAAAGAAGCCTCCTCAAACATATGCATTTCATGGTCCTCGTAATAGAAGAATGAAATTTACCTTACCATATGTCATTAGTTACGATATGGCTCGCCAGTCACCACTCACATTAAAACCTACAAGACTACCTGAAGCTAAAACAGAAACCCTGATAGACGAACAGTCCGAAGAAAAGTACGTACAACAACTGAAAGGCGGTGTTCCAAACAGAACCTAAACTTAATACAAACATGAACACATATTTCTGTCTGTGACGCCAAACTTCCACACTACATACACATGCCCATAGTTTACCTTCCAACCTTTAAACAGAGTTCACTAACACAAAACAGAGTTCCCAAACTAAACAAATTTTCATCAAAGAGTGTAATTTGCCGTACTTCTGACACTCCCCATCCAAGATGACCTTCAGAGTAAGGTAAGTGTCGTACAAAAAATGGAATTACCACCGTCCTTGTTCAGATTCCTTTACCTGGTTAGTACTAGTAGTAGTAGTACTAGCAATAATACTGCTAATAGTAGAACACCCGAGATGCTTCTGTGTGGTGAGACCTGTTCAGACCTGATCATGTCTTCCTCGCCATCTTCCCCGTAATCACTACATCTTCCCATCCGTATCTAGGGACTTTTACCACCACCACCACCGTTCCTGCTACGCTCCATCATCGCCATGTGAAAACTTCCACGACCGCCAGCAGGTCCAGGACTCCTACTCCGGCTGCGATCGCGGCTCCACCCTTTACTAGCAGGGCGCTCGCTCCAGCTAGACCCCTTGTCCGGTCCTCCTCCATATCCATCACTAGGACGACTATCATACCTGTAATAAGAAAGCAAGTAATTAGTAAGAGTTACCATTTTCATATAGGGGTGAGCAGCAATGGCCAGTCCAATCAATAATCTGGCCGGATTGGCAAGAACATGAAAAGGGAAGTTGAGGACCAGAATACGAATGAAAGAGCATTATATGCGATCTACTCCAGCCTGGTGTCAATTAAGTCCAACCAAAATCTTTTCTTTGGGAAATTGTAGGGAATCAGAACCAAATCCAATTACTACTTTTTTCAGTCTGAACTATCAATTCAATCCAGTCTAACCTAAAGATTGCTTACCCCTACAACACAAGTTTAGACAGGAGAAACTCTACAAATTTTGAATCCAGGAGGTGGTAGATGTTACAATCCCACATTATTGCTAAACTAAACCTTGGGTCTTTTAACTTCCTAGTAAATATTGAGGATGATAAGGTATAGTGTACCTGTTAGATGAACTAGGAGCCCAACTGCCCCTGCCGGCATCCCTCCCACCGAAACTGAAATCACCACGACCACCACCACCACGGCCACCAGAATCACGACCTCCACCATTGCCGTTACCCCATCGTCTATTTCTACCAAATCCCCCACCACCTCGCAAGGCCAAATCACGGATCTCCGGAGGAACCTTCTGGCTTGCACCCTCTAATACTTTGATGAGGTCTGAGGCATATTTGGCATCCTGCTCACCAAAGAATGTATAAGCTATACCTGTAGCACCAGCTCTTCCGGTTCTGCCAATCCTATGCACATAATCTTCCACGCCAGTAGGAAAATCATAATTGACAACCACCCTGCCAGAAGAAAAGAAGCAATTAAGTGAAATTGCGAATTCAAAGAAAAGGATCATATTTTTCACATTTAAAGCCAGAGAAAAATACAGACACAAGCATAGACCATGTTAATTATAATACCCTAGGTGGCACACGAAAAATACATTAGGAAAATCATTTACACACTCAGCAAATCCTTCAAACTAGGGTAGGAACCTTCCAAAGTTATCTCATCACCCACGCATTAATAAGATCACCGAATCGTCATTCACCAAATCCCACAAAATAAGCGAGTGTCATCAAGCAACGGCAATTAAAAAATCAGAGGTTTATTCAAAGTACGAAGGAAAATGAAAGCGGTACCAACCTAATATCCTTTACATCCAGCCCCCGAGCAGCGACATCAGTAGCTACAAGCAAAGGAGCCCTCCCTGATCGAAACTGACTCAGCACATGATCCCTCTCACCCTGTGATTTGTCTCCATGGATAGCAGCAGCTCCAAACTGACGAGAAAGGTTACGAGCAAGTTGGTCGCACATTTTCTTGGTTGAACAAAAGATGATAACCTTAGATCCCGGTTCCTGGGAGCGTAGTATCTGCTCCAAACGCCTGTGTTTCTCCATGGATGCCAGTACCTCAACATGCTGCAAAAAGATCGTCCAATTTTCAGTCAGTATGTCAACACTTCTGCATGAACAAAATTCCTAGTAGAAAGACTCTGCAAATCATAAGTAGCAAAATTTTCATAGACCAACAGACCTGTGTGATAGACTTGTTTGCCACAAGCTCATCGACATTCCCAATATTCACTTGGACAGGATTGACCAGAAGATCTGCAGCAATTTTCCGAACCTCCTTTGGCCAAGTTGCTGTGTACATGAGGGTTTGACGACGGGAAGGGACCTCCTTAACTATCTTCCGTATTTGAGGCTCAAACCCCATATCCAGCATCCTATCAGCCTCATCAAGAACTAGGTATGATACCTGACCAAGGCTTACTCTTCTCATCTCCAAAATGTCATTCAGACGACCAGGAGTTGCAACAACTATGTCAGTTCCTCTGTCTAACTGACCTAGTTGTGGACCCTTAGGTGCTCCTCCATATAAACACTGAAATAAAGGACATGTTACAGATGCCAATTACATATAACTCTCCCAGGACAAATAATAGATAGTCGCACTACAAAGAATACACTACACCCTAGACACCACACGCACAAAAATATAATCTGCTACCAAGTGAGAAGGACTCGGTACCGAACTGCTATAAGCAAGCTGAACTGTAGAGCAGACAACTTATATTAAAAAAATAAATCAAAAAGGAAAGGCAAAAGTAGTTCACCGTGCAGCCAATTCTTGATGACTTCCCAAACTTCACAGCCTCTTCTTGAATCTGTGTTGCCAATTCTCTTGTAGGTGACAATACCAGGATAGTCGGACCCATTCGAGGGTCATTGCGAAGACGCTTGAGATGGAGAAAGGCAGGGATCAAGTAACCTAGGGTTTTACCAGAACCGGTTTTGGCAATGGCCACAATATCTCTACTCTGCATAACAACAGGCCATGACTGTGCCTGAATTGGAGTTGGGGCAGAGAACCCAGCACTGTATACCTGGAAAAAGAAAAAATCCAGCAATTTTCAACAAGGCCAAGACTGGCTTCAAGATTTTCTGGTTGAATTCTTTTCAGATCTATGATGGAGTGAGTGGCTAATGGCAGAAGAAGCACCATCCCCCACATGCAGTCGTCAGCGCTTGCTAAATGCAAGCTCTAGCAGGAGGAGGCCTCTTCTTCTGATATTGACCGAGTGGCGTGCTATATCATCACCAATTGGCAGTAACAGCCACGAACTTTGGGGATTCGGAAAGCCCTTCTCAAAATTTGTCCAGCAAAATAAGGGCGCTCCAAATTACAAGGGACCCCCAAAGAAAGGGCAACACAGCGTACGACATTAGCTCCACCAGGAGCAAATATCGCACCTGCGACAAAAAAGTACATTGCAAAAAATTATTAATGAGCATTGCGGTCCCCAGCCATTAGAAAATCTTAGCACATGAAACCGCAACTTCATAGTTTCATTAACTTACAAACTTAAGGTGATATGTTTACTCAGCCAAGATAGAATGAAGAAACTGAAAAATAAATCCATACCTCTCTTAGTAACTCGGAAGGGAACCCAGTGGCTTCAAATGACATAAGAGGTGGTGGCACATCACCACCCTGCAAAACAATCGTAATAAAAGATCAACAACTATAATCTCAATCTTGAAGAATACTAGTCATTTACAATCACAAAAGAACAAATGACAAGTTCAAGTTTCTGCATCCTTAATTAAGGAAAGATATACGAATCCTTTAAAAAGTTGAAATAACTGATAAATAAAGTTTGCCATTCCGTATTCTTATCACCCAGGACTAAGTTGGGTTCACAAATGTCTAATTGCAGATGTTTCAGAAATCAAGAGAGAATTTTTTTTATTTTAAATTTGCCTTATTCATGCAACTGACTATCAATTTCTCATTTTTTGGATCTGATTGCAGTAATCGACCAGGTACCATTTTTCCACAGGAAATTAATTAATGAAGGAGAATCGTTATTCGATATCAGGTTGAGTACTACTGAATACATACACAAGGAATACATGACAAGGTAAAAATCACTCTGAGACCAAGAACAATAGTTAGATGGATAGATTAAAGTAATAAGGTACAGCAAGCTGACTCACTGTGACAGTAATTTCATGGCGACGCCTGTATGCCTCTGCTGATAAACTGTTTCCACCTGCTGAGGGTGCAGGTCCTCTGGCAGCAAATCCAACAGAGTCATTGATTGTTCCATTTTGTGAAACCAAACTTCTTTCATTCTGAGGGGTAAAAAAAGCACAGTAGCCAACGAAAAGCACAAATTAGTATAGAACTTATAATTCTAAACTTCACCTCTGTTTCAGGGGAGAAGATAATGGCAATACATAAAACAGAAAGCACGTAGGAGCCACAAGTTATTTTTCAATAATCCAAAGTTCTCAGAATGTGATACGTGCACCATCCTATCTACAAATGGGGAAGGAGAAATCACTTCCAAGAAAGACAACAAGAACTTCACATTTGGGCTAACATAAGTGGGAATGGCAAGTTAACACGGACCTGGATACTCCTTGCTACAGTTTCAGTTCTAGTTGGTGCACCATTGCTACTCCTCCCATACCTATCATCTTCTTTTTCAGGACTATACGCACGGCGAGAAGGCTGCTGTACCTGCACTGAGGAATTGATGGGCACCGAAGGTGGCTTGGATGGAAGAGATGGTGCAGAAGGCTTCTCGTATTGTGTCACATTAGTTTCTGGGTTCCAATAATAAAGGTACCCAGTTTTGCCATCAACCAATCCTCTCCATGGCTTGGGAAGTGTAGGGTCTTCTGGCGCAAACCGTGGAGCAGCAGCAGTAGCAGCAGCCATGTCGATCGAAACCAACAACTTTGATACCACAACCAAACTACATGCAACCAATTCAGCAAAAGTATTAGATATGTACACCAAATCCGCAAGCAAACATTCAGAGATATAAAACATCTTACAAACATTCAGATATATATATAACATCTCACAAACATTCATTTCCAAGAAACATTCAAACAATGAACTGCCTTGTGATTATTCAAATTAACCGAGGTCGTATCAGAACAAAATCAAACAGATAAATACACCAAAACAGAAAGCAATTATCCTAGTTCCGTCTAGTAACTGAGACAACAACCGTTCCAGCCTCATTCTTATCGGAAAAACCAATACATGAGAAGTATGCCTCCAATTCAACGTTTAATGAACCATACCTTCATCTATCGGCCATATAAACGCAATACACAACCCTAATTTCCCCTCATGGACCCAGAAATCAAAAGAACCACACAAACCCTACCGAATCGTACAGCAGAAAACCCTAGGATTCTACCGCCGGCCAGAGGGAAGCCAACGAGATAAGGAAGGGAAAACCAACAACCACGAGCACGGAAGAAGAATCAGATCTGAGACATGTTACCGAAATGGGAAACTTCAAAAAATGCCTGATGAAATCGGAATCGGAGAGAGGATCGTACCGAAAGAAGAAGAGATCGATTGGTGGCGAGATTCCACGGACGGCAGGTGTGGCTATGAGAAATTGGGGCGGCTGGAAACTGCCTAGAGCTTTTTTGTCGTCGTCTATATATTTGTTTCTCTCTCTCGATTTTGCCTCTTTCGCTCGCTTCTCTCCCTTAGTCCGCAGGGGGGACGATACGCGGTGCAGAGGGAGGAGATGGAGCTAGAGAGATGGAGAGAGAGTGCGGGAGAAGAGATGGTCGACGCGCAAGTTCTGATATTTATAAACGGGAAGTTGGCTGGAGTTTGCTGACGTCACTTTCAGATATTTAGAAAAGTTTGTGAACTGGCTGGTGCCCGCCGGTGTAGTTCTGGGCTGACCGGCGGCAGCTTGCCAATGCCACTTAACCGACTGACATGATACGGTATGGTTAATGGGTTGGTTTTGGTAATCATGGATTTTTAGTTCGACTGAGAGTTTTTCATGATGTGTGATCAATTAATAGGTGAAAGAAATTTTGTTAATAAAATTTTTTTATGATGTGTGATCGATTAATAGATGAAAGAAATTTCGTTAGTAAAGCATTTTTCATGATGTGTGATCGATTAATAGATGAAAAATTTTCATTAATAAAAGTTTTTCATGATTCGTGATCGATGAAAGAAATTCGTCAATAAAGAAATTGGCATAATTCAAAGTAAATCATATTTCTATTTAATGTCTTTCACTTTGCTTTATGTCATGACTTTTTTTTTTTTAAGTAAATGGTGTAGTGCGAATCGCTATGATTAGTATGGTTGGGAGCTGTTATTTATCTCCAACCAATCAATGTCGAGGAAACTAGTGTTACCTGAATATATAATGGGTATGGAAACTAACTTTGAAAGCTATCATTGTATCTATGCTAAATAAATCTTGATATCTGTTGTTTCTTAGCATTGTCGACTTACACAAACAAACAATATGTAGTTGTTGTGATAGACAATTTGAATACGAAATGCGCGATGGACCTGTGATTACTCTAAAAGTTTGAGCTCGAGTGTTGCATCTTTGCTAATAAATACATATATTACACGGTCTAAGTAATAAGTGTATTTTCTTATATCTTACAAATGGTTGACTATTCCTGTGATGTTATACTTATTACTCTTATTTTGTTTGTTGATTGCTTCCACTTTAAACAATGAATGCTATTGTTCCCTTAAGAGGTTAAATCTTTCTTCTTTAAAAATATTAAAGCAGTTTCAGTTTTTACCCCCTGCCACGTACCCTCAACTAAAACGAGCGCTGTCCACGTCAGCATGTATATTTTCCGTTTTTTGGTTTTTTGTTTTTTCCGCACGTGCAGCAAATTTCTCCCCTTGCACGGAGATGAATTTTCCCTGGCTCCTACTGTTTTCTTCTCCCGCCAACTCCAAGAAGAATCGCACTGTTCCTTTCCTTCTTCCCATCTCCAAATTTTTTACAGCCCATACAGAGTTTTCAGACCAATCACCAAAGACCCTTTTAAATTTGTATACAATTCTTCCACACATTTTATCTCTATATATATAAAATTCTCACACACAAATGAGTTATATGAATTAAACTAAATTCTAGCTTTAACCATTGTGGCTACTGGTGAGCTTATGCCTTACCCATCCTGTGCAGTATTATTTTCCTGGTGCAATGTTATTTATATATTTTTAAAAAAAATGTGAATACCTACTGTTGTAAATGTTTATAGTAATTTTGAAGGAAAAAAAAGAAAAAAATCCCAAACAATACACATGTCAAACCAGGGATAGACGAACTTATGTTTCATATTTTAGGAGGGAATTGTTTTTAATGCAATTGTAAGAAAAACATTTGCATTTGTAATTTTTTTTCGCCATCTCAATTTTTTTTTTCAACCTAACTCATACTACTTTAATGCAGCTAAATCAATGCAATTAATTTGCAATAGTATATGGGCATAACTTATTTTTTTAGAAAAATAAAAGGTATATATGTTTATTATTTTATCCAAAGCTAAAATAAAGAATCCATGATGAGTATGTGGAATTGCGAGAAATGATAGCTTGCATTGTTGCAATCAACACTTCTATCAATAGAATACAAATCTAATGATATTTCCATTTTCATGTCATTTTGCAATTGAATATGATAACTTGACGTGGATGCTCTAAACCAATTAAATAGAATTACTTGGTTCAAAACACAAGTTAAAAGGCATTCTCGACCACTCTACGTGGGGCCAACTGAGCATCCGCATCAATGATATTTTCTCAATTGCATATCCTACATGGAACTTAATATGCAATCGCAAAAAGGATTGCATCAATGTAGTGGACAATTCCAAAGATGCAAGCTTGCATTAAATGAAATTTAAGATGAAAGCCACGTAGGAAAATAATAAAACAATAATTTATTTTGTTCCTTGATTTATTTATTTTTATTTAATATAAAATCACTTAAACCGTCCTATGCAATTGCAAGTGAATTACATTGATAAAGGTTTAATAAAATAAACTTGAGTTGGATTGCATAAATTTTGAAATAGCAATAAAAAATAATATGCAATGAATTTTACAATTATATTGATATGAATGCTCTAATCTTTGCACCATCCACCTTCCATTGCAGGTTTACAACAATTAAAATTCAAATAATAAAAAAATCCTCCCAATCGACACTACCACCAAAACATAGGCACAAAACCAACTGCATCTTCAACCCACATCACCGACAAAAGATCTTGCTACCTTCAAATAAAATCAAATTCAAACCCAGCAAATCACCGCATCTTTTCGGCCATTTCAACATCCAAACAACTGCCAATAACCCACACTCTACCAACGATGATGCACTATTTAAGAACAATGTATCTCGCCCAAGAGCCATTGCGTGCAATATTCAATCTGTACACAACTACTATAAACGACAGTTCCATCAAAGCGAAAATCATCAACGTTTTGCAGCAGCATCTCATAACTCAACCATTTCAATCGATTATCCGTTCAGTTGTCGGAGGCGAAGAAGGGATTCCAACATATATCCAACATGGGAGCATCACAATGGAAAACACACTGCTGGACAGTCTTGAAGAAGGACCTTTTCAAGGGCAATTCGAACAAGAGTTTCCGGAATGTGGGAGCAATGCCAGTGAACATCAAAACCAAAGTCCTCATGCATTTGGACATCATTTTGATGGTTGAGAAGGTACTAAATCCAAATCTTTACCTTCAATTACCAACAATTAGATCCTATGAAAACATCATTCATCTAATATAATCCTGACACCATGCAGGTACATGATTGTGCTTTTAGTGAAGAACGGAACCAATACAACTTACTTTGTAAACCTATATCATTCCAGAAAAAAGATCTTCAGTGTCACACCGGAACAACTATTCAATGTCAACAACTGTGATATGCTTTAATATTTTTTTTAAACATCTGAAAGTTTAAGCGAATTGTAATGTACCAAAAGCATGTACATACACCGATACACGTAATTAGTTGCGTTTTAAATAAATGGAATCAAACATGTGGCAATAACACCCGGCCAACGGCCGGGCAACATGCTAGTAGTAAACTTAGTGATGTTTAACTGAAATATTGAAGTGATTTTCGTGATATTAAATGTTTCATTACTTGATGATAACTAGTTAGTATTTGGTTGTTAAATGTTGTCAACCTTGAACAATGAATGTTGATTCCCCACTATCTTTTTCAGGGAGATATGTGCAATTTCAAACAACTCATCCTTGAGACCTTGACCTAACAACCAACTATTTTATTGATGTTTAAATTAAGTACAATGTTAACGATATTCTCACTCTTCGCTTTATTCTTCTCTGATAAAAAGAAAAGAATAAAACATAGGGATTCAATTAGGATATTTACACAAACACACGGACCGCATGGGAAGTTCATATAACATTGAGGAGGCAGATAGTAAATTTTCCATTCAAACCAAGGGTACCTAGCTAGTGCCTACTATCCACATTCCACAGGCTACAGCTTCCTGCTTCTGCTTCAGCTTGGCTCTGGTGCGACCATGGCGGCCTATGCGGCTTCCGTAGGTTCTTCTTCTTTACTCCGACGAGCTCTCTTTCTTCCCATTTCCCATCCCCGTCCGTCGTTCTTCCAACTCTTCTCAGCTTCTCGCTTCAATTCCTCCACCAGCACCACTGCCGTTACCCGCCCAAAACCACCAATTTGCGTGGCCGTTCGCGGTGGCCAGACCAAGCGAGGTGGGTCCTCGTCCAAGAACGACGAACTAGCTACTGGTAAGAAACTCCCTAAGTATTATATGAGCTAGTGGCGATTGACTTTGCTTTCGATTTGTCTCACTCTTCATTTGGCGGGGAATCTTTTTTACTAGCTTCTGATCTTCAATTCGAGACGCCGCTTAAAATTGTCGAGTACCCAGACCCTCTACTGAGAGCGAAGAACAAAAAAATCGGTACTTTTGACGAGAACTTGAAGAAATTGGTAGACGAGATGTTCAGTGTTATGTACAAGTAAGTTTCTCTACAGTTCCAAAAACCATATGCGAAAAGAACTTCTTGGTTTTAGTTTTGGAAGCTCTTGTTTCTGGTTTCACTATGCTGAATGCATATCAATCTTCGCTGGTGCTTTTTTGATTAAGCAATGAGATAGGATAAAAATTGAAACTTGTTGGTATTCCTTATTGGCAGAACTGATGGGATTGGACTGTCAGCACCCCAAGTAGGAGTGAATGTTCAGCTAATGGTTTTTAATCCTGCTGGTGAACCGGGTGAAGGGGAGGAGATCGTGCTCGTTAATCCGAGAGTTAGTAAGATCTCAAAGAAGAGGGTGCTTTTCAATGAAGGATGTCTTTCCTTTCCTGGGATATATGCTGATGTAGAGGTGGGTATTCTTTTATTTGTCATTTGTCTTTCTGAGTGCTACCATGATCATAAGTAGTACATAAGTTGCAGTGTGGGTAACTCAAACTTTCTTTGTTTTGTTCTCTCACAGAGACCTGAATCTGTAAAAGTTGATGCTATGGACATTAATGGTGCAAGGTTTAGTATCAGCTTGTCGGAGCTTTCAGCTCGGGTTTTCCAGCACGAGTTCGACCACTTGGAGGTGCTTCATATAGTCAACAGTACAGCTTTATTACCTTTACCATAAAATATTCAAATCTTGAATGAATTTTTTTTTCTGTTTTTCAAAAGTGGAGTGCCATGTCCTTTGTTAGCTTTGATGAAGTTGTACATGTGAAAGTATTTTCTATGGACACCTGAAACTCGAGCAAATTTTTTTTCCTGTGAATCAAATGATTACATCAAGTTGAAGTTCCTAGTACTCTTGATTTACGGTATCAGTCATTTGGCGTCAAGTATGAATCTGTTGGCTGAGATGGCTTCACTTGCAGGGGATTCTTTTCTTTGATAGAATGACAGGAAAAGTACTCGAAACTATTTTTGCAAAGCTACAGGTCAGTGTAAGAATGACACTGATTACCAAGCTTATGGTTAATTTCCAGTCATCGCAATTGCTTACATTTCTTTTTTCTTTTACTGCATTTGTCAGGCCTTAGAAAAGAAGTACGAAGACAAAACTGGACTCGCTAGCCCTGAAAAGGTACAAGCACCGATAAAAAGAGTTGCTGTGGGCTTTGGAAAGTCATGATTTTGTACACTTGGCCTAGGCAGATAAATCAGGTATCATGGAAAGCATAAATCAGACCTAACTTTCATTTACATGTTTCTTTCTATCTCTTATTTCACTTGGTCTAACTATGTGAATTTCGAACCCCAGGTTCAGTTTGATGTTATTCTTATCGTCATCAAAGCTTCCGCCACTTCTCTATGCCACGCTCAGAAACTATGTAGAGCTGGCAAGTGGACCGAGCATCACCATGCTTTGTGAGATAGATTGTTGGTTAAAAGTGATAGGGTAATTTAGTTGCTGGTATGGAAATTCTAGGTTCTGGGGTCTCCAGATATATTGAATATGCTATAGGCTCTTGTACCAATATTCTGAAATAGTTGTTGGAAGAACACATTTTTCTGAGGACCAGTTGCTGTAATATCATCTGTTGTTTTATTGCACGTTCTTTTTCTTACATTTCTTTGTAACCATTGGAAAAACATATCTAACACTTTAATCTGATAGAAAGAACACAAACTTTATCTACTTCTACGTCTAGTATTCACTATTCAGTAATAATGGATGCAAGCTTTCTAAAGTAGTACTGATTCACTTTTTTGCTTCTGGCTAACATTGCCTACTTCATTGGTACATACGCATTATGTATCATACAATACATGTTGCCACCTTGCAACACCAGGCTAAGCCAAGCAACCGTAAACCGGAGGTTTCACTTTGCCTTTTCTCAGGCATGTAACTGGAGGAACAGTGATTGTTTCAAGTTCCCCATATGCATTCAAGCAGTAAGGCTGTTCAGTTTCTTTCCTTGAAGTGAGCTCTATATTACTCAGGGATACCCCACTGCAAGGCATGCTGTCACTACAGGCAAAGTGCACAGGTTTTACTGTGTACGTGCCTTTTATGTTCACATAGTTTATTGCAGATACAGAGACTGCCGACGAGTCATTTCTGCAGTGCTCTTTGTCACAGTAGAATTGGTCGATGACTATGGGGGTTTCAACTCCAGAAACTTGAATGTTGGAGAACATGATTCCCTGGACCGAGCCTGAGCCTCCCTGCAGTTGATCATTGAAAGAAAGGTCAGTTGCTTGATTCAATAGCCCTGAAAGTTCATTGATTATAGATGGCGTTGGCTAATGTGTCAGTTTGGTGGATTGGGTTTCGTGAGATTTGGGTTAAATGGTTTATTGACTAACAATGATGTTACCTACCTGCCATGTCTTTATTCTCACTCCGGTTAGTGTATTCTGAATCTCCACATCTCTCACAGTGATGTTTGAAACACAGGCTTTGCTGCCGTCTTTTCCCAGCCCTCCTATGCTGATTCCATGCCCAGGTCCACACCTCACATTGTGTATATTTACGTTAGAGCATCCTGTTTGTATCGAGATACAATCATCCCCTGTTCAAGCCAACCGGAAAGAGTGTAGTCAAATAACCATTTTTTTAAGTCTTCTATTAGGTTATATGCATAAAATGATTTGGCAATTACCGCACTGAAGATCAGTGCTGTAGATGTTGACATTTCTGGAGTTCTGCAAGTGTATGCCATCAGTATTCGGGCTGTTACCCGGAGACGATGCTGTAAACCCAGAGACCTCAACATTTGTGCAGTCATCAAACTTGAGGTGGGTTTGAGGGCTGTTTTGAATGGTTATGCCAGAAACTGTGACGCCAGTGCTCCCATAAAACCTGACTGCCTGCATAGGTACGGCAAATCCATGACCTCTCTCTGTCAATGATCTCCCCATACTTGAATCAAGAAGAAATATCGGCAGGATGATTTTACTTACTGTTGGTTTGGTGCTGCTGTGTAGCTCACTAGCTAGCTGTTGGGAATCAAATTCAAGTTAAAACCGGAAACTAAGAAGCTTTTGAAGTAGCAGGGTTTGAGCTTGTTTGAGGTTCATAAAGAGACGGTTTACATACCTCTGCTCCTGGATTATATTCTGGTGAGTCGTACCACCAAGCCGAACCTTGTCCTTCAATGATACCTGTTCCTGTGATTGTGATCCCCTGGAGTTTTGTGAACTCTATCCACTGTAAAAGCCTTGTGCTACTCCATAATTCTGAACTGACTATTGCTTTGATTTCACCGTCCAGCTGCAAATAGACCCAAATAGAAGTTTCTTTATTGCATTGAACCCTCACAGAAAAATGGAGTTCTTTTAGGAATCTTACTTGAGATTTACCTGAAATATGAGGTTGGATGCGCAGTCTGGACCAGAAAAGGAGATGGGTTGAAGAAGGAAAACATAGCCCGATGGAACCTCAATGGTTGATCCTTCAACTTGACAAGCCTCTGCCCATGCCGACTCGAATGCCTGCATTTACATCAACCAGTTCAGGTAATCATTTTCTTGTGGCCAATTCCGTCTTATTTTTGTGGGTTTAATGTTCAAGTTGTACTCTCAATTAGCTTTTAGGGATGGCCATTTGATGTTTTGATCGAATCGGACCAGAAGAAAGTAGAATACGGTTTGGTTTTGACTCTCAAATTCAAGATTTTTACTCGATAGACCAAATCAAATCGAATACGCAGTTGATTTGGTTGTGGCCCAATCCTGGACCAGACTGCACCATGCCCATCTCCCTTAGTTTGTAATCTTTCTTAGTGTGTTAAAAGATACGTCATTTTTGTAAAAATAGCCCAAATTAGAACATCAAAAGACACAACCAAGTCATCTAGATGTCACTATTTGCTGCTGCTATATTGAATTTTACCAAAACCCATATGCTTAGGGACCAACAGGGAAAAGCAAAAAAGAAAGAACATGGTAGACAAAAGGGAGAGCTTGTAGAAAAGTGAAAAAAGACAGCACCTTTGTGTCATCAGAATGACCATTGCCTTTAGCACCATAGTCCAATACACTGAAGACATTGCCCTTCTTCTTTCCTCCTTTTGGTTGTGCATCCATATCTCCACCCTCCCACATATGGCCATCATCCCCCATGAAGTTTGACATTCTTAGACTTCGGCCGTGGCCGCCGCGACCAACAGCTTGTTTTTGCTTGCCTAACCCTTTATCACCATGACAAGTTCCAGCTCTTGGAGAGCAGAGGAATGATGCAATGATGAGGGTGAATGCAACATTATAGAACCTTCCCATCTTAATATTGGAAAGAATAGATGCTTCTTGCTTTTTGGAGTTTCTGCAGGTTTGTAGGTAGGATAGGAACCTATGTTTGTTTATATAGAGGGAATATCAGAGTTCACGGATAGGAGTACAAGAAAACTAATAGGTTACTGTTGGTGCATGAGATGAACAGTACTTGTGAGCATGACAAAAACAGAAAATTCTCTTTGTTTAATTATTTGGGTTGATGACTTGTTCTTGGTGAATTATTTTATGCTTCTGAATTCTGTTACTCTGATTCGGTTAGTTACTTGCATGACCGACTATAGCCTAACTGTCTGACTCCCCCAGACATTAAACTATGCCTCCCCTTGTTCTAATCTCCTTACTTCTTATTTTTATAGCGAGTGACTCTTTGCCGAAGCAAAGGAAGAACCCCCCCATTCATAATGATCATGGATTTGAAGCAGGCAACTTGGTCGATATCCCTCGTAGGTGGTATTCTCCACAGTAGCGACTACACGATTTGAACCATTGAGCCACACCCTTGAGGGGTAAGTGATCTCTTTATTCCCTAAGTCATCTTTCTTTTAGAATCTACCAAATCACTTGGATTAGAAGTGATCTTCCTGAGTAGATATGAATATGGAATGCTCGTCATGTGGCGGGACTAATTGGACCTTGCATTATTAATCAGAAGTGTAATGGCTATTATTTGGAGGTCTTGTTAAAACATGCAAGCAAGTACAGGTATATAACAAAAGACGTGAGATCATCTAACAGTGCAGGGTTTATATTATTATGTCAACTGTCAGACATGAAAGACACAGCCGTGTTTTTTCTTCAACTATTTGAGACCATTATAGACGGGTAATTAAGGGATAATGAAAGCGATTAGATAAACCCAAGCAGGGCGGCAATAGACATGGGCAAAGATCTTTCCAAAAGATTCTGCTGAAATGACAGACCATGGAGCTGGCAAAAATAGGGAGGGAAGGCTGCTAAATCTGAAGTTCTGATTGCTCCTGGAAGGGCCACCCAAATCTGATAATTGCCACGGTTGGGATAATCCAGCTTGATTGCCTTCGGTTCGGTTTGACTCTGCCTTTTGGTTCGGTTCACTTCTCGTGCCTGGGTATTTCTGGTTTGACTGTTGGATCCTTGATATCAGGCTCATTTGGGTTTCTACAGGTTCCTATGGGACAATGCTGATCTTATTCTAGCATTTCCTGGTCTGTTTGTAATGCAAGCATTTCAGGGCTTCTATGGCTGGACTTGTACAAGCACATTCTGACGACGAAAGACAGACCAGGAAAAGGGATCCATCCTGTCATGAAATTCTTCTCAAGCAACAAGATACTATTTACTACTGGTTAGATTAGGTACCGTTGTTAGGTAATTAATTATTGTTAATCCATCTCAATCAGCCGCAAAACGAAATCCGTGGTTTGCGCCTTTGCGGCACATCCGTTGGGCACATTGGTTTCATTCCTACTGTTCATCATGTGAGTCTTTCTTGGGCCTACATGGATTCTGCCTACCAAAATAGATCATTGTTCATTCGAGAAGTTAGCTAATAGAGTTAGGTACCAGATGCAGAATCTATATTGCTGGAGAAGGTACACAAGAAATTCTATATTATTATGGAATGTAAACGGAGTAATTAATATATGTGTTGGCACTTAAACGATGGTAATATTATTTTACTTATGAGATTTACTACTCATAGTAACATATCGGATATTTTATGAGAAATCATGTAAATATAACGTTGTCAACTTAATTATAGCATAGCAGACAACTCAAGTTGTGTTCATAATCACTGTTGTTGTTGTTGGGGACAGTATGGCACCCTCACCTCATCGTCTATGTTAATTTACACTGTTAAACTGATTTTTTTTAGCTTAATCAAGGGTATGGCTCAAGTTAAGAGTCATTTAACAAGATATCTCTTACGTTGGTCTTTAGTATATACCAATTATAGTAATTATCCTCTCGTCATGGGTAAATGCACACAACGTCAAACAACTAATCATAAAAGCGACTTCATTTTCGTGAATAATATTGATGAGAATGTGAATCGACTAATCAAGACAAAGTGAGATCGAGACTGTTTGGTTGGATGTTGGATTGTCAACCCTTGAATTGCATTTGTTGGGGTTATTGGTAGCCCAAAGATGCAAAGGCCTGAATCAATCATAGAGTTCAATCTGAATTCACACCAAACATGAAACAAAGCCCATCAGCCCAATAACAAAATGCCCTCGATCCCATTATTATCTAAATTCTGGGAAAGCTAATTAGCGAGAACGTGCAATCAGAATGTAAATTTTTCATTTTTATATTTATTATAAGAGATAATAGTACTCTCTTCTCAAAACAAGACAATTGTGATCCTGATAATCGAGGACAGAGAATACAATCTAATGGAGTCCAAAAACAAACAAACAAGGGTGTTGCAAAATTCAGTAGAGTCCAAAGAAACAAACACACCATGTGGTAGTGAATAGTGATTGTTTGCTTTTAAAGTTTTAATATTTCTTTGGAGATTCATCATATTGCTTGGGAGGACAATAAAAATTCTATAAGATGGATCTTCTTTAACTTTTTATTCATATAAATTTGGATGAATTATACTTAGAGATCACTAAAAATATCATATTACTTAATATTTGTCGTTGAAATTGCGAGAAAATAGGTAACATTAATTTGTCCATTCAAATTCACTAACTCTATCAACTAACGGCTAAAAAAAACATCTTCTCATTTTCATATCGCCGAGTTTTTCATTTCTAATCTTACACTGCCGCCACTAGCCCACCGACATCGTCATGACAATTGACAAATAAGACAATTATTTGTCGCATATCTAACGAACTTCCGAGAAAAAAACTAACATTTATTTTGTTTTCTTGTTTACCAAAACTATTTCGGCATAATTTCCACGTTTATAATAACAAACATGAAATAAATAAAATATATCAATAACAATTAATGTAATTTTGTCACATTCAAAATTAACAAAAAAGTAAATACTATCTATTGGACAATGAACACTAATTGCATAAGACATCGCCAACCACCCCACTATATCGAAATGTCCATGTCTGTTTTATATTCACGAGCCTTTCTCCTTTGAGAATCAAAATAAGTAAAGTGTTTATATATTTATTCTTAACTAGTTTGATATATTCTTACATATTTCCCCAAATTTTCCAATATCTTCACAGTCAGAAGCAAAAATAAATTCCCATTCCCAATTTCCAATTTGTTCGAGTAATATGGCAATTACCCACATAGCCTTTCGGAAAATAAGAAAAGGATGGAATTGTAATTGTCACTTCACCCCACCTGACACTCTTCATTCTTCACAGTGGTCGTAGGCTCGTAGCTGCGGAACGCCGGAATCCGTTTCAATTCAACAAAAAATTCATTTAACGCCAAATTTTTTTTGCTGTTCCCCCTCTCTAGAGAGAGAGAGTGAGATTCCACTTGTAGAAAACTGTACACCCCTTTCTCTCTCCTCTCTTTTACCGATTCCCCCTGCATGTCTCACCTTCTCCAGTCGCCGATTCTACGCGCAAAAGAGATGGGGCTCTAGGTTTCTGCCTACTGCGAACGCCGAAGGAGAGAGCCGTACGACATTCCACCGACTAGGGATTTTCACCGGGGAAGAAGGTCGCTCCCCTGCCCCTTTTCCGGGTCTCCCGAAATTCCGGCTTCCTCGTCAGGTACGAACAAATTTCTGATTCCTCGCCCGGTGAATATAGTTGCTAGCAGCAGAAGACTGAAGTCTCGGGTTTTTTCTCCTTTTTTTCTAGGGTTCGCGGAAGATTTTGCTACATTTGTTTCTGTTTGGGGGGAGGAGAAGAAATGGTGCTTTTGGAAGACGATGATGATATCTGCTGGAACAGTGATGACGAGCGGGAGATTGAGGCTTACGGTGCTCCACTGTCACCGTCGAGTTTTCAGATTAGTGCGGCTGTGACTGGGAGAGAACAGGTTCGTTTTTTTTTTTTTTTTTATAATTTATTCCTTCGGTTCACATTCTGCCGGCACAAATTCTTTGAACTGCCACCCGCTTTCCTGTTCTTCTCTACCAATCGCTCCTTCATAATTCCGGCTTTGATTTATATTGCTTGGCATTTCCTGTCCAATTTTGCGATTAACCGTGTTCCAGTAGAGTTCTTCGAATATGGTTCTGTATTATATTTGCATATATATGTTGTTATATGGCTGGGAATTAATGCAATCAGATATAGCACATACTGGAAATTAATTAGAATTTGATTGTAATTAGTGTTCTATATACAGGCTGGGTATTGGATTGATTCTTTCCTGTACTATTTCTCCAAATGCCACTGCACATGATAGAGTGTGTGCTTGTTGATTCATCGGCAAGAGATTGATGAGTTTGTTTGAAGCTTAGTTATATAGTGCATGACTCTGCTGGTCAGAAATAGAGGGGCTAGCTTTCCTCTCCAAGTTATATGCTTTGAGTGGTTCTCTGCTGATAAATGCAGTTTCTGTCTCTTTCTTGTGAGCTTGGTTCTTTTTTGTCAATTGAATTGGAGCAGACTACCTTTGGTTCGGTTCATTCTAAGAAATTCCAAGCTCTAGTTACCTAGTAGGTTAATTCGTTGAATTACACTTCCTTTTTGGTGGGGAAGAGGGGTGGAAAGAAGTAAGGTTCACATTTTACTGACTGTTTCATAGCTGGAGTTCGTTGTTCAAGTGTTAGGGTTGCTTCCACCGTTTCGTTTCTCTTGTTTGGATGAGTATTTTGGGGAAAAGGAGTCTGCTGTTTGTTTTTTGCATGATTGAGTATTATCCCCCTCCTCAGGATGCTTCCATGGTGGGTTCATCTGGCACTAAATTGATGGATCGCTTCCTCAGAATGGGGTTCCCGGAGAAACTGGTGTTTGAAGCTATTCAGGAAAATGGTAAGTGATATTTTAAGGCATTTCTGTGTTAATGTTGTGGATTAGTTGTATGTTTCTACACGTTCAGGCTTTAAGTTTTCTGCCTAATTGGGTTTTCAGGGGAGGAAAATGAAGATGCGATTCTTGAAACTCTTCTGAGGGAAAGCCCATCCTCCTCGAGCCCTGCTGATAGCTCTAATGGCTCCAAGGTGATTGATCACTTTGTTGGCATGGGTTTCTCCAAGGAGATGGTTGCCAAAGTGATTCAGGAGATCGGTAAGAGATTTTGGCATATTTGTGGTAATTTTCACCATTGAAAAAAGCTTTTCTTGTTAGATCTTAACCTTACTTTACTATATTCTCAGGGGAGGAAAAAACAGACTCTATATTGGAAACTCTGCTCACATACTCGGTAAGGACATTCCTGTTTTATGTACAATTTTCAATATTGGGACTGTATGATGTCTGGTCGGTGCAGTGTTACTGTGTCTCTTTTTTGATTAAGTTTTGCATCTAGCTTTAGTGACGAGGAAATGCATAAGGTAGTTAGCAACATTTTGGGAATAAAAGGGGGTCTTTTGAATGAGGAAGAGAGAGCGGTGTAGGGAGTCCAGGGATCATTCCCAAATCCAATATTGGAGCCATCTACAGGGAGTGTCCAAGAAAAAGCAGCTGTGGTGGAGTATGTCTCTCCATAGATATGGTGTGCCTGTGGAGAAGCTCCATTGAATGCGCCAACCAAATCATTCCTACATGGATTTGATGGTGTAGTGAGACTGTGCCACCATGCTGTTTTTTCTGTAGTGAAACCCAGAGACTAGTTAGAGAGAAGTGCTTGGTTCATAATTTAAATCCAAGATGCAGACTCTGCTCTGGTCGACTGGAGCTTTGAGGGTGGGCCTAGGGAGGATGTGAAATCTGAGAGATATTGAGTCAACCAGCCCATAGGAGTCGACTAATGCCCTTCCGCTTTACAATCGCCTCTGTTGCAGGTGGATCTTGATTTGTTGGCACTTTACATGAACATAGAAGCAACCAGCTTGTAGTCATGAAATTTTCTGTTACTCTTTGTATAGGATTACCAATTACCAGCATTGGGTTTTGGATGATTTATGATTCTTACTATGTGAAAAGAAGGATGGCTGATGGCTCATTTTGCCCAATTTCTTACAGGCCATTGAAGAACCTGCTGAGGATCAGCCTACTCTGGACTCTGATGCTGAATTTGAAGGAAGCTTTCTGGATGAATTTTCAGATTTTGATAGTTGTGAGAGTGAGGTACCTGCTTTGATTGTTTTACACTACTCCATTGAAAAATATTTGGGAACAGAATCCTGTCAGCTGATGTTTATTTTGTATGAATAGTCCTTGAACACATGACTCTTATCTTTCAGGTTAATGTAAAAATCGAGCCTGATGAAGATGACACTGTCTCTTCCCTTGTAAAGATGGGATACACATCAATCGAGGCTGCAAAAGCAATAGAGAGATGTGGTATTTGTAATTGTATCATGCCACCATGGTTTTGTTTTGTTTTTTTTGGGAGAAAGCTGTTGAGTTGTCAGTATTAGATTATAATTTGGAAAACACTAGATATAGTCGTGCTTTCCGGAAAAAGTTGAATGAATTGATCTTTGTCTTCTAATTATTTTTTGGTATAATAATGTCTTGTGTTGGGATTTTCAGGTCCAGATGCCACAGTGGAGATGCTCACTGATTTTATTTGTGCTGCTCAGATGGCAAGGGAAGCAGATGCTTTGTTCCCAGATGAAGAGGTGATTCTTTTCCCCTTACACCATGAGGTTTCCTTTCTGTTTCTGAAACATTTTGATAAAATATCTGGTTTCTCTTTGACTTATTATGCTTGTTGATCTTGTATTTGGTCAGTCGAAGCCAAACTTGTTGAATAATAAGCTGAAGAAGAGGAGCTATCTGGACAGAGACCTTCAGCGGAAAAAACAGAGGATGATCACTTCTGAAGATGATGAGATTCTCAGCCTTCCAAACCCAATGATTGGCTTTGGTCTCCCTGGAGACATACCTCGGAAGATTCATCGGAAGATTCCTGCTGGACCTCCCTACTTCTACTACGAGAATGTAGCTCTAGCTCCGAAAGGAGTCTGGCAGACGATTTCACGTTGCCTCTACGACATTGAGCCAGAGTTCGTAGACTCAAAACATTTCTGTGCTGCTGCAAGGAAACGAGGCTACGTCCACAACCTCCCCATTGAAGGACGATTTCCACTTCTTCCTATTCCTCCACAGACCATTCACGATGCTATCCCCATTACAAAGAGATTTTGGCCCAGATGGGATCCTCGTGACAAGCTCAACTGCTTGCAGACCGCATATGGTAGCGCCAAGTTGACCGAGAGGATCCGGAAGGCGGTTGAGCAGTACGATGGAGATCCGCCAGAAAAGACACAGAAGTGGGTTATGTACGAGTGCCGCAAGTGGAATCTCGTTTGGGTGGGGAAGAACAAGGTTGCACCACTTGAGCCTGATGAGGTTGAAAGTCTACTGGGGTTCCCAAAAAATCACACGAGGGGTGGAGGGATTAGTAGGACAGACAGATACAAGTCGCTCGGCAACTCGTTCCAGGTCAGTAGCTACTGTTACTTCTTGGAATCTTTTGTATTTATTAGAATGATTTTGTTGTTCCTGTTATCAACTTTAGGAATTAATAGCTTGTATTTGAAATCTGTAGTTAGGGTGAATCCATAGGCAAACTGAAAGTACAATGCATGCTTTCCCCCTGAACAGTAAATAGTGACCACTGAATCAAATTACCGCAATGTAAACATGAACAAAGGAATGGATGAGAAGATTAATTTGCCTCTGCAGTTACTGACTGCTATCTTTTGTTTTTAGGGAAAGGAGTGACAACCCCTTATGTAATCTGTGACTGTCTGTTATCAGATCTGATTTATTTCATCATGTGTATTTCAGGTTGACACAGTTGCCTTCCACCTGTCCGTGTTGAAGGAGAAGTTTCCAAAGGGTCTCAATATGCTGTCTCTCTTCTCCGGGATTGGTGGTGCTGAAGTGGCTCTCTACCGGCTTGGAGTGCCGTTGAAGAACGTGGTGTCTGTTGAGATCTCAGAGGTGAACCGAGGGATTATGAAGTGCTGGTGGGAGCAGACAGGGCAGAAGGGCATGCTGATCGACATTGACGATGTGCAGAAAGTGACTGCTGAGCGGCTGGAGCACTTGATGTCTGTTGTTGGAGGGTTTGATCTGGTAGTCGGTGGGAGTCCATGCAACAACCTAGCTGGTAGCAACAGGCACCACAGGGACGGCCTGGAGGGTAGAGAGTCTTCTCTGTTTTACGATTACTGTCGTATTCTTGAAGTGGTGAAAAATCTAACTGCTGCTAGAGCTAACTAGTGGACTTTCCTCCCCATCTAACCTGTGGATAGCTTAACCGTGGAGTGTCCATCAAGGCCTTTTCTTTCTTGTTTCCGGTTCTATATATCTCCTTTTTTTACTGTTCTTTGATTTGCAAACAATTATGCAGAAGTAGAGATGTCCTGGAAAAGTGTAAAGGTTAATCTAACTGTCCATCGTTTAGTGTCCTTTGTTAAGGTTTATAATAAATTTAGTTCAGGTTATTTTCACAATTTACCAGGTATTGGTGCCTTGGTGCAAGGGGAAACAGTTGTTGATCGATAGTCTATTGACTCAGTCTGTAGCTACTATTGTTCTGCAATACTGAAAGTCTGTACAGCAGAGAATCAGATGATTTTTATATGTATTGAATCGCAATGCGCTTAAATACGATCTGCGATTCTATGGTCTTCTGCTATATATGGTTTTTTAATGGGATCTGCTATATATGCTGAGTATGTGGTTGTATGGATGACTGATTTGAGACAAGTATTTGTGCATGAGACTCATTGTTGTGGTTGTTTGGATGATTGATTTCAGTGAAGCAACTGTAAACTGCTCTCATAAGTTAGTTTAAGTTTGCACAGAAATGAAAGATAGCAACACATTATTCCTAGCAGAGATTTGAGAAGAGAGTTTAACACTGAATTTGTCAATTTCATTCATTTGGCATCTGTTTGGGTTACCAAATTCCTTCACAGCAGAGAGAACTTAGAGCGAGTTCAATCATCACATTTAAGACGATTCGAATATGTAAACATATACAAGAACGTTCATTGAAGAATTCTTGATGTATGGCTTGTATCGAGTTGATTTCACAACCAGAAGTATAAAGTTCTCCAGACATGGTAAGACTCTTGCTGCAAGAATAGTTAGTGTGATCACAAAATCACTGTAAAGAAGAACCAATTATAGAACCGGTTCAACATGCTGGGTTGACCCAAGTTTAATGATTGGATTAGGAAGTAGGAACTAAGAAAAGAAGGCACCCTCTGCACGATTTTGGCGGGAGGTTTTCCCGCCAGATAAGGGAGTACAAATCTGAACAGTTCTCTCTCCTAAAAAACTCATCTCACACTCTCTCTCGACGTCCGCGACCAAGAAGAGTCATCTGAGCCCCGTTTTCATTTCCAATTAGAAGTGAGCAACTGCCGCCTTTCTTCCGCCGCGCGCGTTTTACATTATAGAAAAGGAGCCTCGCCGCCGCTGTTTTCTTTCTTCTGCGATCTAACAAGAGGCGGCTTTCAAAACTCTTCAGTCGGTGACGAGGGCACGATTCAGGTGAACTTATCAAAATCTTGGTTGCTAGGACAAAGCTAGGTCTAGCTGTTTAGAAACTTACAAATGTAAGTTTTATGAATTCCCCTAAGAAATGTAAAATCTCAATCTAGGGACCATTTTCGTCTGCTTGCCGTTTGATCGATTCTAGGGTTTCCCGATCCAAATTCTTGAACTTAAGTTTTGCGAGAGTTTCTCATCTGGAGATGCGTTTTGTTTTATCTTGTTCCGGAATTCGAAGTCAAATTATCACTTATGTGTATGTTTGGTGTGTTGGAGCAGATTCTTCTGACAGGGATGGTGATTGAAGAAGCCGTCAATGGGAGGGATGACATGTTGATTGATGGTCAAATGGCTGACCAGGTCCTCCCAAGTGGATTCAACCCTAATTTTCTGAAACTTTACTATGGTATTCCTCTGCTCAAGCTCCGATTCCAATGTAAATCATACGGGAAACGACTTTCCAGATGTTCTTAGGTTCAAAATCTCCCAAGACAGCATTTGTTTCTATAGTACTGCTCAATGCATGGTGAAACTATTGTAAAGAGCTTGCTCGTGCTGTAAATTGTTTACTGGTCTTATCATTGCTTTTGCAACACACACTTGATTAGTGCTCTCGGTCTGTTTCCTTTTGAACCTAATAAGTTGCTTGCATCATGGCAGTGAAACTCTTCCCTTATGGAGATATCTTCAGATGGATGTCTTACGGGAATGGTAATTAGTTTGCATCCTCATTTTTCGATCTTGCATCTTGAATGGTGGTTCTCCTGGTCTCTAACTGTACCCCCACTTGACTGTTTACGTGCAGATGGAAAACATCCTGCTTGTGACAAATCTTACTTCGGCAGGAGAGAGCTTTCGTTCACCCTTGAGAATGATATTTATTTGCGGTTTCTGTCCTTCAACAGCGTATCAGAATTGGAGAAAGGCATCAGGGAGAAGTGTCCATTTAAAATAGACATTGGTCCTGTTTACAGCGTGGATGTAAGAATGTTTTATTTTCTTGCCACTTTTGTTACTTAGTCCTGCTTGTACACTTTAAGTTTCTCCGCAGCAGCATTGATTCTTCCGTGTCTATGAATCAAAGAAGTGGTTCTTCAATTTTTGTAAACTTGATGGTCCATGGAGTTCTATGCCTAAGAACGGTGTACCTAGAGCTTAGATATTGATAATTTCTTCTATTTGTGATGCTTGTTGTCATCGCTTTATATCAATGACAATCTCTACTTTTATATATTTCATTGCAGCCTGCCAAAAGGCATGCTTATGCCCAGAGTGGTGAGAATGTTTTCAAACCAGTGGAGAGGGAGCTCATCTTTGACATTGTAAGCTGTTGGGTTTCTGTGGCAAAAGCTTTGGTTTTGTTTAATTTGTTAGCTGATGCAACTAATTATCAATTTTCCCTTCAGGATATTACAGACTATGACGATGTCAGGTATTGCTGCTCAGGTGCTGATGTGTGCCTGGACTGCTGGCCCCTGATGACTGCTGCTATCAAAGTTATCAACACTGCCCTAAGAGGTCCCTATCTTTCGAACCTTCATTCAGAAAAATCAATTGTATTACATCTTATCTGAATGAGTTCCTGTTTTCCATTTCCCGTTCTTTTATCTTACTTTGTCAATGTAGATCACTTGTTCTTTCTCGTACTATTGCTATGAAGAACAGGAAAACTCTCAAAATATTGACTTTTTCCCGTTAATGCAGATGACTTTGGTTTCAGACATATTCTCTGGGTTTACAGTGGCCGGCGTGGTGTACATTGTTGGGTTTGTGATGGGAAAGCAAGAAGGTTAGGGATCTTATAAACTCAGCTCAGGTCATATTTATTCATGTTTTGTTATGTGGTTATAACAATGTGTTCCAATGCACTGATTCAGATTGACTAATGAACAGAGAGCAGCTATTGCTGATTATTTTCGCGTATACAAGGTCTTACACGCCACATCCTAGATTCAAAATTGTATGAGACTTATGCATGAAAAGTATTTAATGGAAGTTATGATTATGTTCATCAGGGTAGCGAGAACAGTAAGAAAAAAGTTTCTCTGACTGGCCATGCTCTTCATCCTTTCTTGGTGTAAGTTCCTTTTTCTGTGTTAATTCAATTTCATTCTGCTTTGCTGCTCTTTCATCCTTTACTTTCTCTCGGGTTGTTTGCTGCTATAATTTGTGGTTAAAATGCTCTGCAGGAGATCTTACACAGAAGTTCTAAAGGATTTATTTGAGCAAACATTGCTTTCAAGTCAGCAAATTTTTTCAACTGAAGACAAATGCGAGAAAGTTCTAGAGATGATTCCAGATGAATGTACCGAGTTTTATTACAATTTCTTTCCGGTCACAGTCAGCCATATTTCTGATTAACTGATTTGTTTATCCGCTACTGTTTCCACAGCTGTTTCTGCTGAGCTCCGAGGGAGGTGGCAGAAGAGGTCCTCTGGTTCAAAAGACAACATTAATGCTGTTCGATGGGAGCATCTGAAGCACACTCTGCAATCTGGAAGACACAAGGTACAAACTGCTTATCTGTGTTAAGGATGTATCATCTTTCATTAGGGAAAGATGAAAATTATTCTGTGCATGATAATTTGATTGCTTAGAAAAATAAAACCACCTTTTGAGAAGACGTCTTACTTGCTAGGGCTCTGATCCATATAAGTACACTTAACCAGAACCCAACTTCGTTGTTCCAGGGACAAGGCCTGCGTAGGTGTGTTGAAGAAATTGTGTTCTCTTTCTCCTATCCCAGGCTTGATATGGAGGTTGGTACCGCAGGATTCCTCTTTATATCCTGCTGTTATTGTGCAGTATTATTAAGTTTTTAGTTATCTTGCTGGAGCTATAAATATCCAACAGCTTATTTTGGTTTTGCTTTAAAGTGTAATAGTAAAGAGGCTACAGGCTTTCCGAACATCACTTCTTACATTCCAACTCTCCTGAACAGTACCATTTTGCTTCTATTCCAGGTCTCCAAACACATGAACCACTTGCTGAAGGCACCATTTTGTGTTCACCCGAAAACTGGTAAGTACACCTAAGTATCAATGTGCATCTCTCCTGGTCAAACTTTTTGGTGCAATTGCATTGGAGCTTGGGACATGAAGGAGCAAGTGCATTATGCCAATGCATTCACATATTTTCCTCAACTTGGAAACTTAGGATATGGTGCATCACATTATTTTGAACAATATGATCAAAGCTTACTTATGTTGCATGTTTATGTTGTCTTCAGGTCGTGTCTGTGTACCAATAGACCCAGTCCATTGCCATGATTTTGATCCTACGACAGTTCCAACACTTTCACAGGTATGATAATCTGGTCAAGTAACATGTTCTCTCATTTTACTCCTTTAGTCGCTTGCTCAAGTTACAACAGTTACCATTCGCTGTCCATTTCCGTAAGATGAACATAGAACTCTGTATATGTCAATTTAAGCCAATAAAACTGCCTTGATGGCAAACCTCGTGGACTATCATTAAGTCTCTCATCCACCTGGATACTGATTTCACCCTAATTTCTTGTAGCTGCTACAAGAACTTAACTCAGGGGGAATGGGGCAGGAAGGGGATAATGGTACGCCATTTGATACTGAACTCTACTCGTATCAGCATTTGTCGTGTGATTTCCTCCCCTTAAGAGCTCTTGCTGTGATACTGTTCTATTCTAATTGATAGAAATTAGATGTCAACTCATCAATGACAAGAGCCATTGATTTAAATTACATTTCTTGTGAAACAGACTGGGACAGAACATCACTTGGCGAATCTGTTAGGTTTTTCCGATCATCGTTCTTGGAACCTCTTCTGAAATCTTGCAAGGTATAACTGCTGATCTTTGTTTTCTCAGCCTAAAATATCCTTCGCAGCTGAATCATCATTCATATTAGTTCCTCCTTGATTGGAAAGCACTTTTGTAACTTGTTAAGACGTTAAACTACTGCAGGAGGAGATGGAGAGTGCATACAACTCAAAATTGCAGCAGTCAAAGAACTCAATGATTTGGTAGCCCCATTCTCCTCTTTCCATCACTCTAGAGGGGATCCATGGGAAATCCATTTTTCTTCACACTGCTGTGATGAATCAATGCAATGTATACAAGAATCCAGAGGCAGCGTTTTCTAGTTTCTACCCAGAATCTTAAACTGTTAGCCAAGTATAGTATCCTTCACAAAGTGATAGGTTTAACTTTTAAGTGAGGGATTTTGTAGCAATATCTTCATGAACATCGCATTAAACCCTAGCGCACAGAAATGAGCAACCATTATCGATACTTTCGCGTCCTAATCGATCGTCTATGATCAATCCATCCATTTCTGTAGCAAACAAGGAAAGCTGAGTCAGTGAGTGTTCTCAAAATCCACATGGAGAAGACCAGTTATGGTAGAACCAAATCAGCTGGCTACACATTACATTACACTACACATATTTGCCAACAAATGTACACAACAACCAAACCAAACCATATCCTTATTCCTCCTCTTCCTTCATAGCAATGAATAGTCATCTTCGACCCCACTCCTTCCCACTACACAAAATATTAAATGAATGGATCCAAAAATTAACCTTGACAGTAGTGACAGTAACAGTAAGAAAAGAAAAACTAATACAAAAGAATTTCTCTCATTTTTCTTGGATCAATATTCCCATTGACCGTCTTGCCCCTACTCCATTCCTCCCACTCCAAAACCCGAACCCTACCCTCGCCACTCGTTGCACTGCGCGGTGGGCCTCGTCTTCTGGTTCCCGGCCTTCAACGGGCAAGGCGTCTGCAGCGGCGGCACCATACAATTGTACTGCAGACACAGCGAGCTGCTCACCGGAATCTCCGCCGTCGGATTTATCTCGATCCCCGTCAGATAATTATGCTGTAGATACAGCGTCTCCATTCCAGCCGCCAGCAGGCGGTCCACCAGGCTCCCGGGGACTTCCCCGCTGAACCGGTTGTTATTGAGGTAGAGATTCTGTACGGTGGAGAACATCGGGGAAATCTGGCCGGAAAGCCTGTTGTAGCTAAGGTCGACGGTGGGGATCGCCACCTGGTCCGTGGGCTGGACCGGGCCCGCGAACGCGTTCCTCTGGAGCTGGAGGTTGCCGATGGGGAACCCGAAGATCCGACCCGGTATCGGCCCGGTGAACCCGTTGGCGCTGAGATCGAGGTAATTGAGCTGGTCGAGCCGGGTGAGGATCGTGTCGACCGGTCCGACCAGCCGGTTCCAAGAGAGGGAGAGGTACTGGAGCGAGGGAGGGAAGGAGAGAGGCTGGATGGAGTCGTTGAGATGGTTGTGGGACAGGTCGAGTCGGGTCAGTAATTGGGATCCGAACGGAGGGACCGGACCCGAGAGGCGGTTGTGGCAGAGGATGAGATTGGACAGCCCGGTGATCGACCCGATTGAGGGAGGGACCGGGCCCGTGAGCTGGTTGTAGCTGAGATCGAGGGTTCGGAGATTGGATAGCTCGGAGAGGGATTGCGGGATGGTTCCGGTGAGGAAGTTCCGGCTGATGGCGAGGAATCGGAGGTCCTTGAGCTGGGAGACGGATTCGGGCAGTGAGCCCATGATCCGACCCGGGACCACGGAGAGCTCGGCGAGCGCCGAGAGCTTGCCGATTGCCGGGTCGAGCCTGCCGATGAGACCCGGCGACCCGGCTCGCGGGTCGCCGAGGTTGAGGGCGATGACCCGATCGGAGTCGCAGTAGACTCCGGCGAAGTTGCAGGGGTCGGAGGTGAAGTCCCAGGAGGAGAAGAAATTGGAGCCCGGCATGTCGTCTAGCGATTTCCGAATCGATTGCAGGGCCAGGAAATCGAGTGGGTCGAGAATGGCATCCACCGAGACTATCAGTAAGCTGCATTGAAGCGAAGTAGACAGAGCCAACAAGAGAATCAAAATATGGAAAGATTGCGCCTTTTCTCTGAACCCGGTCACCGCCATTGGAATAGAGTGATTGATTATGGTATTGATGCAGAGAAGAGAAGACAAGGGAAGCGAGGGGGTGAGCTATAAAGGGTCAGGTGAGTGGGAAGAAAAGGAGGGATCGTGAAGGCTTTTAATGGCGGGACTATATCAGGATCACAAGATCACCAGTACAAAGATTTTGAGAGAGAGAGAGAGAGAGAGGGGGGAAAGTAGAAGTAGAAGTAGAAGTGGAAGAAAGAATGGCGTCGAAGAGAAGCAATGTTTGACGAGTCTAGTGGCTTGCCGGAGAAGATGAGAGAAAACAGGGGAAGAGACGGAGAGAAGAGGCAATGCCAATGCAATAGTCTGTCACTCTCTCTTTCTCTGCACTTTTCTTGTTGGGGTGGATGATTGTAACTGTTGGTGGCAATGGCTGTGTCCCGTGTCTCTGCAGCGCAAAAGCAGAGGAAGAGGAACTACCATCTCTCTCTTTCTGCCTTTCCCTTTGTATTATTTCTTTTTGGGGTTTTTTTGGTTGATGGTGTAATTATTAATTGTTAGGTTGGGGGGTTTGGGTCGGGGACCAACGGTTGTCCGAGCCTACGTGTCTCCCGCCACCATTATGTCGTCTAGGGATATTCACCGCTTCTTTAGTTCTTCTTCCTATCCCTCCACGAAGCCATCCCCTCCATAAAGAAGAGGTTTTTGGCCCAGATGACAAGCTCAACTGCTTGCAGACGGCAGTTGGAAGTGTGAAGTTGATCGAGAAGAACAAGGTTGCATCTACTCGAGCTCGATGAAGTTGATACTCTCTTGTAAACTCTGAGTCTACCCCTGAATAGTGAACACTGAATCAAATTCTCACAGATGTTGAACATGAACAAAGGGAATGGTTGAAAAGATCATAAGTTGCTTCTGCTGTGATTGAAGCTTCTTTGTTCTTTCCTCTGTCATGGCTCTTGCTGAATTTGCATTTCAGGTCGATACATTTGCCTTCCACTCGTCTGTGTTGAAGCAACTTTGCCTTCCACCTGTCATGGCTCTTGTTGAATTTGTATTTCAGTACTGTGCATGCTCTCTGACTCGGTCAGCCCGTAGCTACTTTTCTGCAATGCTGAAAGTCCATTGCTGATCTGTATTCTGGCTTGTCACCTGTGCGGCTGTGCCAATGCTTCTCGGTACAGAGAATTTAAACACAATTTCATCCATGATTCGAAGTAGGCAAATGTACGCAAGAACACCTTTGAAGACTGCTTAACATCTGGCTTTTTACCGAGTTCATTTCACGACTAAAAGTATAAATGATAACCTCTATATAGTGACACTCTTGCTGCAAGGCACAGTTGATTTAAGACTTTACAACAGTGTAGCTCACAACCGAGTATAGAGTTTGAAGCCACAACAGAAACCAGAAACGCTCAATCCAATTGAACACAGCCCAGAGAGGCAACTACATTCACCACGACATCTGCTACTCAGGTTCTTCAGACACGATTTTATTCAGAACCACCCACAAAGCGCTCTAGGAAGAAGCAGAAGCAGTAGTAGCAGCAATAGCTCCAGCTTCAGTAAGAAGAGGAACCAACTTCCCCGACTTGTTGAGGGCCATTGTGTCTGCCGGCCAAGAAAAAAAAAAGGTGTGCAACTCTACTGTTAGCAATTGAGACCAACTAAAGCCAGTTAAATCAGCAAAGCAATCGGAATTTAAGAGAAAGCATCCAGGGGGATTATACCGTCACAGCCACCAATGTGCTTGCCACCGATAAAGACATTAGGCACTGTCCTTTGGCCTGTCAACTGTGCCAATGCTGCTTGGATCTCAGCTCCATCACCTGAAAAACAGATAAGAGAGAACCAACCATAACCAACAAAATGAGTTGCACTTCTTAACAACAAGAGCAATAAAGGAGACCATTCTGCTCCCTGTGTCACAGAGTTTGGACAACCATAAACAACGTAAACCCTAGCATGCAGAAATGAACAACAACTATCAACAGTTTCGCAGTCTAACTGATCAGAGACAATCAATGCATTGGCGTAGCAAAGACATGTTAACTAACTCAAAGATGGTGGCTTAGTAGCACAGGAAATGAACAACCATAAACAGCGTGAAACTAGCACGCGCAAAGGAACAACCATTATCAAAGGTGGCTTAGTCATCCAAAGAGATGACCATGGGATAAACAAAAACAAACATTTGGAACAAAATCCAGACATCCAAGTAAGGAAATCGCAATGTTCATGGCAGGTTCCAGTCTAAGTAAAGTAAACACTACCGGGTAGCTGAAAAGGATAAGAAATCAGCAGCTAAGAAGGAAGAATTAGAAACCCAAAACGAAGCTCGAATAGGAGAATTCCGTCCGTATAGGGGAGGTTTTCACATATACTACATCAAAGACCTATTACACTTGCAGTAAACCTCCAAGAAACAACCAGTTACGAACTCCCAAATCTCAATCGAAGACAAGAGCGGGCATAATTAAACAATGATCCAACACAAACAAGTAAAGCTGAATCGCTATGGAGAAGAAGCAATTGCAGAACCAAATCAGCCAGTATCTCGGTACATATTCAATCGAATCAGAAGGAAAAGAAAAAAAAAATTGCGGGAGGGATTAAGATTACTGACTCTCGGTATCCAATTCGACAGCCTTATAAGCAGCTCGCAGGTCAGACAACAGCTTCTTCACAGAGGTGCAGTATGGGCAGTAAGTCTTGCTGCACCGCAAAAAAACAATCGCCGCAAATTCAATCGAATTGCCGATCAATGAAAGAATTTAACCCAATCAATCGAGAGACAGAACACATCCGGGAGGAAATTCTAACCTGAAAATGACGACGGGGCTGGAGGAAATGAGGTCCTTTGCCTTGGTCATCGCCATCTCTTCTTCTCCGGCAGGCCTTTCTTCTTAGTTGCAGAGTTCGTTACGACTTACGAGTAGTAGCAATCTTTCAGAGATCGCGGGCACCGTGTGAATTTATAGATTCTGTGAAGTACGCGTTGCTGCAAAACAAAGCAGAAAGAAGGAAGGAAGAAATGTCGACCGGCCATTTGCAGATTCTCGTGTTTCTTTATCATTCAAGTTTGTGTGGGCCGAATGGGCCGGATAAGTGGGCCTGTCGACGGTGGTTTTGCGGGTCAAAAGTCAAAACAGAAACGCCGGCGGCCGGCGTGTGCGTGATAATCCCTTGCCTAAAGGCTAGGGATGGCAATAAAATCCGGACCTGCGGGTACCCGCCCGATCCGGTCAAACCGGGTAAAATCCGTGTTGACTGGGTTCGGGTCGGATTCGGATTAAAATCCGCTGGGCGGGTTGGTTCGGGTTCGGGTTTGGGGGAACCCGACCCGTGGATACCCGGATATAGGTAAAACCCTAATATCTATAATGTGGCATTTGAATGACCTCCTCCAACCCCAAATTTTGGCCGCCACCAAACCTCCCAGCAGAGTGCAGAGAGCAGCACGCCGCCACCAAATCCTCCCGTCTCCATTCCCGTCGCCGCCCGAATCGGGATCCCGTCTCCATTCCAGTCGCCGGCCGCCCTCCCCCTGCTACTCCTCTGCTCTGCGCCTCCAAGTCCCCACCTCCCCGCCGGGCGCCGACGTTCGAACTTCGAATCCATACCGCGCGCGCGCCGCCCTCCCCCTGCTACTCTGGTCCGCGCCTCCACATCGCCGCCTCCCGCCGACTCCAGTCCTGCCGCCCTTCAGTCCCGCCGCCCTCCTCCTTCTCCTCTGCTCTGCGCGTAGTCTCCACGTTCCGCCAACGCCGACGGTCCACACCCGCCGCCCTCCTGCTTCCTCTACTCCGACCCTTCCCCTGGTGGGTGTAAGTGAGGTGGAGTTTGGAGGAGAGCCGTCGCTGCCGGATTGCTGGCAAAGTCGTTCGCCGGGGCCTATACCAGAGTGTGGACGCCCGGCGACATTGATCCGACTTCTTCAGTATCCTTTTTCTCGCTGCAGTTTTGGCATTTCAGGTTTATATATTATCATAAATTTGGGTAACTACACTGTTTTGGGTACTTTATGGGATGCGTGAGTAAAGAGAGAAAAGGAGGGAATCGGGTCTTGCTTGCTTCTGAAATTTTGCCTGGAATGCGAAATTCTGTCGGTAGAATATGTACTTGAGTTGAGCTGTGTTAACAAGAGAATTAATGAATTTGAAGGCGCACGCCATGTGTTCGATGAATTGTCTGAGGGTCTCGTGGTTTTGCAGTAGTTTGTATAGCTGAATGTGTTTGTCATGACGGTTTTTATTGGATTTGGCCTTTTGGTCTTATTTTTCCTCACAATTGATTTTTCCTTTTTTCTCCATTTCAGGTATGGCAACGAGAGGCCTGAAGATTTGGGCGGCAGCTGAGGACTTGGCAAGTAATAGGGGATATGTACTGTCTCTCTACAGACAACTATTGCGCAGTCTGAACTCTCCAAGTTTGCCTCTGAATTTAGCTGCAAGATTGGCAAGGAAGGCTGAGGTTCGTGCCATTTTCCTGCTGGGATCCGAGGAGAGATCCGTCCACAATATCAAGGACCTCACTGACACAGCTGAATATGCTCTTGGTATGATGAAGAAGGGGGAAATCCCAAAGTACATTCAGTGATCCATCAAACACCGACGCACTTGATTCTTGCACTTGCACCTCTGCACAAGCGTGATATATGGATTTCTGTATCTCTCATGACAGTTTATGAGACATGATCTTGTCATATGTCTGAGAATTTTGTTAGGAGTCATAGGAGCTGTAATCAGGAATGTGTTACCAAGTGTTATTGATTGCAAGGCGAAATCCCAATGGCCTCTGTTCTAGTTAATTTTGAACAAGACCATCACCAAGTTGAAACTGAATCGTCGTTACAACTTTATTTCCAAAGAAAATGAGAACTTCAAGTATATGTTCTATGCTAAAATCCTATCACCCCATTATGGAAATGTCTGAATTGGTCGTGTTTTTCTCCAAACCACCACTAGATGCAGCTGGATGCTATGCCCATCAAACTGCAGCAGGTTCCCGGAGCTTTGATTCCAGATTCTTTGCCACTGCATCTATAAACTCCTCTGTGTTCAAGTAAAGTTCCCTTGATACCCTGCACGATATGAGTTATTGGAATGGTTATTATCACTCCACATGTGACACACAATCGTGATCTCAAACCTTAACACACGAGCTGATTGAACACGGAAGTTGTTCTGGTTCTAGTCTTCAACTTACAGTAACTGAAACTTTAGTTCTCCAATGTGACATATTTACCTCTATTCCGACCTAAGGTCTTTTCTATTGCTTGCGACCCATTTTACATATACATACAGTTATGTTAAGGATTCACCTTATGTGATCATGACTTCACAATCAAATAGCAAAGAGAAAACAATGCAAGTACGTATTATTCTACCCAAAAAAACAAGACGTATTAGGGATTTAGGGTGAAAGAAAACGATCAACTTACTTGGGGCCATGGACCAAGATTGCCAGATCCTTGGTCATTTTGCCTGATTCAACTGTTTCAACGCATGAAGACTCCAACTTCTGAACAAAATCAAGCAGCCTTTCGTTCTTATCCAGTTTTCCCCTACAATAAATCAAACAGGATCAGAAAAATTTACACATGCTTGGTCCCACCTATGCATCCGTATCCATATTTGCATATTTCTTTCTTCCAACCAATAGACAGAATCACAGCATCATCAGGGATCTAGTATAATCAGGAGTGATTAGTACACAAATGCTAAGTTGGATAACTAAAGATATAAGTTTGACTGAAGGAAACATTATTTACCTATGCTCTAGTCCTCGCGACCATGCAAAAATTGAAGCAATACTGTTTGTGCTGGTTTCTTGGCCTTTCTGATGCAATCTGAAATGCCTAGTGACAGTTCCATGAGCTGCCTCAGCTTCTAGCGTCTTTCCGTCGGAAGAAATCTGAAAATTGTTTGCTTAAAGCATTATGTCACCTTAATCATAAAGACAAATCGAATCAATGTGTAAAAAGAGGATAGCTTGCTACACACCAGCACGGATGTCATAAGACCCAACGAGCCAAATCCTACAATTAAAAAACAACATCAACTAATTCAGAAAGGTTTGTGTTGTTCCCCAAGAACAAGAAGTTAAACCTCAGTAAGTCCTTCAGTTCATTACTGCATTTAAAAGGATGACAAGAAAGATATATGCAACTTCTGAGAGTAGGTGTCAGTGAATGCAGACCTTGGGCAAGTAAATCACTTTGGACATCTCCATCATAATTTTTGCAAGCCCAGACATATCCACCTTCACTTTTCATCGCATATGCAACCATGTCATCTATTAGCCGATGCTCGTACCTGGAGAATGAAACCACTTTGATTTGTAATTACTACTTACAAAAAACAAAACAGAAAACAATTTTTTATAACATACCAAATTGAATGTTCTTCAAACTTATCCTTCCACTTCTGTTCGTAAACATCCTGGAATATGTCCTTAAACCTGAGATAAGGTTGTCATGATAAGAACATCTTTTTTGTTTTGTTTTGTTTTGTCAGTCAGAATAAGGAACAAATGAAGAGGATTTGGCACAACAAGTCACTTAGATGAGGAGTTGCTACCTGCCATCATATTTTTTAAGAATTGTGTTTTTGGTACTCAAGTATAGAGGCCACTTCTTTGCAAATGCCATTGTCATTGATGACTCAGCAAACGCTCGAATAGACTACACATACACAAAGATTAGGCAAATACTCAAATTTCTGCGTATACAAAGGAGAAGTAGCATGAGGTTGAATAAACCTCGTCAACATTATACATTGCCAGTGCCACTCCAGGGCCTTTGAAATCATGGACATCAAGCTCCAATGGGGTATCACCACCTTCTGGGACTGATTATTTGGAAGCAAAATTTGGGTAAGAGAAATAGTGTCATGCAGAAGGCAATTAATTTTTCACTTACTTGAGCAAGAATGGAAAAGAAGCCATACCGAAAACCATTTTCAGCTTTCCTGGACCTTTTATAACAGCATCTGTGGCACGATATTGATCCCCAAAGGCATGCCTACCAATGCATATGGGTTTCTTCCAACCTGTTCATTCATTTGTAAGCACCAGGTGATGTTGCCAAAATGTAGTTTACACTTCTTGACAGTATAAGTTCTAATGTCACCTGCAACAATTCTTGGGATGTTGCGGCAGATAATTGGTTCACGAAAAACAGTACCTACAAAGGCAAATATAACACCAAAATTGAAGGTCAAAGCATAATGAAATAGCTTTTTTGCATAGTTCAAAGAATTCTGCTTAAGAAACAAGAGTAAATGGTTGATGTATACAGCACTAACCATCTAAGATGTTTCGAATCGTGCCATTAGGGCTCCTCCACATTGACTTAAGGCCAAACTCCTTCACTCTAGTCTCATCTGCATAGAAGAGGAAAACAATTATGATAGCTATCAAACTTAGACGCTTACGAAGATGTATAACTTTCCTGAACTGGCATGAAAATCTGAAGTATAGATAGCTTCTTGAAATGTAAAACGCTTGTTGCCAGCAAACTAACCAGGAGTTATCGTGGCACATTTGACAGCAACATTGTACCTAAGAAAAAAATATGGGCAGGATAAGAAAAAATACGCCAAAAGATTCAATCAGTATGTGATTGACGAAGTTTTCAGCTGATCCTTGAGCAACAAGTATTCCTGATTAATTCCAATCAACACAGCTAATGAATTAATTATTTACATACACCACACATTACCAACTACGTACGGAGAACATACATGTCGCCAAGTCTCGTCTGGGACTCAATCATTTACCTATGAAACCCAACTAATCTACTGGTGGAGTTATTAAAAAAACGGTAATAACATGCATCACAGTGCTCCAATCAAGCTTTGCTCTAAAGGGTTGCTCTAAAGGGGCAATTACAGTAAGGTTAAATGCATGTAAACTCACTTGAGGGTGGCCTCAGCACTTTCTATGGTGACTTTGTCATCAGTAGCATCACGATTAGTTACTCCCAGGTCAAAATACTTGATATCCAGGTCAAGATACGGGAATATCAGCTGCAACCAACCAGGGACAGACTATCAACATCACTGATTATTCTCCGGTTTACACATTTTCAACTGCTCAATTCTTCCGGCAGCTTTTCACTATGGTAAGAACATGTAGCATTACCTTATCTTTGATCATTTTCCAGATGATCCTAGTCATTTCATCACCTAATCGCCAACCAAAGGCACATGAGAAAACACTTCACCAATCAAATTCACTTGCAACTTTCCATATCCATGGCCAGAGGGTTTTGGAAGGGTTTATAGTGCTCACCATCCATTTCAACAATCGGACTCTGAACTTTAACACGATCAGAACTGGAAGAAGACGAAGCAAAACAACGAAGCGAAAAACCGCGAATGAGCGGGGAGTTGAAACGAACGCGACTTCTCCCGATTACTCCAGCTCCTCCTCCTCCGCGGCAATTGAAGAGCGTAGAGCTCGAAGCATATGACAAGCTAGGATTTCTCAGGCTGAGAGAGGACTTGGTAGAAGACGACATCGCCATAGCGCCTGACATGAGGCCTAGTCGGAGTGTGGAAGCGGCGATTCCGGTGAGCATTCAGGCGAAGGAGTGTGTGGAAGTGAGGGAAGTCTGGCGCTCTTTTGTTTTGAGCAAAGTCGAGGACGAAGGTTTTTCTTGGAGTTTCCGGCACTTCTCTAGAGATGTCATGACACGCTCTGCCGTTTCCGGTGTGTTTCTTGCCGTTTCCGGTGTGGGCCGAGCTGTGACGATCTGGGCCGTTGGTCCAGTTCAGACCGGCCTACTCAAATTTGGGGTCCAAAGCTCAAAATGGTAACAGGCTTTGGTATTTAGCACATGGTTGCTAAACCTTTTTTTTTTATATAAATTTTATTTTAGTGTTCGGTTACTAAATATTAATACGTGTCAATTAAGTAATTCAATCCAACACTTTATTTTGTAACAAAGAACGTTCATTGTAAACTTACTCGTCTTTCTTACCTTTATTTCATATATTAGTGGAAGTGCATTCTCATCTCCACCATCTCGTATGTTGTGTATTCCTTATTATCACCGTTGAATGACTTTAAACCTCCGTATCAAAAGCTATGAAGTCAAAGCTTTACATGGGAGAATTTGTTGTTTATAATTGCAATCTCAAAATAATCTAATGATTTATCATATGAGCATATATGCTAAACTTAATATACCAACAAGTACATCAAGTTGTTCTCATTTCATTTATTAAGTTTAAACTTTCATCACATTTAGCAACATTTTTATCATTTTATCATAATTGGAAAAAAAAATTGTGTTAGCTAGCACTTAGCAGTCACATATCCCTCATCAACCAATCCATATTGTGGGAGAGTGTGAACATGGACTGCTAGACTTTGAAATCCAAGAGCTCTCAATTATGATTACTGAATTTTTTGGAGTTGATCTTTAAAAACAGGTGGGGTGTTGTTTGGTGATGAAAAGGAGAAAGGAAAAATAAATAAAGACCCTGTAGTGTACATTACCCTTTGGAAATAACTTAACCGACCAATATGTGTCCAGTTTATAACGAAGAGAACCACCCAAATCAGCTTAGGACAAAAACAACAAGAGGGCATAGGACAAATTTTAATCAATGTTTGACTTTTTAAGAAAGAAACAAGTGTTGACAATTTGGGTGCTGCAATCATGCTCCTTTTTGTATCCTGTTGAGTTGTATATAGATATGAGCGAGCTTAAGCTCAAAGCGACAGGAAGACAGTTGGTGAAGTAAGGAAATTTTGGTTCTTTTCCTTTTTAATTGCCCTTCATTCCCACATGTATTCAAATTAGGGTGTAAAAAAGAGATAAAAGAAAAGAAACTATTCATGCAAAAACAAAATGTTTAACGTTAAACAATGCACACAGTAAGTCATACAATATAAACATCCTTTTTGGTAGGATCTGTAACCTTACCACCTTGGTTATAAGCATGATTGTCTAATTCACTAGGTCAGACAGTTTGATGGCATGCTAAGAATTCGTTGGCCCAACAACTCATAGATGTTCGATAATGGATCTTACAACACATACTAATACGTTCCATCAAACGATACCCACATCTATGAACTTGAAGTTTGCGCACATGTTCGTACATACAATGTGCTTAACAAATGGGGTCACCGGGATTCAAACAAAAAAAAAATTCGGCCACAGAAGACTCTGATACCATGTCAATAACCTCTTAATACCAACAGCTCGAATTAACATGATCACCAATGAAGACCCAACCAAGATATCACTAAATCCTTAACACAATTGATGCTTGGGAAAGGTGTATCATTCTTGGTCAAATTTGTGAGCTAAAATCATATGCCCTTCTAGAAATTTTATAAGAAATTGTCGCCGGTGATGAGGTGGCACTTGTGTCACCGACATGATTCGTGAAAGCAGTGCGACGGCCGACGATTATTGGGGCCCCAAGGCATGGTTAATAGCTGGCCAGGGCTAATCCACGATCACAGCGCGGGGAGTATTTAAACAATTCCTCATTTTATGAGTTAAAAAAGAGGTTTAAGGAATGAGGTGGCACGTGGATACTCCAGCAAGCTAGGTCAGCACTACATTAACAAAAGATGATGACTGAACAACAGAAAAAGATGACGCATTTATGAGGATTGAGGTGACAATCCCCAAAGTCGCACTTAATTAATTGATTAAAGTAAGCTAATCATATTAGTTATCTAGCTTATGTTCTATCATGTAATTAATTTAACTCAGGTTTAAGGCTGTAGCCTAACGCCCTAACCTTGTGGCTTGTGCCCCTGTTCACACCAACCATGTAGCCACCGTATAGCCATTAGGGTGGATTCGGTTCGGTTTGGTTATAATCGATAACTGATTTGTCGGTTATCGGTTAACCGAATCACCATCTCCCCCTACCGAACACCAACCGAAGCCAATGCCTCGATTAACCAATAACCGACCGGTCGGTTAATCGAGATAATCGAAAAAATGATGGTGGTTCGGTTTTAACCGGGTAAAATTATTAGAATAGCCTAAAATGAAAGGTTCTAACTTACATTTCTACATCTAAATCACACCCAAAGTAAAGTCTCAATCACTTTTGCATAGAAAATACATCTAAATCACCAAATTAATGTCTCAAATTCAACAACATAAAGTTATAAACTTCATAACCGGGTATTTTCACGTCGTTTTGGTGAGGGGGTGGTCGGTCGATTATTTTTGGTTATTATCGGTTAACCGGTTTTTGGTTATTCGATTAACCGAATTACCTATTCGGAGCTCCGACCACCGACCGAAGCAAATAATTTTCGGTTATTGGTTAACCGATTTTCGGTTACTCGATTAACCGAATTACCTATTCGGAGCTCCGACCACCGACCGAAGCATATAATTTTCGGTTATCGGTTAACCGATAACCGCCGGTTACCGGTTTAACCGGCCAGTTAACCGGCAACCGATAACCGAACCTCCGGCCCTAATAGTCATGCCCAGACTTTTTATTTTCGGTGATTCCCATTAGCCAGACATTCCACTAACAAGTGGGTTGTCATTCTTTATTATCGAAGTTAAAAAAAAAGACGCGACGTATAAGATGGGTGTAGGAGTCTTATTCGTCGACAAAATGTTCATAGCACTCTAGATGCGCCTTTTTGAACCATGCTCTTATGATTTATCACCGACACAACTATTAAGTAAAGTGTGAAAATTCATCATGAGAGATATAAGTGATATATCTATTATACAACACACGTATCCTTTAATTTGTTATGGACAAAGGTAACCTCTGGTCATCATAATAGAAATATGACATGGAATTTCCAGGTTCAATAAATAAAGATAATGCACATTCTTCTGCTTTGCAATCTTACCACACCTGTGGTTTACCTAGTGGGTTGAAGACTTGGAATTTATTGTGGAATTCCAAGTTAGCAAATTGCAACCTTAGGCTGTTAATTACACAAGTCTTCGTGAACTTTAACCGTGTGTTTATGGAAAATCTTAGATTGAAAATTCAAATTATGAAAAATGAAGGCTCCTTAATTTTTTGTTGCATATGGTTGGTTTCCACTCTCCAATTCTCTTTGGACTTTTACTCGTCGGTTGTGGTGGCCGGAACATTTTGTGCTATCATGAACAGATACTCTTATTTTTCTCCTAAAACCCAAAAGCCAATTGGTGGACTCCATAATTGACTTAATGTAACCAGGATTTGAGTCACTTTATAAAGTAAAAATTACATTTGAAAGTGTTTTTTTGGAGTTGGAGTTGCTATCAAATTAGTTCAAGATTGCGACTACTAGGGCATCAGAACTTTAATGTATAAAGTAGGTAGTTAATGGCCATTTTTCAAGATGACCTTATCAATGACAACAACATAGAAACAAAATCTCTTCTTATACTTCTCCATTTCCCCTAAAATATGACCTTATTTAGACTGGTTTTTTCATAGTCATTTACTATATAAACAACTTTCATTTTATAAAAAAAGAAATTGTGTATACGAGACACATGATTGTACTGCTAGGACGTACAAACTTCTACCTAATAGAGAACAAAAAAAAAACTAGAAGACAAAGGAGTTTTTTTTTATCCAAGATAAGCCCCAGGCATGATCGAACAACAAATATATTAAACTGATAATAATAAAGAATGGTAGCCCTTATGCAACCGGACTCCCAATAAAAGAGCCTTTTTTGCCACGAGGTGGGCAGATCTATGAAAGCTCCGAGGAGCAAAGACGCGAAACTGACACAGGGAGTCGAGAAGAGAGAAAGAACTTCCCTTAAAATATCTCCGACTTTAGAATGAGAAGACTTCCTCGATGTAGCATCCTGATGACAGTAGCTAAGGACATATAGTACAATTGCATTGAATATCCAAGATGATCAAAGAAGTAAGAGTATCTGCATCATTGAAGTCGCTAGCATCGCACCGACAAAGTGATAAACGACAACAATCGAAATTAGAGTTTTATCAAATCAATGTCCCCTTTCACATCTAACCATCTTGTCCATGATAATATTTTTTTTGGTGAGATCTTGTCTATGATAATATGATAGATAAAAACAATTATCCATACTTAGAAAATATGTTTACAAAAGTTATTATGATTCTGATTCTAGATTAGCGTATCTTAGGGGTCGTTTGAAAGTTTTGATTTCAAATGGTGTATTGAATCAATTCATATGAGATTAAGTCGCTTTTTTGACTTATATTGAACTAGAATACATGCATTAACTTTTTGGAGACCCCACCAACCACCATAATCACTCTTAATTGAGTGATAATCAATTTCTACACTTTGTTGAGATTCTTCACAATCACTCAATATTAATCTTTATGACTTTACAACAAACCACAATCTAAACCTCCAAACAAAATATTTTTCTAATACATCAATTGATTCAATACATCAAATGATAATACACTAATTTACTCAATACATCAATTTGAATAATTATAATTTCTAGATCGTATTACCGTTATGTAACAAAGTACATGTAATTTACCTATAACACAGCCTAAAAGAACGGCCATTCTAGAAGCCCAGAACCGGAAATTAGCGGGAAGGGATTTACTTAAACACCGGTGTTACAAAAATAAAACGATTTGATTCCCGTTCCTCCAATCCACGTGTACGAGGCTCGGAAACAAAATAAAAATAAAAATAATACGCGGCAGCAGCGGCTTTATTCCTAGCTCAGTAGTTGAACCATTTCACATTTTCACTGCCTCCGGCCAGCCATGGAAATGAGACAGAAGAAGGCGAACACTGAAACGACAATAATCTTCTTTTCCTTCTTCTTCGCCTGCGCTCTCTTCACTCCTTCCGCCGTCGCCGATCCCCGAACGACAGATCAGTCCGGCCTATTCTGCGGCGCAGCTCGCCCGCCGCCGTCCGTCGCCGCTAGCTTCATCCCTACATTCGTCAAAGAAATGGACGCCCTGAGCTCCCAGCTCATAAACAACAAGCAAAAATTCGCCACTTACCATCTCAACAACTCCGCAATCCCCTTCTACGCCTTGATCCAGTGCCACGCCGACCTCTCCCAGACCGACTGCCTCCTCTGCTACGCCGCCGCCCGCACGAAGCTCCCCCGCTGCCTCCCCGCCGTCTCCGCCCGGATCTACCTCGACGGCTGCTTCCTCCGCTACGAGAATTACAGCTTCTACACGGAATCCGTCTCCCCAGCCATCGACAACTTCACATGCGGCAGCGCCGCCGCCGCAGGAGCGGAATTCGAGTTCGCGGAGAGCGTGAAGTACGCGGTGGCGAATGTGACGAGGAACGCGGCGGCGTCGGAGGGAGTGAGCGGGTTTTTCGGAGTGGCGGAAGTTGGAGGAAGAGCTTATGCTCTGGCGCAGTGCTGGGAGAGCGTCGGGAGAGATGGTTGCCGGGAGTGTTTGAGTAAAGCCGCCGCCGCGGTGGTCGGAGGATGTCTGCCGAGGAGGGAAGGGAGAGCGCTGAATGCTGGGTGTTATTTGAAGTACTCCGATCATAAATTCTACGGCGACGGAGGTGTTAGAGTGCATGGTCACGGTAATTTCGGACTCTTTGTTTTTGAAAGTTTATATATTTCTCTAGGTTTTGTTTGTTTGCTGAGAAATCAGAGGGAAAGCGACGGAACAGAAACAGGAAGAAGGGGGGGAAACGATCTTGAATAACTTAATTAGGGTTTCTTGCAACATTGAGCATTGATTTTGAGTTGCCACGGCTCTGTTTGAATTTTCAGGGGATTCAACACTGGGAGTGATAATGGCGATTGCCTTAGCATCAGCAGCATTCGCCATGCTTACACTCTTTGCAGCTTACGCTATCCATATCAAACGCCTAAAGGCTAAACAAGGTATGGATCCAGAAACCATCTCCTCAGACCAGAAGAAAATACTCCATATTTGAGCTCCCCCCACTTACTAGAAATTGCTACAGCACGCAGAAATCTGGGTAAGGTCTCGATAAGCTTCAACAGATCAAGCATGAACTTCAAGTACGAAACTTTAGAAAAGGCCACTGATTACTTCAGCCTATCGAAGAAGCTAGGCCAAGGAGGAGCTGGCACAGTGTTCATTGGAACTCTTCCCAATAACCAAACCGTTGCAGTGAAGCGGCTGATCTTCAACACAAGCCAATGGGTGGACGAGTTCTTCAACGAGGTGAATTTGATCAGCGGAATCCAACACAAGAACCTCGTTAAGCTGCTCGGTTGCAGCATTGAAGGACCCGAGAGCCTGCTAGTCTACGAGTATATTCCCAACAAGAGCCTCGACCAGTTCTTATTCGGTAAGAATGAAAGACCCTTACATGAGAACTCTCTAACCCATGATTTCGGAAATGGTGATTTGGATTTTCTGTTTCATTGTAGAGAAGAACAGCAAGGTGGTGACTTTGAGCTGGAAGCAGAGGTTGAACATAGTAGTTGGGGCGGCGGAAGGGCTGGCGTATCTTCATGGAGAAAGGGGGTCTCCTGTGAGGATCATACACAGAGATATCAAGAGCAGCAATGTGCTACTGGATGAGGATTTCAATGCCAAGATTGCGGATTTCGGGCTCGTTCGCCATTTTGGTGCTGATAAGTCTCACCTCAGCACTGGGATAGCTGGAACCATGTGAGTGTTCTCTTATCTAACTGTGTATCCTGTTACATTACATTGGGAGAGTGATACTAAAGTTCCACTTGTTTTGCTGCAGAGGATACATGGCTCCTGAGTATCTGGTTCGTGGGCAGCTCACTGAGAAGGCCGATGTTTACAGCTTTGGAGTCCTGGTTCTGGAGATTGTGAGTGGGAAAAGGTGCAATGCTGTTATAGGCGAATCCAACTCCCTCCTCCAAGCAGTATGGCCTCTTATTAATCTTTCATCTGCCATACTTTAATGTAGTAGTAGTAGTGCTAGTTCTCATCGTTATCAGGAGTCTAGCGCGAAACCTCTCACGGTTGTGACTTCGTTTGTGCTTAACGTGGTGTTGTTTGTTCAGGTATGGTTCTATTACAGAACGAACAGACTGATCGAAGCAGTTGATCCATCCCTCGATAGTGATTTCCCAGCAGATGAAGCACTAACAGTGCTGCGAATCGGCCTACTGTGCTCACAAGCTTCAGTCTCCTTAAGACCATCCATGGCACAAGTCATCGAGATGCTGACAAATCGTGACTGCGTGATCGCAGCTCCAAGTCAACCACCATTCATGAGGGGTACAGATTTGATGGACCCTGATGCGTCCTTCAGGTCCCGAAGCACATACAGTTCAGTATCAGCAGTTTCAAATGGGGAATCCACCAAAGAGTCTTCTAGCCTGCTCAGCAGCCTAACCACTGGTCTAACCAGGAGTCAAGATTCAAGAACTAACAGAGGAGTGAAAAAGTAGTCCCTTTCCAAGCTTGTAACTTCCACTCATCAATCATTTGTCACTGTGGAAAAGAGGGACCCAAAAGAAGAAAAGGATGGAAAGGGAAAGGGGTTGCTCTGGCAGGTAGCCTGCTTTTAGCTGTTTTTTATGGCCGGTTGGTTGGGCCGTTAATGTTGGCGGCAGAAATGTCAAAATAGTTTGTTGAATTTGGGCTGAATGTGCAGAAAGAATCAGCAGTAGTGTGTTGTCCATCATCGCCAGTGGTGTCATACTCTTTTAGTCATAGAAATTTTTGTTCATTCACATGTGGCCTGTGGGTACTGCAATACAAATAATACATGATTCTGCACATGTATTTGTTTTCTTTTCTTCTTTTCGACCAACAAAACCAACCAAAAACCGTCCTAATATGGTCACGACATTTGTTGTCGTTAAAGAGAATTTGATGTTTTTTTTATGAAAAATGTCACTGCACAACTGCATAGATGCAACAACGAAACAGCAAAGAAGGGCATCAAACTAACACCCAAATTTGATCAACATTGGGTTGGAACAAGTTCAAGTCGACCTCTCTAATCACCTATAAACCGTCCTGAATTGATTGAAACCGTCCCATCTTCATTGCCATTACCATCTTCAACAAGAAAAGGGTCCCTTACCCTACTACATCAGCCGAAGAGAAGGACACGCATCTTCAGCCATTAATAAGCTTGCAAAGTACAAAAACTAAAAAACGAAGCACCAACTCCAAACCAACATTCATTTATTGGGCTTGCAAACGGGACCCCTAATAACTAATAAGACTATCAACCATCTAGCCAGCCTACTCATTCATCTTCGACAACAACGCTGATCACGCCTTTCTCCAGGAGATCGTAGAACTCCCTGGTCCGCCTCTGGTTATTCCAGTGGTGCATCTTCCACAGCCCTCCAGCAGCCAGCCCTAAGGAGATGCCGTAGATGATCTCTTTGACTATGCTTGGTCCCTTGTAAGCAGCGTGTGACACCTTCCCCGCGCCGCCAGCCATGTCGATCACTCGATCTGTCTTATTATTAAGGGGTAGTTGTTCCTTTCAATTCCCCTGCAATTCTGCAAATGAACAAAGAGGGAGAGAGGAAGTAGTGAGAGCGCTCCTGAGTTGGGCGAAGGCGTGAAGCCCATGGCCATCTGGATCGTGCTCGCTGCTTCTAGTTCTAGAGAGCCGCGGTGGCGGGAATCTAAGCTGCCACGTCAACTGTCGAGTTTGGACTGTGATACTAATTCTAGCCACGACGTCGTTTGGATGGTGGCTGATCCCGATCATACCGGGCTTTCTCAATATGTTTTAAGCCCAAACATTGGCATAAGACTGAAGAGGCCCAATGGCCCAAAAAAGCACATTACACCTGGCTCGGAGGGTGTCCGGGAAATAGGGATGGCAACAAAACCCGAACACATGAGTACCCACCCGACCCAACCCGGTCAACGCAGGTAAAACTTGTGTTGACGGGTTTTGGGTCGGATTCGGGTTTAAACCCGCTACACTATTCACCGGGTAGGGTTGGGTTTGGGTTTAGGTAAACCCGCCCCATGGGTACCCGCTCACACACATATAATTACTTTCCCGGTATATTTAATACTCTAAATAATATATCTTTCTTAAACAATTAATATTCTTTATGTTTGTGGAGACATATATAATTTGTTGTTTCTAATTGTTTTAGAATGAAGTTGATATTATGAAGTGGAGAGTGAAGAAACTTAGTTGACGAGTAAGAAGCTTTCAATTAAACTTATTGTTTATAGATGTTTGTCTTTAATTTTGAACAGTTTGTATTGATCATTTGCGGTTTGCTTGTATGCTCTAGATTGGTGTTTTTTTGTATGAATAATTTGTATGAGAAAATTAATGTTAAACTTTTATTTTGAAAAAAACTTGTTATTGTAAATTTTTTACCACAAAAACCCACGGGTACCCACGAACCCGCGGATACCCAGCGGGTTGAGTTGGGTTTGAGTTTTTCTAATCCAGCGGGTTTTACCCCGATTTTTTTGGCGGATAAACCCATGAATTTGGATTTGGGTTTGACAAAACCCGCCCCAACCCGACCCATTGCCATCCCTACCGGGAAATTTAGTAGCCGTAGCGTGACGTCATTTTACAATTTAATCCCCGTCCCCTCTCGGCCCCAGTATAACACCAGAAGTATAAATGAGGCATATACGAAGATTTTCCTACTCACTTCACAATTTTCTTGTCTTCAACTCGCCACCATTCTTTCCCGCCTTGCGAAAACAAAAATTTTGAGCTCCAAATTGGAACAGCGAAGCGATTTCAAAATCACAGACGAGTTTATCTAAGAGCATTTCAATTCGCAGAAACTCGAGATTTCTGCTGGGGATCGGATCGGTCTCTCGCTCGCCTGAGCTCGTTTCTTCTGCCGGCGAGACAGATCGCTGGATTCTTCACCGTCAGCCGTGCGTCTCAGGAGATTATTCCTTCAGGTTACGTTTGATATTTTGATTTCGAGTTCTGATTTTGTGTGTGCTTACAGTCCACTTTTACTTTACGTGAGGCTTCGACGGGATGAAATCTGCCTGCGGAGGCTTCGTGCATTGCTTTGCTGTTTCTCCGTTTCTTAGATTGTGATTGTCGCCAGGAATCAAACCTATCTGATGCTTAATTGCATCTCAGAGCTGAATCTCTCACTGTTAGCTTCAAATCCTGTAGAGGTCTCAATGAATTTCATTCTCCGTGATTAGGTTTTCCAACTCGCCACCGTTCGCTCCCGCCTCTGATAATAGAAAATTTTCGAAATCAAAGTTGGAACAGCATACGAGTTACTCGAGAATTTCACTTTACAGAACCTGAAATTTCGGCTGGAGAAGAACTGTCTCTCGCCTGAGATCGTTTCTTCCGGCGAGAAGATAGTTCGCCGTCTGTTCTAGCCGGAGATTCCTCCCTCGGGGTTCTTTAATCTCAATAACTTTGAATTCTGGTTTTGCCTGTGTTTCTCATTCTTACGTGAGACTTCGACGGAATGGAATCTGCCTGCGTGCGCGTAGCTTCGTCTATTAATTTTCATGTTTCTCCATTTCTTCGACTGTGTTATCATCAAGAATCGAAACTATCTGAAGCCTATTTGCAGCTCCGACTGGAAATTTCATCGTTCAATTCAACTCATGCTCATGTAGATTTCTCATTTATTTTGTTCGTAGGTTTAGGTTTCCATTAGTACGTTCGATGTAATTTTCCTGTCCTCATCTATGCGGAAGTTACTTGGCGTGATTTCACTATTCTCTTCGCTTATGTTCGTTTACCACTCATTCTGCAGGCATCTCTGATTAGCTGATCTCGAACAGCTGCTCATTTTTTTAAAATCTCTCCATCGTTTGAGAAGTGATATTGAAATGGATGCATATACGCTCAAGTCTGTGTCGGATTTGCCATCACATTTCCGTTCAATTTTTAGTTTCAGGTACATTCTCATCAGGTTAATCTCTGTGAATGTGATGTGCAAACTGTTGTTGGGAAGTTTAGAGCCTCTTGTGATAACTCTTCATTGGTTGGCTAGTGCTTTCCATAATTTTATCTATGGTTTGTTAGTGAAAATTACAGTTACTATTCGGAATTGGTCATGATTCATGAATCATGTGCACCTGCAGATACTTCAACCCGCTACAGAGTGAATGCTTCCCCGTTTGTTTCCATTCTGATGTCAACATGGTCATCTCTGCACCAACAGGGAGTGGTAAAACTGTTCTCTTTGAACTCTGTATACTGAGGCTTCTCTCAAGGTTCATATCTGGGCAGAACTTTATCCATGTCAAGGGAACCCTTAAAACGGTAAGTTCAGAACATCCGAATCAACTGATGGTCTATTTCTCTTATTCCAGATTATATGCATTAAAATGTTGATGGATTAACAAGTGAGTAGTTCAGTAGAAATGGCAATGAGTCCATATTCTTGTTTCAGGTTGATACTGTTGGATTTGAAGTTTACTTTCATTTGATGGATAATAATTATTTGATTCTTCTGCATTCTTTTCTTGTGTGAGTGGAGGTCTATATTGCACCATCGAAGGCTCTCGTACAGGAGAAGGTCCGTGACTGGAATAACAAGTTTGGAACACTTGGAATAGCTTGCTTGGAGCTGACAGGAGACAATGAGTTTTATGACTCCAGGACTATACAAGAAGCAGATATTATTCTGACCACCCCTGAGGTCTGCAAACAGAAATCAACTGAGTCCTCTGACTTCATGTTGCTTAGGTCTAAACAGTGGTCCGAATAGGCATACCTTGTTTGAGTCTGCAAGGTTTCCTGTTCTGATTTTCTTCAAGCTACATAATGAACTTGTTTGCACTTTGGCTGTTGCTTTTGTCTACTAGCTGATTGGTGCCATTTCCTTGGAACAGAAATTTGATGCTGTGACTCGATACCGCATAAAGAATGGAGGCTTGAGCTTTTTCAGTGACATAGCACTTCTACTTATCGATGAAGTTCACCTATTGAATGATCCTCGTGGAGCAGCTTTGGAGGCAATTGTTAGTAGAATTAAAATGCTTTCTAGTAATCCTGAACTGAGATCAAGTCCTCTGTCCGCTATCCGGCTTTTAGCTGTTTCAGCCACAGTTCCTAATATTGGCGACCTTGGTAAGTTTCGCGATATCTGCTATCCATCTTATTAATGAGACTAGAATTTACTGTATCCAATTGATATTGACTTCTTACGTAATGAAAATTCCAGCTGAATGGCTTAATGTTCCTGTCAAAGGAATCAAAAGGTACTTTGTTTCTCCCAAACAAATCTAGCTGTACCCTACTATGCTATTTTCCTATGGCTCATGTTTTGGTCACAGATTTATATTAGTTTCATCATTGGTTGGCAGATTTGGAGAGGAAATGAGACCTGTGAAGCTGACTACTAAAGTTTTTGGTATGTTTATTTATTGCATGGATGAAGTATTACTATCCCTTTGTACTTGCTAGATTATCACTTGTGCAGATGGTCAGGAAGAACTGTTTTCTTATTGTTCGTCTATCCCCTTTGCAGGATATACCTCAGCAAAGAATGATTTTCTCTTTGAAAAGGCAAGTGGTCATAAGGATGAACTGTGCAGCCTTTGAAGTTATGTTTCCTTTTTATTTGGGAATGTGTGAAAATTCAAAAGCATATAAAATAGCGGAGCACTTCTAACTTCTGTTGTTACCTTTACTTCTTTGACAGCGCCTTCAAAACTATATTTTTGGTAAGTGGGCTGCTTGAAAAAGCTTAAACTAACATCATTTTCATAATTTTCTTGCTGGTTAACTTCTGAATTGACTACTCGAGATATAAGTTGGTGGTTCTCATTGATATATGTAGATACACTAATGCAATTCTCCAAAGGGAAGTCTGCATTAATCTTCTGTTCTACAAGAAAAGGAGCACAGGAAACAGCACAGCAACTTTCCCAAACAGTGATGAATTTCGGCTATTCTAATCCATTCATTAAAGACCATGAACAGAAGGAAAGACTTAGAGAGGCTTCCATGTCATTCAGTGACAAACAGATGCAATCTTATATACTCTATGGAAGTATGACTCTAGTCCTCTGCACTATGTAGGTTTATGTTTAATTTTCATTTATCCAAGGTTTGCTGCCTAAGTTTAATCTACAGTTGGGTATCACAATGGCGGTCTCTGCATGAAGGACCGCAATCTGGTTGAAGGTCTCTTTCTTAAGGGTGATATTCAGGTTCTGTGCACCACAAATACCCTTGCTCATGGAGTCAACTTGCCAGCACATACTGTAGTGATAAAGTCGACTCAGCATTAGTACGTGATCCTAGTTGTTCAAGTAGTTTTGTCATAGTTCAGGATAGAAAATATAAAAAGAAACCTGAATTATTTTACTCTGTGTGTTCGTATATTACTATTTGGTACAGTAACAAAGAAAAAGGTCTCTACATGGAGTACGATCGATCCACAGTACTACAGGTATGTTCTCCTTTTGAGCATTACTTCATCAATCAATTCACTTGAATTGTAACACTCAGTACACTAAAATCACAATTTGAATTGTTATTAGATGTGTGGAAGAGCTGGTCGGCCACCATTTGATGATACAGGGACGGTAATAATCATGACGAAAAGAGAAACAGTGAGCCTATTGCTTCTTCCCTCTACGATGCGTTTTGTGTATATGCTTGGGATTTTCTTCATTGTATTAAGTTAATAATTCCTTGCAGGTCCATCTGTATGAAAATCTCTTGAATGGATGTGAATTGGTGGAATCACAGTATGCTGATTGCTGACTACTACTCGTTTACTTGTTAATTTTTTCCGAAGTCAATTAATCAGCAATTCTGACTAGAATTTTTACTGTACAATTGTTCCTTCAGGTTGCTTCCATGCGTGACAGAGCATCTGACTGCAGAGATAGTTCAGCTGACAGTTTCGGATATAGCACGTGCAATTGAGTGGATGAAATGCTCCTACTTGTATGTTAGAATGAAAAAGGCAAGCACTTCTAGTTCAACCTCTTTGGTTATTACTTATGCATAGTCCTTTCAGCTTGCTTACTTGATTACTTGTGCTCAGAACCCAGAGAATTATGCTGTTAGCAGGGGCATTAATAGAGAATCTATTGAGAAGCATATCAAAGGTAGTTTTTTGCAGTAGAATTTTTAATTCCCTGTTCTCGAGTCTGACCAGTATGATCGAATTCCAGATATTTGTGTCCACAAAGTTCAGGAGTTATCACGCTATCAAATGATCTCAACAGATCATGATGGCTTCATTCTGAAACCACTAGGTACCACATACTTAGTGTATAAGTACTCTTTCACTTTTTGGGAAGTGCGAGTTGTAAGTTGTATCCTATTTTCCTATGGATAGAGCCTGGGCGGTTAATGACCAAGTACTATCTGAAATTCGACACAATGAAGCACATTATGCTGACTCCAGATAACTGCAGTCTGGAAGATGCACTAAAAGTCGTATGCCGTGCTGAGGAAATTTCTTGTATGTATGATACCATAACAATTCCCTCCTACTGGTATTCTTCTTTAAGGGTATAAGATTGTACCTTCTAAGTTCTAACATATTTGTGTTTTTTTCCTCCCGGAAATGAAGGGATACAACTCAGGCGCAATGAGAAGAAGGTTTTGAATGATATTAATGCTGACAAAGGTGCTAGGCTTCGTTTTCATGTGAATGATGAAAGAGGGAAAAGGAAGAAACGCATTCAGTCCAAAGAAGAGAAGATATTTATCTTGGCAAATGACTGCTTGACTGGGGATCCCGCAATACGAGATTTGTCCCTATCCCAGGTTTTCTTACTCATTATCTCTTACCTTCATCTGGTTATTATGCTTCAGTCTTTGTTGATCTAATGATAGACCTGGTGCTTATTATGCATTAGGATATGAATTCTGTTTGCACCAACGGATGTAGAATTGCGAAGTGCATGAAAGAGTACTTCTTGTTCAAGAGAAATTATAAAGGAGCAGTGCAGACTATCCTTCTGGCCAAATCACTGTATCAGAAACTTTGGGATGACAGTCCCTACTTACTGAAGCAATTGCCTGGTATTGGAATGGTCACGGCCAAGGTACATTTGACATTTCATTATTGGGTCGACAGAATAAAAGAAAGTTTTCACCTCTAAATCTATTAGTTTTCAAAGTTTTCCATGTGTGATGGTCTACAGGCTCTTCATTCCATGGGTGTCAAATCGTTTGATGCACTAGCTGAAGCTGATCCAAGGCGAATTGAGATAATCACATGTCGTAAGTTCCCATTTGGGAACCACATCAAGGATTCTCTACTGTCACTGCCTCCCAAAGTCGATATGAGTATAGAGGAAATTGATTGCCAAAGGCAAGGGAAGTCTAAAATAAAAGTCACATTGACCAGGTTATCACAATCTTCAGCATTACCCAAGCGACATTTTGCTGATATGGTAGGTATTATGCTGATATGCGTGTTTCTAGGACTAATATCCCATTCACATAGTAACTGCTTCATGAAAATGTGACCAATCATCTGTTAACTTGTCTCTTACTGTTGCAGATTGTTGGTGTGGAGGAAGAGAACCAAATTCACTTTCACGAGAAAATAAGGTGATGCTATTTGCTTAATTGCAGTGAATCTACATTAGCACAAAAAGAGCTGGAGTTAACTTTTCTGACAGAACCAATACTTGCCCCAACATGCATTTTTCGCGTTCTTGTATCCACTGTTTCTGCAAAACTTTTTATCCATTCTCACATTCTGTTTGGTTTTCTGCTGTAGAGTGGACGAATTCTCCAGGTATGCACTCTAGAGCCAACTTCGTTCATACTCTTATCTCCACTACTCCAACAACTAACTGAACCAATCCTAATTTCTCTGGGAAAGCCCATCATATCATATATTTTACACTTGATCCTTAGTGGATTTGTATTTTCTACCCGTTGCAGCCCTTACAGTGCTACAATCCTCGTGTCGGCCAACCAACAGCAGAAGCTGACCATCAAGGCGGATTTCATGTTCGAAGAGTATCGTTAAGTAACTTTGTCATTCATTACATTTCCTTCTGAACTCTGATGAATAAATCAGAAACGTTATGGTCCAATTTCATTCACTCCATGCAGTTGGTCTCGATTGCCATCAGAAGCTTATTCTGATGAAGGAAAGCCGGACCACTAGTAAGAACCACAACAGACTGCCTCCAAACAAGCAGCCTCCCTATGTTCCTCTGTCCAAGGAAGTCTGTGTGATAGAAGTAGACGATAAAAGCATGTCTTCCAACGCTGAAGCAGCTGAAGACAATTCAATGTGAGCAATGTGTTCTGCAACAATATCTGACGTGGCATTGTTTTGGCCTATCTTTGATAATGCGCTGACTAGTACTCTGCTTCTTCCTGTACATCAGGCCCAGTTTCAAGCTAATAGAAGATATCGAAGACGGTACGATAGGCTGTACAGAAACCCATTTACACGTCATCATGATTTTTTTTATTGTTCTAATTTCTTCATTAACCATTTCTGTTCTACTCTCTAACTGCAGAAGATGAACCAGTCGTTGAAATCCAAAACGACAAGTCCAACCACACCTTGTCAGAAAGAACAATATTCGACCACATACGTGAAAAGGCCAAGAACTTCCCTATCATCAACACTTCAGAAGCCTTTCTTCTCCAAAGTGAAGAACAACAAAGGGGCCTTAATGAAACTGAACTCCAGCTCGGCAGAAGGCTGGATGCTAAAGAACACTCTATCATAGATCTTACCATAGACCCCAGCTGGTTAGAACAAGAAGGTGAAGATATTATTCTCAACAGCCATAGTTCCGCCATTGAAGGTGGAAGAAGTTTTGTCGAAGACAGGGAAGGTGCTAGCGGTGGTGGCATTGCTCCCGAACCTGAGAAAGTTTTGTGCGGGGAAGCAATATTCGATCACATAAGGAGAAAAGCTGAGGAGTTCCCGTTTCTGCCTTCAACCCTGCGCTGGATGAATGAACCGTCTCTGGAACCGTCCAAGGTTGGACCGAGACCAGAATGCTTCCGAAAGGGTGACGTTGTCCTTTCGGATTCCCATCCTGGAGGGCAGAAGGTAAAAGTGGACGCATTCTCTCCAAGTCCCGGCAGGAAATTTACCGGTCTGAGTCTGCCTTCGAAGAGTCTGCCAGCCTCTAAAGTAGATCGTCCACCTCGTGGAGAAATGTTATCGTTTGATATTTCCATGATGAAGGGTAGTACTAATAATTGCAACAGCGGCAGCAAGAGGAAAGAGCAGCAGAAGGAATTGCCTCCGAGCAGTGGATCGAAACGCCAGCGTTGTGGTCTGGCAATGCCGGTGCAGACGGGACAAGCAGATTCGTTCATGGGGTTCCAGAGCGTGTTCTCATTTCTGTGATGCTTCATGCTTCCTCTCTCTATCTCCATCGTTGAAGCATAAATGAGGTTAGTTCAACCTGACTTCTTCGTATTATCTTTTCTTGTCCTGCACGTTTCCAGTTGTTCTTTTCCATTTCATATTAGCTGAATAAGTATCATGTTTTGATTTACCCTAATGGAACATAGTTTTCTATTCCACTTAGTGGCCATAGAACAATTATTAGAAAAACGAACTCACTCACAAGTCATAAGTCAGAATTCTTCCCAAAATGAAAAGTTCCAAGAATAAGCAGCAAGAAACCATAACTGCAAGATCAATGAGCATCTATATGATAAATCATTTTCCGTCAACAAATATATATCATAACTGATACAACATAGCTCCCGTCAAGAATAATAACAAACAAATTTGTACAAACAAACATAACTCTATTTATCAAACTTGTACCATTCATCAGACACCCCTATTATTGCAGAGGGGTATGATAATGCTGATTCAACGCTGGTCTGCCGCCGAGGCAATGAGTACTGGTTGAACGATTCGAACCCGAACCTGAGCCTGAGCCTGAACCAGATCCCCTTTTAGAGGGCATTGGATTGTCCTTGATCGCCTGTATCTTCACCAAATCATCCACTACCTCTTTCATGGAAGGGCGGGATTTGGGGTCTGGTTCGAGGCATTTGAGTGTAACCTGTGCAGCTTGCAACATTGCCTTGGACGAGTATTGCCCTTCCATTCTAGCATCCATGATGTTCTTCATCTTCCTCTTTTGCGATAGGGTCGGTCTCAGCCAATCCACTAGGTTCTGCCGCCCGTTAGGTCGGTGCTTGTCCATAGCTCTCAGCCCTGTCATTAACTCCAACAACACCACTCCAAAACCGTACACATCGCTCTTCACGTACAAATGACCTAAAACAAATTGAGTAGCCAAAGGTTTAACCAACACTACTTCGTAACAGTCATCGTTCAGCATAGACAGAGGATTCGGACTGATGATTCATACTTGTTATAATGTACCTGTGGCAATGTACTCAGGGGCAACATAACCGTATGTTCCCATGATTCTTGTCGTCACGTGAGATGCACCACCTGCAGGGCCTATCTTTGCCAACCCGAAATCTGAAATTTTTGCATTGTAGCTCTGGAGTTTGAAATTTGAGGTTAGCAGTAGTGTTAAGAGAATGAATAACTGAATAAAGGAATTGGATCGACCAAGTCAAAGACGAACCATGTCAAGCAGTATATTGGAGGCCTTGAAGTCGCGGTAGATGACCTGCTTATCGGATGCGTGTAAGAATGCTAGGCCGCGAGCTGCTCCAATGGCTATTCTGAGTCTAAGATCCCAAGGTAGTGGCTCAACCATAGCATTCCCTTCAATAGGCGAGAAAGTGTTAGAGAAAATGTGTCTTCAGTTTATGATCAACCTAGTTAGTATATAGCGTTTCCCCCTTACTTCGGAAGAGATGATTCTCCAAGCTTCCCTTTTGGACGAATTCATAGACGAGAAGCAGTTCTTTATCCTCCCAACAGTATCCCAACAGCTTAACCAAGTTTGGATGCGATAGCCTTCCTAAAAAATTTATCTCTGACTGCATTACAATCCAAGAAAGAAGTGACATTAAGAAAACAAAGAAAATTGTAAATGAAACAAAAAGGAGGAAAGAATCAATAATATGCTTATGGATAATAAACATGAATTAAACTATTAGGTTAGTAAATAGTAACATATTGGTCTTCCGACTTTAATTCTTTACTAGATAATAATTGAAATTTAGATTATTAATGTAATTTTTTTTTTGTAGTACATCTTGTTTAGGTCCTCTCTACATATTATTAGCTATCTAGTGATGCCTCATTGGATTGCTAATTTGTTAAATATACTTACTATTTTTTTTATAATGATGATATTTGATCTCAAAATTCAAATCTAGGTTGTAAATGATGTCGTCATTCTTAAATTATTATTAGTCCAACTTCAAAATTTCAAATTTACCTTCTAAGGTAATTCAAACTAGACGTGAAATCTACCCAACTCCAACTTGACCGTCTCCGCATTTCAACTTACATTTGACTTGGTCTTCATCAGTAATTTGGATGAGTTATCTAAATAATTTGAACAGAAAAATAAAGGGATGGAGTATTACGTCAATTAGTATAAACCGGATCACAAAAGTTAACTTCTATCATCTTTATAAAAAAAACTTTAATTGACAAATTCTCTAACAACATAAAAAATTGAGTGATTGACCTAGTAGTACTCCTAAAGTTCATGACCCTCTCTGTAATTAAACTCCATAAATCTGTGTCTTGTCTAGGACTGTTAATGAACCAAGCCGCTCATGAACGGCTCGGCGTCCGACTCGAAAAAAACTCGATTCGTCTTAATCAAGCCGGTTCGCGAACAAGCTCGTTAACTAAACGAGCCGAACACGAGCCATACCATGTTCAGCTCGAAAGCTCGTGAACAAGCTCATTTAACATTTTGGCATAAGAAAGGATCAGAATTCATGGATTTTATGTATTGAAATTGGGATAAATATTGTGTTTTATTTTGCTAGACTTACTACAGGTTTGAATGTAATTTTGTGCCCAGTTCTAGGTCAATCTTGAGTTATTATGAACATTTTTTATGAGCTTAACTCGATTTTGGGCTCGTTAACCTTATTTAACGAGCCGAGCTCGAGCTTTCCTTTTCATAAACGAGTCAAGCTCGAGCTTGCATATTATAGCTCGTGACGAACACGAGCCGAGTTCGAGCTTGGAAATATATTAACGAACCGAACCCGAACTATGACAAAACTCGACTCGGCGCAGCTCATTAACAGCCCTAGACTTGTCACAAATGGCAAAAATGTGTATGTACTATGTAGCCGTCCACACACGGCTTGGTAAACAAATAATAGCATGTAGGCCCCCATCATATATCACAATCGTTGAACTCATTCCCCATTTCACACCAAGTTTTTTTTTTCCCCCATAATTTCACACCAAGCTTTACTTCCGGCCTAATCTACCAAATTCCATTCTCTCTCTTTTTTTTTTTTTTTTTTGGTATAAAATACCATTCTCAAACATGAAAACCATAACAGAATGATCATCGATTATGAAATTCCAGTAATAATCACTGACAGATCGAAATCAGTAGAGGAAGAAGGAATTAGTAAAATTAGCTGTAACTTGTAAGTAGAGTGGTACCTGCCACTCCTCGAAGCCCTGTACACTTTCGTCGTTCAATTTCTTGATGGCGACGGCGATGCCAGTCCCGGGCTTACACGGCGCCAGAGTCCTCTCGTCGACCCATCCTCTGTAGACCTTCCCGAACCCGCCTTCCCCGAGCAGTGTGTCGGATTTGAAGTTCTTGGTCGCCGACTTCAGATCGCTGAAGGCGAACTCCTTCAACCTCGGGGACTCCAGAATCCGGCCGCCCTCGACCGGCGGCGGGAGGGGGTCGCTCTCGTCGCCGGTGGAGGCAGTGGTGCCGGATAACAACTGGCTTCCGGCCGCTTCCGTACTGGTGGCGGTGGTGGTGGGTTGGGGTGTGGAGGAAGAGTAATTGGCATCGGAGGAGGTGAAAGTGGTGGGGGTGATGTTGGAAGAGTGGAAGCAAGAGAACCATGAGGTCAGGCAATTCCCCATGGTTTCCTGTTGTTGGAGGTGGAGATACCAGGACGACGACGACCATTTTTTCCCCCTTTCTAATTTGCTGGAAATCAGACTCCCTTCAGTATGCTAGTTGCTTGCTAGTGGGCTTTAGCTTTGTAGTTTGTACAAAGCTCCACAGGCTGGATGACTTTTTAGTCATAAATTAATTATTTTCTATAAACTTATTTACTGATTTATTTTTCTTTGTTTTGGTGCTTTTTCCACGATATTTCTTATTTTTTGTTTTTTCCTTATGAAATTCAATGTTTTATTGTTTGTTACTTGGTTTGCTTTGACTAATCAAAGGATACAAGAAAAGTATGCATGTGGATCAAAATTACACTAATGCTTGCAGGTGGTTTAGAAGTATTTATAAAAGGGTTAGACCATCTTCATTCCTAATTTTTAGCAATTCTTAAAGTGAAGTGGAGGCAAAATTGTAGCAATTATTAGCTGATGGAGGAGTTATTGCTATTTAGCAAGATTTCTAATTTGGAAAGTACTCTAGCCATTTCACATGTGTAATCGTTTTATTTTTTATTTTCTTAGTTAGACCATCTCTTCAATTGTAAAGTGTTTGGTATATTCAAATAGCAGGTGGGACCCACATTAGAAATCTCCTAACTAAACCAGTTTTCTTTAGCTGGGTACCCATTACACTCTATTTGGATGTGAAGGTTAATTAGTTGGTTTCATATAATTTTTTATTAGTAAATGCGACATTTGGTCACTGAGAAATGAGAGTGTGTTCACATAGGGAATATCACTAGAGGTTAACACCCCAAAAAGTATCATCCAGATTCCAGGAGGAAACAAACAGAGTAGGCAGAAGGAAAAAGAGAATAGGATATAAATAAACTTAAAAGCTTACAACCCTCCTAATCCATCACGTAACTACCCGTTCAGGGTTCGGACCGGAACCGGAACCTCTTCTCGGAAGCATTGGTTTGTCCTTGATCGCCTGTATCTTTACCAAATCCTCCACTATTTCTTTCATGGAAGGGCGGGCTTTACGGTCTGGTTCTAGGCATTTGAGTACAACCCGTGCTGCATGCAACATTGCCTTGCACGAGTATTGCCCTTCCATTCTAGCATCCATGATGTTCTTCAGCCTTCTCTTCCGCAATAGGGTTGGCCTCTTCCGCGATAGGGTCGGTCTCAGCCAATCGACTAGGTTATGCTGCTCGTCTCGCCGTTTCGAGTCCACGGCTCTCAATCCCGTCATTAGCTCCAGCAGTATCACTCCGAAGCTATACACGTCGCTCTTTGCATACAAATAACCTAAAACATCACGAATGATGTACGTTCAGTTAGCAAAGCACTACTTCGTAGTATGCGTGTGGTTCCTTGGAGACAAGTACATGGAAATGCACGGATGATTCTAATGCTTGTTACAGTGTACCTGTTGCAATGTACTCAGGAGCAGTGTACTCCGGTGTTCCCATGACATCGCTCGTCCCACGCGGTTCACCATTTGTGGGGTCTAACTTCACCATCTCAATATCATAAATCTTTGCATTGTAATTCTGAAAATTGGAGGTTTCTATGTAAATTAGCAATGCTATGAGAATGAATGACTAAAAGAATGAACGAACGAGTGATAAATGAGTCGATCGAGTGAAGAACTAACATTGTCGAGTAGAATACTGGAGGTCTTGAAGTCGTGGCAGATGACCTGCTCATCGGATGTGTGTAAGAAAGCTAGGGCACGAGCTGCCCCAGTAGCTATCTTGAGTCTTAGGTCCCAAGGCAGTGGCTTATCCGTAGCATTCTCTACAATAAAGCCAGAAAATTGCAACAACATTATGGCATGTGCCTCAAATTTTATGATCAATCTTGTTATATGTGTTGTTCTAGTTTCCCCCCTTACTTCTGAAGAGTTGATTCTTCAAGCTTCCCTTTTGGACGAATTCATACACTAGATAAAGCTGTTTATACTCCCAACAGTATCCCAACAACTTGACCAAGTTTGGATGCGATAGCCTGCCCAAAAAGTTAAGCTTTGACTGCATTTTACATCCCTAAAAAAGAAGAGACGAAGAATAAATGTCAAAACAATGGACTCGAAAAGGAAAGAAATTCACATGGTACGTACTCATGAATAATAGAAGAATGAAACTTTTGTGTCAATAACAACTAGTGCACTCAAGTTTGTGAGTTTATGAAATAACTATCAAATATTTGGACTAGTTAACGTAATTGTTTATCCCTTTCATTTATATTTAATATCCTCTCCATATTAGCTATACCGCCTATACAGCCTTACTCAAATCATCTATAATATAAATTCTAATTTCTTTTAAGAGAATAATAATTGGCCACAAAATTTGAATCTAGAATTTAGTGAATGTTATTGCGTCCATATTACAATTAACCCAACCTCTTGCGATTCTATCTAATGCCTTCTAGTTAGTTTAGAGGATTGGGCCGACTCAAACAAAATCTGAATTCTTCCCAACTCCGATCGGCCCTCCAATTTCAAACTTATCTTTGTCATACCAACTTATGTTGACTTTATTTCCATTAGTTATTAGATGAGTGATCAATCTAAGCTAGATTATTTGGACATACAATCTAGCAGAAACTAATGGATTAATTACTATGTTAAATTAATTACTTTCTCTAAAAAGACAACAACAAAAAAAAATGGAGTGATTAACCTTATTGGTGAAAATAGCTCTACAACCTTTCTTTATGACGAAGAAACCCTATTTCGTAACTTTGGAGTTGCTCGACCTTTGGTCAGGGTGTTTAATGGATGATAAGGGTGCTATCAGAAAAGGAACACAAGCATATCGTTGAGGAGATTTAAAGCTGGGAGTAAAATAATCTTATCGCACTAGCTACAAACATTTTTCATGGATAACCTTTTTTTTGTCACGTTTATGAGCCCGTCAATTCAAAGCTGGGAGTAAAATAATAGCATGTGGCGCCCATCACAACCATTCCCATTTCCCACCAAGCTTTACTTTCTGCCTAAGCTATCAAATTGCATTCTCGAGCAATCAAAACCAGCCGAGCTTGAGCTAAGCCTTGTTCGGCTCGCGAAGCTCATGAGATAGCTCGACTCGATGGCTTGTTGAGCTCAACTTGTGAGCTGACTCATTTAGAGCTCATAAGATGTCTTAACATTATGGTTAGAGAGGCAACACATCTACCAACTTATCAACAAATCGATCTGTTATGCTTTGAATTTTGATAATTTGTAGGTTTGTTAAACTATATATTTCACTCTATATGGTGTTGAGATATTAAGTATGTGAGCAAATATGCAAATGAGTCTTTTAATTATGAAACGAAAATATGTTTCATAGATTGATTCGATACTATAAATAACAAGATTTGGACAAGTTAATATATATTAACTAAATAGTTTGATACTAAAAGGTAGAACATGAGATTAGTTAATTTTGAACGTTTGACTATTATTATTTTCCTACAGTACATCTATCACATTTATCATACATAACATACAAACCGAATCAAGATTTTTGTAAACAAGCCTAGCTCGAGTTCGAATCGACCCGGCTCGTTAAAAATGAGCTCGAGTTCGACTCGATTACTAACAAGTCAAAGTAAAACTCAATTCGAATCGGCTCATTAGCAGCCCTACTCGTAGCCTTCCTAAAACCACCAATAATGTCGCTATGCGCGAACACAGGTCGTAGCGAAATTCACCATAGTTTCTTGTTGGGATTTCCTCAAAATCGTACGTACGTGTTGCCACCGTCGTCCCACTCCCCACCTATTCCCTTGTTGGGTGAGGTTCTATATATTCTTCGGAGCTTCCAAAAAAGGGATGTTTACACACAGACGCAGCAGAAATAGGGACCGGCAAAGAAGGCGGCAAGCATATGATGATGACTGAGACAAGAAAAAGAAGTCATGGTGTATCGGTGTACTAGTTTTATCTATTCTTCAGTAGCATTCCCAACGAGCGGAGTAGTACACCAAGTCAAAATGGAATTCAAATTGCCGGTTCGCATCATTTGAGTTTTACACAATCCGTTCACACACGTCAATGGAATTGGAGTAAACAATAATAAATAGCAGCATGTAGGGCCGCATCATAAATATGTAATCCAAGCCATTGTCCCCCCATTCCCATTTCCCACCAAGCTTTACTTTCTTCTCCCAAATCTATCAAATCCCATTCTTCAAACGTCGTACACGTCGGAATCCAGTCCCAAATCGATCATTTTCCGGAATTCCAGTAATAGACAGCAACGGATTTTGAAATCAACAGAGAGAAAGGAAAAAAAATAGTAACAGATTAGCGCCTTGTAATAAGCCCGTGGCCGTCAAGAAATTGAACGACGAAAGTATTCACCTGCGCTTCAAGCACTGGCAGAAAGCCAGAAAGTATATATTAATTGCTACTACGAGCTCTTGGCGTGCTTAATCACAAAATTGATCCATGTGGTCACCGTTTTAGTTATGTAAGTACTTGTTGATACATTTCAAACCTAGTGCAAAACCAACAAGATAAAACTATACTTCGATTACAAAATCCTATTTTAGAAGGAACTAGCGTACTCATCGCTGCGATTCGAATAAAGGACTTTCATATTAAATCAACGAGGCTTTTTTCATATACAAAGAAACGTAATTGCGGATGTCGGTCGATTTTGGTTCATTCATATGGACTCAAACTAGAAAGAATGAGGATTATAATCATATCAAACGCGCATTTTCTCTAATTCAATTGTAGGTCTCAAGATTCAAACTTATGATGTAGTGAATGTTCTCACATCCCACATTACCACTACGTCAACTCCTTTATATTTGTAGGAATCTTTTTCTTTATACCTTCTGCACAAAAGAGCTGAGCAACGTGATCGATTGCCTGATTGGATTGAGAAATTTCCCGGCGTTCGCCATCTGCTGTTGTTGTTGTTCTTCTTCTTCAACGGTGGCCACGCTTTCATTTCTTCGCCGACGGCACCGGCGTCAGTGAGACTTTTTAAAAGGGAGGACGGCTAAAGCAGACGACGGTTTTCGAGGCTACGAATTAAAATTTGGCAGAGAAACGATGCCGGTCCATAAACTTAAAGGTTTGTCAAACCGGTTAAAGTCGTTAAACCATTCAATCAGGTAGTTTGAGATTTAATGGTTTGATCGAGATTCAATTCGTTTGAACCATATTATATATTTTCTAAATATATATACAAATAAGGTAATAATTTAAAATTTTAATAACTGAAATGAAATTTCTTTCACATGTATATATTAGAAACTCACCTCTCATTAAAAAAACTTACCTAATCCCCATTACCCTCCAACTATCCTCTTTTCTCTCCCCCCGTCCTCCCTTCCCTCGGCCTTTCTAGTGGTCAGGACTCGAGCCACTAATTTTTTGGAGACCGTTTTGTAGACCAACTCATAGCGAGTGCGACTAGTCGATCTGTAGAAGTTTAACAACCTTGGTTAAAAGCACTCGTATCGTTGCGCCTCTTTCTATGAAAAGTTCCTGTATATGTTTATTTGCTTTTTTTATACTAGTTTAGTATCAACGTTCATACTAAGACAAAACTAGAAAAATAATATGAGAAATAGTTTGACATGACCAGTTATGAGAAATTGAGACAAAAAGATATGCGAATAACATTGAAAAATAGATTTTTGGGATGCGTTTTCTGAATTAGAGAGGGAAAATGTAGAAAGTAGGTCTAGTAAGATTTAACACATAATGAAATTATTCATACAATTGATACGATCCTACAAAAAAGAGCAATGAAGTAACTTAAAATGATTTCACTTATTTCAACGGTTTTACATTGTGTTGTCAACTCTTATTGCTACAATAACATATGAAAACATAACTTATCTTTTTTCGTATATATATTCACAGATAAAAATAGAAAATAGAAACTGAAAAATTAAATAAAGTAGCGTTTAAATATTATTTTTATAGATTGACGCAAATCAACTCTATTCTTGATTCAATAGTAGGATGCTATGACAAAACAAACCATTTCAGAGATTGAAAATAATAAGGTATAAGGATAAGAAGATTTTACATAAAACATAATTGGTTTGACCAATAGGTGGTTTAATGCATTGAAGTAATCTTCTCCGCAAAGAATCATCCACTAAGCAAACAATGCACTTATTCGATCTTCAAGCCTTGAATATAAGTACAGATATTTATCACTCTCTAATTATATACACTTTTCAATTTAATGTGCATTCATACTCTATGTAATTTAGGGTAGATGAGAGTTATTTTGAAATCACAAGAAAGTGTGGTTGACTCTGATTAATCTCCTTCTCAAACAAAAATAAGTTTCATACCGATATGACAATCCACAATTACTCTTATAGATTTAAAATAAATCCATTACTATTAGTTATTTGACATCATGAAATTACTATTTGCCATCTTACACGTCATAAATGAATTCAAATAAGTCAAAGCAGGATTTAAGGGTTGATCCCATTAAAATTCAAGGGTCCAATGCATAATCCTTGCTTATTTACCACAATTCACGAGCTGGATTTCTCCTTTTAGAAAAAGAAATCCAAAAGTTTTATCAATTTTTACAAGACACACACGCGAAGTTGAGTCCAAAACTCCAAATTAAATTAGGAGAATGTAAGAAATAGATTGCTAATGAATCAACAATAATGAGCAACTCTTGGATGCTTATTACAGAAATGAAATTGCAGCTTTTTGTGACAAGTGATAGAAAGAAGCTCATGATCTGCTTTCTTTTGGCTGCTGATGGGGTCTTTTGACTCATATTGTTATGTTGCTCGCTTTTGAGAGCTAAGATGTCTGATTGCTTAACATTTTTTTCTTTAATTCATGTTTGGTGCTGCTTTTGTTCTTAGCGCCATCTCTGCTTTCTTTTTGGTTGAACTTTGTAAACATTTTCTTTTTTCCTTAATAAAATTATATCATCTATATATAAAAAGAATCCTACCTCTATACGTACTAGTCTACTATTTATAAATTAGGAGAGAGAGAAATTACCCAAAAAAAATCGAGATACACAAACTCTCGTTCGCTGACCTGATTTCTCTATGCACAGTCCGTCACAATTCACCGTAGTCTCCTCTACCGTCTGGCCGTCTCCTCTATCGTTCGGCCAGTCTCCTCTTTGGAATCCTCTTCTTCATCTGCTCTGAGCGTCTATAGGTATGCCTGTTACATTTTGAACCCTCCAATTGCATGAAATTTAGGATTGTACAATGAGTATGAAATTTTCTTTCAATCTAGTATTTTGGGTTCGAAATAACTGTAATTCTTTGCTAAACCTGTTTTTTATTCCTTCCATTTAGATAGTAATTGGAAAACACATCTTCAATCCCTCCTTTGGAAGAGGAGCTTGCTTGTCTTAAGAAGACATTGAAACTAGAATCAGCAGGGAAGGAAGACCTCAGTGAAGCACTCAAGCTTGCAATGGAGAGTCTGTCAATTTTTTAGTTAGTCTCAAATTAGGAGAATCATAAACTGGAATCCCAAATTGCTATGTTGAATGGTGAAATTGAAACTGAGAAGATATAAAAAAAAGCTTTGGAGATTGCTCTGACCGCAACAAAAGAGAAGACCAGAGAGGTGAAATTAAAAAAGGACAGAGAATTCTATTGAGAATGAAGAGAAAACATCAAAGTTGGGAGAACGACTTACTGATATGGAGGGCCTCTTTGCGACTAAGGATCGTGATTTTCAAAAGCTTCTCAAGTTATCTTATGTAAATGGCAAGGTTGAAGCTAATTTACAACATGAAATTTCTGTGTTGAGGAGCAAGAACGAGGCTTTGCAATCAATGAATGCTCAATTTTCTAAGATGTTTGAAGAAGCGACTATCACTTCAAAGGGAAAAGAAGCAACGATTGCAATACATAAGGTTGAAAGAGTAGCCCTTGAAAGTCAAGTGAAGAACTGACAAAAAGAATGAAAATAGCAGTTGAAAGAACCAAGGAGTTGGAAGAGAAAGTGACAGATCATAATGAAGAGATCAAATATTCAAAAAGGAAGAAAGATGAAGAGGTTACAGAGTTGGTGGATGGCCTTGAGACAATAATCATGGTGTGGAAGACGAAGCAGCTGGAAATGAATGCTTGAAACTGGTGAATGGATGACGGAAGACAACATTTTAATTTCTTGTGTTGCAAAAGAATGGTGATATATTTTGTGCTGCAAAAGAATGATCCTGTTTTTAAGTTTTTCCTTGTGTATTTGCTTATTTATTCATGTTTCTAATGAATGCTTGAAACGGGTGAACGGATGACGGAAGACAACTTTTAATTTCTTGTGTTGCAAAAGAAAGGTGATGTATTTTGTGCTGCAAAAGAATGGTCATATTTCTGTTTTTAGGTTTTTTTCTTGTGTAGTTGCTTATTCATTCATGTTTTCAAGAGGCAACGAACTTGGAACATTTGATAATGCTTCCTATGTTGGAAACAGAAGGTTGAATTGGACTAAATAGTGATTTCGACTGTTTCTCCAACTATTATTTGCCAATACTGTGACAAACCCGAACATTCAGTGAGACAGTTCTTTCGACTGTTTCCCCAAGTCCGCCAATCATTTCATCAGACCCGCAATGGGCACATTAATTATACATCTACTAGGGCCCTTATCCATCATCTGGGTTATGGCTTGTGGACTCAGCAGCCTCACATAATGTCACTTCTAATCTGGACCACCTCTCTATTTATTCAGATTATTCAGGCCCGGATGAGATCCTAGTTGGTGATGGATCAGGTTTGGCTATGTCCCATATATATTGGCTCCTTTGCTGTTTCTATTGGTTCTCGCTCATTAAATTTGCAAGACATTTTATCTATTCCCAGCATTAAGCTACATCTCATCTCTGTCACTAAATTATGTCAAATTAATTTGGTGTTTGTGGAATTTTTTGCCACTCATTTATTATGAACGATCTTCGCACGGGGGCGCATCTACTTAGGAGGGGGGGGGGGGGACGGTGATGTCTACAAGCTTCCTTGTAAGGTGGAGCATGTACGAATGGCCTTGATGACAACTCGCACATTTGCCTCCTTCTGGCACGCTCGTCTTGGTCATCCTTCCCACCAATCTCTTATTAGCCTTATTCGGTCCAACTCTCTTCCACTTACTTCAAAAGTCACTTGTTCTGCTTGTGATGCTTGTCTTTTTAATAAGAGCCATAAACTCCCATTTTTTGTTTCTTCTTTATCAAGTGAACGACCTTTTGATTTGTTATATACTGATGTTTGGGGCCCTGCTCCAGTATCTTCTATCGATGGATATCGTTATTATTTGATTATTATTGAGCATTTTACTCGATATACCTGGTGTTATCCTCTTCGCCACAAATTTGATGTTCTTCAAGTCTTTCTTAATTTTTGGAAAATGGTTGAAAATTATTTTTTCACCACTATTCGTCGACTTTACACGAATGGTGTGTGGGGGGGGGGGGGGATTCCAAAAACTACGCTCTACTCTTCTTAATAACGACATCAATCATCTCCTTACCCCACCCCACACACCTAAACACAATGGCCTTGGAGAACGAAAACAACGTCATTTGGTTGAAATTGGTCCGACCCTTCTTCATCATGCTAAACTTCCTACTTCTTTTTGGTCGTTTGCTTTTTCCACCGCTATCTATCTCATCAATCGCCTTCCCTCCTCCGCTCTCCGTGGTAACATTCCTTACACCCTTCTTATCAACTTATCTCATAATTAGCATAAACTTCACATTTTTTGTTGTCTTTTCTATCCTTGGCTCCATCCATACATACTCTGCTCATAAACTTGCCCCCCGTTCTAGCCCCTGTCTTTTTCTCGGATATTGCCCGCAACGTAGTGCCTATCATTGCTTTGATCCCACCACTGACCGTCTCTTCCTATCTCGCCATGTCACTTTTCTTGAGAGTGGTTTTCCAAGTTATACTGATTCACGTCCCACCGAGCCTCTCTCGGTGGTTTCCTGGCTACACGATGATTCACCCACTATCCTCCACTTGTCGGGACATTCTACACCACCTCCGTCCTTGCCAGGGCCATCCCAGGCCCTCTTCCCTTTAATCGTCTCGCAGCTTGTGCGAAATCAATCACCAACTCGGCCGCTCTCTCCACCGGCCTCCACAGTAGCGCCACCTGGTGACCAATTAGTCACTCCTCCGTACGACCCCCAGCCCATCACCAATCCTCCTCCTCTCATTTGCACCCATATTATGCGAACTCGGGCCCAGGATGGAATTTTCCATCCCAAGAAACGCCTTTTTTACACCACTCTCGTCTCTGGGCCGCCCCCATTAGCTCCTGTGAGTGTTAAAGAAGCCCTACGTTATGCTGAATGGGTCGATGCACTCAAGGCTGAAAATACTGCTCTCATGGCCAATCATACATGGGACTTGGTTACTCGTCTTCCCCATTATAATGTTCTCGGTAATTGATGGATTTTTCGTATTAACTATCTCTCTGATGGCTCTATTGAACGCTTCAAGACACGACGAGTGGCCAAAGGCTATCATCAGCGTCCTGGGCTCGACTTCACTAATACTTTTAGTCTGATCGTCAAACCGGTCTTCATACTGTTTTCACCTAGGCTCTCTCTCATGGTTGGTCTATCTCGCAGTTTGATGTTAATAATGCGTTTCTCCAAGGTCATTTACATGAAGAGGTGTGTATGGTTCAACCCCCAGGTTTCGTCGATCCTGACCACCCCGGCCATGTTTGTCGCCTTCATCGGGAACACTATAGGCTCCATCAAGCTCCGCGTGCATGGTACAACGCCTTAAGTCAGTTTCTTCTCGAGTTTAGATTCATCAAGACCCATTTGGATGCCTCTCTGTTTGTCTATTCTTGTGGTCCAGTCCATCTCTACTTTCTGGTCTACGTTGATGATCTTCTACTCACTGCAATGATCCTACCACTCTCCATCTCTTTCAAGAGGCTCTCTTTGGTCGATTTTCTCTCAAAGCACTCGGTGATGTTAATTACTTCCTCGGCGTCAAAGTCATCCCCACCGCCACTGGTTACATCCTTTCTCAACATAAGTACATTGTGGATGTTCTGAATCGTTTTTTCATGCTCCACGCCAAGCTTGTTGACACGCCTAAGACTGCCTCCACACTGCCAGGCTTTAGGTACTCTTTTGTACCTCGTCTATACACGGCCGAACATCACCTACTCTGTCATTAAGCTCTATCAGTATACGCATGCACAACGGCTTCTTCTCTATGGTCTCCGGCACTATCACATATGGTCTCTTTTTGTGTTTGCTGACTCTGATTGGGTTGGAAATCAGGACGACCAATCTTCTACTTTCGGCTATCTTATCTACTTTGGCTCCACTCTTGTTTCCTGGTGCTCTCACAAATAACGAACTGTAGCCCGCTCCAGCACTGAAGCTGAATACCGTGTTATTGCTCATGCCACTACGGAACTGGAATGGCTTCAAAATCTTCTCCATGAGCTCCATCAACCACTACTTTCCGCTCCTTATCTCTACTCCAACAATCTAGGGGCCACCTACTTCAGCTCCAACCCCGTTTTTCACTCTCGTATGAAGTATCTCGCATTAGACTACCACTTCATATGACAACTTGTCCAGGATGGTCAGCTACATGAGTCATACATCCCTACCTCCCACCAACTCGCTGATGCCCTTAACAAGCCTTTACCGGCGGCTTGATATCTTCTTTTGCAGTCCAAGATCGGATCGTTGATACCCCCTCCGTCTTGCGGAGGCGTATTAGAGAAACTAAATAAAAGTATTTTTATTTTTGTTTCTTTATTCCTTTATGTTCCTATTCTAGAGGAACGTGTCTAACTGGGAAACATTCAGTTGTTGGAAATACTCCCTTGTACATGTATATTTACGTTGTCTCTCAAACAATGGAAATTCTATTGGTTTTCCTCACAACAACATTCTATTCTATAGTCTTTAAACAATCACGACATCTTGTTACTACTCTGTATATTCTCTTACCGAGCTAACCTACTAGTTAACAAACCCATTTTCGATATAGAGCAAATCTATCGATGCAGAAGTTCAAGTTTCCAGTAGTTATAGTAGTAACCATATCCCACCTTCTGACGTTACAACAATGTTGCCATGCGCATGCCCCTCAATATCATCCTCCATCACCCACTTCGAAACGGTGTCGTCCCGATGAGAGTGATGCACTGGTCCAGTTCAAGAACTTCTTCACTATCATCGGAGATGGCCATGATAGGACGACATCGTGGAAGGGAGGAGTGGATTGTTGCTAATGGGAAGGTGTTACTTGTAACCCCTTAACTGGTCATGTCACGGGCCTCGACCTTAGTTGTGAGCAAGTAGCCGACCTACCTTACCATATTCCTCAATATAGCTTACTTCTGGACTCTATTTCCTACACGGCTAAGTGTCATCGACTTCAGGGAACTCTACAAGCAAACAACTCCATTGCCCACTTGAGATTCCTTCGAAGCCTCAATCTAGCACACAATGACATCCATGGCTCCATAATTTCATCTTCCTTCACCAAGTTAACAAGCCTTAGTCATCTCGACCTCTCCAACACTCGGCTTGCAGGTCGAATCCCATCAGGGTTCAGCCATCTTGACAAACTTGTGTTGCTTGATCTTCCTTTAACCATGTCTCTTTTGGAAAAGCTGAAGATTACTCTAAGTTGCTAGCAAACGCCACAAAACTAAGTGAGTTGTGGCTTCAGAGAGTGAATATGTCAGATATAAAACCTTCCTCCTTCTCCAACTTATCACGCTACTTGAAATATCTTGATTTCTCCAGTTGTGGATTAGTTGGAAGTTTCCAGAGACCGTCCTCCGCTTGCCAAATTCGGAATTGATATGTCTCAAACTTAACCAAGAGCTCTTGGTTCAATTTCCACAATCAAATTGTTCAGCGGCCCACCTCAAGGTATTAGACATTTCCATGACTAATTGTTCTGGACAAATCTTGCCCAATTCAACCGGGAATCTCAAGTCCTTGAGCGTTTTGAGTCTAGCTATGACTAGGACAAGTCCCATCTTCTTTTTGGAACCTCACCTCGTTAACATATATGAACCTGTCATTCAACAAGTTTTCAGGGAGTTTTTCTCATACGCTTTCTAATCTAGTTCAACTAGAAATTTTAGATATCAACGATAATAGCTTTTTTTATCGTTTCCTGTGATTTCGGGTAATCTTACCCAAGGAATAATAGATTTTTCTATACATAGTAACCTTTTTAGTGGATATATTACAAACTTCAATGGTTGGATTGTGCACGTAATCAGTTTGTTGATCCACTTCTAAGCGAGGTAGACAATATTAGCTTAAATAATTTAAATTTGGTCAACTTGTGTCATAACCGTATAAATGGAACTATTACATCTTGGTTGATAGCCCTTCCATCCTTGGAAATATTGAGCCTTTTTTATAACCAGCTAACTGGGGAAACCCCAAAATTCCAATCGCGTTCCTTAGTAGCTATTTTCCTGGGTTACAATCAATTACATGGCCTTGTACCAAACTCAATCTTCCAGAATAGAAATATCTCCAGGATGGGCCTCAATTCAAACAAGTTGATCAGGAGTATAACGTACCACATTTGTCACCTCACTTCCCTTCGAGTTATTAATTTGTCAAACGACACCGTCGGTGACACCATCCTAGAGTGTTTGGTCAATCTTACGCGGTTGACAATCTTGAGCCTGAGACAAATAACTTTCATGGTCCAGTTCCATCAATATTTGGTCATATGAGCAACCTGACATTGCTATACTTGAATGGGAACACACTAGAAAGGCCATTACCACAATCCCTAGAGGCATGCAAGATGCTGGAGGATTGTGTGAGATATCATTATCCAAGAAGTGTGAAGGTGATGACGATGATGATCATGAGGTTTTTTAACCTGAATTCGAATCCGATGGAGCATTGTTTGACTGGGTTTTCGCAGGGATTGGATACGCATGCGGACTAGTAATTGGGATATCGATGGCCTACATTATGTTCACTATTGGAAAGCCACAATGATTGTTGGAGATGGTGGAGAATTGGACTTGGCAACACCATACTAGACGATGGAGGCGGCCAATAAGCTTTTAAGTGTAGTCAACCATCTGAAGTTGGTTTTGCTTTGTCAGTTTTTGTTTTCTTCCCCTGTTTTGTTTATGAGCACTTCTACTATGCTATAAAGTATGGGTGCTTTAATGTACAACTCGGAGTTGTACCATAACGTTATATGTATAAGTTTAGGTTGTACCATAAAGGAATTTGTACATTTATGTTATGGTACAACTTTACAACTTAAAGTTGTACCATCACATAAATGTACAAGTTCAAGTTGTACCATGAAAGAATTTGTACAAAATAGTATAGGTACAATCTAAAGTTGTACCATAACATTAAAGGTATAACTTCAAGTTATACCATAAAATTAAAAAACCTATAGCACCAATGTTATCGACATTGATAAACTGATCTTATGGCTCCAACCACCGGAGAAGATCTTCTTTTATCTTTTTATTTTGCCAAGCTTTTTATTAGTAAAAATCGAGCTACCAATTGAACGACAGTTGGCCCGGGTAAAGATCTCGTTCCCGCGCCCCACAAATAGGTCCCGCCGACGGCTATGCCGTGCACTCTTCTTGCGAGACGGAGAGAGTGAGTATCCAAAATATCTTCAGATTCACAATATCTTGAATCTTACACAAATGTGCTTCTGCCTTGTGTTGGAATGAACAAACCAACATCTGCAATAGAGAACTCCAATGGCGATTCTCCCCATCGATCAGTTCTCGGTTCTGAAACCCACCAGAATTCAAACCAGCTTCTTCAGTTCAAGCAACAACACCTCAAGGTGAAGGAAACCAACTCTCGATGCCTTTCTTTTATCTGAGTTACCATATCTAAAAACAAATCTATTTTACGATTGAATCTCTTTGAATTAGGTGGAAGCGGCAGAGAATCTCCACAACCGTGATCAGGAGCTGTGGTAACCAAAGTGCGGCAGGGACGGAGAAGAATCACTACGAGCTGTTGGGGGTTTCTGTCGATTCGAGTTCCCAGCAGATCAAAGATGCTTACAGGAAGTTGCAGAAGATCTACCATCCTGATATTGTTGGCCAAAAGGTTAGCCTGTAAGTCTTTGTCAATCGATTTCCTCCCTTAGATTGAACAACTTGAAGAAAACGATTCCATTTTTTTATGGTTGTTAGGGCCATGAGTTCACATTGAGGCTGAATCAGGCTTACACGGTGCTGATGAAGGAGGATCTGAGGAGACAATATGATACGTCGATTGGAGAGTTCAGGATTGGGTTCCAGAGAACTGGTCGTGATGTTGAGAGTTGCAGCTCGTGGAATGGGCCGTTGAGACCCCATACTTTGTTCGTCGATGAAACTGCATGCATCTTTTCAATCACAGGATAAAAAGAGTGGAAGCATCCATGCTTTCAAGCTTTTTAAGATCTTGATGAGAAATGAGATTTGCAGGGTGTGGGGAATGTGCTTATCACGCGAGCAACACGTTTGAAATGGATGAGGCACTTGGATGTGCGAGAGTGAAAGTGCAGTACGGAGATGATGCAGAAAAGATTGAGGTACAAGTAACCTGATCTATTGAAAGAGAGTTGAGTGATGGCAGGGAAACTAGAAGGTAATTTAGTGACCTTTGCTCAGGTCTCAGTTGATTCGTGTCCTGTGAACTGCATCCACTGGATTGATAGCGAAGACTTGGGGTTGCTCGAGTCATTGATTCGACCTAAACCGAAGGAAGGGTTTGGTGTGTTTGGACAAGGTTGGGAGAGACCAGCAAATGTTTTCAAAGCAACTGAGACATTTAAAAAGCAGGTGGCAAAGCAGGCAAAAGATTATCAGGGCAATTGTAAGACTTCTCAGCAAGCAAGAGAATCAGGTTACAGTATATCATATTAATCAATTGTACTGATGACTAGCGGTTGAACTGCAGGGAGAGAACCTCCTGAAGAAGAAACATCGGCTCAAGCTGCGGCACGAGCTGATGCTAACTTGAATCTCAGGAAGGAGAGGTCCTTGTCAATTTGGAATATGATCAAAGAAACCTTTGGCTGAAACTTGTTATACAGAAGAAGGAAACTCTTGAAGAGCATCAAAGGAATTGATCAGAAAGACAAGTGCAGATAAAGATAGGAACTTTATTGCTCATGACTGTGTACATAAATACAGCATAGACCCATCAGAGGTTGAGCATGTAAACCTGCTAAAGCTTATACAATATGTTCTAGTTTTCCCTCAGGAGTGGACTATACAAATGAGCTAGTTGAAAACCTTCGAGTACTGTGAGTCAATATGCCATTCCTACTCATTGGCTAGTGAACTTGCATTTGTTTGAACCGACACAAACTTCACATTCCTTGACATCTCCGGCTACATGACTCAAACAGCAATTGATCCTATCATTCACCACATCCTGCCACAAAAGACCAGCCAAAATTTCAGAAGATGGGAGCCGACAGTTCAACTAAACATAGTTAGATACTGTCTAAAGAAAGCTACAAGAGAAATTGAACATTCATAAAAGAGAGCAATGCTAGACTACATACCAGCAGCATCTCATGCAAGCCAAGAGGTGCAGTTACGAGATATGATACACTAGGGTGTCCTTTTGCAGCTTCAACAGTTAATGAAGGAACGTCCTTTTAAATGGAAGCATGAAGAGTTCTTAGCTACTGCACGAAAACTTGCACCAAACATATCAATGACCAGCTTACTTTAGTTGCAGAGATATATAACCTGGTGCCAATGGCGTCCTGGGAAAAGGAAGAATGGGTTGACAACAACATGCTTCGCACCTTGTTGAACGCAAATGTCAAACGCGTCTTTGATCAATGGATCCGCCAGCTCCTATTCGCATTGACAACTAAAAATTTATTATAAAGCACCCTCGACACTACCTTTGGCTACTCTAGCTTAAAATCTTCCTTTTGTGCGCATGTTTATGGCACATGCAAAGATAAATATGCAGTCTTTTTGCAAGGAACTGCGCTATGAAGGCATTAAAGCTTTTTCGGAATGGAAGACAGAACTTACCATGTGAGCCGGCTCCACAATTGCGTATCCTGTTTTATCCTTGAACATAGCAACGAACTCATATGAAATCACACACAAGTAATGGAGATTGGAGATTAGAGATTATAAGTCGATGTCAAAAAATCAATTATGAATCCCCTGAGCTAGCGGAAGAAGTCAATCACAGCTTACTTAGCATGAGATTAGATTCTTTCCTCCGCGACCCATGGTCGACGATGATCACGCCATCGTTCTCTCTATCCCATGTGGGTTCTTCTTCCCTATCCCAGTATCTCGCCATTAGAAGTACCCGAGCTCATCCTCACAGCTAAAGAGTTGATTTTGGAACGACCCAGTGGAAGTTTCGAGATTTTGGGAACTGGGTTTCTTCCAGCTCCACTCCCTGCCACCATTAAACAGCTGAAAAATCGAACCGAAAACGTCGAGAAGAATTCGGATTTCAGATTACCTTTGCAGGGCGTTCGGATGAGGTAGGGACAGCGACTCTAACGACATCCTCCTTTCCCTTTTTGTGGTGATTTACCGGCGAGGTTGAGAGCGGCATTGCGGTCTCGTGTGCTGCTGTAAAACTTTCTGTAACTATGACGCTAAAGGGGAACCGTCGGCAGCCACCGCGGCGACGGGACGATGAATCTAAACGGATTAAGCCCAATGAAAATGGGCCTACCGGTGGCACCTCGTGACTGGACCTACGGGCCCAACCCGAGATTTGCATGATTGGCGAGATACATGTGGTTGGCGACAAACAATATCCTTGGTTATTACCAAACTCATTAGTTGATGCGTTTCTTTCAATTCAAAGGAAAAATAGCAAACACAACTGCTTTCAACAGCAGCATTATTTGGCTTAGCAGTATTTGCAAAAACTTCAACTTACAAGATATCTGGCTTGCACTTGGGAATCGGATGAAGTAATACTCAGAAAGTAATTCACATATTTTACTTCATTACTACAAAATGAATAAAATAAACGGAGTTAAACGAATCATATTAAAATTATATGTCAAACCATCTACCCCGCCAAATGATTAATCGTAACAAAATTATATGAATCGCATTAAAATTATATTATATGTCAAATCATCTACCCACCAAATGGTTAATGGTAACAAAATTATAATTTATGGTTATTGGTTAGAATTTGTGGCAAGTGAGGAAAATAACGAAGCATGCCGGAAAAAAAACAGAATTTTAAGGGAGAATTAGTTCTTAAAGTAAAAACTGAGTGGTTAATGTTGTGATAATTACCGTATTAGGCTTGCCAAAGGTAACATAGTCTAGACCAATTGAGCTCTGGATGTGGGAGGTCATGAGTTCGATTCCCAGTGGCGCCACTTGAACGTTCCCGGCGGCACCCTTGGTATCGGAGGCGAAACCTCCCCAATGTTAATAGCAGAAAGCCCCGATTGGTATGTAGGTACCCCAGTAATTCAGTAGGCCCCACCGTCACTCAAGCGACACTAGGGCTGAGGTTCTTTTGATTATCAAATAATTTTTTTTTTACCGTATTAGGCTTGATTTCGAAGGATACGACAGCGCAGCAGTCACAAGGAAAAGGAAAGTCTCCACTCCAGTGAAGTCAGATGCACTTCAAGTCTTCCCTTCCCTTTCCACTTTCGTCCTTGCACCGTTTCCGCTTCATATCTTTGATCTTTCCCACTCAAATCTCTCTGAGCGACCTTCCAGAGAGATATCCATCCTCTCAACATAAATCTTCACCAGGATTATCCCGTGACTCCCGTGAATTGCTCCAGTATCTCCAATTGGCGAAGCCTATACTCTCCCGTGCCGACCTCCGGCTCCCGACTGTCAGCTGGATCGAGCTTAGAGAACATTTCATCCTCCGCCATTGATTAGCTTGTTTTGAGCTTCGATATGGTGGCGGAGGATTGATGGTCTAAGGAAAGCGATATTGGGGGTTTAATGAAGCAGAGGAAGGCGGCGGCGGCGACGCAGATGCAGCAGCAGCAGCTCAAGTCCTACTACAAATGGAGGAGAAAAATGTTTGCTATGGTGCTGCTAGGGTTGTGCTTATGCAGTTTGGTTCTGATGCAGACTCAGTACAGTCAAATCATGGCGCTCAGTGCGCGGTTCCGTCACGAGCAGCAGCTGCCGCCGAGGATCGCCTTCTTGTTCATCGCTCGGAATCGGCTCCCTCTCGAAGTAGTATGGGATGCGTTTTTCAAGGTAAGAAAGGATCTGCTTCGATTTTTATGCTATGCGCTTAAGTAACAGCAGCGAATTGCTACGGGCTGAGTAATTAAATGTTTGCTGTTCATATTGACTCAGAATTTGAGAATTTTGATGGCTTTGCTATTTTAGAGTTTGATTCCTCTGTTAATGCAGAAAGTACTGGTTTATGCATCATCTTAGGGCTAGTGAGTGGTTATGGATGAAGCATTTTTGTGTTAATTGCAGGGTGAGGAGTCGAGATTTTCAGTTTTTGTTCATTCCAGGCCTGGATTTCTATTCAACGAGGCAACAACGAGGTCGGAGTATTTCCTGGATCGTCAAGTTAACAATAGCATTCAGGTTGTTGTTTCTTCCATCGAATGTGGTTTCTTTTCAACTGCAAACATTTGGTTTATTTACAGCTAGCTTTGTAGCATAACGATGGTGTGCATTTTGAACAGTATAACATTAAAAAAAAACTGCCTTGAAATTATGATTGCTTGCATTTGTGCACATTGGTCAACATATTAGCTCTGTAAAAGAGAATAAATCGTTGTGGAACCTGTGAACCAAATATATGATAGCTTCAATAAATGTTTCTCAGCAGTCAGCCTTGATTGTTGTGGCAAAGCAATGGTTTTGGTTTAACATATTACAGTATGCGGAATGTCACTGGCTTCGCAACTTATTATTCCAGGTAGATTGGGGAGAAGCTAGTATGATTGAGGCAGAGCGTATATTACTTCGACATGCACTTGAGGATCCCTCGAACAGGCGCTTTGTTTTCCTCTCAGACAGGTGTGTGACTCAGCATCTCAGGCATCCTATCGTGATTTCTTCATGTCTTATTGTTACTTATTAGGACCTCAGTCATCTGTGGTCCGAGCTTAATTTTTTTGGGTTGCTATTGGCTAACAAGATTTCAGTTGCATGATCTCTTCTCAGCTGCATACCTCTTTACAACTTCAGCTACACATATGACTATATCATGTCAACATCAACCAGTTTTGTAGACAGGTTAGTCCAGAGGTCCTTTAGCTTCGAAATAATAAGTCATGCTTGTATTTTCCGTGAAAAATTGTGGTTAGGGATGGTAGTCTGAGTGCTTCATGGCAATCCTATGAGTATTCCTCTTTTTAGCTGTTACTCTCATTTTCTGTTACGTCTGCTGTATTTGCTTACAACACATAACGGTATTTGCTGTGTGTGAGAACAGTTCATGCAGCATTAGAATTGCATGTCTGGTTTTGCTGATATTAGCACTATTGTTTAACCTAAAATCTGCATGCAGCTTTGCTGATACAAAAGATGGTCGCTACAATCCAAAGATGGACCCAGTGATCCCTGTAGATAACTGGAGGAAAGGATCTCAGGTGGTCGGCTACTTTCATTGCATGATTACTCCTGTGGCTAACAAAAAGTTTTTTAAAGCTTACATGGTGAAATCCAACTGTGTGATAGTCCTGCAGATTCCCTAATCTGTATTTTTCCTTCTTGTAGTGGGTTGTTCTGACCAGACAGCATGCTGGGGTTGTAGTGCAGGACAGTACTGTCTTTCCTGCTTTCCAAAAGCATTGCAGGGTAAGTTTGTATTCTTTGTTCATTTATTCTTGAAGTGCAGAATCAGTTTCCTCGTTTTATAGAAAAAAGGAATTCCATCTAATGGCTTGGCAGTTTCTTGATTCTCCATTAGCTGTATTCTCTTTCTATTCTCTTAATTGGATTTTGACTGTTGCTGCTATTGACATACAGCGGAAATCGCTACCTGAGTTCTGGAGGGATCAACCCTTTGTAAGTACTACTACGTTTATACAATGATATTCAAAGTCATGCTCTAAGTTCAGCTTCATGCATGACCCCTATTCAATGTTATGAGATTGTGATGCATTCTGATCCCCCATCTTCTTCGAATTTCTGTGATTGCAGCCTACTGATCCATCTAAGGAGCACAATTGTATACCTGATGAACATTATGTCCAAACATTATTAGCTGTAAGTTACTTTCTCATTCATCTTCCCTACATATCAGCAAATATCCTGCAAGCCTTTCTTTAACTTGCCAAACCCCCTCTCTGTTTTTTTCCTTGCGCCATCATTTAACTTTGTTGAAACCCTTTATCATTCTTCCTTTTTTGAAACCAGCAAAAGGGCCTCGAGAAAGAAATTACTCGAAGATCACTGACTCACAGTTCATGGGACGTTTCATCTTCTAAAGATCCAAAACGCCGAGGATGGCATCCTGTTTCCTACAAGTTTTCGGATGCTACTCCCATGCTAATACAGTCTATCAAGGTACTATTAAAATAAAACGATTACACTCAGTTCCTTTTCTATGATAATTTCTTCTCCAGTGGAGTGACAATGTGACATAATGATGGTGATGCGTTTGCAGGATATTGATAACATTTACTACGAGACAGAGTACAGACGAGAATGGTGCACCAGCAAAGGGAAACCCTCGACATGTTTCCTATTTGCTCGAAAATTCACACGACCTGCTGCCCTCCGCCTCCTCAATATGGTAAAGGTTTCAGACTTTACATGACTTCTTTATGAAGCTGGAATCACTTTCAAATTGCAAAGAAAGCGTGCGTCTTTCAAGTGTATAAATTATTTTGCGTATTACTTGCCTGGCGCCTCATGTTCTCACTTCATTTTGTTTTCTCAGCAGTCTGAGCTTGGTGTGTTTAAAGATAAAGCAACAAACGACCCCTGATCCTCAGGCGATAGAAGGTAATCGAACAAAACTAGCCTTCTAACCCCACAATGATAAAGATCAAGGAAGAACGTATATAAAAGTGGAGTTTAACGTGAAACTGAAGAGAGAGGTGTAAATTAGAGTCACTACAATGCAGTTGGTCAGAAAAGGTCATATATAGCCTAAATATAACGTGTGTTGTTGTATCTTGTTCTTCATAGTGATTAGTGTGCATGCTATAAGAGGCAAGACTATTGTTGATTTGTTTCTAGTCCATTTTTCGTCAGCCAAGTTCATGACTTGTATATTTGTGTTGTGTGTAGAAGGCGTTTTCAATTGATAGCTCCAGAATAAAAGATTGATATGTAGATAGTACACAGATACTAATTGGCTTAATTGCAAGTTTGGTCACTCGAATTGCTAAAAAATTTCACGTTTGCCACTCAAATTAATTTATTCCATTTATAGTCACTCGAATTAGTTGAACAGTTCAAGTTCGGTCACTCTCCGTTAATCTCCGTTAACTTTGACTGATGTGGCGGTCAACTCTGACAGTTGACCGTTAAATGTGTGACATGGCAAATAAAAAATAATATATTAAAAAAAATAATTATTTAAAATTTACACCTCATTTTTACATACATTAATCTTTAAGCGATAAAAAATCTTTCTTTTCTTCTCTTCTTCACGTATTCCAATTTCCGAAATTCTCTGGCCTCGGATATCTCTTCTGAGGAACTTCCGTCAACGTTCCAGGTGGGGAATTGGATAAAAAAATGCAGCGCTAGCCCCCGCCGCAAGCAGGCGCAGCCAAGCTCCAGCAAAGCCAAAGCCGCTGCCACCGTCGAGACTGTCCGTCATACTACTCGACCAAGGAATGTTGACAGTTTACAAACGGCTGTTCACAGTTTGCTTAACACTCAACATCCTCGCTTTAGTCCTCGCCGCCACCGGAGACTTCCCTTACGCGAGAAACAGAGCTGCTCTGTTTCCAATAGCCAACATCTTCGCTCTAACTCTCTGCCGGAGCGAGGCCTTTCTCCGGATCGTATTCTGGCTCGCCGTGAAACTTCTGGGGAGATCATTTATTCTGGCTCGTCTATGCTCTGTTTCTCACCCTGAAAAACAGAGCCGACACTTCCTCTGAAATCATAGCGAAAGCATCCGCCATTCTTTTCCTTCTTGGATTCTCGTGCTTAGCAGCTTTCCCACTCGTCCGCCATCTCCACCACAATTTCTTCGATCGAGTCCATCGATTCACCGGCTGGACGTCGCTCTGCCTTCTCTGGGCGTCTGTCACTCTCACAATCACGTACGACAGAGCAACCAAATCTTACATCAACGAATTGGGTTCGAAATTAATCAAACACCAGGAGTTTAGGTTCACGATTGTGATTTCTATTCTAATCATCATCCCTTGGCTGACCGTGAGACGGGTTCCGGTCAAGATCTCGTTGGGCCACGCCTCGTTGATCAAATTCGAAGGCAGGGTTAAACCAGGGATACTGGGGAGAATCAACCCGTCCCCGTTGTCGGAGTGGCACGCGTTTGGGATAATTTCCGTTGTCGGAGTGGCTTGCGGAGGAGGTGTACAGGAAGCAGTCGTCGTGGGTGATGCTAAACTCGAGGTTGAGAGACGAGATCAAGATCTCGGTGGCGAGGAAAATCGGCCAGGAGGTTTTACGAGCGGCATCGGTGGAGAGGAACGATCTGGCGGTAGAAAATAATAACTAAAAAAATTAGAATTTTTTTAATTTATAATAATTAGCTGGAAAATAAAAATAAAAAATAATATTATTTTGTTATTTTTTAATTGCCACGTCACACATTTAACGGTCAACTGTCAGAGTTGACCGCCACGTCAGTCAAAGTTAACGGAGAGTGACCGAACTTGAACTGTTCAACTAATTCGAGTGACTATAAATGGAATAAATTAATTTGAGTGGCAAACATGAAATTTTTTAGCAATTCGAGTGACCAAACTTGCAATTAAGCCGATACTAATTGGATGTTGTATTGCATATTAGTATTCCCTATCTACACGCTACAGGATGCAAATATTGCTTGTTCGAGTCCATGAAATGGTTTGGGCCTGAACGTGGGCCTCCGGGTGTTCAGTGCAATCCAAACGAGGAGGAGGCTGTGAAAATTGAGCCCAAACTGTCCGATTAATAAGAAAACACGTGACCACGTGGCTGAATTTCTGTCTAAGATGGAACCCCGAGACCACCGTCCACCGACACGTATTAAAATTAGTTGGTGAAACAAACAAACCAAACTAAACACAAAAAGAACCCGGTCAAAAAGATTTAGTGGGGGTTTGGATAATGAATTTTAGTTGATCAATTTGTTCCAATTGTTCAGGTCAAATTGATTTGTTTGGTAGCACAAAATTTAGATGAAGCAAATCTATCCGAATAATTTCAAATTGACTCATTTTGAGATAATTATAATTGTTTAAAGTGGGGTAGACCATTTGAATTGACTCATTTTAAATGTTTTATTTTGTAAAATGAGACAATCGACCAAATTATCTCATTTTTCAATTGATCAATCCAAACTACCCGGAATTTAAACAGACTAGACTCTTTTTTTTCCCACCGATGTGAAGACTGCCAACCGTCAGTAAGACGGGGACACCGTAATCCAATGTCGTCGGTCCACCGGCAGAACGATCGCACTATCTTTTCAGTCAGCAGATACATTAAATAACCTTATCTTACTCCCGATTGTCGGCAACCATTCCCGGCACGTACGATTTGGTCTTGTATAGTAAAAGAATGGGACGCCTTCTCGCGCGACTATGGCGTCCAGGTGCCATGCAGCATTGTCACGTTGGTCAGTTAGTCGTTAGTCACTAATCCGCCTGTTGCTTTTTCAACTCATAGAAGTAACCACCTCGGTTGACCAGTTAATAACTACCAGCCTAGTATCTTAAGACGCGTTTATCTGCTGTACGTGGCGGTTTTGTGTTGGTTGGAATTTGTTAGTTGAACGGTTGGCAAGCCGTTAGTAATATTAATATTATTATCCCTTACCTTTTTCTTCTCTGCCTTTTTCGGTTAGGAATTATGAATCGTTAGCTCCGGTCACTGATTTGTTACTTGCTAGAGAAGTACTCGACGTGGCTCCATCTGGAGAACCCGCGTGTTCAGGTTATCCAGTCCGGAAATGTATGGGCCGGTGGGTAATGGGCCCCGGGGCCTCCTTCACCAAAACGCCATCATCGCCGCATGTGTCTCGTTCTCGTATCACGCCGATGTTTCAATTCAGTGATTCGTGTTTGCTTTTCCAATTTAGTTCTCTCTTTGGAATCTTTGGTTAATGGGATTATTCTTTTCTTTTCCTTGTCTCCCGGTAGGCTCAACTTCTTGGCATGAGGAGCTAGAGGCTGAAGTTCTTTAAGGCCCCACGTGTCTCGGAGCCCATGAAGAAAGAAGAGAATTTTTCAAAACCCAACCACCATTCGTTCTAATGAGAATCCTTTTGCTTTCACTTTGATTTCTTTTGAAAATGAAAAATGGAGTATGCTGTACTATAGGCATGGATACGTTTAAGGTGTTGGGTTATTATGGGTAAAACAAATTAATTAGTAGAATAAAATACAAAATTAAATTAAATTACTGCACTAATGAGGCTCAATACTTTGGGCTTTTATGGGCCTCGTTATTTGATTTTTTTTATCTTATTAAATTTGTTTTGAAATTTTTAGATCAGCCATTGTATTGCATGTAATGATATGGTTTACAAGATTGTCACTCATGCACATTAGACGATTAAAATATAATAAAGGTATGTAGCTATCCAACAATATTAACATGTATATAGCTATATTTTCTGTTCATCATTGCACTAAAATCCTAGTTTAAGGATTAAGGGTGATCTTTGACTGTTAACTTCATTCCCCATCTCGGGTTGGTGGCCGTTGCCGTCGCCCGTCAGTGTCGGTTTTGGGCCGTGGCCGTCCACTTCCTTAGTGGGCCCTCATCAAATATTTGGCGGTCTCATCTCAGTGCCTCGCACCTCGCCATTCCCCTGAATAATGTCCCCCAAAGTCAAAGAGTCTTCATTGCCACACCTCTCTAGTAACATCAACGAGAAAAACGACCACTAATCAACTCGGATAATCCTATAATAATATCTAAACCAACGTCGACCGATTTTCCAAACCAACGCCACCGACCTCCTCTAAACTTCCCCTTCCACTATTAATTAAATCAACAGGACCACGAAGCTACCCTATAAGTATGGCCAGTTCTTCACTCCAAATGAAGGTTAAAAAAAACAACCCACTCCATCACATTTGCTTACCCACAACACCAGCCCTTCATTCCATTACAAAGACACAGAGAATCGAAAACCTTCCCACCAATAATAGAAGCACATAGAAGAAAAATCTAATAAGTCTTCTCGTTCCTTCTCCTTATTTCTAGAATATACCTCCCCACAAACCGAATCTCATCCCCCTTTTCTCCCCTTCCAGTCCCATCACTCCCCATTTCTCCACTCTCTTCCTTGCCGCAATTGAATCCAGCCCTCCATACCTTCTTCCCAGTTTCCTCCTCCGGCAGCATCAATGGCTCCAAGCGCCCCCAAATTGAGCGCCAAAATCAACGACCTAATGGAATCCCACGCCAACCAGCTCCTCAACCCCTCCCCCGCCGCCTGCGCCATCTCCCTCGACGGATCAACCCTCAAATCCAACGGCCACGCCTTCCTCACCGACGTCCCAGCCAACATCACCCTCACCGCCTCCGCCGACAAATCCGGAGCCTTCCTCGGATTCAACGCCGCAGAACCCGACCACCGCCACGTGTCGCCCATCGGGAAGCTCAAGAACCTACGGTTCATGAGCATCTTCCGGTTCAAAGTCTGGTGGACCACCCACTGGGTTGGATCCAACGGCCGCGACCTCGAACACGAGACCCAACTCCTCCTCCTCGACACGTCACCGACTGGCGGTGGGCCCTACGTCCTCATCGTCCCAATTCTTGAAGGGCAGTTTCGGGCTTCCCTCCAGCCCGGGCAAAACGACGACGTGGACGTCTGCGTGGAGAGCGGGTCAACGCAAGTCAAGGCCTCGAGCTTCAACAGCGTGGTGTACATTCACACGGGAGATGACCCTTTTACCCTCGTGAAAAACGGGATGGGAGTCGTCCGGGCCCACCTCGGGACTTTCAAGCTGCTCGACGAGAAGGACCCACCGGGGATCGTGGACAAATTCGGGTGGTGCACGTGGGACGCATTCTACCTTACGGTGAACCCGCAGGGAATCTGGGACGGAGTCAAGGGGCTCGCCGACGGCGGGTGCCCGCCGGGGCTGGTCCTGATCGACGACGGGTGGCAGTCGATCAGCCACGATGAGGATCCGGTGACGAAGGAAGGGATGAACCACACCGTCGCCGGGGAGCAGATGCCGTGCCGGCTGCTCAAGTTCCAGGAGAACTACAAGTTCCGGGATTACGTCAGCAGGAAGGAGGAAGTTACGGAAAAGGGCATGGGCGCGTTTGTGAGGGACTTGAAGGATGAGTTCGGGACGGTGGATTACGTCTATGTTTGGCACGCGCTGTGTGGGTATTGGGGCGGGATCCGGCCCAATGTTCCGGGCCTGCCGGAGAGCGTCGTCGTCAGGCCCAAGTTGTCTCCCGGGCTGGAGAAGACCATGGAGGATCTCGCCGTGGATAAGATCGTTAGTAACGGCATCGGGTTGGTCCCGCCGGAGCATGTGGACCAGATGTACGATGGCATCCACTCTCATCTCGAGAAAGCTGGAATCGACGGCGTTAAAGTCGACGTCATCCATGTAAGTTCTAGCCATTACTCGATGCTGTCTATTTAATTATTAATTTTATATTCTACAAAATTTATGGTTGTGAGGGACGTGGCAGTTGTTGGAAATGCTGTGTGAGAATTACGGAGGGAGAGTTGACCTGGCAAAGGCGTATTTCAAGGCGTTGACCGCCTCTGTTAACAAGCACTTCAACGGGAACGGAGTAATTGCGAGCATGGAGCATTGTAACGATTTCATGTTCCTTGGAACAGAAGCCATCTCTCTTGGACGTGTTGGTAAGTTTTCACTTTTCACGTCATTTACCTTGTTTGGACTTCTATCTATTGGGCTGGATTGGGATTGGAAGTTTGGACTAAATGGTGGTGTTGTTGGGCTTTGGGCTGAATCCAGGTGATGATTTTTGGTGCACGGATCCATCGGGCGACCCGAACGGCAAATTCTGGCTTCAGGGGTGTCACATGGTTCACTGTGCCTACAACAGTTTGTGGATGGGCAATTTCATCCACCCGGATTGGGACATGTTCCAGTCGACACACCCTTGTGCCGAGTTCCACGCTGCGTCTCGTGCCATCTCCGGTGGGCCGATCTACATCAGCGACACCGTGGGCAACCACAACTTCCCGTTGCTTAAGCGGTTGGCGATGCCGGACGGTTCGATCCTCCGGTGCGAGTACTATGCTCTTCCCACTAGGGACTGCCTCTTTGAGGATCCCCTCCATGATGGAAAAACCATGCTCAAGATTTGGAACTTGAACAAGGTACGTTGAAATGCCTAACTCTTAATTTGGGCCGTATAGGCCCGTTTTCGATGTTAAAGTAATGATTAATTATTTTATTTTTTTTAACAGTTTACCGGCGTTGTTGGGGCGTTTAACTGCCAAGGCGGAGGGTGGTCCAGAGAGACGAGACGCAACCAATGCTTCTCAGAATTCTCTCACAAGTTGACGGCCCAAACCAACCCAAAGGACATTGAATGGGCCAGGGGGAAAAGCCCAATCTCCATCGAAGGAGTCCAGGTATTCGTCATGTACATGTCGAAGGCCCAGAAGCTCGTCATGTCCAAGCCCACGGACAACATCGAGGTCTCGCTGGAGCCGTTCGAGTTTGAGCTGATCACGGTGTCGCCGGTGACCGTATTGGCCGGGAAGTCGGTTCAATTTGCGCCTATTGGCCTTGTGAACATGCTCAACTCCGGCGGGGCGATCCAGTCGGTGGATTACCGGGACGAATCGGTGGAAATTGGTGTTAAGGGTGCCGGAGAAATGGTGGCGTTTGCGTCGGAGAAGCCGGCAGGCTGCAAGGTGGATGGTGGGGAGGTTGAGTTCAAGTACGATGGTTGCTTGGTTACCGTCGAAGTTCCATGGTCCTCGGATTCGTCGGCTGTTTCACAGGTTGAATTCGCGTTTTGATTTATATCTCAAATGGCAATGGATGCCTGAGATTGGATTGCATGTTAATTTTTATTTGTCAGTGTGATTGAGAATGTAAGAAATGATGACTTGAGACCTTTTACGTAATTTTAATCGTAATGGTTTTCATAATCGCATGGGCTATAGAGGTTGAGGTCACAAACAAATTAGTCACTAAATTCAATTTTAAGAGACTTGTAATTGAAGTCATGAAAATTTTCAGCACGAGTATGTATTTTCGTCAATTTTTGTTACTAATTTTTCGTCTATATGATAAGAGATTAGCATGTCAACTTTGAGAGTAATAGTAAAAGCGGTACATAGATCTTGATTTAGTGGTTCGAAGGACTCATTTGATCCATACTTGATCCAAATCAAATCAACATTTTGGTTATTTTTAGTGAACTTTAACTCTCTTTTTCAGAAAACAACGTAATTTCTTCATATCTATTTAAAGCTACATAATTAGATAGTTTGCTTGATTTTCTCGTTACTAATTTGAGTAAGTTGATACACCAATATGGACAATCTCAATGCATACTTTGATGACAATGAGCGATGTATTCATGTGTCAATAGAGTGAAAAGTTTATTGGTATCCAAAAGTTCACTCTTGTGTCAAACTGAAAAAGCTATTCTAGGTTTTTTAAACTGATTTTAAGTGAATCAATGAGTCAATGAATATGAAACAAGTTTGTATATACATATAAGAAGTAAATTTTGTTACTATCCCTCATTGAAAATAAGACACACTACCAGACTTTGGAACATGTATTCTATAACCTACAACTGTCGAGTGCAAGCAGTGGTGTAAGCAAGATTCGGGTTTAGTGGGGTTCTAGTATAAAAAATTCTAAGACATTTTATTCAACTATGAAGTAAATTCTCTTCAAAATTCAGTCAAGTAGTCATTCATTAGATCATCAATTATTAGATTTGTATCTTGTATTTTGTGTAACTCATAGTTGAAAAGTGACATTTAGATACAGCTAAATAAATAGCTCCCAAGCCACAAAGATAATATAAAGTACATTTGATGACAAAGAAATTGTATATTAATAGAAAATTTGTTGAATTAAGGGCTTATTAGATATAGCCAGGATTTTTTTTTACATATTTAGTAGAATTAGATTTTTTTAATTAGAATTTATAAAATTGAGAATTTTCAATGTTATCTGATTGATACGTGCTAGTTTATTTGCGTGTTTCATAATACTATGACAATCAAAATTTTATACAAATGGGGTCCTCAATTCCGAAACTACCAAAACTAAACAAGAACATGCATATATGTAGCCATTTTTAATTTATCCAAGTGGGTCCTAAGACCCCACTCCTATCCACCTCCCTCCGCCACTTTGACAGTTCTAAAACACTAAAATATTATACCATAATAGCCATGATTGTTAAAACCAAGGATGTCAACCCAATTTAGCTCGTTGATCTGGTCGAGTAAGTGGGTTGAAGGTAATGGGTCGATGGCCTCTTTAGCTTAGATATATGGAAAATGTAATTATATTGTTCATATATATATAAATCATATCAAATTTCGTCTAACACATGAGTAATAACATATAAAATTACATTAAACTAGCATATCATACTGGGACCTAACATATAGTTAAAATTCACATTACTTATATAATATCAATATTCAAATGTTCAATTTAAAATTACAAATATATAATTAGGCGAAGAAGAAAACATGAAAAGAGGCATATTTCGTAAAACAAAAAGATAAACAATAACGTGTGTACCCGATAACGTGTCTATCCGTTGGTGTGTTTGGCCTTTTTCTCACCTGGTCATGGTCAAAACGGTTCAACCAGCAGTTCGACCCAGCTGTTGACAACCTTGTTAATTTCACGCCACTGTTTGCTTTTGCCCCATGGGCCGTAGTTTCGTCGCGCTCGCGTATAAGAAAGCAAAAGGGTAACTCGCGCGAAGGAAGGAACAACCCACAAACAATGCGGGTGGGTGCCGACTGCCGACTGACGAGCCGAACAACACCAGGGGAGCCCAGACTTTGCTCCCAAGTCCCATCCCATTTCTTCTTCTCTCTCTCTCTCTCTCTCTCTCTCTCTCTCTCTCTCTCTCTCCTTCTTCCAAGTCATTCTTTATTATTCTTCTCTCCTTGGTCCATCCCCTTCCTCTTCGGCATCGTGATTATCTCAGATGAATACGTCGCAGTATATGGACAAACAGATTATGGATTTGACCTCATCCCCCCAACCCCAAGGCTTATCATCATCCCCCACCCACCACTCCATCGGCGGCGGTAAGGACTTCATCGATCTGATGAATCACCATCCGCGGGACGACGAACACGATCAGCACGCCAATTACGCTGGGAACGATACCAGGAAGGAGGATGTCATGGTTCCCAGCTACGATTTCCACCCTATTCGCCCCGTTGCTGGAGGATTGGGAGGAGGAGGAGGAGATTCCACTACTGGTGCTAGGGCTTGGAGTTCAGTCGACGGCAAGTCCAGTTTCGTCAATTTCGCCATGGCCGATTCTCCAGTCCGGGTACTTCAAATTCAAACCCTCTTTTGTGGTTTAGTTCAGTTTTGATTTAGCCCTATTGTCTGATCTCGAATTGGGGCTCGCCATGTTGTTTTGACAATGGAATAGTGTCGAACACATTGATAGGATTGTTTAGATAGGAATCTTTACGATGATTTATTATTATGCTTTAGCTGGTGACGATTTGGCTGTGGATTATGTGTCAGAGCAGCAATTGAAGTGTTTTGTTCTTGTGGATTTCGTTGAGCTAGAGTAAAGCCTCAATGTAGACTTGGAAATAGAAATTTTTTTCACTTGTTATTTCCATTCCGTTCCTGGGTTAAGCTTGATGAGTGATTCATTTCTACTTGCATGTTAGATCTGATCCTTGTCTTTCTTTCTGACTTGAGCTATATATCCCAACTGTTGGATCAGGTATTAGTTTGATTAGGTGTGTGGAAAGGAGTTCTTGGTTGTGCATTTCTAATACAGTTTCGTGTGTGTTTCCGGTCTCGATATATGTTGTCTGTATTGCATTGTTGATGTTGTGGTACATTGTTTTGTCGACAGCACTATGGCTCGCTTGACTCGATGGAACCATCCAAAGACGTCTTGGACAAGGAACGAACCGTTTCTGATTCATCGATACTATCTGAGATCGACAGAACTATGAAGAGACACACAGATAACATGCTGATTATTTTAGAAGGTGTAAGTTCCAGACTGATCCAGTTGGAGAGCAGAACTCGCAACCTCGAGAGTTCTGTGGATGATTTGAAGGTTTCTGTTGGGAACAATCATGGAAGCACTGATGGGAAGATGAGACAGCTGGAGAATATCCTCCGAGAGGTAGGCTTCACCCCACATATAGAGTACTCTTCGTCCTCGCACTTAGCAAATCATTGCTGCCTCTTGCTTTAATTGCCTTGAATTTCTTATGTTTGTTTACGAGTTCTTATGATGTAGTTTACTTCGTCTTGCCACATTGCATTATGAAAGGTTTAGGTCCCTGCTCTGGGTTTTTCTTGTGAGTTGTTTTTGTTTGGACACCTGCTCACATAGTCAAGTTGCTTGTCTATCTTTGTAAATCACTATTTATTTGGTGCCTGATACGATCCTAATCGATCCTTTTTGTTGCAGGTACAAACTGGGGTGCAGGCTGTTAAGGATAAGCAACAACTACTTGAGTCACAGCTTCACCTTCAAAACCTTCACGTCTCTAATGTCAACCAACATCAACAAGAGCCACAAAACACCGGCCAGGCTGCGAATGCTGTGCAGCAACAAGCACCATCTGCCTCTGCTCCACCGCAATCCCATCATCAACATGCGTCTCCTCAATTAAAAAAGCTTCCCACAATCACTCCCTTCTGTGCCTGGTCCACCTCCTCCAACCGTCCCTCTCCCTCAGCCGCAAAGTCTGCCCCCTATCACTCCACTTCCAAACCAATTCACACCCCCTCCTTCAGTCCCTCAACGAGATCCATACTATGTGCCTGCTGGCCACACTCACGAACCACCTCCAAACCCACAGTACCAGGGGCCCCCACCACAGCAAGCATCTCCTGTTGCCACTCCTCCCCCTCCTCATCAACTGTATCAGTCTTCTCCACCACAATACCCGCAGCAACAACCCCAGATACCACAGCAACCTCAACAGCCAGCTGGCCACCACTCTGACGAGGCCTCTTATCTCGCCTCTCAAAGCTATCCACCACGACAACCGCCATCTCAGCTACCTGGTGGTGGTCGCTTCCCGCCCCAGCAGTACTACGACACTCCTCCTCCCTCTACTGGGTACAATCCTCCTCTATCCGGATCCATGGAAATGTACCCTTACAGTGGAGGCGGCAGCACAATGGTGAAACCACTGCAACTCCAATCTGTCTCTATGTCTCCTCATGGTGGAGGTGGGACTGGGTACCCTCAACTTCCGACGGCCCGTGTGCTGCAATAGGGTTCGCCCTCCAGGTCAGCGGCTGGTGGTGCTGGATCAGGTTTAGGCTCCGGAAACAGGGTTCCAATTGATGACGTGATTGACAAGGTGGCGACCATGGGGTTTTCGAGGGATCATGTTCGTGAAGCGGTTCAAAAACTCACAGAGTATGGGCAGTCGGTTGACTTGAACATCGTCCTGGATAAGCTGATGAATGACTCGGATTTCCAGCCGCCTAGTGGGTGGTTCGGCCGGTAGCTTTGCCTAATTGCCTCTTTGATTTGCATGTATAGAACTATCGTCTGTTTCCTGCCAGAAAAGTGCAACAGCGATTTGGTTTGTCTTCCATTTTCGCCCTCCTCATAGACGATCTTAATCCTTTGTTTGAGAGCGTTCTCATCCATGTTTGTCTTGTCTATAACTTCGAGCAGCTGCTGTTTCATTTGTCCATAAAATTCATCACATACTTTTTTCTCCATTCGTGACTGTGTCGGTTTCTATGAGATTCTTTTCTTGTAGCTTGCAACCTTCATCACTTGAGTTGTGCGTCAATCTGAGATGTTAAGTGATGGTTCGGACTTCGGACAAGATCTACTTTTGAAAGGCAAAAGGTTGCCTTTCAAGCTTTTGCTTCGTATAGGTTCATTTGGCAAACCTTTGGCATGGTGTGCTGAACAGGATGGAAAATATAGAGAAAAAAAAATGAAGATGAAAGTGTATTTGATTTGATTCACTTGGTTTGGTTTCGAATTCTGCATAGTTTTGCTAAAGAGGATGAGTTGAATCAGAGGGAAAAAAATCTTCAAATCGAGTTAACTTAATTATTCCTTTAATCTTGATATTAAGATTCATTCAATTATTTAACTTCCATTGAATTATGTATGCAATAGGCAAAAATCAATCCAGTACCGTTCTTTGTTCTTGTTATTATAGCACCTGTGTCGCTCAAGAGCATAGAATACAGCAACTTCTTTGCAGTACTTTATTTGACCATAAATCTATAACTAGATTTAAGAAAAATCATCTAAATCGATTGGAGCCAATAGAACATATAAAAAAAGTATTAAAATTAAAACTCGTCGTAATTTGAAATGAGCTGAAAGAGGAAAGTATACTGTACTACGAAGAAAGAATTGTTGTTCCTCTCGTTTTCATCCTCACATTATTTTATTTTGGCCTTTTAAGTCCACACCTTCCCCATCCCGTCTTTGTATTGTTCTGTTGGTTCTGTCATCTGTGATCATTTTGCCTTTCTTTCTTTTGTAGCTGTTGTTTGTTGTAATTCTCACAGCTCGTTTCCTTTCCCACTTCACCTCCAACACAAGAAAGCCTTCGTCCACAAAAATACACACAATCACTTCGCCCAAAACCCTTCCCTGCCAAATTCCCCTCAGAGCTCCCTCGCTCCACAATCCCTCCCGCCACTTATTTACGGTCCTGCCCTCTTTTCTCCCCGCAACTTGCCAAAACTCCTTGATATCCCCCGAAATGCCCTCCCGTCGCCGCCCTATTTACGCCGCCGTGACGGACTGATATCAATTCAGTTAGACGGCGAGCAAACGCCGCGGTTCCTCTTTCGCTCTCGATTCTGTAAGTCGATACACCTGCTTTAGTTTTGCCGGCCTATCTCTCTCTCCGACTGTCAATCCGTGTAGAGTTTTCTGTTGTTTTCGGTTGCGGGATGTATGTGAGTGATTTCTCTATGTGTTCCGGATGGTGATTTGTGATTGAATTCATTAAGGATGAATTTGATTTATCCGGAGGGCTTGAATTCCATATGCTTGTGCCTGTCTTTCGTTGGTTGGTTCGTCTCCTTTGATTAGGGTTTTACTGAATTGCTTCGCGAATGTGGTTTTCCTCCCCTTCCCTGGCTTCTGGTCCGGGTGAATCCTATGCTGGAAATGAGTGGTTTACTGGCTGAGTGTCGTTACGTCACCGTGGGAGTCCTGTCTGGGCGAAATCAGTTTGTGCAGAGTGAAATTCAGTTTGCGTTTGTTGCAGAACTAGGTTAGTACATTTGGTTTCGGTTGAAGTTAGCGGAGTTGGTGGTATAGTCTTATTGACGTGTGCTGGGCTGTAGAATCTCAGATTACCATTTTAGAGTGGATTGCAAATGTGGAGTCTAGTTGGCCTAAGAACTATCTGTTCCAAATCAAGACTACTTTGTTTCTGTGTTTATGGAAGTGGTAACGTTCGTTACCCTTTAATGCACTTTGCTCACCTAGTATCTGCCCGGGCGTGATAGGTATGTGTATTTGAGATCAAGCATCCGCAGCGTCTAGTTACAACACGTGGCTTTAAGTGACTGGAAGTTGCCATGTGTGTTTAGCTTTTTATTTTATTTTATTGTGACGATATGTTCGATTTTGTTTGGTTGCAATCATGGATGATCGAGTTGATGCTTTTTATTAATGTGAATAGAACTCGTCAGCTTGAAACCAGTTATGTCGAAATGCTGTCGTAATTTTTTTTGGTTGTGTTGTTGTTTACCTGAAATTGAAATCCTTTATGTCTGACAGGATGCTAACATGTAGTAGAACATATTTTGGCCTTCTTATTTTTGCTTTGTATCCATTTTAGAAACATATGCATGTCCGATGTATATGGAATGTGTTCACAAACTGAGATATATGAGGATGCAACGGTGTTTGCATTCCGATTTCTGGTACTTTGCTGTGTTTTTTAAAGTTATGATGTTGAATATGAGCACTAGCTGTTATGTATGGCCATTTTCCCCCAGCAGAACTAGTATTTCATGCTTTTTGTACATATTTCTTCATGCAATTAGTATATCATGTCATTATTAGTTTTTTCAACCCACTCTTTTGAAATGGAGTTCAAATTTATTTGTTGCTATCCTGCCTATCCTGTTTATTTCGTTGCATTTGAAGAGGAATTTAAACTTGTTTTCTGCCTAACTTACCTGCATAAGCATCCACATACTTTTTTATACGAAATGTCTGTAATTCAATGATCAATGTTGTTTGTATCCTCCCTATTGGGGACCTGTTTAGTGCCTTGCCCAACAAGTGTATTCCATGACAATCTTTTCTTGATTCACCTTCAGTTGCTTCCTCCTTTATTATCTGCAAAAATATGCTAGTTGCCTCAATTTCGAGATTTTCTCGGGATGATGAGTAATCAATTTCGGAAGTACTCCACTGGTCTTCACGTTCATCTTCAATGTGATATGTTTCCTAACATACCAATGTGATTTTAAGTTACTAAGGATATCACAAAAAACATCAAATGGTTTCTAACATTATTCTTTGTTCACCAGAACACTAAATAACGTACGAGTACACCAACAACCTCCATTTTCATCTTGCTCTTGAAACTTAGGCAGGGTAGTTACCTTGGACTTGGCAGATCATTTGCAAGTTATATTGGGAAGCAATCATCAGTAGCTGACGCAGTAGCTTTTCCTGGGAGGATTTCAGCTGCTGCATCTCCTCTATTTGGGTCTCAAACTTGTCCTCCTGGCTCTATATCTTTTCTTCATGAAGCAGTATCTTCTCATCCTGGCCTTTTAGCTGTTGCTCCCGACTTTGTATCCTCACCTCATACTCCTTGCTTTTTTCTCTATTTCAGCTCTTGCTGCCTCCAATTCTAGAAGCTGAGGAAAGCCCTAATCTATAATTATAATGAGACCATGTTTAACACATATATTCTTGGTTTCCCCCAACTCTTCTTGTGGTTCATAAAAGCCAGACCAAATTGTTACTTGGCTGCCAAAATCCAAATATAAAAAAATAAACAAGGCCACAAATTAGGGTCTGATAATAGCAAAATGAGTCAAAACAAACTTAGAACGCAGAGAAACAAAGAATATTTAGAAAGGTTCAGGGAGGAGGAAAATCCAAAACTTACTTTTGGAAACACACCTGTAGCTGGAAATGAGTCAGTCACTCAACCTCCAACGTACCTCTCGGCACTATCAATCCACAATGCAAAATCCAGAAATCCCGTTGAGGAACTTGATAACGATGTAATTGCACACATTTGCGCCCCTAGTTCTTATCCGTTTGAGGGGCATAGTCGTGTGCTTTTGGCCTATTTTACGCCGGGTTGTGTTATTTTGTCATATTTCAGGTCCCAGGCGTCAAAGGGAAGGCTAAGCACGAGTTTCGGGGCATTCGGAGGTCATTTCGTCAAACTGGAGACAAAACACGGGCAGGCCTAAAGCATTACACGGCCGTGTACTGGTGGCCGTGCTTTTACTGCCGAGAGCAAAGTCGAGCTGGGATAATTGTGGCTAAAAACACGGCCAGAAGCACGACCGTGTCCACAAAAGCACGGCCGTGTCCTATCCAAAACACGGCCGTGTTTATCCCAACTGCTGGTCGTGTAATTAACCCTGGCCGAGGCACGGGCGGGTTCAGGCAAAGCACGGCCGTGCCCTCGACCGTGCTTTGGCCCGTGATGCCCTTTTAAGCAGATTTTCAGCCAAACAGAAGGAGATTCGAGTTTTTGAGAGAAAGAACGATTCCTAGAGAGAGAAAGTGACGAACAAGAGTCTCCAAGTGCCATAGATTGATTTTCAACACCATTGGAGGCCAGTTTGAGTTTGGAGAAGTGCCGATCAACGTCCAGGAGCAGGAAATCATCCTTCACAGTATGAATTCCGCGTCTGATTCTGCTTTTGCTTCTTTCTCCATGGAGTAGTTCTCCCATTCATCTGGGTATGGAGAACCCTAGATTTGTATGTTAGGCTTTGATTGTATGAACCCAAGTACTGATTCTATGATTTGATTATATTCGATTGAGGTTTGAATGATTGAATGACTTGAATCCTGATCAAATTCCTGTTGTTTCTGCTTTAACCTAGAATGAGAATATCTGCCTAGGTTGATAGAGCATCCTTGATTGAAGGTAGGGAGTTGGTGACTTTAGTCGAGGAGCCAACTCACTATTCTGTACTGGATTTACTCCGGTAGTGGATGTTTTGTTTGTTAAGGTCTCAATCTGTCTACTCCGGTGGAGGTTAGTCGCCCGCTAGAGACTCAGATTGAGAGGGTCTGAAGACCTTTAGTCGAGACTTCAGGCTGTTTAAGAACCTTCCGCAGTATAACTATCATAGAAACTGAACTTGGTAATTACAATCCGGCTTAACTGCAGTCTAGGGGGAACCATATCCGGGTGACCTCTCTTAACTTGAATACAACCGTTTACTTGCTTTGTTAGTTTGATAGTTTAGACTTGCATTCCAGTTTCATTGCTAGATAACAAGAATTCACTGAGTAGTCATCAGATCTAGGACCCGGGTTGATAATTAAACCTAAGCCCGCTATACTACGCTTTAGGAAGTGGTTTCACTTGGCCAATTCCTGGAGTGACAGTAGAAGTGAGTCAAGTTTTTGGCGCCGTTGCCGGGGACGGCTAGGTTGTTGAAGAAAAGTGATTTCTGTTAATTTAGCTTTTCTTTTTGCTTTGTTTGCTTTGTCCCACTTGTGCCTTCACGGGTTTGTTTGCTTGAGTGTGTGCAGGTAGTGCATGACCCGTAGCCAGTCAGGAGGTTTATTGCCGTTGAATCCAGAGATTGACCGCACCTGTCGCCAGCTCAGGAGACAACAGCGAGCTAGACTGGCTACGGAAGAGCGCATAGACGGCCACCTGAGTAGCGATTCTGAAGAAGAGTACGGGATGGACGGAGACTACAATCAACACCAGGGGAATCCGCAGCAGGTTCCCCCGGTGAATCAGGTCCTGGGGAACAACCCCATACCCCAGGATCATGGAGTTCATCATCCACCGCAGCCGGGTCCCACCTTGGAGTACTACTACACTCCTCGGATTGCTGACATCCGCCCGATCATCCTCTACCCGCCTATTCCAGCAAACAACTTCGAGATCAAGCCATGCTCGATTCAACTCATTACATCCTCTATCCAGTTCCATGGCTTGAAGGATGAGGAGGCCAGGGTACATCTTTCCCGTTTTTTGCAGCTGACGAACGGGTTCAAGCTGAATGGTGTCCCGGATGATGCAATCCGCCTTCATCTCTTCCCCCATTCTCTGGCGGGGAATGCTAAGAGGTGGTTGGAGACCCAGCCCCCATTGTCCATCACCTCTTGGGACGATCTGGCTGACAAATTCGTGCACAGGTACTATCCGGCATCGAAGACTACCGAGATACAGCGGGAGATCACTCACTTCCACCAAGAGCCAGATGAGTCACTTCGTGATGCATGGGAGCGGTACATGGGCTATTTCTGGCAGTGTCCCCATCATGGCTTTAGTGATGCATTCACAGTGGGGAACTTCTACAGTGCTCTCTCTCCAGATAGCCAGAGGGTGATTGAGTCTCTATGCCCAGGAGGGGATGTTCTCACCAAGACTCCACCCGAGCTGAACCAGATGATCAGTACTTTGGCTGCCAGAGATCATTCTTGGGGACAGGGTAGCCGAGGCAGACAGTCCCGGGACCGTGGTGTGCACGCCATGGAGACCAGATCCGGGCTCGAGCAGCAGGTAGCTGAGCTAGTGCAGACATTGAAACAGCCCAACAGTCTGATTCCGTGCAGAGGTTTGGCTACACCTCCAGTAGCTCAATGTCAGTGGTGCGAGAGCTCCAATCACCTAGTGGAGGACTGCCAGGATCTGAGGGAGTCTACCACACCCTAAGAGCAGTTGGCCTTCATCGCCAATGCGCGGCGCCTCGATCCATACAGTAACACATATAATGAGGGGTGGCGCCAGCATCCCAACTTCGTCTGGAGCAACAACACCACTAAACCACCTGGTTTCCCAGCACAGGCAGGTGGTTTTCAGCAGAGGCAGCCCTTCCAGGCTCGCCAGGGGCCAGACCCACAGCAGCAGCCCTACCAGCCTAGGCAGGGGGCAGCCATTCCAGCAGCCCCATCGCTAGTTTGCCGAGCCAGCAGCAGCTCCGGCCCCAGATGACAGGATGACGAAGCTGAAAACACGGCCAGAAGCACGACCGTGTCCACAAAAGCACGGCCGTGTCCTATCCAAAACACGGCCGTGTTTATCCCAACTGCTGGTCGTGTAATTAACCCTGGCCGAGGCACGGGCGGGTTCAGGCAAAGCACGGCCGTGCCCTCGACCGTGCTTTGGCCCGTGATGCCCTTTTTTTCAGCCAAACAGAAGGAGATTCGAGTTTTTGAGAGAAAGAACGATTCCTAGAGAGAGAAAGTGACGAACAAGAGTCTCCAAGTGCCATAGATTGATTTTCAACACCATTGGAGGCCAGTTTGAGTTTGGAGAAGTGCCGATCAACGTCCAGGAGCAGGAAATCATCCTTCACAGTATGAAGTCCGCGTCTGATTCTGCTTTTGCTTCTTTCTCCATGGAGTAGTTCTCCCATTCATCTGGGTATGGAGAACCCTAGATTTGTATGTTAGGCTTTGATTGTATGAACCCAAGTACTGATTCTATGATTTGATTATATTCGATTGAGGTTTGAATGATTGAATGACTTGAATCCTGATCAAATTCCTGTTGTTTCTGCTTTAACCTAGAATGAGAATATCTGCCTAGGTTGATAGAGCATCCTTGATTGAAGGTAGGGAGTTGGTGACTTTAGTCGAGGAGCCAACTCACTATTCTGTACTGGATTTACTCCGGTAGTGGATGTTTTGTTTGTTAAGGTCTCAATCTGTCTACTCCGGTGGAGGTTAGTCGCCCGCTAGAGACTCAGATTGAGAGGGTCTGAAGACCTTTAGTCGAGACTTCAGGCTGTTTAAGAACCTTCCGCAGTATAACTATCATAGAAACTGAACTTGGTAATTACAATCCGACTTAACTGCAGTCTAGGGGAACCATATCCGGGTGACCTCTCTTAACTTGAATACAACCGTTTACTTGCTTTGTTAGTTTGATAGTTTAGACTTGCATTCCAGTTTCATTGCTAGATAACAAGAATTCACTGAGTAGTCATCAGATCTAGGACCCGGGTTGATAATTAAACCTAAGCCCGCTATACTACGCTTTAGGAAGTGGTTTCACTTGGCCAATTCCTGGAGTAACAGTAGAAGTGAGTCAGAACTCGAACAGAGTTTGCTAGCCTAACATTCACATCAATCCTCCTGAACGTAATTGAATTCCACTAGAAACCCATGGTGTGTAAACAAAAACCATAACTCGCCACCTGACATCATCTATCCTGTGTTGGGATCCAAACTTGACTTCACAATTTAATCAATATAGAATGGTTATTTCTAGGTAGCAAGAATTAGAAACATTATCTTATGATAATAACACATAAATGAATTAAACATTATAAGCACAATCAATTAAAACAAAAAAATCAAACAAACATATATAGTAATCAATTTTATGACAAATATATGCAAACACAGGTGGCACAGACAAACCCAAATTAATCAACTACGATGAAATCGATATACCTCAAATAATCAACATTACTTTAATATAATGAAAGAATCTATTCAAATCGATGGATTGCTAGTGTGATGGAATCGCTCAAAGGTAGCTGCCCCATCTGCAGTCGTTACCCAAGTAGCTTAAGCTGTGTGAGTAGTTTCATTCTAGATTGTGGGAATAGAATCCATTTCATTCATCTCAGTAGCTAATGAGAAAGAAAACCCTTCAAACTATATGAAATCCCAACAACCAAACAATCATGAGTAAACAAATCATTGAATAAGAGGAAATCGGTTCAAGACTCTAAACAGAGAGCGTATGAGGGCTTGAATTTCAACGCCAATTCCATTGTTGGTTTGATTAATTCCTTTGAGAAAATGGCAAAAGAGAGTGCTAAGAACTCACCAGTTAGCTGCACACCAGGTGAAAATTTTCCAACACAAAATTATCTTTAGCCAAACATCTTCAAGCATACCACCATGGATACAGATTACAATAGCCAAACAACTTCAAGCACCAAACTAAACCATGAAACCCATCTCCTTACAATCTACGTGAAGTACAGACCACCCACATTCTAAATCAAGCATCTTTATCAATCCCTAAAGAAACCAATTCCAAAAAGAATCAAACTTTGAACATAGCCATTACAAAAATACAAAAATCTCACAATTCCACAGCCATTACAGCTGTTAGCGGCAACAAATCTAGGGTTTACATTGTTGGCGATGGAGCCGAATTAGAGCTTGGTTATTGGCTCTCATGACGCCTTTTTGTCCATTGTAGTGATGAGAATGAAACCCCTACGAATATTTTGGACATTAGAGATAAATCGACCAGGCAAGTGCCAGGAATTAGAGGAATCATATTCTAGATCTAAAGGATGAATAGAAAGAAACCACTGAAATTCCAAACGAAGATCTATATGGATGCTTGAATAGTTCAAGTTAAATAGGGGCTCCGAATCACATACCTGAAATTGAGCTCTAGGATGAGATTTATTCTGTTGTTTAGGGTTTGCATGTGGTCAGCCTTCTCTGAGTGCAACTAACTCAGATCTGGTTTTCGATATCGTGCCAACTTCACCACCGCCGATGATTCTTCTCGCTCTAGTCCTCGTCACGACCGAAGCCACGCCGCTGCACTCCATTTTCCATCAGCTCCATCTCCATGAAGATCTATGTTGAGAGATACATTCGCCACCCACAAGTGCCCCGATGGCACAGGGTTACATTGCATACATTCACCGCCTCCGTATCGAGATGATTTATTTAAGAGAGAGAGAGAGAGCGGCATAGGAAGATTTTCTTTCTTGTCTCCAGATTTAGAACTAGTGTTCCTTCTGGAAACTACTTTTTCTCCAACTTTTTAGCTCCCGACCTTTTCATATTCCCCGAGAGAGGAGAAGAAAGCAAAAAAAAGTTCAATTTTGGTTTTGAACTTATGCCCGCTGCTTTTTCCATTTTCCCTCCAAATTGTAATTTTTGTCTAACAAAGGGAAGGAGAGGGTAATTTTCCCAACACTGAAAATTCGTCGGCCAAATTTTAATTTTCACCCACTAAAATGAAAAAGTATATGTTAATTGCGCGTATGATAACCTAATTTGACATAATAAAAAAATAACCAATATATTATGACGAACATACATTGTGCCAGCTCGCCGTGAGAATAATAATCTCTATTATGACAAAATGCTTTGTCGTTTAAATATTTTATGAGAGCATAATATGACGAACGCTACTTTGACGATTAACTTTGTCACTTTTGAGTCTAATATCCCGATTTGGGACGCCTATTTTGACAACATTATTTCTGACACAAAAAATTTATCACAGTACCAACCTATTATGACCAACTGTAAGGACAACACCTAACTTTGTCACATTAGGCATATCAAATAGGACAACATTGAGTTTTGTCATATTACATACCCTATTGTGACAACCTGGAAATGACAAAAAAAAGTTTTGTCATAGCAGGTCAAATTTGTTGTAGTGACTTCGAGGTCCCATGTTCGAATCTCTTAAGCGGTACGCCAGTACCTAAACAGCGAGCAGTAAACCTATCGAAGGGGTGGAAGCAGTTAGATGGGGAAGCCGAGAAGATATGAGAATTAGGGTTTCCCCTATCCTTCGTTTGATTTATATACGACATCGTTTTAAGATACGGGTCTGAGATGGGGTGGATACCACGGAGTTCGTCGCCACCCATCACCCGCTATTCACGAATTTCGGGAATACACAAATCTGCCAAATACCCACGTCGAACAGGTAATTTGGTCACCATCTGGGTGAATTTCGAGTGAGTACCCAGCGGGTCGGTCAGGGTTGCCAAGCCTACCAAGGATGGTTGGTAGGGGATGGGCGGGATCCGATTAGCGTGTTAGCTGTTAGCACTTAGCCCAATATATGATTTCTGATATCGAAATAGGTCTAGGTTCATTAGGCTTTGAGATCTTGGGCCTGATCCTAGAAGCCCAAAATTCCCCGAGAACTGGTGGCAGACCCGAGTCTGCTTTTTGTTGGCCATCTCATTCATCCTCCTTTTCTTCGATTCCCGACGACAACCCCTAATTGCCTGTTCACTTGCCATTCCGTTTTTTGTTTTTTAGTGCCACAGCATAAATCAGGAAATATAATTGAAAAAACGTGTTCACTCTCTTGTTTTGTTTTCGTTTAATAAAATGGGGAAGAATGAATGTGGAAACTGGCAAAAACTTTAAATAGTTTTTTCCTGGAATCAATGGTACTTGTTTCTCCCCGTTGCCTAGCGGAAAAACACTACAATTCATTAATGAGGTCGCCGGTTCGAATCTCAACCATTTTTTTGTGCATTTAGCCTGTTTGATTCAACACGCAGCCCTTGGCTGCCGTTTTGGCTGATTCTACACGCAGCCTTGGTTGCCGTTTTGGCATTGGAAGCCCTACTCCAAGCTCGATCAAACCTTGGCTCCATACAAACGCCACTCTTCCTGCTGCATCCCCGCGAGAAGCTCTGCCGCCACTCCATACAAACGCCGCTCTGCCGCCGCATCTCCTCCAGCGACCTCCATCGATCGACCTGCGGCTGCTCTCTCCGCATCTCTGCCGCTGCATCCCCGCATCCGACGAAGGCGTTTCGAGAACCTGCGGCTGCTCGAGAACCAGCGGCTGATCCGAAGCTCGGCCGCCGCATCTCCTCCATCGATCGACCTTCTCTCCACTCCACGAAGCCCGATCAAGTTCCTGGGGCTTCTCGGAAACAAACGGCCGCATCTCTTCAAGCTAGCTTCATCGATCGACCTCCCCTCCATTCGGCGGATCCCGATCAAGTTCCTGGGGCTTCTCGGAAAGAAACGGCAACCGCTCCCCAGCAGCAACCCCTTCATCGATCGACCTCCGCTCCCCAGCAGCATCTCCTCCATTCGGCCACCTATCAACCATTGCGCAGCAGCAGAGGCAACCCCTTCCCAGCAGCAAATCCTTCCCAACAACGGCCTTCTCTGTTCAGGTTAGTTGCTCTGCTTCTTTGTTGTTAATTGTTGTGTAATTATTTGTTTATTTAGCTGCTTATTATTGTTGTTAATTCTATGCAAGTATTGATGTCATGCTTGCTTGTGAACATAAATGCTTGCTTGTGAACATGAATGATATAGCATAAGGGCAGATTTGGTGATTGAGCTTGAGGGCAGATTTGGTGTATGCTTCTTTATAGTTTGTATGTATGGTAGTTGGTGTCATGCTTGAGGGCCGATTTATCGTAATTTTGAGCAGATTTGTGCATTTGATGCTTTCTTCTGAGAATGATCTTCTCGTATTGAATTGTAGCTTGGTAAACAATTCAGATTTTTCTGAGAACGAGTGAAGTCCAGATTTTTCTATTCTACCACATTTCCTCTTAACTGTGTCTGTTCATTAGTTTGGTAATTTGAATAACTATTTCTGGATCATCGCAGCACGAGTGAAGTCCAGATTTTTCTTTTAGACGAGTTCTGCAGCTGAAGCTTGCATTTTTGTAGAGTGTTTCATATGCGTCTGCAGACGAGATTGATCGTGCGAAATACAGTTTTTGTTTTTTTTTCTCTGCATTACTGGTTTATTGGATTACGGGTATCAATGATATCGTATCATCTGTTAAACTGATGCTTAAATACCTTGGCTGATTCATTCCTTTTGGAATGTTTGGGCGTAATGATGGGATACATTGTCTGTGAAGTAGTCCTTAAGTATTTTAGTTACGAGAGATAGGTTTCGATGTAGTTAATTTTCAGTTAGTTACTTGATTTCCTCAATTTTCTATTTGTTGTTAGAGTTGGAGTAGTGGTGGGTTTAGCTATGTCTGTAATGAGAAGGGATTTGTAACCCCATATCTTTATTGAGTTATTCCATAGGTTTAGCGACGATGTTGTTCGGCCACATTCCATTTCCTAGACTTGGGGGTAGGGTTTGGTAAAGAAAGGTAACAAACAAATTAAACAGAAGTGTGGTTTTGTTCTCACGCTGACAGGACCCTTGTGGTGGTATTGTAGAAAGAACGTAAAATAGTTGGTTTAGCCGAAACTCTGATTGAGATTTATCATGCTGCCAGCCCATTATTATTATTATCATCTACCCACAGGGCAGAGTTTAGTTTTATTCCAATCACACTGATGCCTAAATTGCGTTTCACTAATGTTACTCGTGTGGAAATTGCAATGAGTCTCTGTGTCATTGCTGGCCGAAATTGCTTAGAGAATGTTTTTGCTTCCAGAGTATTTGATGGTAGCAAATCAAAAAAACAGATGAGCTATTTTAACGTATTCTGAATTGATGCTCTAATGCTTTTGCCGACTGATATATGGGTCAATTGCTGACTGAGTTTCTGTAGAGATTGTATTTGCTTAGTAGTATTGATGGTTCTGCTTGTGTTATTGTTCTCGCGCGAAGGAAGGAACAACCCACAAACAACGCGGGTGGGTGCCGACTGACGAGCCGAACAACACCAGGGGAGCCCAGACTTTGCTCCCAAGTCCATCCCCTTCCTCTTCGGCATCGTGATTATCTCAGATGAATACGTCGCAGTATATGGACAAGCAGATTATGGATTTGACCTCATCTCCCCAACCCCAGGGCTTATCATCATCCCCCACCCACCACTCCACCGGCGGCGGTAAGGACTTCATCGATCTGATGAATCACCATTCGCGGGACGACGAACACGATCAGCACGCCAATTACGCTGGGAACGGTACCAAGAAGGAGGATGTCATGGTTCCCAGCTACGATTTCCATCCTATTCGCCCCGTTGCTGGAGGATTGGGAGGAGGAGGAGGAGATTCCACTGCTGGTGCTAGGGCTTGGAGTTCAGTCGACGGCAAGTCCAGTTCCGTCAATTTCGCCATGGCCGATTCTCCAGTCCGGGTACTTCAAATTCAAACCCTCTTTTTGTGGTTTAGTTCAGTTTTGGTTTAGCCCTATTGTCTGATCTCGAATTGGGGCTCGCCATGTTGTTTTGACAATGGAATAGTGTCGAACACATTGATATGGTTCATTGTTTAGATAGGAATCTTTACGATGATTTATTATTATGCTTTAGCTGGTGACGATTTGGTTGTGGATTATGTGTCAGAGCAGCAATTGAAGTGTTTTGTTCTTGTGGATTTCGTTGAGCTAGAGTAAAGCCTCAATGTAGACTTGGAAATAGAAAGTTTTTTCACTTGTTATTTCCATTCCGTTTCGGGGTTAAGCTTGATGAGTGATTCCTTTCTACTTGCATGTTAGACCTGATGCTTGTCTTTCTTTCTGACTTGAGCTATATATCCCAACTGTTGGATCAGGTATTAGTTTGATTAGATGTGCGGAAAGGAGTTCTTGGTTGTGCATTTCTAATACAGTTTCGTGTGTGTTTCCGGTCTCGATATATGTTGTCTGTATTGCATTGTTGATGTTGTGGTACATTGTTTTGTCGACAGCACTATGGCTCGCTTGACTCGATGGAACCATCCAAAGACGTCTTGGACAAGGAACAAACCGTTTCTGATTCAGCGATACTATCTGAGATCGACAGAACTATGAAGAGACACACAGATAACATGCTGATCATTTTAGAAGGTGTAAGTTCCAGACTCGTCCAGTTGGAGAGCAGAACTCGCAACCTCGAGAGTTCTGTTGACGATTTGAAGGTTTCTGTGGGGAACAATCACGGAAGCACTGATGGGAAGATGAGACAGCTGGAGAATATCCTCCGGGAGGTAGGCTATCAGTCCACATATAGAGTACTCTTGGTCCTCGCGCATAGGAAATCATTGCTGCCTTTTGCTTTTATTGCCTCTGATTTCTTATGTTTGTTCATGAGTTCTTATGATGTAGTTTACCATGTCTTGTCACACAAAATAACCAGAGATTTAGGTGCCTGCTCTGTTTTGTCTTGTGAGTTGTTTTTGTTTTGACACTTGGTCACATAGTCACGTTGGTGTTGTCCATCTTTGTAAATCACTATTTATTTGGTGCCCGATGACGATCCCAATTGATCCTTTTTCCTGCAGGTACAAACTGGAGTACGGGATGTGAAGGATAAGCAAGAACTACTTGAGTCACAGCTTCACCTTCAAAAACTTCACGTCTCTAATGTGAACCAGCATCAACAAGAGCCACAAAACACCGACCAGGCTGCAACTGCTGTGCAGCAACAAGCACCATCTGCCTCTGCCCCTGCCCCACCGCAATCCCATCATCAACATGCGCCTCCTCAATTAGCAAGCTTCCCACAATCACTCCCTTCTGTGCCCGGTCCACCTCCTCCAACCGTCCCTCTCCCTCAGCCGCAAAGTCTGCCCCCTGTCACTCCACTTCCAAACCAATTCACACCCCCTCCTTCAGTCCCTCAACGAGATCCATACTACGTGCCTGCTGGCCATGCTCACGAACCACCTCCGAACCCACAGTACCAGGTGCCCCCACCACAGCAACCATCTCCTGTTGCCGCTGCTCCACCTCCTCATCAACTATATCAGTCAGCTCTGCCACAATACCCGCAGCAACAACCCCAGATGCCACAGCAACCTCAACAGCCAGCTGGCCACCACTCTGACGAGGCCTCTTATCTCGCCTCTCAAAGCTATCCACCACGACAAGCTCCATCTCAGCTACTTGGTGGTGGTCCCTTCCCACCCCAGCAGTACTACGGTATTCCTCCCTCTACTGGGTACAATCCTCCTCAATCCGGATCCATGGAAATGTACCCTTACAGTGGAGGCGGCATCACGATGGTGAAACCACAACAACTCCAATCTGTCTCTATGCCTCCTCATGGTGGAGGTGGGACTGGGTATCCTCAACTTCCGACTGCCCGTGTGCTGCCACAGGGGTTGCCCTCCAGGTCAGTGGCTGGTGGGGCTGGATCTGGTTCAGGCTCTGGAAACACGGTTCCGATTGATGACGTGATTGACAAGGTGTCGACAATGGGGTTCCCGAGGGATCATGTTCGTGAAGCGGTTAGGAAACTCACGGAGAACGGGCAGTCGGTCGACTTGAACATCGTCCTGGATAAGCTGATGAACGACTCAGATTTCCAGCCGCCTAGAGGGTGGTTCGGCCGGTAGCTTGCCTAATTGGCTCTTTGATTTGCATGTATAGAACTATTCTCTGTTTCCTGCCAGAAAAGTGCAACAGCGATTTGGTTTGTCTTCCAGTTTTGTCCTGATAGTCGATCTTAATCCTTTGTTTGAGACTTGAGAGTGTTCTCATCCATGTTTGTCTTGTCTATATCTTCGAGCAACTGATGTTTCATTTGTTCATAAAATTCATCACATACGTTCTTCTCCGACCGTGGTTTAACCATAGTATCGTTAAATACAGCTTATCGATTTAGTCTCTAATACTGATATTTCGTGGTTGAACCGCCGGTACGGTACGATTTCATGAACACTGCATTCGTAACGATTTCCTGGTTTCTATGAGATGTTTTTGTTGTTGTCTGCAATCGAGATGTGAGATAGTTGCAAGAACTGGTTGTCTATTTGAGATATTAAGTGATGGTTCAGACTATATATACTTTTGAAAGACAAGAGGTTACCTTTCAGGCTATTGTTTAGTTTAAGAGGATGGGTCGAATCGAGGAAAAAAAATCGTCAAATCGAGTTAACTTAATTATTCCTATCATCTTGATATTAAGGCTCGTTCGGTTGCTTAACTTCCATCAAATTATGTATGCAATATGTAAAAGTCGTCGATTCGGTATGTTTTTCTTCTTGTTATTATAGCATCAGTATTTTCTAAGAACATACAGAATATAACTTCAATAGTTACAGATTATTGAAGTTAGTAAGGAGAACAATAAATGTATATGCTCATTGAGGGACTTTATTCAACCATAAATCTACAATTACATTTAAGAAAAATGATCTAGATCGATTGGAGCCAAGAATACATGCAAAAAATGCATTAGTACTCGTAGTAATTTGAAATTAGGCTGAAAGAGGAAGGAAACGGTATTGTACTAAGAAGAAATAATTGTTGTTGCTCTCGTTTTCATCCTCACACTATTTTATTTTGGCCTTTTCAGTCCACTCCTTCCCCATCCCGTCTTTGTGTTGTTCAGTTCTGTGATCATTTTGCCTTTCTCTCCTTTGTAGCTGTTGTTTGTTGTAATTCTCACAGGTCTCTTTCTTCCCCTCCAACACAAGAAAGCCTTCTTCCCCAAAAATACACGACAAACAAATCCTCACTGCCCCCAAAACCCTTCCCTCCCAAATTCCCCTCGGAGCTCCCTCGCTCCACAATCCCTCCCGCCACTTATTTACGATCCTGCCCTATTTTCTCCCTGCAACTTGCCAAAACTCATTCCCATCGCCGAAATGCCCTCCCGTCGCCGCCCTATTTACGCCGCCGCGACGGTCTGATACCAATTCCCAGCTACTCGGCGAGCAAACGCCGCGGTTCCTCTTTCGCTCCCGATTCTGTAAGTCGATACACCTGCTTTAGTTTAAACGGCCTGTCTCTCTCTCCCCGACTGCTAATCCGTGTAGAGTTTTCTGTTGTTTTCAGTTGCGGGATGTATGTGAGCGATTTCTCTATGTGTTCCGGATGGTGATTTGTAATTGAATTCATTCAGGTTGAATTTGATTTGTCCGGAGGGCTTGAATTCCAACCATTATGCTCGTGCCTGTCTTTCGTTGGTTGGTTCGTCTCCTTTGATTAGGGTTTTACTGAATTGCTTCGCGAATGTGGTTTTCCTCCCCTTCACAGGCTTCTGGTCTGGGCGAATCCTGTGCTGGAAATGAGTGGTTTACTGGCTGAGTATCGTTAGGTCACCGTGGGAGTCCTGTCTAGGCGAAATCAGTTTGTGCATAGTGAAATTCAGTTTGCGTTTGTTGCAGAACTAGGTTAGTTCATTTGGTTTCGGTTGAAGTTAGGGGAGTTGGTGGTGTAGTCTTATTGATGTGTGCTGGGCTGTAGAATCTCAGATTACCATTTTAGAGTGCATTGCAAATGTGGAGTCTAGTTGGCCTAAGAACTATCCGTTCCAAATCAAGAGTACTTTGTTTCTGTGTTTATTGAAGTGGTGACGTTCGTTACCCTTTTAATGCACTTTGCTCACCTAGTATCTGCCCGGGCGTGATAGGTATGTGTGTTTGAGATCAAGCATCCGCAACGTCTAGTTACAACACGTGGCTTTAAGTGACTGGAAGTTGCCATGTGTGTTTAGCTTTTTATTTTATTTTATTGTGACGATATGTTCAATTTTGTTTGGTTGCAATCATGGACGATCGAGTTGATGCTTTTTATTAATGTGAATAGAACTCGTCAGCTTGAAACCAGTTATGTCGAAACGATGTCGTCATTTTTTTTTGGTTGTGTTATTGTTTACCTGAAATTGAAATCCTTTATGTCTGACAGGATGCTAACATGTAGTAGAACATATTTTGGTTTTCTTATTTTTGCTTTGTATCCATTTCAGAAACATATGCATGTCCGATGTATATGGAATTTGTTCACAAACTGAGATATATGAGGATGCAACGGTGTTTGCATTCCGATTTCTGGTACTTTGCTGTGTTTTTTTAAAGTTATGACGTTGAATATGAGCACTAGCTGTTATGTATGGCCATTCCCCAACCCCCACAAGCAGAACTAGTATTTCATGCTTTTTGTACATATTTCTTCATGCAATTAGTATATCATGTCATTATTAGTTTTTTCAACCCACTCTTTTGAAATGGAGTTCAAATTTATTTGTTGGTATCCTGTTTATTTCGCTGCATTCGAAGAGGAATTTAAACTTGTTATCTGCCTAACTTACCTGCATAAGCATCCACATACTTTTTGATACAAAATGTTTGTAATTCAATGATTACTGTTGTTTGTATCCTCCCTATTGGGGACCTGTTTAGTGCCTTACACAACAAGTGTATTCCATGACAATCTTTTCTTGATTCCCCTTCCTCTTCGGCATCGTGATTATCTCAGATGAATACGTCGCAGTGTATGGACAAGCAGATTATGGATTTGACCTCATCCCCCCAACCCCAAGGCTTATCATCATCCCCCACCCACCACTCCACCGGCGGCGGTAAGGACTTCATCGATCTAATGAATCATCATCCGCGGGACGACGAACACGATCAACACGCCAATTACGATGGGAACGGTACCAGGAAGGAAGACGTCATGGTTCCTAGCTACGATTTCCACCCGATTAGCCCCGTTGCTGGAGGATTGGGAGGAGGAGGAGGAGGAGATTCCACTGCTGGTGCTAGGGCTTGGAATTCAGTCGACGGCAAGTCCAGTTCCGTCAATTTCGCCGTGGCCGATTCTCCTGTCCGGGTACTTCAAATTCAAACCCTCTTCTTTGTGGTTTAGTTCATTTTTGGTTTAGTTCTATTGTTTGATTTGGAATTTGGGCTCGCGATGTTGGTTTGACAATGGAATAGTGTTGAACACATTGATAGGGTTCATTGTCTAGATAGGAAGTTCCTTACGATGATTTATTATTATGCTTTAGCTGTTGACGATTTGGCTGTGGATTATGTCTCAGAGCAGCAATTGAAGTGTTTTGTTCTTGTGGATTTCGTTGAGCTAGAGTAAAGCCTCAATGTAGACTTGGAAATAGAAAGTTTTTTCACTTGTTATTTCCATTCCGTTTCGGGGTTAAGCTTGATGAGTGATTCCTTTCTACTTGCATGTTAGACCTGATGCTTGTCTTTCTTTCTGACTTGAGCTATATATCCCAACTGTTGGATCAGGTATTAGTTTGATTAGATGTGCGGAAAGGAGTTCTTGGTTGTGCATTTCTAATACAGTTTCGTGTGTGTTTCCGGTCTCGATAGTATGTTGTCTGTATTGCATTGTTGATGTTGTGGTACATTGTTTTGTCGACAACACTATGGCTCGCTTGACTCGATGGAACCATCCAAAGACGTCTTGGACAAGGAACGAACCGTTTCTGATTCAGCGATACTATCTGAGATCGACAGAACTATGAAGAGACACACAGATAACATGCTGATCATTTTAGAAGGTGTAAGTTCCAGACTGATCCAGTTGGAGAGCAGAACTCGTAACCTCGAGAGTTCTGTGGATGATTTGAAGGTTTCTGTTGGGAACAATCATGGAAGCACTGATGGGAAGATGAGACAGCTGGAGAATATCCTCCGAGAGGTAGGCTTCACCCCACATATAGAGTACTCTTGGTCCTCGCACTTAGCAAATCATTGCTGCCTCTTGCTTTAATTGCCTTGAATTTCTTATGTTTGTTTACGAGTTCTTATGATGTAGTTTACTTCGTCTTGCCACATTGCATTATGAAAGGTTTAGGTCCCTGCTCTGGGTTTTTCTTTTGAGTTGTTTTTGTTTGGACAGTTGCTCACATAGTCAAGTTGCTTGTCTATCTTTGTAAATCACTATTTATTTGGTGCCTGATACGATCCTAATCAATCCTTTTTGTTGTAGGTACAAACTGGGGTGCAGGCTGTTAAGGATAAGCAAGAACTACTTGAGTCACAGCTTCACCTTCAAAACCTTCACGTCTCTAATGTCAACCAGCATCAACAAGAGCCACAAAACACCGGCCAGGCTGCGAATGTTGTGCAGCAACAAGCACTATCTGCCTCTGCTCCACCGCAATCCCATCATCAACATGCGTCTCCTCAATTAACAAGCTTCCCACAATCACTCCCTTCTGTGCCCGGTCTACCTCCTCCAACCGTCCCTCTCCCTCAGCCGCAAAGTCTGCCCCCTGTCACTCCACTTCCATACTATGTGCCTGCTGGCCACACTCACGAACCACCACCAAACCCACAGTACCAGGGGGGCCCACCACAGCAAGCATCTCCTGTTGCCGCTCCTCCCCCTCCTCATCAACTGTATCAGTCTGCTCCACCACAATACCCGCAGCAACAACCCCAGATACCACAGCAACCTCAACAGCCAGCTGGCCACCACTTTGACGAGGCCTCTTATCTCGCCTCTCAAAGCTATCCACCCACGACAACCGCCATCTCAGCTATCTGGTGGTGGTCGCTTCCCGCCCCAGCAGTACTACGGCACTCCTCCTCCCTCTACTGGGTACAATCCTCCTCTATCCGGATCCATGGAGATGTACCCTTACAGTGGAGGCGGCAGCACAATGGTGAAACCACTGCAACTTCAATCTGTCTCTATGCCTCCTTGATAATTGTCGAAAATATATTGATTTTGCGTGCTTAATGTGATTATTTCATGATATGTTTGAGACCTATAATACTTGTTTGAGGTCCAACTAAGCCTGGAATGGTTATAAAACCATTACCATCAAGTGCCAAATGTTTTATATATTTCAGGTAAATGAAACGAGAAATTTGCATTGGTGGATAGAATAATTCAAGTGGACTGGATGTACATTGGACCGGAACTTACTGAGAAGTTGAACCGGGACTGGACTTTTGTGGGCTGGAACTCTCTTTGGACCTGGGCGGATGAAAGCACTTTTTGGGCCATGGGAATTATTTGGCCCAAAGAAAAGGACAAAGGAAGTCTTGGACGGAAGTCTTTTGGGAATTTGGCGAGACAGAATTGGCGGCGCAAGTGGAGTCGAGCGAAGAAGAGAAAGGTCGCGGACGAAAATTCTTTGGAAAGAAAGCGATGGCAGCAGCGCGAAGCATCAGTCGAGCAGCAATTGGCGATCGGTTTCTCCAAGGTTTGAGCTGAGTTCAACGAGAGCGATTAGTTGGTTGGATTCTCTGAACCGAACTAGTTGTGTATTGTTGATTTAGAACATGATGATCAAAACCCTAATGTTTTATCTTAATTTCGTCATGAACTAAACCCCAATTTCTGGGGGAAACACCATAGGATGTAGCTATTTCTTGATTTGATGGATTGATTCATGATTCTTTTCTTCCAATCTCTATTGCATGAAATTTCTTAATGCTTTGTGTTGACTGGCCACCAATACATTGATTTGTTGTTAATTAGGTTATTAGCGACAGTGAAACCCTAATAACTGAACATATTTCATGTGACATAGTAGCTTATCGAAGCGACAGTGGATTAAATAAGGTGCTATGCGGTCTTGAATAGGATATCGGGCATAAGGCTATATAATTAATTCATTGAGCTACAACAGTAGGATTTGAATTGATTATTTAGTACGTAGTAATTCCCGACAGGGATAGCTAGCACAGTAGTGATATCCTGGCTGTAGAGATATGGATTAAACTGATTGGAATATGTGAATTAATCTGGATAGGATAGGTGGTAAATCCCGATGTTTCTCCCAGAGATTTCTCCCATTGAATTTCTCCCGACCATTTTACGTTGCTTAATTTGTTTAGTTTATTTTGCTTTTAGATAATTAGTCTCATTACACCATTTTCACCTGTAGTTTGCTCTATAGAATCAATAAATCATTAGGTTGTACCAGTCTCTGAGAGACGATACCCGGACTTTCCGATTTTACTACAAGATAGGAATTGAAGCTATACGCTTTTGACCTATCAAGTTTTTGGCGCCGTTGCCGGGGACTGTCATACCTTATTTTTGTTGATTTTTGTGAGTGAACTATTTTGATCTGGGTGTTAGTGTGCAGGTGAATTTTTCAGGTTAATCCTCCTCGTGCATGCCAAGGAGGACGACTGGCAATTTACTGCCACTAGATCCCGAGATCGAGAGGACCTGCCGACAGAACAGGAAGCAGGTCAAGTTAGGGAAGCAGCCTACCACATCAACAACTCCTAGGTCTTCCCTAACTCAGAATCGTCAACCGAGAAGGCAGGTGACACCACCTGTCATCCCTACACCACCTACACCACCGTCGCGCGTCATCGAGCCTGTCATCATGGCTGAACAGGATCGTTCGATCAGGGCTCGTCTGAATCGGAGGACTGGAGCCCGAGCTTCATGTGTTGTCATTCCGGCTGGGGATGCAAACATGGAGATTGCCCCAGCCTTCATCAATATGATCACGAATGGGTACACCTTCTCAGGGACCAGCACCGAGGATCCTCATGAACATCTCTGTCGGTTTGCAAACATTTGTGACACAATGAAGAGCCCGGTTGTGTCTGATGATGCCATCCGTCTTCGGATGTTCTCATTTTCTCTGCTAGGGAATGCATCACACTGGTTCCAGAACTTGACACCCCGTTCCATCACAACATGGGGTCAGCTTGAGAAGACCTTTTTGGATAAGTACTTTCCTCCTGCCAAGGCAATGAAGAGGCAAGAGGAAATTGTCACTTTTAAACAAGCTGAGGATGAAAGTCTGACCGAGGCATGGGAGCGCTATAAGGAGCTTCTAATGAGATGCCCGAGCCACGGTCTTGAAGATTGGAACGTGATCTCCATTTTCTTCAACGGAATCAGAAGACAATTCCGAGGTGCTCTGAATAATGCTTCCCGGAATGGTTTCACAAGAATGGAAGGACGAGAAGCATATGAACTGGTGGAGAAGATATGCTCTGAAGATACTGAATGGGGTAGTGAGACCGACATTCGAAGGAGAGGAGGCTTGCATGAGATAGACAGAGTTGCAAGCTTAGAAGCAAAGATTGATGCTAAGCTGGATTCCAAGTTCGATGCACTCGAACGAAGGCTGGCTGAGTTGGCTCTTGGTAGACAGGAGGAGGTTGCTTATTGCGAATTATGTGAAGGTGCTCATCATAGGGATCTATGTCCACTGGTGGCTGATCAGATGGAAGATGTGCACTATATCAACAATCAGAGAAATCAAGGCCAGGGTGGTATGTCTTCGAAAACCTACAACCCACAATGGAGGAAGCATCCTAACTTTTCCTGGGACAACAACAACCCAAATGGTGCTCGCAACATTCCACCTCCAGGCATGCAGAAACAACAACCTCCACCTCAACCAGAGAAGAAACCACAACTTGAAGAATTGCTTCTGGCTCACATGCAGAAAACCGACAATAATCTGAAGGGCCTGGATCAATTTGTCACTCAACAGCCTGCCATCAACAATAATTTACAATCTTCTATGCTAGCTATGGAGAGGCAGATGGGACAGATGGCTCAAACTTTGGCAGATATGCAAGGCAGGATTCCTGGGACATTACCGGCTAATACCGAGAGGAATCCAAAGGATGCCATGGTTGTAGCAATCACTTTGAGGAGTGTATAGGCCTTGGAGGATCTAGAGAGTCCAAGGAAGTCGACAAAATCCGAAAAAGAAGGAGTTGTAGAGGTAGAGGATGAAGAAAGTGCAAAAGCTGAAAAATCTGACTTACACAGGCAAACTGCATGCAATCTGCCTGTGCAAAAGCAATCTGCCCGTGTACTTCAAAAAGTGGAAAAAATGAAGAATGAAGAGGTAAAGCCTTATGAACCTCCCGCGCCATTCCCTCAAAGGTTAATGAAGCCCATGGAAGACCCGAACTTCAAGAAATTTGTGAATATCTTCAAGCAACTTCATATCAATATACCGTTGGCGGAGGCACTTGAACAGATGCCTACATATGCTAAATTTTTAAAGGAGTTGCTGACTAAGAAGCGCAAATGGGCTGATCTGGAGAAGGTAACCCTTACTTCTAAATGTAGTGCCGTGATTCAGAATAAATTACCAGAAAAGAGGGATGATCCAGGAAGCTTCACCATTCCATGTGTCATTGGAGGTAGAGAGTTCGATAAATCACTTTGTGATCTTGGAGCAGGAATTAATTTGATGCCATACTCAGTCTACAAGAAATTGGGATTGGGAGATGTTCTTAAGCCTACTCGGATCACTCTCCAATTGGCTTATCGATCAGTGAAAATTCCAAAAGGAGTGGTGGAGAATGTATTGGTGAAGGTTGGGAAGTTTATTCTCCCAACAGATTTTGTGATTCTGGATATGGAAGAAGATCGGGGAGTGCCTCTCATTCTTGGGAGACCTTTGCTAGCAACTGGAGATGCACTCATCGATGTTGGGAGAGGCAAGTTGACATTCCGAGTAGGTAAGGAGGAGGAAATTTTTAATGTCTTTCAAGTTGTTCATAATCACGATGCATTTGATGACTTTGAAAGTGGAGCTCGAGAAAGGAAAAATTCATTCTCCTGGGATAGTGGACAACCTGAAGAACTATCACATGTCCTATCTGCTCAGATTCTGAAATCAAAGCAAGGACAGAAATCCTTGCCAGATCACCTCAAGTATAGATATTTGGGTAAGTATTTCAATCTTCATGTTATTATTCCTTCTTCACTGACATTGAAACAGGAAGAGTACCTGCTTGAGGCGCTGCAGTACCACCTACGCCTCACTAAAGGGTCCAACATGCAAGCTAAGAAGGTCATACCCAATTTTCGCACACCTGGCCCTGCTGAGGTGACTCATATGTTGGATGGAGGTTATGCATTCTATCATTGCTCGGGAGGGTATTCTGGATACCTTTCCATACCCATTGGTTGAAAGCTCCATAAACGTCAGGCTGAGGACGTTAAATAAGCGCTTCTTGGGAGGCAACCCAAGGTAAGTTTTCTTTTCTTGATTTTTCTTTTTAGTTGTGTCAAACCCGTGCATGTTTAGATTAGGAGTTGAACATTAGGGACAATGTTTCATCCCGAGTGTGGGATGGTGAGTCTTAGTGTTGTTTGTCCCTGTTGCATGTGGTAAAAAAAAAATCTGTCATTTGGCTATGCACAGCCAAACTGCATGCAGTTTGCTTATGCAAAAAGCAGGCTGCCTGTGCAAAGCTAATGGCTAAAAAACACCTAAAAATCAGAAAAATTAAAAACAAAACCTTGTACTCTTGTGGTAACATGATGTAAATGAGTGTGATGCGTGTGAAATGAGTTTGTGCTTGAATTGAATCATCGAAATCACCCCACTAGTGTTGAATTGCAAAGTTCTTCACAATGAGCTTAAATATTTTGACTGACTTGATATGCTTTGAATGAGAAAACTCTTTTAGCGACATTCTCTTTTGTGAGGATAGTGTAATGATTTTTGGTGAAATAGTTAGGTGGAGAACATTGACCATTCTATATGTTCGGATACCGTGCTTACTTGCATCAGTTGTGAGCTTTTGATTTTGCAACGATTCTCTCTGTTTTGATTGTTTTATGATGGGGTGAACTGTATCTTCATAAAAGAAAACACTACCTGACAAGTAAAATATAAGAAAGTTGCCATAACAATTAAGTGTGGGTAAAAATGCCAAAATCGTGTGAGGCAATCACTCATTGCACATGGGGATTAGGAAAGATTCAATTGAGAATCGGTTCGCGACCGTACGATGTTGCTTATCAAGTACGATCCCCAGTTGAGTGAACTGCCATTTGAGGATGCAATGACCCTCCACACGGACCGAGGAAAAGGAGTTGAAAGAAGCCCTTATGCGAGTGCTAAGAAGCATAAATTGCTCTTGCTCGTTCACCGATAGTAAGAAACAAATCCCACTTGTACTAAATACGACCTCTCGGCAAGCAAAAGCAGAAAGAGAGAAAGCCTCTCCTTGTCATAAAAGGTAGTGATGTGCTTAAAGTTAAAATCATGTTTGCGAAAGGCTTCCCCCATTAGTTTTTTAGACTCATGCTTAATTAATTGCTTATGATTGGTGTGAGTAAGCCAGACTGTCCTCACGAGATATGTACCTCACTGATGTGGTTAGATTCTCCTAATAATTGTTGCACCATAAGTTGTTAACCACCCACTACCGACGATCGAAATTGAGTGTTGCTATTTGAGTTTTTGGATGGATTTGAGTCAGTCAATGGTTAAGGGTTGCAAAGACCTTGAGTGTGGGGTGAAAGATATGATCATTAAAGCACAACTCGTCCTTTAAGAAAGAAATTACTGATTACAACAAGAGTACAAGGATAAATTTTTTGTGTTATCGTTGTGTTTTGTGTGTCGTGGGTCTTGTGTTTTGAGAAAGGTTGTGTCTCCCTGGTCTGTGTTGTGTTTCCTCCAATTATCGTTCTCTTGTGTGAGTCGTTGCTTAGGGACAAGCAAGTATTGAGCGTGGGGTTGTGATAATTGTCGAAAATATATTGATTTTGCGTGCTTAATGTGATTATTTAATGATATGTTTGAGACCTATAATACTTGTTTGAGGTCCAACTAAGCCTGGAATGGTTATAAAACCATTACCATCAAGTGCCAAATGTTTTATATATTTCAGGTAAATGAAACGAGAAATTTGCATTGGTGGATAGAATAATTCAAGTGGACTGGATGTACATTGGACCGGAACTTATTGAGAAGTTGAACCGGGACTGGACTTTTGTGGGCTGGAACTCTCTTTGGATCTGGGCGGATGAAAGCACTTTTTGGGCCATGGGAATTATTTGGCCCAAAGAAAAGGACAAAGGAAGTCTTGGACGGAAGTCTTTTGGGAATTTGGCGAGAGAGAATTGGCGGCGAAAGTGGAGTCGAGCGAAGAAGAGAAAGGTCGCGGACGAAAATTCTTTGGAAAGAAAGAGAAGGCAGCAGCGCGAAGCATCGGTCGAGCAGCAATTGGCGATCGGTTTCTCCAAGGTTTGAGCTGAGTTCAACGAGAGCGATTAGTTGGTTGGATTCTCTGAACCGAACTAGTTGTGTATTGTTGATTTAGAACATGATGATCAAAACCCTAATGTTTTATCTTAATTTCGTCATGAACTAAACCCCAATTTCTGGGGGAAACACCATAGGATGTAGCTATTTCTTGATTTGATGGATTGATTCATGATTCTTTTCTTCCAATCTCTATTGCATGAAATTTCTTAATGCTTTGTGTTGACTGGCCACCAATACATTGATTTGTTGTTAATTAGGTTATTAGCGACAGTGAAACCCTAATAACTGAACATATTTCATGTGACATAGTAGCTTATCGAAGCGACAGTGGATTAAATAAGGTGCTATGCGGTCTTGAATAGGATATCGGGCATAAGGCTATATAATTAATTCATTGAGCTACGACAGTAGGATTTGAATTGATTATTTAGTACGTAGTAATTCCCGACAGGGATAGCTAGCACAGTAGTGATATCCTGGCTGTAGAGATATGGATTAAACTGATTGGAATATGTGAATTAATCTGGATAGGATAGGTGGTAAATCCCGGTGTTTCTCCCAGAGCGTTCTCCCATTGAATTTTTCCCGACCATTTTACTTTGCTTAATTTGTTTAGTTTATTTTGCTTTTAGATAATTAGTCTCATTACACCATTTCCACCTGTAGTTTGCTCTATAGAATCAATAAATCATTAGGTTGTACCAGTCCCTGAGAGACGATACCCGGACTTTCCGGTTTTGACTACAAGATAGGAATTGAAGCTATACGCTTTTGACCTATCACTCCTCATGGTGGAGGTGGGACTGGGTACCCTCAACTTCCGACGGCCCGTGTGCTGCCACAGGGTTCGCCCTCCAGGTCAGCGGCTGGTGGTGCTGGATCAGGTTCAGGCTCCGGAAACAGGGTTCCAATTGATGACGTGATTGACAAGGTGGCGACCATGGGGTTTTCGAGGGATCATGTTCGTGAAGCGGTTCGAAAACTCACAGAGAATGGGCAGTCGGTCGACTTGAACATCGTCCTGGATAAGTTGATGAATGACTCGGATTTCCAGCCGCCTAGTGGGTGGTTCGGCCGGTAGCTTTGCCTAATTGCCTCTTTGATTTGCATGTATAGAACTATCGTCTGTTTCCTGCCAGAAAAGTGCAACAGCGATTTGGTTTGTCTTCCAGTTTCGCCCTCCTCATAGACGATCTTAATCCTTTATTTGAGAGTGTTCTCATCCATGTTTGTCTTGTCTATAACTTCGAGCAGCTGCTGTTTCATTTGTCCATAAAATTCATCACATACTTTTTTCTCCATTCGTGACTGTGTCGGTTTCTATGAGATTCTTTTCTTGTAGACTGCAACCTTCATCACTTGAGTTGTGCGTCAATCTGAGATGTTAAATGATGGTTCGGACTTCAGACAAGATCTACTTTTGAAAGGCAAAAGGTTGCCTTTCAAGCTTTTGCTTCGTACAGGTTCCTTTGGCAAACCTTTGGCATGGTGTGCTGAACAGGATGGAAAATATAGAGAGAAAAAAAAAATGAAGATGAAAGTGTATTTGATTTGATTGACTTGGTTTGGTTTCGAATTCTGCATAGTTTTGCTAAAGAGGATGAGTTGAATCAGAGGGGAAAAAATCTTCAAATCGAGTTAACTTAATTATTCCTTTAATCTTGATATTAAGATTCATTCAATTATTTAACTTCCATCGAATTATGTATGCAATAGGCGAAAATCAATTCAGTACCGTTCTTTGTTCTTGTTATTATAGCACCTGTGTCGCTCAAGAGCATAGAATACAACAACTTCTATAGTTGCAGATCGTTGCAGCTAGTCAATAAGTGTTTGCTCTTTGCAGTACTTTATTTGACCATAAATCTATAACTAGATTTTAGAAAAATCATCTAAATCGATTGGAGCCAATAGAACATAAAAAAAGTATTAAAATTAAAAGAGATAATAGCATTTTCTGCCCCTGTACTATGACGATGTAACAAACGTGCCCCTGTACTATTTTTTTGCACAAAATTACCCTTCTACTATTACATCGTAACGGACCTGCCCTTCCGTTGGAATTTCTGTTTACTCGCCATTAAAAAGGGCTGGAAATTACCCAACTACCCCCAATCCCCATCGATTCCCATCGATTCTTCCCGACTACCCCCAGTCCCCATTCCTCAAAGAAATTACCCACCTCGTCGACGAGAGAGACTGCCGACGACCCGACCCTCGAGCTGCGACCCTCCGAGTCGGAACGACGGCGAGCGAACCGGCGAACCCTCTAGTCTTCCGACGACGGCGAGCGAACCCTCGAGCAAGCCTTCTCCTTCCTTCCGTCGGAACAGAAGCAAGCCCTCCTAGACAGCCGTCTCCCTCCGCTTGAGCAGATACCGAGTCAGCTAGACAATCTTTTCCGTGGACAACCTTCTCGTTCCAATCCAAATATCACTCTTGAGCCGTCTCCCTCCGCTGGACAGCCTTCTCGTTCCAATCGCTGCTCATTTTATCTGTCATCGACTCCAACAATCCAAGAGGTACATCTTCAAACCCTAAGAATACATGATAGGGTCTGATTGAATTGAATTGATGTTCTAATGCTTTTGCCGACTGATATATGGGTCAATGATGACTGATTTTCTGTAGAGATTGTATTTGCTTCGTAGTATTGATGGTTCTGCTTGTGTTATTGTTTCCTGATTGTAGATTTACTGAATTGGTGAAGATTCCCTGGCAGTCAAAATTCTTCTTTTGCCAAATCCTGTGAAGTTAAAAATTCTATCTGCCAAGCTACACTCAGCACGTCTTGGGATTCTAAATGGAACTCCGAGTTTCATCACTAAAGCGACTTGGACTTTCGACTTCTGATTGTGCTAGTGACCCAGAGGAAAAGGAAGTAAGTGATGAAGACGATGATGACCGCAACCATAAGCATCGTAGGAAGGAGTCACAATCTCAGTCTATGCAGAGAGATTTGTTAGAAACGGTTTCCAATAGGCCATTCAGGAAGAGAAACAGACTATTTGACAACGGCCATCCTTTCAGGGAAAATGAATCTCAAGACTACACCACAAAGTTCGAAAAAAGACGCCCTGGCCCAGGCTCTTTTCCCCAAAGGGTCAGGCCAAATCAATTATTTTCTGGGGATCCTGGTTCCATTCGGGGAAGAGGAAGGGACCCTCTTCCTTGGGGTCAGCATGATCCTAGATTCAATCAAGCCGATCTTGCCTCTGGTCTCTTTGCAGGGAGGGGTTTGCCTAATATATCAAATCCACAAAGTGGATCTTGGAACGGGTTTGGATTGATTCCAGGAATTCCTAATGGTGGCTTGGACACACTTCATACCATAGGATTGCAAGGAACATTGGCACCAGCAGTAAACTCTTCATTGAATATGCGCATTACGAGACAGCGTTGTAGAGATTTTGAGGAGCGTGGCTTTTGTCTCAGAGGGGACATGTGTCCTATGGAGCATGGTGTTAACCGTATTGTTGTTGAAGATGTCCAGGTATGTCAGGGGGATATTTATTCTTTTTGCTTCATTTGTGATTTTTTTTTATTGGATTCCTGTCAATTGCTGTGCTCAAACACTGCTTGCTAGATATTGTGCTATTGAAATTTGTTACGTTGATTGGTTCCTTTTTGCTCTTAAATGTTGGCATATTGGAAATGTTGTTTGTCGATTGGTTGCTAGATGATGATCTTGGTCATATTTGGCTGCTTCTCCACAATTAGAAGTGAGTCATTTTGTTGCACTGCTAGTTAATGATTTTAACAGAGAAAGTTTGTGGTGCTTTCTGCTTCTCAATTCTCTTAGCTAGGTGCAACCATTTGAATGATGAAGCTTTACTTTGTGTTCATTAATGTCATTGTGCAAGTAAGTGATTGTCTGAGTGATGGATTTGGACGGTTGAATTTAAGTCCCAACCCATCGCTTTCATCACTCATTTGGCTAGGCTAAGAATGGGGAAAAAGGGTTAGAGTTCGGGATGTCTCTTGGGACAATCGACTAGGTTAGAGGGATTCTAAATCCACCACTAACCATAGCAACATTTTCATTAACTGCTCATCTTTTCCCAGATCCAGTTAGGCACCCTATAAGCATTAATGTTACTTACACAAATCAATGGTTTTAAATAATAACATTTCTTTCAGTTTCACCTATCCAAAAGCACTTATCCAAATGGCATATCGACCTATTCTGTTAACTGGTGGATGGATATGAATTTGTGGAATTCCATTTCTTCCTGGCAAGTATTTTAATTCTATCGAGTCCCTATTTTCTATTGGTATCATGCCACTCCTTTCTTTGGGTAGATGCTGCAATGCTATTACTGTTCTGAGTATCAGCTTTTGTAATGTGAAGATGTGTTTTCATGCTGACACAGTATTATTATACCTTTTTACGTCTTGCAGAGCCTTTCTCAGTTTAACCTCCCCGTTTCACTCCCAAGTGCTCAACTGGTGGGACCTCCTTCTGTTCCGGGGGGCTTACAAGGGATTGGTAACCCTTCAACCATGTCTGCTAACAGCAAAGCTCTAACTGGAAATAGTACCAAATCTGGGCTGTATGATGACAATCCTGGACTGAATGGTGGATATTCTGGCTCGGTTTCTGCAAGCGGAGCTGACTTTTATGATCCAGATCAACCCTTGTGGAATAACAGTGGTCCTGAAACATCCAACTCACTCTTACACCTACATTCACCCAAAAATAATGGAACTGATTCTCTGATGAATGTTGATCCCTCTGATCAGGATCATGCCGGTCTAGTCACAGGCTCATCAGTTTGGGGCAGAATCAGTGGTATTAGAAACCGACGAGAAGGGAAAGAGAAAATGGATTCAACTCCAAGCAATGTCGGTCATTTGGAGAATGGAGCTAACAAGGAGGAACAGGATGCTTCAGCCAATCCTCGAGGTGCTTTTCGACGTGGGAAGCAACATGTCGTTACGTCCGAGGATATTGGTGGGCCAGCCTCAGACAACAAGCCCCTAGGTGGTCAGCCTATGCGTGTTATGCGAAAGCCATCTCAGAAGGCATTGCGTACATTATTTGTCGCAGGTATTCCACTCAAGAGCAACAGAAGGGAGACTCTCCTTTCTCATTTCCACAAATTTGGCGAGATAATCGATATTTATATACCTTCAAAAAGCGACCGGGCATTTATTCAGTTTTCAAAGAAGGAAGAGGCCGAAGCTGCTCTAATGGCTCCGGATGCTGTGATGGGGAATCGGTTTATCAAGTTGTGGTGGGCAAATCGTGATAGCATACCTGATGGTGGTGTGAGCAGTAGCAACAGTGGTGTGTCTTTACCTCCACGTGGTACGGGATCAATCCCAGTCCCACCTCATCCTTCTGTTGGTAACAAGGGAAAAGATATTGTTCAGTCAAGTGGAGCAAAGGTTGCCAGTGATATTCCCTCTGATGCTTCCACTGAGTACCAAAAGCTCCCCAATGCAAATAGTCCCATAGGTCCACCTCCTGTTCCGAAAAAGCTAGAACAATTGAAGGAAGAGCTCCGGAAAAAGCAGGAAATGCTAGACCAGAAGCGGAATGACTTCCGGCGCCAATTGGAAAAGCTTCAGAAACAAGTAAGTGAAAACTCTTCTTGAGTTGAGGATCTTCCTGTGAGTGATTCTCATCCATGTTTGTTGACTTTTTTACATCTTGCCCAATACTTTAGCAAGGCTTCTAGTGTCATTATAATATCCCATGAAATTGCATACAATAAGACCTGACTCAAAGGGTGTGTTCGTTACTGAAGTAAAAAGGTGTGACTGGTAAGGTTTTAGTAAAAGTAGATATGGTTGGGACATGAGATAATTTGTGAATAATTTTTTTATGAGAATGATAGATAGTTTGTTTATTAATAAGAATGATTCTGGTTTGAGGAATGACTATGGATATAACTTCTAGAGCATATTCTTATTTAAGTTGATAATAAATCTTTTTCTGTGAGATGGCTTTTACATTTTTTCTAGAAAGTTGGATTGAAGAAATGTGTTAGTCTCAGTGTCTCACTGTCTAGGCAAACAAACACCCAAAGTTAACTGCAAGCAGCAGGCTTAATTCTTGAATATTGTGCACCCAAGGCTGTATTTTGCATGGTGTTTATAAAGTGATCTTCATCCGTATAGAGTCGTGTTGCGAACCTATACGAAATAAAACTAAATGGGTACTTTGTTGTCTTGTTTGCAGACAACAGTAACCAAGAGTGAGGTATCGACTGAGACTCCAAAGAAATCTAAAGTCGCAGCTGATGCTGCAAAAACTACTACCGAAACAATGCTGTCTGTTCCCTCTCCGTCACCCTGTCGGGAGATGAAGATGGCCAATAAGAACAAATCAACAGAAACGGCGTCACCCACTTCTAAGATTATTGCTGGAGGGACAGTGCCAGAGGAATCTTCAGACTCAAAGTGGCTGCCACCAGTGCGGCCTGTAGTACCTATTGTTGGCTCTCCTTGTCTGGCGAATAGATACAAGTTGGACAATCGCCCGACTACGTTTAAGATCATTCCCCCCTTGCCTGCTGGTTTGGCAAATGTATGTCTCTCTCTCTCTCTCTCTCTCTCTCTCTCTCTCTCTCTCTCTCTCATTCCAATCTCTTCATGCTTGTAGTTCTATGCGCACTAGTGTATTGGTTTGCGCACAAAATTTTTCTTCCGCTGCATGCATGAAAAGCTCATCCATGGAATTTCAAATGAGTGGGATGTGACAAGGGTTGGACTTTGGAAATCCCATCCATTGGTTAGATGCACTTTTAGCGAGATGGAGTGCTGTTGATGGGATTTAATAGGGGAGGAAACTAGAATGTTGTCCTTGTTGCTAATTTTGATTTATCCTCCCTCCTACTCATGGAATGTAAATTCCAACAAGTGCTGGAATCCAATTCCATCGACGTTAAAATGTCAAGCTAGCCAAACGATAGAAGGACTAGTGTTCCATAGTTTCCATGAAGTAGACCATTCCATGGCCAAATTCCCCCCTCCAAGCCAACCAGACTATTCTTTTTCCGTTGGTATATTTTGAGCTCCAAGACAACTTGTCTCCTTTGTCCATTGTCTTTTAAGCTGTGTCTAAAGTGTTTTAGGGTTGGTCGTGTTCTGTTTAGGCATTGATGAAAACTGAACTGACATCTTGTCATTCATCTAGGTTGATGTTTTGAAGGAGCACTTCTCCACTTTTGGCAATCTCACTTCAGTGGAACTGGAAAGTGCCGAACCATGTCAAAGTGATGGCGGTGATGATGATGATGATGATACATCCAAGACAACAGCCACTAAACTTTGCTCCTGCGCTCATGCAACTTTCGCAACTCGTCGCTCAGCCGAGACAGCATTCGTAAATGGTAAAACCTGGCAAGGCCATGATTTACGATTTACCTGGATGGCATCAAGTTCCACTTCCACCAACAACCCTCGGAGCAAAGCAACCACACCGTTACCTCTTCCCGACGACAAGTCAAAAAAGCCTGATCCTCAAGAAGCTCAGCACTCGGAAACAAATGGCGGTGTAGAAAAGAGTGAGTTAAGTGAACCTCCCCAGCCACATCCAACTGAAGACGAATCAGTCCAAATCAAACCTGCCCTCACGAAGATCTCCACCGAGAAAGAGGCTAGTTCGGGCAAGGAAGAACCAGTTGAATGCGAAGATGGTTGCTGATGATGATGTCAGTCGGGAATTGTACAGCAAGGTAAGGTGTTAAAAGAAAATTCCTATTCTGAAACTAATTTACAGGAGCCTTCTCCGGTTAGCAATTTTCTGAAACTAGCCCCCGATCTTGTTTTCTTTTTTGTTCTTTCTTGTATCTCGGATGTGTAGAAAGGGGATTTTTCTGATTTTTCACAGCCACCGTAATTGGGTTACGGGGATATGATACTGAGATAGTTAAGTGGCAGACTTGAACATGTTTCGTCTTTTGACGTTTGAGCATAGATTACTGGTCTCTGAACTGATTTGAAAAAAGTTATAAAAAAAAAAGAAAAAACTGGAAGAAGAAAAGAAAAAGTTGTACTGAGATCAGTTTTACGGCCAGTAAAAAAAATGAAATATGGGATGTATTTTTTTTGTCCCATTTTTGTTTTCTACAGTCAGAAGTTTTGTATTCGTAGAGGAAGGAATGTTTACGTATGTAGGTGTAAATTTATGGCAGGTAAATTCAAAATTCAGAATGCCCAAATTTTGTGGCTTTATTACTGTGAAGGTGAAGAAGGGGAATGAATGTCCAATGATGTTCTATTTACTATGCATGTGAGATTGTGAGTTACCCTATATCCTTTAAACATGCAAAGGAGGACGGGTTTTCATGTCCTTTGGTCGTCTGATCGAGAACTCAATGTCATTCATGTGGAATCGAGACAGGTGGATTCATAATTCGTTATAACCTGATTAGCCTGATGCGATTAACTAAGCTATACTCCAAATGTGTTATTAATAGTTGGATCACATGTTTGATGTTTCACTTTCGTCTGGTTGCACCGGCTTAGGGGTGGGCATTGGGTGGGTCGGGTGGATTTTGACCATAAAATACACCCACCCGCGCTTAAACGGATTGATAATTTTTAACCCACCACCCACCCACATTTAGTATCGGGTTGGGTCGGGCGGATGGTGGATGATGCGGGTGGGTTTGTGGGTTCAACCATATCACAATGTATATAATATAAAGGAGTCAACTTGACATGATAATAGGTGCAGAGAGTTATCTGGGGGAAACAAGAAGATGAAATAGGGGGGAAAATGTCGAATTAGTTCTTAAGTTGGATAGATATTCTATCATGAAAGAGTTTTCTACAAATTGAGATGATTATCAGGTGCAAGGAACTAAGGAAAATAATTCCACAAAGGAAAGAGCGGTGATCTAGGCACAATAATTAGAGGAAAAAATAAAAGGAAGAAGAGGGGATCGCTATTTGGAAGGGTTGGCTTTGAGGTTCAAACTCCAGGAGCAGTCCTAGTTTATGTCTAACGTCTCCACTCTCCCCTCTCTAGCGCCAACGACTTTGATCTTTTTGCTGTTGGGTTAAATGGGTCACCCGCGCATCCACCCACAACCCACCCACCACCCGGCGGATGGCTCTCAGCGCAACCCGTCACCCAACCACAGACCCACCCACTTAATGAAATTCGGGTCAAATGCAGGTGGGTCGGCCCAAACCCGCGGATGATCCGCCCGCATGCCCAGCCCTACGCCGGCTGATCCCCGCCGATTTATCCTTGTGCTGCCGTCGAACCATCAATGGCTCCTTTATTAAAGAGCGGACAGCTGAAAGCGGCGCCGCGGTGGTGGTCCCATGGCCCAATATGTGGCCCGGATTCGGCCCAGGGCCCACCTGTTAGCCAGGCCCCAGGAGAATAGATTAAGTATTAACCTTTCTTAACTGGGCGGTTACGTACGGGTTATCCAACCGAGCACGCGCTATTATTGGCTACGCTCCGCTCTCGCCGTCGCAAACCATCTTTGTGTGGAATTCTGTGATACAAGTAGCACGTGGCACTGGATCCGGGCGAGTGTGCTACACTCTACTACGCTGGCTCACAAAGGGACTAACCTGAAGAATATCTGACAAAACGGTTCAATTTGTACGATATAAAACGCGCCACCGATATAGACAACAAAACGAAAATCAGATCCAAGCGGTAAAAGTTTCACCGCCGCGGGAAACCGATATCGCGCGTGAGATTCCTCTTCTCGCCCAGCGATATTTTAGCGAGTCATATTCTGGTCACCGGGAGAAATTGAATATCTTTTCATAGAGAGAGAGAGAGAGCTCGACACTTCGGTTTCATTTCAATTCACGCTCTTTTCCCATTTTCTCTTTTTTTCCCCCATTTTACTACACACTACTGCTCGTCTGAAAGGGGCAGCAAAACTCAGAGCTTCAAAACCCTAATTCTGTCGCCTTCTTCTGCAAATTCGTCCTGGGTTTCTGCATCTTGATTGGAAAGGTAAGAGCTTTGCGGTTCGTTTGATTGTATGAGAGTTCTTGAATAGTCAATTTGGTTATCGTTATCTGCTGGATGGAAATCCATGGCCTGCTGTCTTCACTGGCTAGCTCATGCGCGCTCCCCTATCGGATTAGAGATTCCGTTCCCATTTCAAGACAAATTTTGGGGTTTCCTTTTCTATTTTGTTGTGGATTTTGTATTATTTTTTGTTGCTAGGGTTTAATATATTTGTTTTTTATTTTGGGAGGGGGAGCTAAAGACTAAACTTCTGAGTCATTGTTGATTCTAGTCTCTTCTCTATTTTTGCAGTGGTGGGTGGAATTTTGTTTGGTCGTAAGCTGGCTTTCTTCTAGAGTATTTTTGGTGGGGGAAAAATGAAGGTTACTCGAAAGACTGTAGCGGAAAGTCCTTCCTCCCTTGCCGGTGAAGAATCGCAAGGCCCACACGGAAGAGGGTCGACCATCAGTCGGATGGAGAATGGAATTAGGTCTTGTGAGAAAGGTGGGTTTATTAGTGAAGGATTGGACGGTGGTGGAGTTTCTGTTGTGAATAACAACTCGAGTGGGAAAATTGTTTCTCTATTCGATGGAAATAGAGATAGTCTTGAAGACTCTGAGATGAATGGGATTTCTTCTCTGCTTGAAATGCAGCAGAGTGGGAGGTACCCTGGATTGGACTCCGTGTTGGAGGTGATTGATAAGAATGAGAGAAAAGAGTTCGGCAATGGCGGTGATGATAGTAAGAAGCAAGGAGAAGTGAGGCTCATGGGTGGTAGGGAAACTGAAGGAAAGTATGAGGGCAAGGAAGAAACTGAGGTTGAGGGAAGCTTGGAGGAGGAGGATGAAACGGAAGAGCTTGATTACGATGTTGGCGATTTTGTATGGGGAAAGATCAAGAGCCATCCATGGTGGCCAGGGCGGATTTATGATCCCTTGGATGCATCCGAGCAAGCAAAGAAAGTCAAACATGGACAAGACAGGATTCTTGTTGCTTATTTTGGGGATGGCACTTTCGCTTGGTGCAATCCATCTCAATTGAAGCCTTTCAACGAGAATTTTGTTGAGATGGCGAATCAAAGCACGTCCAAGAACTTTGTCAATGCTGTGGAGAAGGCTCTGGAAGAGGTCGGTAGGTCGATTGACTTGAGTTTGACTTGCTCTTGTGTGCCAAGAGACAATCTGTTTGGCTTTGGGAGGTCCTTGGCAGCAAATGCTGGAGTTAGAGATGGACTTCTTGTGCCAGAAGGTGGAGACTTCTCTGATAATACTCTGTTTAAACCGGAAAATGTATTCCATTCGATCAAATATATGTCAAAAGGTGTCAGATTTGGTAATGCGTTGGAGCTTGCTATAGTGAAGAGCTCCTTGTCAGCTTTCTACAGAGCAAAATGCGGGAGCAAATTGCAGGCTTTTTCTGAGCCTACGGAAATTCCCGGACTTGAAGATGACTCTCCTAAGTGGATGCTTGGTGATCCGAATAATCAAAAGGATACTTTAGCGGAAGGTATATTTCCTGGGCCAGTTGAAGAAGACTGGGTTTCTTCTTCACTTGGCCAAGACTCTCAGAACTCATTGCAGACACCACAGGTGTTTCCAGAACGCTTTGCACCTCGGAGAAGGAAGCAGAAAAGCATTGCTGAAATTATTAGTGGTAGTCCTAATGCTGAGACTGAAGCAGAAGCAAGTGGAAGCAAAACTGTATCTGGAAGGAAGAAGAGGACGAGCAAAAGTGAAGTTGCAGGAGATGAGGTAATTGAAAACCCAGAACCATCTGGAAGTAAAAAGAGGAAAGTTCGAAGCAGTCCTAAGGTAACTGAGGTGGCCAAAACTGAAGCTAGCTGGGGTGATATTTCTGCCTCTAGCTTACATAAGAGTAAAGGTAGCAATGAAATTGCTTCCTCTGGACAGCAAAAGAGCGAAAACACAGAAGTCCCCTATGGGTCGAGAAGGAGTAAACGTGGCAAGGAAGCTAATGTGGAAGCCCCCAGTGAGTCAGTTCCTGGGCTAAGGAAGAGGAAAGGCAGAGAAGTTCCTGGATCTCCAGTGACTGCAGCCGATCATGACACATTGGCCATCAACGTAAAAACTCCCGTGCCGAGGAGAAGAAAGAAACAGGAAGATAACAGTGTCGTAAATGATGACAGCTTAGGAAAAACCGAAGAAGCGACAGAAAAGAAAATGGCTGGTGGCTCAAATATTGAAAATGATGGCAACAAGGGCTACCAAACAAGCGAGAATGTTGCTTTGTCTAGGGAAAGGAAGAAAAGCAGGTACCTTTCCCCTCCCTACACTAATATTACTATAGGGCAGAGGCCGAAAATGAAGGCGTCGGGTGAATCCCAATTAGCCGAGGATAAGACTGAAGCTGCTGGTCGTCATGGTAATGATGTGAAGTCTCAGGAAGAACTCTCTAAAGAGCAAGCTGTTGTGGATGGGAAACCTGATGATTTGATTCCCGAGACAACAAAAGGTCAGACCAGCACAATCGAAGCTCGGACAGCTGCGAGTGAAATGCTGTGTCATATCCGCTCTGTAGCTCTCGACCCACTCCATGTCGAGGAAAGCAAACATCTTGATCAGGTCTTGGGTTTTGTTTCCGAGCTTAGAAGCTCAGGGCATAATGAGGAGGGATCGAACAACGAGCAGAACATCAAGCCTAAACGAGGAAGAAAGAAGAAGAAACTTCAGGAAGGATCTGAGTCGGACCCAACTTCACCTAATGATCTTAAATCGCATCAGAACAAGGAGTTCCAGAAAACAGATAAGCCTATAGCTGCTACCCTTCATGTAACTTTTGGCCCGGGATCATCTCTACCTTCCAAGGATGATCTTCTAAGAATATACGGCCCCTTTGGTGCATTGAACAAAGATGAAACCGACATGCTCTACAACAATCGTTGTGCTAAGATTGCATTCTCCAGTAAATCCGATGCCGAGGAAGCACTCAGCCACAGCCAACGTTCGAGCCCCTTTGGCACAAGCCACGTGAACTTTCGGCTTCGTTATCCCCCTTCAACGCCCAAAGTTTCGGTCCATTCAGAGCTGCATCACGTAATAGAGAAGCTTGAGACTGTGGACTCGATGCTGAAGAGTAGTTCGTCAGAGATGTCTGCCAACTTGAAATCCAGGGTGGGAGGTGAAATCAGAGGCGTGATTGAGAAGTTAAACACAATGGTCAGGCCTCCGGGAGTTTCTAGCTAGAAGAGTGGTTACTGAAAGGAAAACAAAAGGTTGTTGCTTTGTCTGTGTTGTTGTTATAGGCTCAGATCTCTTCAGTTTCTTATTAATTTGTCTACAGATTACAGTTAATGATCTTGAGGTTATGTGCACAACAAGTAAGGGTTAGCGGGGAAGGGGGGTTAGATGGTTTCTTGCCACCTTTTACTGAATTAATTGGCAGCCTAGAGAGGGGTAACAGAAATCGTATTTTGATTTTGCCATTTCTATGTGTGGCTCTGTGGTAACTGGTAAGTTTAATGCATGGATAAACTTGTTAACCATGTTGCTTTCGGATAAGCTCGCTTGTTCATCTCAACTTTTACTCATGGCAACACCACACACGGTCATGGCATCATTTTTTGCTTTCTCTCAAGCAGTGAATGTAGTTTCCACCTGGAGTACTATCTCAGTGTAGTAGTTTTAGCACTATAATGGGGCAATTGCTTTATAAAAGACTGGAAGCAGAGAAAATTACGAGCCGAATTTCAGGATTACAGTTCCACCAAAAGAACAAAAGAATTGCACGTTATACCAATATTTCGTCGTTCATCTTCCATACCACTTAACACTCGGTTCATCCCCTTCACAGAACTCTGAACCCTTCACCAACACTCAGTCCATCCACTTCATATGCTCTTAATCTTTCTGTTCGCACCCTGAAACCCACAATCTAACAGTTCCGCAATTGATCACACGCCAAGAAGAAACATTGTGCGTGAACATCAGTCATCAACTGGATCCCGAGGGGTCTCATCAGCTCTGCGTTTGATACAGATCACGGGGCACTCAGCATGTTTCTGGGCAAACTCACTCACAGTCCCAACAAACACCCTACAAAAGTGTTACCATCAAGCAACGAAAGATTTACTCAGTTGGTACCAAGAGGTGTAGAATTCATAAGTTTCAGTTCAATATCTACAGATGGGCTATATACTAGTTCAGTAGGTTGCTAGTGTTTGTGACACAACAGATCACCATACCTCTGGAAAGGGCCGAGACCCCTGCTTCCAACGACCAGGAAATCCGGGTGAACCCGATCCACTTCGCGACAGATCACCTCCTTCGGATCACCCTTCTTAATCCAGGCCTCACAGGCAACCTACAAGCCATTTAAAATCAGAATCAGGGACAAATTTCCCAAGGAACCACCTACGGAATCTTGAATGAAGCATATTTACCCCAAGCTCATGGCACCTATCCACGAAATACTCCAGCAGATGAAGACCCCTAGCCTTGTCCCTACGAGCCATTTGCTTGAAATCATCAGGAGATGCGAATATGCTGTCCACGTCATCAAAACCTAGCCATGGAAAATGTTTTGAGAAACTTCAATCAAGCATCCATCCCAGTCTCTCAACAGTCAACACCACATCTTAGCAAACAGAAACAGTTCAACATTAATGGCATTATAATTTACCCTACGAACGCAAACAAAATCTAACAACCTTCCACTAGTCAATCATTTCCCCCCATCTTCTTCTTCTCCTTCACCAATTCGATTTCTGAATACCAGCAAATGACACCGGATAGAACTCCGAAACAATCAAACTGATGGATAAATGGAAGGGACGGGAGGATCAAGAACCAATTGATAACGGCGAGTTGTTCAAGCTAATGTTAACTATAATCTCTTTCTGGTGCTTTCCATTCTAAAGCAATCAAAGCTCTCTTGAAATCAATTCTTGATAAACATCCACACCTTAATCTCTCTCTAACCAATTCAAGCGACTTGTTAACGATGACAAGGACGCTACAGTTACAGAGAGCCCTAAGATCAACGCCACTTCTCGAAACCCTAAGATCACACTTCAAGAACGCGATCAATCAAGCTCAACCAAGCAAAGAAATGAGCAAGAGACCAGCGAAAGAGAAAAGCAAGCTAAGAAACTCTACTCTATGTCTCTCTATCACATCAACAGTGCTAAAAGAGCGAAGAGAGAGGAAAGAGAGAGCAGCGAACCATCCTCGTCGGGGATTTGGACGTGGAGGAAGAGGAGCTTGAATCCAGAAGTGTTGGAGCGGACGATCTTCTCCAGAGTCCACTCGAAAGCTCCCCTGCAGCTGATGGACGGGTGCGGATACTTCTTGATTGATGACTCGTTCACCGCGATCATTATCCGAGTCGGCTCGCCCTCCATTTTTGCTCCTCAAACCTCAATTCTTCCTTTTCCCTTCCTTCACTTTTCCCAACTAGCTTCTTCCAGAACTCACTCACTCTCTCCCTCTCTTTCTTACTTTCAGCAGCGCGGGTGTTTTCTGTCTCTATTATTGTCATTTCGTTTCCCCCAATAAATATGACTGCGTAGGAAACCTTTTCTTTTGCTTGCGGAAGGTGACAGGTGTCCACTGTACACGTGTCGCAAAAGCTCGTGACAGGTTTATCTTCCAGAGCTGTCGGCTCGCTAACCAGCGGTTTCGTCGTTGTATCGCCGTGGAAGATTTGCTGCGGAGGATGAGCGGTGGGCGGCGATATTTTCGTCGTCTCCGTGAGCTTGCCCCGTTCGGGTCATGAGGAGCGGTAGAAACGATACCGTTTGGTCGAGTCTGCAGTTCAATCAGGACTTGACTTGAGATTAGACAAAATGGGCCGGACGACTATTGGACTTGTGGGCTTAGTAAAGCATAATTGTCCTATTAAAACTAATAGTTTTGGGCCCAAACGAGAGTTCAAGTATTCAACGCATATAAATTACAAGCGTCAAATCGTTTTCCCCGCCGGCGGCTGATCAATAACAAAGCAAGCAGCGAAAAGTTAATCTCGAACAAACGAAGAAAAAGAAAAGCTTAACCGTACCGCAACCGGGAGCTATGGAAGGTGGAAATAGCGGAGGTGGAGGTATTGAATTCGCCGGCGGAATAGGAAGTACGAGCTTCGACGACCTACCAGAGGGATGCATCGTCAATATCCTTTCGTTGGCTAGCCCGGTCGACGCTTTGCGATTGTCCAGGGTATCGTCGTTGTTCAGATCCTCGGCCAACTCCGATGCCTTGTGGGACAGGTTTCTGCCCTCTGATTACGACTCGATCATTCCCAATTCCGCCGAACTTCCGTCATTCTCTTCGAAGAAAGAACTGTTCCGCGCGCTTTGCAGTCGCCCGATTTTCTTCGACGACTGCAAGAAGGTAAAAATTAGGGTTAGGTTGATTTCGGCTTCACCCGCGTTGATTGCTTCCAACTGTTAGTTTATCAACTTTCGATCGCTATACTTCTGATTAGGTTCTATGAAATTCGGCAAGTTCCGATTGCCGGGCATTCGCATTTACGGGAGATTTAGGTGTAGATTGTGCTTGAGAACTTTGAAATTTTGAACATGAGTTGTGAAGCAAACTGATCCATTCATCTGACCATGACAAGTGAAAAGTATGGGAATAGTATTGTACTATTATGTTGTCGAGAGACATGTAAGAGAATGATATAATATCTCTTCGTGGTTTGTCTGAACAAATTGCGGAGTTATTGAGATAAATTGGTTTTGTTTTGGCCTTAAATTTTGATCTCGGAGATCTTACTTTCGTTTCTCTGAATTGATTGTGTAGAGCCTTTGGTTGGACAAAGAGAGTGGCAAGAAATGTTACATGCTTGGTGCTAGAGGTCTCTCCATTGAATCAAGTGACAGTCCTCACCATTGGGCTTGGATCAAAGACAAAGATTCCAGGTTTTTTGCTGTTCTCTTTGCTTTCTCACAACCCTCTTTCCCTTCCATTGTGTTTTTCCCCATCCCCATTTCATTAACCATCGCTTCGTATACTTATTCATGTGCTGCTTCCACGACGATCTCACAGATTTCCCGAGGTTGCTGAGCTCAAATCCGTCCCTGCCCTCGACATTCGCGGTGAAATTACTAGTTCCATGATGTCTCCTGGATCAAGATATGCTGCATATCTTGTGTACAAGCTCCAGAGAAATGCGTTTGACTGCCTTTTGGTGGAGACCTCTGTTGGCGTTGCTGGAGCCGATTCCACAATTTGTCTGAATATTGATGTGGAACCCTTCTGGCATCATCATCGAAACAGTAATGCAGTGCTGGGATTGAAACGCCCGAAGAAGAGGAGAGATAAATGGTTGGAGATCGAGTTGGGGGAGTATTTCAACGAGGCTGCTAAGAGCGGGGGATTGGAGCCGGTTGCCATCCAAGTGAAGGCTGGAGGAGAAACTTGGGGGTGCGTCGTCATTGAAGGAATCGAAATTAGGCCTGCAATTGGTCAGTGATTTTATTACAGTCGTCGAAGTTCAATTGTACATGAAAGATAAGAATAAGGTCTAATTTTCATTAGATTCAGCATCTTAGTAAGAAAATAGCCAAATAACAGCACATAATAGTTGTCTTTTGATCAGATTTTCAAGTGGATTCATCTTAAATGAATGATTAGAAAGCTAAGTTTTATCTAAAATTCATAAGGTCTCATATCCAAAATAAAAAATTATCTAACCATTTGCCCATAAAAATCTCTTCACTCTTCCTTCCCATGTATGATCTATGGATCTGCAATCTTTAATGTGCCTCTCTTAGGGAATGAACATATTAATCTTGTTATCTAATTCTAAACAAAATTCTCTTACTCGATAAAAATTATACATAACAATTGAATTGTCAAGAAATGAACATATAAATCTCCTTATCTAGTTCTAAACAAAATTCTTGTACTTTGAGGTGGCAATTAGGATCCATATCTACGAACCCAATCCATCCACCTAATTCAATCCATTTGATCTAAATCTAATTGGATTAGTGGATCCATGGAACCAAATGGCAAACTATGGGGTTTTTTTATCCAAGATAAGCCCACAGGGCATGGCTGCACAACAATAATAGAAACTGATAAAAATAAAGAACGATTGTCCGTATGCAACCGGACTCCCGAAGAAAGAGCTTGTTATGCCTTGAGGTGGGCAGCTCTAGGAAAACTCCAATGAGCAAGCTATGGTTTAGTACCTATACTTTTTATAATTTACATTTTGGTATCTAAAGTTTATCATTTATACGAAAAATATCATTGAAAAATTATTTGGTGCCTAAAATATTTCCATTATGACATTTTAATACCTAATTTTTTCAAATTTTACATAATGGTCCAAGATTTTGAATGTCATTTGAATTCATAGATCAATTCGCCTATCCATTTAATCCATGAATTTACTAATCCAATCCACCAATCTAGAAATCCAATTCATTTACGTCCAGAACTATCAAACACTCACAAAACTCAAACCTCAAATTGCCCAATAGTGCTAACCCTGCTGGACACCACATTGCCTCGTTCCCATTGGGTCCTTTCCAAGTTTCCTTATTCTCGTCACTTGTCAAAACAAAAACTTGCCCCCTATTTTCATATAACAAAGGACTGTGGCTCTTTCTCTTGGGAAATTTCCTTGGCCACATTACATTTCCTTTACTGCGCTGTAGCAGCACAGCACACGCATGCCCGCTCTCACTTTCCTCTCTATTGCCATTTTCCTGTTCTCTTGGTGGTGTTCATATGCATATACCATCACCTTCAATATTATGGCCTATGGTTGGTTAACATTTTGATGAAAGTTCATATGGGCGACAAGTTGCCTGGCCTCTGTGCGTGCAAATCTTGCCATTCTCAGCTAAAACGACACATCAATATTACGTGGGCCCAAATGGGATGGCCCATATATATAGGCTCTCATGGCCCAAAGTGGGGGGACAACAATCAATCACAGTGCAATTGAAGGCTTGTGATTTCTTGAAGACGAGAAAATTAGATTGCGACTTGTAAGGTTACGAATTAAAGATTATAGGATCTTAGACTCGGTAGTCAGTTTTTCAGGTTGATATGGCTTGATGGGATACTCAGTGATAAATCCTTGTGTGTAGATCTAACTGTCGAAAGTATAGCGAGAATTAACGATGAGACATTAGCATTAATCCATGCATACAAACGTCCATTTTATATCAATACGATTGACATATTGACTAGTCTTTTACGCATTTGTGATCATCATTTTGTTATGCGAGTTTGAACCGATATTTTTTGTAACATTTACATGTAGATCTAACTGTTAAAAGCATGAGGATAGACGATGAGACGGAATCAATAAACTTATGCGTATATGCCTCTATCAACATATAGAGTCTAATTGCTTAATATTAAGTTTTTGTGATCATTAGCTAGTTATGTGAATTTTCTATAATGCTTACAAATAACACTTATGTGAGAATTTGGCAGCTTAAAGTGCAAGAATAGAAATTCATATGGTACATCAATTCATGCATATGTCCATCCTTTCATCAGGGCAGTTGAATTATTATGTCCATGCTTAGTATTATTACACTTTTGTGATCAACATGAAGGTCATGAAGAGAACCACTTGCATGCACTAATCAATTCCCCGATGGTAAAGTAAAAATTACTAATACGAACCATCATTCATTCATTAATTAGGCGATTTTCCTCTTACTTACCGCATTTTCTTCAATCAACCACAATTACCATCTACCAACGTCGTTAGGAGCCCATTTCACATTCTGAGATGAGCCCAAAAAACGAAGATTTACAAAGGGTGGGAAAATATAATGGTAATTTAATTAGCGTTAATCCATATAATTATTGTAAGTGGAAGTAATCAAGAGAGGGTTGTGGAGATTCCAGTGAAAGAGACCCTACCAAAGCCCAAATGACCAACCTGGTAGAGCTCCAACCAAACCTTCTCCGCCTCATACTTCGCGCTCCTCCGCCGCCCCCCGCCACCGCCGCCGGCGACATCTTCCTCGTCAATATCCCCGACCATCCTCAAGCTCCGGCTGCCGTCCGACCTCTCCACCACGTATATCACATCCCCATCCTCCCCATTTCCACCACTCCCACTACTCCCTTCTTCTTCCAAGTCACCCCGCCCGACGCCGCCGGCTGACGTCACCATTTCCATCATCAGCGCACCTTTCCTCTTCTTCTTCTTCTTCTTCTTCTTCCTGTTCCGCCGGATCGTCCCAATGCAGCGCCGCCCCACCGTCCAGGGGATCCTGACGAATGCGAGGGCCAGGAAGTTGACGACGGCGAGGGGGCAGCAGCAGAGCGCCACGCAGTCGGCTATCGCCCCCGCCGTGCACGACGGGCTGCAGCAGCATTCCGATACGTCGTCGTTCCGCGGAGACGCCCCTCTAGCTCTATGATTGTCGTCATGATGGTCGCCGCCGCTGCATCCGTTCTTCCGCCTAGTGGCCGGCGGCGGCGCCGACCAGCTTTGTAGTTCCATTTTTATTTTTATGGGTGACTAATTGCTCTGATCACCGGCCGGCTAGGTAGCTGCTGCGGGAGGAAAGAAATGTGTCAGCTTTATATAAAATGTCTCTCTTTCGCCATGGGAGTGACAATATGACATGCAAGTAAGCAAGTTTTATGGTAGGGGCCGGGATGGGAAAAAGGAAGGGGAGAGTGATGGAATGGAGGTTCATTTATTTACTATGGATGGGGTAAAAAGTTAAAAATTTGAGAAAATTACTGTTGTTTGGAATGGAAGCCCACGGCTCTGATGAATGTTGTTTTTTACTTTTTATAAAAAGATCTCGACTTTCACGGTCCAATGGTGGTGTTGGGAATTGGGGCTGCCTAGTTTAATTAAATGTTGTTCTGGGTACTTGCAATTTTACTTAAATTACAATTAATGGCTTTGTATTTACTTAGGGTGGTTTCTCTCTGGCTTTGGAATTTGGGTTTTAGAAAATGGGTAATATTTTAATCCTAGTTTTTGTATTTGACCTTCAATTTTATGTAAGATAACCGGTTCGTATTTGAATTGAGTGATTGTGATGTCGAATTTTGAATCAAAAAATTATGATTTCAAACACTGTAGTATGCAATTCTAATACGATATCCAATGAGTTTCATCCGGATAGGAAGAGCCATCTTATCAACTTACAAGCAAATTGTGTATTACTGTAGGAAACTCCTCATGTGAAATACATTGATTTCTACAAATCCATCACATATATATTGATCAATCACAATCAATTCACTTAATGAGAGGAAGCCTAATGGTGAAACTCGGAAATGGAATGTGAAGGAGACTAGTCAGTCAAACAGAAATCGAAATAATGTTGGAAAGGGAGAGAAATAGCCATTGCTCAGTTGGCCTTTCAAAGGGGAAAGGAAAAGGAACAGAGGAAAAGAGAGAGGATTGCCCACAAAGTGATTTTGCGTGAAATGAAACACAAGTACATAACTTCATGTCCAATGCCTAATTCAGCTTTGAAACAAAAATCCCAGCACTGTCCCATGAAAATTGAAACCCACCCCCACCACCCACACAGAAAGTAAACCTAACAAAATAAGGGGGTGGAGTTTAGGGTGCAATGCTCTTTCTTTTTTGTATTTGGTATGAGGATATAATATGTGTATGTACATGCTACATGAACATTGGAAATAAAATAAAAAATAGTGAAGTAATTTGTAATAGTTAGTGACTAATAGCGAAGTAGCATGGTGAGAGATAAAGTGAAAAGAAATTTATTGATGAAGTGAAACAGAACATAAAATTCTCAAATATTGGAAGGAGTCGGAGCTATGATTGCTAGTTCCTCCTCTTCCAAAACGAGTATTATTGACCCGTAAAATTCTAGTTACTCTTTACTCTAAATATTGGTTTAACAACTATATGTATATATGACTTTTTTTTTACAAACATTGCTAGACAAAACCTAAACAGTATTATAATGAGTTTAGTGAAATTACTATTTTTCCCTTTTTTCAAATTTGGTGGGGGAAAAAAACTTTTACCTATTTTGAGCTTTGGTACTTTGCCTATAGCATTTACATTGCTTCAAATATGACATGAATCTTTTTTTTTATATGGGAACAAATATGACATGAATTTATCTTCAAATGTTTATGGTAACTTTACCTAAATGGCCCACCTTCGGGGCTACTGGAAATGTGATACCTAGGAACATAAATATTTGTCGTCGAATAATTGGTTTGGTATGCAGCATCACAAGTATTTATTTACTACATACCAAGAAAAATTGCTACTATATTTGAATGTGACTTCTTTGTAATATATAGTTCTCGAGTTGGCTTCAATCCGATATGTAATGGTTTATTCATGGGTCATAATAAAAATTATTATGTTGTTTTCACAAATATGTCTATCTAGCTAGATATAAAATAGAAGTGTAATTTATTATATTAAGTGGAAACAATCCATACTTAATCAGTTTATTTGTTATGATCCATTTGTCGTTGCTAGGTTTGTTGTATTTTTATTGTTTTGCCTTTTAAGTTGACTCTCAGGTTCTCCATCTTCATTAGAAGTTTAAACTTTATATGACACTGATTAGAAGATTTCTACATAAATGGTATATGAGTTATGACTCTTGAATTATGCAGTTTTGCAAAGCATTGTTTGATGGTTTCAATAAGATGACAGAACAAACTTTTTAATTGAAAGATCAATGGAGAAAGAACATACTACATGAACTTATTATTAGTAACAAACCATAATATACAGACGTATTTGTTGAAACAACATAATAAATGGATTGAAAATGCTATTTGCCCTTTTCTTTTTCTTTTTTTCATTCACTCTTTTTGCTTTTGTTATTATTATCATTCATATTTTTTTGTAATATCATATTTTACCATTCATATATAAGTAGTGAAATGTTTGAATATTAGCTTGAATCACACCATGTCACATGCTAACAAAGAATGGATCTGAATCCCTTATTAAACTATCATTATTTTGCAGTAAAATGCATGTGGAAGGAATACAACTTTGTATAGCAACAAAGCATCTCTCATCAGAATACCACTACCCAGGCAGGACTGCTGTTTTCCCTTGTGCCGGTGATGAAGGCTAATTAAGCTTTTCTGAAGTGTTTGTTTGACTGGTTTTCTTGGACATAACAAAGGTGGGGAATCGGCAGCAAGCAAAACAAATTAAAGTAATTGGTGATCAGCTAGAACAACTATAGTTCGACTAAAACATGATAAATTACCTGTTGGTTTCGAAGTTTGTAAAGAAACAAAATCGATAAGAAAGTGATGATATATGTGATTTAGATGTCTATGTTTTTGAATCGTCCATATTATTTAGACCTAAACCAATGGCTAGCTTACTAGAAGAGAAGTATTTTCATGAGAAGTAGAGTACTAATTTTGGTAATGCCATTCCCATGACTCTCTACCCCTCAAGTTCTTGCATAAGCAAATGACAAAGAAGGTGGGGGGAAAAGGAGTAGACAACAGTAATATAGACCAACAACCCCCACAAAATAGTTCCAAAACAACACCAGAGACTTTAGCCTTCCAACTGGGCCAGGCCCCTGGCCCATTTGCAATAGCATCATCAAAGCCTAAACCCAGAAAAACAAACCCAGAAACTGGTAAATATGCAGAGCAGCTCTCTTGTCAATCAAATGCAGAGCAGTTTAACTCACCAGGGAGTGATTGAGGATTAGCAGTAGGATTAGTGGATGATGATCTGAAGAAATAATCTTGAGCTAGCTTTCCCCTGCTGCATCTGCTATTCCCCGCCATATTGATTCATCTCTCCTCACATAGCGGCCATTTCCGTGTCCAGCTGGAAATTTTATGAGGATGCAGCTCTCTAAGAAACCCAGGAAGAAGCCAAAAAATGGAGCTACCCAATATTCTCTCACCAGATAGATTTATACATCTGATTTAGTTTTTGATTGTTTTGGCGGGATGAGCTGCTCCAATGGCGGATAGCAGAAGAATATTTTAGGAGGAAGAAGAGGAGGAGATTGGAAGCACGTAGCTGGTTGCTTATGCTTCGAATTGACTTGATAAATCTCATGTGATCTTGATCTAATGTGTAAATTCAGATATGATATATAATAACGGGAATTGGGAGCAGTTGGGAGCAGAAGGAATCACTCACTCACTCCCCCATGTCATCATCAATACTCTGTCTCACGATCTGCCTTTTCTTTATGGATTGCAACAATGTGTATTATAATATTCAGAGTACAGCACTATGATTATATAATATACGGGTTGAAATCCTTCATTTAAAATTATTCGTTTCTTTCGAAGCATTCTAACAGTAAATCATGAAGCTTGCCCGACTCATTTCATGCCTCAAAGATACAAAATCTCTTGATCAAAATCTATAATACGAGATCGAAATGTACTGGTTCATTCAAATAACTCTGGAAGCGATGAGATTGGCGGTGTAGTTTATCATCTACACTTGCATGTTGGCAGAATTTACTAGTGACTTGCTTTTTTTGCTCTGCTGTGCTTTCTGTAGGTCTGTACATGAAAGGAGAGGCTTGCATTTTAAGGTTTCAGAGGAGTATGATCTGATGTGAAAAAGATGGCTGGTGGTAACTGGTAAACGAGTTCCAATGACAGCGAATATAGGAAAAACTGTCTCTAGAGAAATAAGCTCTGTTTTAACTCGGACCCCCATGACTCGTGCACGTGAGGAACGGGGCTGCCACGTCCACCGCCGACCGATTTTCCTCTTGTATTTCCCCCCCTTTTTTTTACTATGGGATATTAATCTGAAAATTTATTTAGGTTGCTAATTTTGGTGAAATAAAAAACAGATTAAGTTTCAAAGTTCAAACTTTCACCTACGTATAAGTTATCTCAAAACCTTATAATTGCATCTTAAATTAAATCTTATTTCTATTTTAAAATTCATATATAATAAAATGCTTCATCCAATGTGAATGTAAATTCACAAAAATTAATTAAAGATACCATTTTTCATACTCAGACTTCTCATTTCATATTAGAGGTCAATATCTGCCAGCACCAGTTTCAAACAAGTACATGTTACATTTTCTTCCCCTATATTTAATTAGGTGGTTCAGTTTTCTGAAATATTTATATATAAAAACAATATGGATATTTGATTGATTAGAATAGTTTGCAAGATTCGAAGTTTCTTACAACGTAGGAGTGACCACATCTCGAAGCCATGAGTCAGCTGGAGACAATACATATAGTTAATTAGGGCATTACTTAAGCTTGGGGTTTTGCCATATTGCTTTTTATTAATCCACTATTAGAATTTACAGATGATGATGACTCGACTAACCTAATTCCCATGCTAATCCCAAATTGATCACGGTTTGTATGTTAAACAATTCATTAAGTTTGAATATGGGCTCAACTTACGTGTCAATTAAAATATGAGTATCACTATGTAATTTGTCACAAAGTCCCATTCCCTATTAGTTTAGATTTCCATGTTAGAATCGTAGGAAGTTATGTATTTTCCTTAATAGTCACATTAATTAGAAGAACCGGTTACCATACTATATATAAATTCCGCAAGCCAATAATTGTGATAAGGTAAAATTATGTGAGATCGGAAGATCAACATGGCTGAAGCCTGCAAGGTACACTAAGGAAATCGCTGAACTGTATGCACATGCAGAATAAGCAAACATAGAGAAGTCTATCGAGTTTTATGAAAGAGTTGCTGATATTTTCCAATGTGAGGATCAAGCACCAATATCTGCCGACGGCACAAGCTGAAAGTAGCTCAGTTTGTTGCGGAGTTGGGACAGTACACGAAGGCGATTGAGATATAAAACAGTTTGTCCGCTGCTTTGCGAGGAATGATGACTCGCTTTGCAGGTATTGAGCTAAAGGTCATCTTATGAGCACTGGGGTTTTCCATCTTTGTAGGGATGGCGGTGGTGAGGCTGTTATCGTAGTGAGCAATGCACTGGAGGGATATTAGGATTTGAATCCTACTTTTGCTGGGACTCGTGAGTGTTATGTATGTTGCTAGTGGGTCTTGCTCGTGCCATTGATGAGGAGGACATTGCGAGGTTCAGTTAGGTAGTTAGGGAATTCAATGGCATGGTCCGACTAGATTCTTGGAAAATGATCATGCTGTTGAGGTTAAACCCGATAAACCAACCAAATCATCAGCCATCCGCCCGGCCAAACTCGATGATAAGTGTGGATGAGTGACGGCTTGAAAATTGTCAATATGTTCATAAGTGAGTTGAAATAATTTTATAGTCAAAATCCACCCGATTTACCCGTTGCTTACCCTCTAGTTCAGCCCATGGACGCCACCGACACACAGCATTAACATCATGGGCCATTTGTTTGGCCCAAAAATGGTGGCCCGTCAATGACACCTGCAAATGGACCAACAACAAATGGTAAACGGCCTCTCAAAACAGCGGGATCGCTGGCGCTGCTGACGGCTGGGCTGCCCTATCTCTCAGAAGCCCAGTATCATAACCTACAAATAACCGCGTCAGCTCTTTCATCTCTTCCATCGTTTCGCCGCTTATTGCAATGTTGCAATTAGGGTTTTCCTTTCCGCCGAAATCTGTTGATGGATAATCCTAATAGCAGCAGAGCATCTTCAATCGAGGGCCGCCCTCTGGTTGCTCATAGTTTTTTTGTTCTTCCTCTCTTTCGTTTTTAATATCTTCTTGTTTTCTGATTCAAATTGGCCGGCAAAGATGAAGAGTGCTTTATTTCTGACACCTCTTGTATGAGAGGAGCTCCTTCACGGGAGCTCTTCCTTGAGCACAGTTAGCAACTCTCTGAGCCTTTCACCATTTTTTCTCCTCTTGTTTTTGAACTAGCTTTCTCTGATCGAGTCAGAATTTCTACTGGCGTTTGAAATTTTGTTTTTGACAATTCTGGATCTGAAATTTGTATTTCGTTTTGCTTTGCCCTCTGTTCCCTGTCGTGATGGAGCTACACATACAAAGAATCGGAGTAAAAATTATAGCTAGAGTGGTTTTACCTTGCTTTGAGCGATTCATTCATTACCCGAGTTATTAACTCGGACAGTATGTTAATGGTTTGGATCGCCTAAACCAAGGAAGACCAACCTAACTATGTCTTTTACCAATGATCTGATTCATCTCTGCTATCTCGGTTCTCGCTCGTGAAATTGCTTTGCGGTAAAATCAACTGGTATGGTGTATCTTTTTTTTTTTTAATGTTCTTTCTATTATTTAACTACTCTCATTTGATATCGAACACGTCTGTATTGGATTGACACCTCGATATGTTGAAAAACCATCGGTTTCGAGGATGTTGTTGAACCAAGTATTTGAAGCTCCAGTTTTAGGTCACCGAAATTACTCCTAATTGTTCAAAATCCTTATTGACAGAGTGTATCCTCTCTCTTTATCTTCCGCAACCACCTAATTGCTGGTGATTAAATAAGATTAAGATGTTATTAAGATAAATGGACAGTCATTAGAGCCACATGAGGATTTATTTGAATGTATAGATTGATGGTGGTTAAATGTAGCGGTGTTTGGAGTCGACCAAATTTATCAGAATTGAACTCCAATAAGTATTCCAATTGTATTCTGTCTCATTTGTCCACACAGATGTAAATTCATTTCATTTTTTAGTATTTGTAAATTTAATGGGATCAAAGACCTGATTGTCATTGACATTATATTCAATTCGATGATCCGGTTTATCATCAATTTCATTCTGTTTATCAATACTCGATAGTTTTATGTGCAAATTGGAAGCAAATATTGGTGTATAATGCTTGTATTGGTGCATAGTATAATACACAAATTGATGTTAAATGCATTGTTGAAGATTAATATATTCAAATTACAAAATTTCTCACATTCCGTTAGTTTGTAACTAGTGACAGTTTACCCACGCTGACTTGCACCGAATCAGGATGGTGGTCTAGATTGGTTACTGAAGATTGATATGAAAGGAAGCTACTCATTTGCTCTTACGAATTGGAACACTTCACTAGCGCTCTCATCATAGAACAATTTTGTACGTATAACCATAATAACCCTTTTAGCCAGCTAGAAACCCTTCCTACCAACGACTCATTTTCCTTTTAATGATTCAGCGTTGATTGTAGCAACTGCGAAGAGTTCTGGACATGAGGTTAGAAAGCTTCCTGTTAGATAACTGGAATGGCGCCGGAATGTAAGCACCTCTGTTCCCGCATATCCTCTCCGCCGACATCCCAACTTCTTCTGCTAGCTTCTCTGCTGTCTCCTCGCTCTCGATCACGTTGTCATAGCAAATGTATCTCCCGCCGGCTGTCTTCTTCATTCCTTCGAACACGCAGGCTTGTGCCTCCGCCAGCTTCATCACGTCCACCGTCGCCAGCAGCCCGTCTGCAAACATCTCTTGAGCTCCTGCCAATATTTTGTTCATAAGTTAAGGGCTCAATATCCGTTTCTAATCCTAGTTATCGATGATTTTGACCAATTTGTCACTAACTGGATTTGTTCCATAGATAACTGAGGTAAGTGGTGGCTGGTGGGTGATATTGGATCGTGGTTACCTTTTAAGTAGGCAACGGTTGATGTTGGGTTCCTGTCGAAGAATTCAGGGCCTGTAATAAGACCTGGGCAGATGGTGGCTAATTTCACACCTCTCTCTTTAGCTATTCTCCATGCTGCCTTCTCTGCTCTCAGCTTGCCCAAAGCATACCACAGCTGTTCATACAAAAGCTTGAAGTTAAGAGCTGACGAGAAGAAACTGAGAAATGATCAATGGAGGTGGAGGTGGAGGTGGAGTTTGGACTTTTACCCGTTTATCTCTGCAAAATGTTTCTTCGCTCCAGGACTCGTGGTTGATGACGCAGGGGTAATCCTGCAAGGTGCTGTCTCGCCAAATGCAGGCCAGGAGCGATGAAGTGAGCACGCAGCTTCTTACCGACGGGGTCCTCGAGCATGCCTCCACCACATTCTCAGCAGCCTTCACTTCAATTTCGCCCATCGATTTCTGACATGAATCAAAAGTTGGAGGGTTTAGATTAAAAGCTATAATCAGAAACAGAGAACATGGTAAAAGCGGTACGAAAGATGCAGTACGCTCCCTAACGCCAACCGGAATGTCAGATGTTGGGTTCAGTTGGGGCAGCTATCAAAGAGCAACAGAGTAATAGAGCTAGACAAATAAGGAGTATGTAATGTACTGTTGTATGAATTTTGATATATTTCCCGGTGTTAGTTTTGGATTTGTAATTACGAATTAAGGTTGGTGATACTATGGAAAACTAAAAAGTAAAACCCTTTTCTACATTAGAAATAACCTACTTCCTCATCCCCATTATTTCCATCCTTCCTTTCGGGTGAATGTAAGCACACTGTCAAACAATATTTCAGCATCCTGGTGGGTTTTCCGGTGGGTAGATGAGTGAAAGGGTGTCAAAGTCTTTATAGAAATCTAATGAATGACACTTGGCTAGTGAGGTCTAGATGCCTCTTTGTCATTTGTCAAGGCATCAGGAAAAGGACACAACTCAAGTGAGGTTTGGAAAATGGCAAGTGAGGAAGGTTAGGTGAGTATCAGAGTATGGCAAGTTTTCTTCTCCCACCAGGATGGAGGTTGGTTTGCATTTATTAAGTGAACCAAGCTTGAGCTACTCTCTAAGAAGAATGGACCTACCAATTTCTTCTAGAATCTAAGGGGCGTGGACCTCAAATCTCAAAAGCAGCTACCTTTTGAGCAAATACAAGGATTAGGACATCCCAACTACTGGAATTGCGTGTACCATTTGTGGGTACTTTTGGCTCAGCTAAAATACACCCCTTTAGAAATTGTATTTCCAAACAGGCGACTCTTCCATTTTTTTGGTCCAGCCAATGGGTGGACTCTCACTCTCCTATTCACTTGGCAATACACTGAACAGCAATGCTCGTCACGAATCCTAGAATCACATAAAGCATTTCACACCACACAGCTTAGCCTAGTACGACTCACGTCCAAACCTAACCTATTCTTGGTGACTCATTTCCATTAAAATGTTTCTAATTCTATTAGATTCAGTGGTGCATTTGGCGAATGCGAGATCTAGGACAACATTTTTTTTTTTTAATGTCAATATTAATACACTGACCTTCCATTTCCACTTGATTTCACTAGCTTCTAGAAGATTAGAACAGTCAAAACATGAATATTATTAATTATCATGATTTAACAAATAGCAATTAGGGGCTAGAATGAATAATTGAGGGTGGAAGAGCCCTAACAGTGAAAAAAGTAAGAAAAAGGTTGGGGGCTGCGTGGGAATGGAGACTGACCGTGTAACCGGAGAGTCCAGCTGGATCCGCGAAAGCCGCAGTGTGGAAAACGCCTCGGCAGCCGTTGAACGCCTCCGCCAAAGTCTCCACTTGGAACAAACTCGCCACCACTGCTTCCACCACGCCGTTGTTGTTGCTTCCCAATCGCCGCCTCCCCTCCTCCCCCGCCGCCGCTTCTTCCATCTCCCTCAACTTCTCCACATCCTCTGCCACCGCCACCACAAATCCAAATCAGTAAAAATCAATCTAAAAATAGCTGAAGAAATTGTTCCCCCTAATCAGATTAACACACACAACGAATCGGGACTAATCTCGCTGGACATTTCCGATAATTGAATTCAATTTCTGGCGGCCGTTCATTTCTATCTTTCAAATTCCGATTCAGTTTGATTTGCAGGAAAGCAGAGAGGAGGAAGGACAAAGCAGTTCAATCTCTCGGTTCTGCGTTCGGTTACCTTGGTTATCGACGAGGATTCGGACGGAGTAACCGCGGACGAGGAGGCGGTTGACGACGGCGAGGCCTAAGAAGGAAACGCCGCTGGTAACGCAGACGATCTTCTCCTCACCTACGTCGTCGTCAATTTCAGGGGAGTGGAGGCGGAATCCGAGCTGCTCCTCTTCGTCTTTCCTCCGGCTGAGTCCGGCGCAGGCGACTACCATCCGCTTGAACTCCTCGATCTCCTGCCTCCGGCTCTCTTCCGTCGGAATAAACCCCATCTTTCCACCTCAAGAAAGAGAGGAGATAATAAAAAAAAAAAGCTTAAGCTCTGTTGCGGTAAGCAAAGTTCCTGAGAGCAAACGAGGCGATTTAAAGCAGTGAGGAGAACGATGCTGTCATTGTTATGGAGGGGAGAGAGAAATGGACAGTACTTATTGGAGTTTAGAAGAAATGAGGAAGGAAGGAGCAGACAGAGTCTTGTGGAAATGGACCTCTGTCTATAAATCGCTACTTCTATTTCTCTTGCTCCAAGGGAAAAATAGGAAAGTCCAAATTCTGTTTTCATGAGTCGCGGCTTGCATCCAGCTGGGGTGTCAGCCGTCGGTTTGGGCTTTGTCGTCGTATGTTTGTTCGGCTTTTAAACAAAACAAAAAATATTCACAGCTTGGGCCTGGGCGGTTTCAGATATTTGTTAATCTTTTTTTATTATTACGCTTCCAAAAATCTTGAATAATAATTAAATAATTAAGTGTTTCTTTTCAATTGGGAGAAAATAGTACTTGAAAAATTAAAATAAACCCGGTTTATAGTAATGGTTGGTGGTTCAAGGGTTAATTGCACCGGTTGCCACTTAAGTTTGCCATTTGTTGCACGGTGACCACCTAAGTACGATTTGTTGCACCTAAACCATTTATATACAATAATTGTTGCAACGTCACCATTTCCGTCAATAATACTAACGGCAGGTACCTAAAGATAATTTTCCCTGCTATGTCACCAGTCCACGTCAGCTATTGGAGACTATTATATTTGTCTAAAAATTACTCTTAGAGCCAATTTCGTTATATTTTCTGGCCATTTGAAAACAATATATTTTGTCAATTTCTTTACTACTAGCACAAACAAAATAAACGTAACCACATTAGAGGATCTAATTTCAGGAAAACGCCGGATATGGGGAAACAAAGAACATAAAATGAAGCAAAAATAAACAACTGCCCATGTTTATCCTTTACTGTTCAATCCACGTTGGCTAGTACAGGAAGTAACATGGAAGCTTCTAGTCTGGTGAACAACTAAACAATTGAACTTGAGAGTTTCTTTTCTTCCTAAAACCAATAGTAAAAAAACTAAAGACATTATTTCAAGAAAAAGCAAAAACAAGTACGTGGGTGCCCATCTCCCCAGTTCGCAACACTATCTAAGAACTATTATCAGAGGCTAGAAAGTTATGGCTCTCGGTACATATTAAAGCTATCATCTTTACCAAGTTCAAAGTGTAAGCAGCCTCAAAAAATCAAATGTTGCGAGATGAAGAACAAGATAAAATCGAAACCTAACCTTCTGAAACAAATTCTCCAAAAGAAAGAGAAAGCTAAGGCTTCCGATTTGGGGTAGAGAGAAAGCTGAAAAGCCGCCGGGAAGGTCATAGATGTTTTGCCCGTAGCTTACCTAGCAAGTAAAAGGCCCATTTTATTAAGTGGGCCAGATATGACTCAACATCCAATAGCTGACGTGGACTGGTGACATGGCGTAGAAAATTATTTTTAGGTACCTGCCGTTAGTATTATTGACGGAAATGGTGACGTTGCAACAATTATCGTATGTAAATGGTTTAGGTGCAACAAATCGAACTTAGGTGGTCACCGTGCAACAAATGGCAAACTTAAGTGGCAACCGGTACAATTAACCCGTGATTCAAGGAACATATTATTTTTAAATTGGTGATAGGGAAATTAAAATATGTTGTGGACATGCACTTTGATCAACCATGTATTGAACACATCAGGAGAACAACGTATATGTCAAGAGTAAACTCTTTGTATGAACTTGTTTTGAAGGTGGATTTCGGTAGTAAATGATGTTAAATAGTAAAAACTAACAGTACTCTTCAATATATGAAAGATTTAACTATAAAACTTATTTGGTTTACTGATGTTGATAACATATTCAAAAAACTCTCGTAACATTTTCCTTTTTTTCTGGCGTTCATTATGAGTTCACGATCACCAGGCCGATTATCTTTAACTCCTCCAATCTCAATTTTTTTTTTTAGCAACGATTAAAATAGCATATATCATACTGACGGTTCAGCCATGAGTCCACGGACTACTATTTTGTTCATGATTAGAATTTAGAAGGTTACTAATAGACCCATACAATAATTAATGTCCACGGTTCACTCTCTTTCAAGATCGTTTTCATCAACTTGTTAGCTGCCTACTGATAGCCACCCCACTTCTCTATTCCATTTTAGATGCATCTAATAACAAATTGCCTCACCCAAAGTTGTCACCAAAAAGAAAATGCAATGGAGATATATGTGGCAATGGATCAGTTTGGTTTTCCAGCACTTATATTTGGGAATGTTCTAAAAGCTTTCGGGATCTACTCATCCTCTACTCAAGATCTCTGGTTCCTTTTCCATATTTTAAAATATTTAAAGTCAAAGATGAATTCACCGGAGCATGATTCATGAATGTGTATGTGTTGGTAGATCTTCCCTTCGATTGAGAATTGGGATGAATATAAACGTTTATAGATTCATTTTTAGGATAAAATAGGCATGGAAATGGAAGGATTAAAATATATTTTCCAGTATTCATATTGTTCTGTAATTGGTGTGATTCGGTTGTATAGTACTTGTAGAGGTATGGATTGCGGTAGGTTGACCTACTCTTTCATATACTTTTAAGAAAATCTATACAAAACGCTTTTATTTTCGTATGAGAATATAAAAGAGAAATGACATCATAAACAGGAAAAAGATATGACCACCAAACTAATAAACCTATAATGTCTAAAATTTGCGCCGATAAATCATACCTAGATTAGTTTATGAATAAATTAAAATATCACTATATATGAGCAAATATCAGTTAGAATTTAGATACGTTCAAGAGTATGGCGGGACGATTTAGGAATTTGCGGAAGTAAGACCAATACCTTACTTCATACTGCTTACAAATTTGGATAATATAATACCCACTTATAACGAAATGTGACAGATTGAATCATACGATTATGAGGATCTAGTCGAATTTAACATCACTAAGATAAGGGAAACGAGAAAGCATTGAGCTTTGAGTGAAGCCAGAAAGCATAAAGCATTGAGCTTTGATTCTTATCATATTTAATTCAATCAACTCTATTACAAAAAGCACACCCCGAAAATGTAAGTGATAGACTGCAGAAGGAATTTTATAAGCATTCAACAAGATACTTGTGTTTTCGACTATGACATTCATTCGCATATCTCCTTCATTTATAGATAAATGTAACAAGAAAGCCAAAAGGAAAGGGGAAAGGTATGGTGAATGGTGATGACGGAGGAAGATCCCAGTGAAGCATATAGAAACATGTACAAAACCCAATGGACGTTGCCTTCACAACTATCTTTCTGTGTTTGTCCCATATATGATGTCAATTTATGAACAAATGATATCCTATTCTTTCTTATTATTTGTTGGATAAGCTGTGGCCGAATATACTTGAATAATACCCTCCAGTTTGGAAATGGAACATTTAAGTTTCACGGAATAAATTAAATTATGCTCTACAAAGTAAAACTTAAAAAGAAATTAACGGATGAAAAATAGTTTGAAGTTTATAATAATAGATATTCAGGTATGAACAATTCAAGAAGTGTTAATTAAAATATGTTTATCGAGGCATATTTATCATGGGTGTGTACAATTTAGGGGTCAAATAAGCATATATATTAGAGTGTGTGAGTATGTTGATTGTGTCCTTGCAATGACGGTGTACTCGAAATTTCAATTGATGATAATAAATCATGTTGTTACTATGGAATGGAAAAAAAAACAGGTATAAAAAAATTGCACTTTTGTTGCCTCTACAATCCGATTAAATTAGTTTCGTTGGAATGAACCGGCACGAATCACCTCCAACCCCCCCATTCAAACGCTTTTGTTTCCGTCACTCTCAGATTTAGCGTTAATGAAAAATAATCGAATGAGATATGTTGGCCTCGCTCTTTCAAGGTCTATATTGAATTACGAGAATCTACTGTTAATTCATATTTTTAATCCATCGATCAGTTTAAATTCTGGTTTCATCACCGGGCTTCCAAAAAAAAAAAGGATAAAAAAAAGAAGAACTTACAGCTCTATAACAGTTTATATGAAAATTGCTTTACCTACCACATCCACATGTCCGTAGTTTAGGAAAATCATATATATCTTTCTTATTAAAAACATTTTCTAGATTCTTTCTTGTTATTATCATAGCGTTCCCAAACCAGTTAACCACAACCGATCTATATATACGTATATGCTTGTTCATTACATTCCAATAATTGACATTTGGTAAGCTAGAGTAGTTTGGGCTTTGGCCTTCAGGTAAATAGTATTACTAAAAAGTCTAATTACGGTGACCGGATCGGCTCAACTCGATCGGCTGGGACGAAAGCCGGCTCCGGCTAGAAAACAGCAGCCCCTAAAAACCCGGTAGGAAGTTTTGTTAATTTGCCCGTTTGCACGTGACGGCCTACCAGTACAGACTACAGAGATTCAGTGGCTTGGAGGAAAGAAGGAAAGGAGAGGTTGGTTGGTTGGAGAAATGCTGTTCCGATGACGGGACCGTGAGGTAGAGTTATGTGAACGACCGATCCTGATTTGTGCAGCTGTATCACTCACACTACCATGACTGACGGGTGACGGTTGCGGTGATGGACATTTATGAATGCACAATGGGGTGGTGTCGGCGCCGTATAGGCTTGGCGTATGAATACGGATACAAAATACGTAGATGCCTTGGTGTCCGCACAATGCTTCTATTCTATGCACATTAATCAGTCACTTGGCACTTGGCAGCCCTTAATCTTATCCGCCTTTCACTGAATTTTGTATTTAATATTGTACTTGAGGCTGGCCTACCGCGGGCTTCTAATTAGGCCAAAGGCCCAATTTCAAAAGAAACCTCACAGACAGGCCCATATTATAATGGTTCCTCGTCTCTTAGCATCAGACGTCTGAACTAGGCCAAAGGCCCAATTTCAAAAGAAACCTCACAGACAGGCCCATATTATAATGGTTCCTCGATTCGCAGAAAGCATGACGTGTACGACGTCGATTGGGCTAAAACTCGATGGGATCCTCGATCCGTTGTTTTATCTTTGTTGGTGAAACAAGCATGAATAGATCAGGGCCTCAGGGGTGAGATTTTGTAGTACGCAACTAAAGTGGGCTTAGAGTCTTATGATTGGGCTTGAGTTAATTTTCCAAACGGACAAATGTCTTCTTTCTGAGGGGAGCCCAAGTTGAAGCTCAGCAGAAGCCCAATTCTCTGTTTAGTTGACTACGAATCGGTCCCCTCCTCAATTCTCGTCGGAGAATCCACCGGGAGCGAAAGGCAATGGGCAGCGTAGAGCAACACTTCCCAGTTCCTCACAGAAGTTTCTCAGTCGAAATTAAGGTAACGCCGATCAAAACCCCAATTTCCTGTTTCTAGTATTAGTCTTCCCTGTTCCGTGGAGTCCTTCCTGAATCCTTTTTATTTTTTGCGTGTTGTTTGGCCTCTGAAACCTTCTGGGTTAACCCCAATTCTTTAGGTGGGTCCCTTTGATGAACTAGATCCAAAGGGACTGGCTTTTTGTACTTTCCATGGCTTATTCCGCTTTCTGAGTAATGGGTTTCGGGCAGTTCATGATATCGTGATGTAGAGTAAACCCGGTTTCTAGCATTGGGAATTTGTGTGGAGATTCTATTGCAGTTGCAGAGTTCAGTATTGAGTGACAAAAAGTGAAATTTCGGCCTTGTCGGGCAATTCGCTTGTATTGAAGCTCACACTACGTCAATGTTCTGGCTGTTTCATGTTTTAGCTTATGGCATGTGGTTTATGCAATCTGAAATTTCAAATGTTGTGGTGGAAACTTAGATGATCCTTGTTTCTTTTTTGACAGGGGAACAAGACTGATGTAGTCATTTCCGGATACAATGACCATATTCTTGTGAGTGTTCACGTTGTTTAAGGCCGTTCCTCAATCCTCAGTACTTGGTTAAGTTTTGAAGACATGCTTCATGGTTAATTCATATCTTGAGGTTTATACGTACTTCCCTTTTTTCAGGTGATTGCAACTCAAATAGGAACCATGGGGACAATGCTACAAGCCAGGTATGCAGCGGGTTTCTTTACGCTTAGGTATTTATTAGTATCTTCGATCTTTCTCTAGATGCAAGTAAATCCATTTGGAAAGTAAAGATCATGGGTTGAGATGCTCTTGCTCCTAGTGCGCAAGTGCTGATAATTTGGCAGGGTTAGCTAACTTCACAGTGATCCTTCATTTTGCCTTAGTGGGACCTAATATGATTTGCTACCCTGCTCAGGAAGGAAGAGGGAATGACAAGTGAGCCAACTTTCCACGTATCGGTGATATTTGGGAAACGAGACGAGGTGAATCGAGCTAGAAGCGACAAAACTTTTATTTTTTTTATCTAATCATGAATATTGTTATCCCTGACTCGAGAGTGGTTATATCTGCAGCCGATGCTAACAGCATGTGCTCGGCAACTGATTGAACACATGAGGTCCAAATCCAACTCTCAATCCTTGATCAATAATCTGTTCCTTATGCTTTGTGATGGACATTGTTAACTGAGATAAACTATTTTGTGTGTGCAGTAGTTCCGGGTCAGCTAGGCCGTTGGTTCTCTCTCTCGGTCTTAAAGACCACTCAATGGTAAGAAGATGCAGCAAATGGTTTTCTTCTTCAGTAGACTATTAGTGGCAAGACTGGTCAATTTATTTTGTGCGTGAATCATGTCATGCAGGAGACACTGAAAGGAGTTGTATCTTATGTACTGGAAAATCGAATTTGGTAACAGTTGGAGCGATCAACGTATATCTCACTGTTCCAAACTTGCAGCATTCGGTTCGACTGAGATCCTGCACTGTGATTGTTTCTTCAAGGTTTGGGACACGAACTTTTTGATGTTGTAATGGTTGTAGTGGTATGTAGCATGGTCATTTGTGAACATCCAGTCAAAGCATTTATCAATATATTTTTCCTCTGTGAATTTTGGTACCCAATGCTGAAACAAAATCTCATCGCCAAACAAGCCCTTAATTTGTGCGGCTTCTTAAGCTAACACCGCAGAGTTCCAGAAAGAGATTGGGATTGATACAATGGGGATGCTCTCGGCTGGATGAGCACTTCTCTTCTCTTAGAAGACAAGCTGCAACATATGGGGCAGAGGTCATAGTGACTGCTAAGAGACATTCCTCAGCAGGATTGTAGTTGAATCCAAATCGTGGGATGTGTCGAATGTTCGATCAGCTGCCTCGGATCATTAGACGTGCAGAACACACAATTTGGGGTCGTTGGGCGGTGAGTGCATCTCACGAATATCTGGAATTGAGTCACAAGACTCACATCCAACAACACTGCCCGTAGCATCATGCTTGCCTTGCCTAGGTGGATGTTCTTATCTCACCAGATTATTTGATCATCAGAATTGAACCGTTGTTCTATTGTCTCTTGCGAACTATATGGCACACGGAATTGTCTTCTTTAGATTTGCGACTCCATGCTTTAACTTCTGATGATCCAAAAATATGGTACCGACAGGGGACTTCAACCCCTTAATGTGGTAATATGAAAGTATTTTGCGTTCTTTCCGGATATATAGAAAAATTAGAAAGCCTGAGAATAATGTCATCAAAGAATAAGGAAAGAGAGAGGAAGACGGGACAGATGGCCAACCATGGCTGGCTGGCACTTGGATAGTAATCTCCAATAGATGATTTACCCGCCAGCAAATGATGCATGTGGGAGACAAGGCACGACTTAACAGCTAAACAACCAAAACCAAAGCAGAGTGAACCTTTACTTGCATTATCTTGAGAGTTGGGACACAATTTAAGTTACAAATATGGCATCTCAAAATTTTCTTTGGGTGTCCATCTCATCACTACCATCTTTTCTGTTCCATTTCCAATCTTACATAATTCATATATATGTATATGATACACTAGACAATGTAGACATACAATATCATTCCATTCACTCTTTCTTTTTGTACCTTTCCGCCCTCTTCCGATGATACCTCCCAAGCGAACTCAGCCGATCTCGCTACTGGAGGAGGAAAGGCACTGACGATGCCAAAGAGCTATAAACATCACCACCACCACCATCAACAGTCGTTATCGTCTTTCCTTGTTAGTTGAACAACTCAATTGTCGTTCCAGCTGCAGAATATGGTAAATAAGAGGACCGTAATAAGATGGCATGAATCAAGAACATAAAGCTTCAGAAGGCACGCAGATAACATAAGCTGAGAGTAAACATTATAGTTGGCATCCTAACTCGAGACCGAACACTGTTCTCACTTGTTCAAGACTCTAGCTGGAGAAAAAGTACCTGATTGTTCATCATCTTTTGCTTCTGCAATTCGTCGAAGAGGCTTGCGATCCTGACACGAGAATGGAGACAGCTAAATAAGAAATCTGACTAGGGGAAGTGAAAAAACATACTTCAGTTGTCATACCCTAATTACGTACCTCTGTTGCAGGCCAAACACCTGGGCCTGTAGCTCCCTCTCCCTTGGAGATAACTGCGAAAGGTCATTTGAGGCAGCCTCAACGGACTCACCATGCTTGGCTGCTGCAAGTTAAAGACAAGTCAAACCCCGATAATGTCGACTATACATAGAGAAAAAAAGAAGATATATACAAAGGCGAGTTTATTACCGGAGGAGTGCTCCACACACTTGATCAGTTTCATGATTTCGTCCTGTTATCATTAAAGAACAAAATCAAGAAGTTTAGTTTAGGCATAATATGATCACAAACATCAGGCGACATCTAAAGGAGTATGATACCCTTTGCATGGCATTCTGCTGCAAGATGCACTGCAGTGTAGGGAGAACTGAGGCAGCTGTTAGGTTGGATGATGGTGGACTAGTTGAACCTTGAGAACCAGCTGGATTGAAATAACAATTTGTGGGACCCTTAGGACTGAGATCAGCAGAAGTAACCTTAAACCGTCCCTTACGCTGGACAATGGCTCCATCTGCTGCATCCTCTACTGGCATTGTAAAGTAAATTAATCATGCAATGAAGATAGGTAAACCATTCAGAAACAATATCAGAAGGGTACCCAAACCATGCATTCAAAGAGACACATACCAGATGACATATTGTTGGTATCTCTCTTCTGCCGGTATAGTAAAGTGCCACTATAGTTTCGGTCAGATTGGTACCTTGGCTTTTGGACATCCCTACATGATGTTTGAAAACATATAATTTAAACAGCTCTAAGCAGATAGAGAGAAATTGACAGGGGAAGTATTCCAACTTCCAGAACATTGTGTTACACAAGACATTGAATCGACATGTCAAGAAGTAAATGTAAACTGAAGACGGACACATTACACATCCAGACTTTTAAACAGATCCTTCACGCCTAAGATCACATAGCTTTGACATTTCAAAATCAAGTGACAAACTCTTTAAGATCACGAGAGAAAGAATTGGAAGAAGTATTAAATCATCAGTCCCAAGAGTATACTTGAAAGACCTAACCACTTGTATCAGTCCTCTGTCACCAGAGTACATGTTACGTGAAAGACCTAAACACTTGTGTGAGACCTCCGTCACAAGAACACACATTATTGGAAGACCTAAAACATTTGGGAGTGGTCAAGCCATTCATTGACAAAGCAGTTTGCAACTCTGCATAGCTTGTTTCTCGTGTCCTTGCCAGAAACAGCACAATAGCACATTGTAGGATTGGCGAGCACTAACATATATGACAAAGGAAATAAAACACTGCTTACCTGTTTTCCTCACTTGTAGACCTCGCCTCGGCAGGGCTATTATCTGCTAAAATTGGCCCACTCAAAAACTTTTTGTTCTCATTGCTGACATGGCGTGGTAAGGAGCTAGTCCGTCCATATTTCTGAACTCCATTGCTTTCAAAGTCTTTTTCTGTTGTAGTTGGCCTCGTAAACACATGCTCCTGCTGCTCATACTCTGCTTCACCATTACATTTAAGAGTAGGTGTGGTGGCATCCTCATCATCCTCACCAACATCAAAACAACCCCTGCATCAGATAACATAACATGATTGAAACTTCCAAGTAAGCAGTAATAATATAATAATGGAAGCTGGTAAACATACACAAAAGTGCAATAATTGAAAGCACACTGAAGTCATGGACATTCATTCATTGAGAGTAATCAAACTTTTATTAATAGCAGTACAACCAAATACAAATGGGGGGAGAGAGAGAGAGAGAGAGAGGTACTTTAGAGCTTGCAGAGGCTTCATGGGAAACACATCCAGTGAACTTTCCAAATCAGGAAGATCATCAATTCCATCCTGCAATAAATGACACGTGGATTAGAAACATATTCAACACAAAATCCGGGGTAGAAAATTGTGAAAGAGGCAGGTGTGTGAACCAATGAACAAATCTACACCTCATTAATTGTAGGTGTCATGTGGTCAGCTGCATTTGTAGATGGCTTGTCATCTAGAAACTCGTTTTCCTGCCTGTCTGTTTGTTTTCCAATAATACCTTTCTCTTCGATGCTACCATCATCATCCTGTATCTGTAGATACCAGATCCACGTAAATAAGGTTGCCAATGATTATGATATGCATCTGGTAGAGAACAAGTGCAACTTAGAACTCATTTAAAACAAAACAAAAAAAAAATTAACTTACAAGAGCAGCCTGGTTTTTCAAATCCTCAAGGTTGAAATTCCAGGCACTGATCCCTCTTATGTACTCTTGCTGCAAATCAAACAAACAGAGTGATCATATTATCCAATTTTGAAATATGAACCATCAGCAGTTAGAGTAGAAAGGAAATTTGTCCCAACAATAACATAACACAAAGAGATGCATATATGCATTGAAAGGATGGCATGATATTTTCAACATGACCCGTCTAACCTGAGATAAATGTTCTTTATCCTCATATAGTGGCTTGTTCACCAGAAGATCAGCCTCTTTGGCCTGAAATAGGGAAGAGTACTTTAAAGCATTTTAAAGGAATTACACATCAGCTCATTTCTAAGCTCCCTCCGGAAAGATAATCATAAAGAATATGTAGAACAGGAACCTTCAGTATCCTGAAACGTTCTCCTAATGGTGAAAGTCCGTCAAGAATGGAACGGGCAAGATAGTCAACTGAACGTGCATGTTTGAAAAAATGGTGTTTCAAGAGCTTTTCCGAGGTGGGGCGTTTCTTTGGATCCTTCACTAAGCAAGCAGCGACCAACTCTTTAAAGGACTGCAAAAAACAACAATTTCAACGTATAATCAATGAGTAAAACAGTGAAAATGATTCGCCCATAAGACACAAACCTTTGAAAATCTTTTGTCTCTTTCATAGTCCAGACCTGGAGGAGCATTCTGTAAGGTCATCAGCAAAACCTGCAAATATGGTTGGAAAAGACCATTATAAAGAAAACAAGCTGACATGGCAGCTTACGGATCAATTAATTAGTATTGTAATCAAGAAGTTTACTTTCATCGGTGGGTACTTGGAGAAAGGTGCATGGCCATGAGCAAGTTCAAGAGCTGTAATTCCAAATGACCAAATGTCTGCTCTGTTCTCACAACCAACGTTTCAAGAATTTTCAGCACATCATTCCGTAAATTGGGAAGAAACCTCACAGATACAAAACATAAAAAGAAGAGAGAGAAGGACATCAGCAACTCACTTAAAATCATAGCCATGCAACTGCTGCATAACTTCAGGAGCCATCCTGAGAGAGCCAGCATGTAAAATCTTATTAAATCTCCCACGGGAAAAGAATAGTAAGGCAGATGCTGGAGAGGAGAGATGTAGAATGCAACATTACCAGCATGGAGTTCCTACAAAAGTATTTCTCGAGCGCTGCCTATCTCCAGTATCAAACATGCATGCTGAAACTCCAAAGTCGGCTAGCTTAACCGAACCATTAGAATCAATTAAAATGTTGCCAGCCTAAAAAGATAAGCCGTGGAACCATTAGTCAAGCTGTAAGAATATCATTTACAAAACATCTAGACCGGAAACAATGGGATGATTGCATAAGGGTCAGACAATGAAAAGCATATCTATAATGCCCCAGGCAAAAGAAAATTAAGTCGCTTCAAATGTCTAAATCACTCTTTTAGTTTTATCCCTCCCAGGGCTAACCTTATCATGTTATCCAGGATAACTATGAATATGACATATTCAACACAAATCATTCAGGTCACTCCTCCAGAAGGAAGAACCACCATCACAGAGAGTAAAATTATATGAATATGAACTGGGATGAGAGTGGATGGGGTACCTTAACATCTCGATGTATGAACCCATGGGAATGAAGATAGACAAGAGCTCTGAGAGTCTCCCGCAATAATGTGGCAATAACAGGCTCTTCAAAACCTTCTGGATAAGAAGATTTCATTATATGAAGGCACGAACCTCCAGCCATGTACGGCATCACAACCCAAAGGCTATGGCCAGCAGTAAACGAGCAATGCGAACGTAGCACATTTGGATGATCAATCAAACTCATTGTCTGTACCTCCCGTCGAATGCCATCCTATGTCAACAACCAAATTATAACAGTAATGACAAGATTCAGTAACATAGCAAAGAAAGAAGGAACGGAAAGAGACAACGGATCAATGGCTTTCTGATGTTGGAGATCTTGATTTAGAGTCATGACACGGATTGAATATAACAAACTCATAAAACAAAAAACAAAACCTTGCGACATGATAATATTTAGTGATTCCATGTGCATGAGAAGAAGATTTTCCTATGGGATATTCAATCTCCAAAATGTCAATAGACGTTAAAGAATATCAAATGGTAATGCAGTAAACTTACCAGGTCATTGTTGCACTTCTCCAAATCAAGGACCTTAATTGCTACAATCTCATTGAGAGGAACACAGAGGGCCCTATGTACAGTGGCACTGACCCCTTCCCCAACCTCTTCATACAACTTGTAATCTTTAGCACACAAAGGATATTTTTTCTCCATAACTTGCTCCATAGCTGCCGCTTACAGCAAACCCATCAACTAACCTTCCGCAGCCTTAGATGCCCCGAAAATGGTAAATGAAATTCAGGTCGATATGGGGTTTCTTCCAATTCCTGAGCATTTTCCTCCCTCCACCAGACTAGGTATACCATGCACCAACAGGATTCACGAAGCTCTTACAGGGAACCATCAAAAGCACACGACTTTTCCTCTGCAAAACCTGTTTATCAGTATTGCAAATTTGCAATGCCATGTTAAATGAATGCCTGATCGAACATAGTGAAGGGAAGACGAGATGGAGCTGCCTCTGCACAACAACTCGTATCAAATCTCCAGAGGCTAGGAGAGGTAAGCAGCAGGTAGGAAGTAGTTTAATTGCACACAGATCTTCCTGAAGTCAGAAGTAGCCGAAATTCATGAACCAAAAAAAGAAAGGAAATTTGGACCCTCCCAATGGAGACTAGCGCACCCTATTTGCAATCCGATTTACAAGGCCAAGCTAGCCAACTTCTCCACAGTCCACACCAAACTTCGACGAATTCAATAATTCAAAAACAAAATCATCAAATCTCCCCCCTCCGATTCACGCTCAATCAAAATCGAACTTCACGAGGAAAAAGCACAATCGAGATCACCATGGAAGTCCAACAACAAGGAGATGGCGCAGATTCACAAGCTAAGAAACTCCATTATACGAATTAAGAATTCCCGAATAGAATACTGGAATCTCACCTGCTTTCGCAGGGGAACTTGATGGAATTTCTTCAGCTGAAGGATACCCAAAAGAAAACAGCGAACGGCGTATTCAGCTGACTCCGGGGAAAATCAGCTCTCCGCCAAACTACGATTCCGACGGCTGGGATAGAATCGGCCCCTAAAACTTATCCTTCCGCCGTCGCTCCCCCTCCGGCGACCTTGTGGTCACTGTTAATCGGGATGAGGGAAGGAGAAACAACCAGCGAACGAGCGAGCGAATATAACGATAGAAGGAAAGGAAGAGGAGAGAGAGTGGAGAGGACTCGCGGGCCAAAAGCCAGACGGCGATTGCTTGCTGTCGAGAGAGATAGAGAGAGAAAGTGAAACGCCGGTGGGGGCCGCCAACGAGATTTTGAGATTCAGTTCTCCTCTCTCTCTCTCTTCCTATGGTAGTTAACTAGTAGGTGAAAATCTCGCGGGACGCGCGGGATAATAAACACTGCAAATCGGTAACAGTTAAACGGGGCCGGATTCTCTTCGGGTTGGTGATTCGTATCGCGCTAAATTATCGGGTTACCATATTTGGCGGGGCGGGCGGGAAAACGCACGACGGGTCGCCCGCCAGTGACTTATCAGTCAATCACGATTCACATCTACAACGGAGCTCCGTGATTCTTGTTTCTCTATAGCTGGATTTTTTTTTAAGGTGCTGGATTTTTTTTTTTTGGGAGGAATGATTAATTAATGAAATAAAGGATATAAATGCCTTAGTAGCATTACCTGTCATAGTATCATGCGAGGATTATGTGTGTTTCTTTTTTCTTATTTCCTAGTGGGTGTTGTGTGGGATCAATAAATCATGCAAAATTCAGCCATGAGTGGAAGGATAAGGTTGATCAAACAATGATTTGCGTGAGAATAATCAGTTTTTTTTTTCGTTTAATATTGTGTTTACTCTATTGGTTTAAAAATTTATCTTTTAAAAATGAATGAAAAATTGATCATTTTAAAGCATTGTCATCTTATTTTCCTCTTTTATATATATATATATATATATATATATATGAACATTTACTATCAAACATTAGTTCTCCAATTCTTTTCTTGGGTTCTTCTTCTCTACATAGGTAATTCTCACCCTCACGAATTCCAATTACTTATGTCTAGACTTTGTATGATAATCAGTATCGTACTCTCTTCTCCGATTCGCACCACGAACCGGTTTGTGTCACAAAACTAGATAACAAAACAACTCAAATTGTCATAATTAAGTGTCTAATATCGACCACTCGAATTATGGGATCGTTTGGTAAGCATGTAATCTACCCACGGATTTCAAGATTACATGATATCTGAGATTCCACTGCTTTTCTTGTTTCACTTTTGGCAAAAATCATGATATTGGTGCACCATGTAATTCTATAATTCATGTGACCATGATATCTCAAATGCTTTGGGTTTGCCCAAAGTATTTGAGATTTCATGCCAAATTATGTGGGTTCTACCATAAACTCATGCAAGCCAAACAATGCATTCTAATATTGCACAAGTTCTCATAACTCAACCTACAATATACATGAATTCTTCAAATACATGAATTCTACATTACGTCGTATATATTGGCGTCTTGATAATTGCAGTTGGATTACGTTGTTCCTATCATGATCCTTTGTAATCTGTTTTCAATTCTAACGATACAATCATAACTTTTTTGCACGAAAATGAAAAGAGGACGTTATCCGATAAAGTAAAGAGAATCGAGACTCTCTATTGGCAGTTGGAATTCAGCCATCACTGTGAAAGTCACAACTCACACGTGTAGAGAAAAAAAAAGGCCAAAATTAAAAGTTGCGGGAGGCTTTTTATTGGGCCTTTACGCTTGCGTTGTAGGAATTTGTTTGAAGGGGGCAAAGCCCAACCCGATGGGCTTTTCTTGGGCCATTACGCTTGCATTGTAGGGATGCCAGACTTGTCATTGTTATTATGGGTATGCGGCCACTTCATTGAAATCATCAGGGCTACACAAAAGGGGCCAAAATGCTAATGGGCCCGACCAGGTTAGCAGCCCTCACATAATCATCATAATTTCATAAATTTAATACTTAGCTCGTTTCCGATAATACTCATGGGAGGATTATTAACTCACGTAAGTTTCATACTGACGTACCAGTAGATCAAATTTTCATTTTTATAATTAACGATACTAATAACGAACCGATAGCATAAAATTTTCAATTTCTATAATTTCAAAAGTCTCGAGATATATTTTTAGACAAATTACCAATAGATTTGAGAGAATGTAATATGATGGAAGCAACTCATCGAGAGAGCATCACTGGTGACCAATAACATCATTCTCTACCCCACGAAATTGACCATTCTCTACCCCCCGATAATACTCATGGGAGGATTATTAACTCATGTAAGTTTCATACTGTTGTACCAGTAAATCAAGTTCTTATTTATAATTAACGATACTAATAACGAACCAATACCATAAAATTTTCAATTTCTATAATTTCAAAAGTCTCGAGATATGTTTTCAGACAAATTACCAATAGGTTTGAGAATTGAGCGAATGTATTATGATTGAAGCAACTCATTGAGAGCATCACTGGTGACCAAAACACATCATTCTCTACCCCACGAAATTGACCATTGAATAAGATTGTATCTTTTGACTAAAACACACACAAAATTTAAAAAGTTAAATATTTAATTTTGTGTAATGCTTGTTGTGTGTTTTCAAGTTCTGCAGAAAAAAAGAAGGGGGAACAGAATTACAAAAGGTCTATATGGTAGTTGGCTATCATTTGAGAGACAATACTATAGCCCACACCCATGCTTGCTATAATGCAATGGGAAGTAGGACCAAACCTCACTTTCAGATTTGGCTTTCATTAATTGGCTTTATCTACCTACCTACTAATTATGTGATAGATGTATGTTTAGGGTGCAAGTACTTTGTCTCATTGTTTCAACCTACCAACTAAATCCGATCAAATCGATAAAAAAGATATGATGTTAATTCTAGTTTTGCTTTTCAATGTTTTTCGGTGGAACATTTGTGAAGAGTCGGAGAAGAATGCTAATTTGTATTTTGGTGGTAGATAGGTCATGGTAAAATGCATGATCTAGGTAACACATGCTTATTACTTAATTGTGAATGTTGTGATTGAGTGATTATGGTACATATGAAACATGAGACAGAAATGCACTAAGAGCATATTTTTTTTAATCGTTTGCGAATTGGAACCCACATACACCAAAATCTTCTAATCCGTAATTATATGACTTAGTGAACATAAACACATTGTTTATGCCTATATACGGATAGTCAAATTATGTAACCTGCGAAAACTTTTTATAACATGAAATTTAATATGCCACCTACCTACCCTATTATAGGATCTCAGGTCAGTATTTTTACCACAAGTAAAGGCTACTTTCGAATCCACATGAATAATTGTCTAAACAAAGTAAAAAAGAGAAACCCTACTGACCGACCAAAGAGATCATGGAACGGAAGGACGTACATTCTTGACAACCTAGCTATTTAGGGCAAATGGCCAACAGTCTATGGAGCATTGGCCACGTGGAGCAACCTGAATCCAAATCTTAATCTACCAGGATTAATGACAGAAATATTATTTTTTTTTTAATTTACCACGAATATGGCCAATTAAAAACTATTGACAAAAATATTGTGTTTTTTAGTAAGGATTGGGGCGGGACCACCTGAGACTCAGGCGGGACTAAATTTTTACCCAGTCCTGGGCGCTGGCGCCCCAGTCTCAAGCGGCCCCGCCTCAGTCAAATTTTTTTAATTAGTCTGAGGCGCTGGCGCCCGAGACTCAGGCGGGAGCGCCCCGGACTATTTTTTTTTAAAATTCGGACGGCCCCTCCCACCTTATCCCCTCCCCACACCACACATTCCTCCCTTCTTCTTCCTCCCCCCAACCCCGAACCAGACCTGTCCTCCTCCTCCCTTCTTCTTCTTCCTCCACCCCAACCCCGAACAGAGACCCGCCGCCCGCCACAACCGCACCGCCTCAGACTTAGGCGCCGCCGCCGCAGACAGGAGCGCCGCCTCCTTTTACTGAACCGCCGCCACCCGAGATGTCCTCCGACGAAGAACCAGTCGCCGCCGGCAGAGGCAGAGGTAGAGGTCGGCGAGGTCGTGGTGGAGTCGGTGGCCGTTTGCGCGGTGAGACTCTCGTCGGCAGCTTGATTTTTTTTTAATGTTTTGTGTTTTTTTTAATGTTTTGTTGCTTTGTTTTTGCAGTTCCTAGACTTATGGATCCTTATTCGATGAGATTACCGCCGACGACAATTGATCCAAGTCCGGTCGATCCGACACTTCTTTGGGGACATGGCCAACATCGTATCGACTCTGTTTGGACAAACGAGGTAAGTATTTGATAATTATTCATGTAAAGTTAATTAGCTAATTAGATTATTTTAGGTTGTGAACTTGAACTGTTAGGTGAAATTAGTATAATTTCAAATTAGTATAATTTTATGTTAGATAAGACAGATTAGAATTTATTAGGTGAAATTAGAATTATTACGAATGAAAATGAATTAATATAAGTTTTGTGCACTATAGGCTGGTGATCGATCTTACCATGTTCGAGGTACGACCATTTTAGTACCTTACCATGAGCTTTATCGGCCATATCTCGAAGCGGCAGGATTGTTAAGTGTCGTGCCCCTAGTCCCTATGAACCCCGATGCTAGTTTGATTACTGCGCTCGTAGAGCGGTGGCGCCCCGAGACGTCGACCTTCCATCTACCGTGTGGTGAGATTACTACGCTCATAGAGTCTTGCATGTCTATCTGAGATGATGCATACATCATTTCGATCAGTCAAACCCTGAACCTTCCTCATGAACCATGGCCAACTCTCAGTATTCTCGCTCTCCACTATGGCAAATGCAATTGGAAAAATCTTCCTCCGGCCATCAAATGAGCTCGCCATGAGTAGCACTCCTTTATACTTCCCAGTAAGAAATGTTCCATCCACAACCATGACGCCTGGACAATTCTTGAATCCATCTATACAAGGTCCATAAGCCCAGAATACTCGCTGAAATATTGAATGACCTGGTTGAGCCGAAGGAACTCTTACCCAATCAATCACCGATGTTGGCATTTTTCTCTTGACCACCCGCAAGAATGTTTGCAAAAAATCGTAGGATTCTTCCCAATTTCCATGCAACTTCTCCAATGCTCTTTGTTTCCCATACCAAGCCTTCTTGTAAGTAACTTGCATATTAAACTTATCTTTCAACTCGGCTTGAACAGTTAGAACACTCAGATTTGGTTGGGCACGTACCAAATGTTTGACGGCCTCAGATATCATGTCGACATCAAGATGGAGATGATCCGTCGGTTGAGTCGTACTGCTACAAGAATGCACCAACTCAGCTTTTCTCACAGTCCATTCGCCCCCAACATCTCGACATCCAAACCGCAACATCCAAGGACAATTGTCATCCTTGTGCCTGAAGCATCTGACCTTCCATATTGAAGGTGACGACTCCACCACGCCATATTGAAAGTTGCGTTGTAGTGCGTGGTGTTTAATCGCCATCTGTGCAGCTTGTTTCGAGTGAAATATCTGCCCCTTGTAGAATTCTCCTTCAAAACTATCAACAATAGGCATTGGAATTACGCTATATGAATCAGCAAGTGCAAATTCTTCGTCCTCTTCATTACCCTGCAAGTAAAAATATGGAGGATAATTAAGCTGCTCTCCTTCCTCCTCCTCCTCCTCCTCCTCCTCATCTTCCTCCTCTCCGTCATCACCGTGATCATAGTCATGATCGGATGGCACGCTCCATGTATCATCTTCTTCCTCTCCACCCTGATCCTCACTGAGCTCAACATGTATCTCAGCACCCAAACAATAAGGATTTTGTGCCATAAAATTCCAAAGCACATCCAATCTATCATCATCCACAATAGGTAACGCATAATGAAATAAAACATCATTCTGCCATTCTGGAAGACGGTAAGTGAAACCTGTGATCACATCACTATCTTTTACTGCTTCGTCTCTGCGCCGTATTCTCGGAATTAGAGTCTCACAAAGTTTGTGATATGTGACTCTGGATGGAACCGTCAACTGAAAACTACTACCACCAACGAATTTGACGCCCAAATTATCCTCTACTTTCTCCGATTTCCACCGAACAGCTAGTTCAAATCTTCTAAAATCACTACAAAAAAAAAACTCACTAATTAAAAACTAAACACAATCATAATAGCATTTGAATAATATAATTACAAAAATAAATGTGTCTCTTACCTATTAGCCATTTTTGCAGCAGCAACTAGAGCTCTCTCCTCTATTTTGGACGATTTTTTTTGTGGTGTGAATCTGAAACGAAATAGTCTGGGTTTTATAGGGTGGGTGGCCAATCCACCTACTCGCCTGAGTCTCGGGCGCCACCGCCTGAGTCTTGATTTCCCACCTACTCGCTTCAGTCTCGGGCGCCACTGCCTGAGTCTTGAGCGCCGCCGCTGCCAACTAAATAAAACGGTCCAAAAACCAAGCTGAAGCGGCAGCGCCTGAGTCTCAGGTGTCCCCGCCGATTCTTATCCCTAAAACACAATATCTTTGTCAATAGTTTTTAACTGGCCTTATTCGTGATAAATTAAAAAAAAACAATATTTCTGTCATTAACACAATCTACCACTAGTTATCTAACTTATCACAATTGTACGGTTTAATAAAATTTCCCAATCCTATTATATAGCTACCCAAGGTTTCGTGCTACTAACTAATAATGCTTTGTTTGGACTATATAAGGAAGAAAGATGATTGATTTTATCCTAACTTTTGGTGTATATGATGTTTTGGATTTCCTTTGACTATTGAGTATAGACAAAACAAAAGCAAATAAGATAGAGTGAAAGTTGTATTCATTGAAATTCTTTCACAAGCGATCTTAACTTATTTAACATATTTTTTCAGTTATGTTTGTTTGGTTATCATGTATTATTCTCTTCAGTCTCGTAAATGAATGATTTCTCACTGTGCATTATTTTTGTTCGAGGAGAAAATAATGCATTTCAAGATTGATCCATTTAACAAAATTGCTACACGTTTTCCTCTTTAAAAACCACACATTCAAAGATGTACAAGTGTGTGTTGTCAAAATAAGTGTTTCGCTTTTTGTTATGATAATATAAGGTGAAGAAAGATTATATAAAGTAAACAATAATAATTTACTATAGCAATCACGAAAGTTGAAATTAGTAAGTTTTGATTGATACTAAATGACAAATAAAAAAGTTGGGAAAATTCACTGAAAGAGCCTTCTCGCCTTATAAGCTTCCATTTCATCACGTTCACAAATGGTAAATAGAGCCGGCATTCCACATGCATGCTTTCGGAGAACCCAATGCCATGATTAAACACAATGGACCCAATGTTCTTGTTTGTTTCAATAACAATTAATGACGGCGATAACAATAATATGTCGAAATAATTACTGTTTAATATAATAATAATAATGGTTAACCCACCAAATTAAAGCAGCATTGTGCACATCCCCTTTGACGCGGAAAGGAATTAAGCATGTTATTGTCCACACACAATGATCATTATGCCATGATCCATATTAATTTCACTGTCCCTTTGCTTTGCTGGCATGTCGTTATCATTAAAACTTCTTCTATATCTATCAAACTTCAGAATCGACCAACAAGCAACATACAGGAATGAAAAGGAATATGCTGCCACATCAATTCCAATTTGTTTCCTTTGTTTTCTAGTCGAGGCCTCATAATAAGCTTAAGAATCCATCCAAACATATTTTCGGTACTCGTTTGCTTGTTCACTTTGTGAATCCGAACCGTACTGGTAGATCTTGCAGTACACTAGCTAGTATCGTGGCACCGTTTTTGTTACACAAAAGGTGATACATCGTTTAGCTTGTTGATTCAAAACTAATCGATCTCGGTTATTTGGGTTATGAGGAGGAGAGGCTAAAAAATGAATATATAATACCATTTGTTATGTGCATTACAACATGTAAGTAGGGTTATCATTATTATATACCATTATTAAACCTTACGAAAGGTTGTACTTGTACAGAAAAAGTGAGTGGTAGGGTATTTTGTACTAAAATCGTGATTTAACCGTGATTACATCGTTTCCTACCTCTAACCGCCTACCATTTTGGTCCGGTATCTGGTATTTCCTGTCCAACCGGATGGTTCAATAGGGTTCAACTACTTAAGTAGTACCTAAACCATAAAAAGTAAACATATATCACCCTTATCTATAAAAAATCATTACTATACCATATATTTAAATCAATTCTTAATATCGAAAGACAGTGAAGAGCTATAGCTAGCCACAATTGTGTTTGTGCAAACCCTTAGCTAACTAGCGTTATAAAGTTTTGTTGTCACCGATGAACTCAAACACGAATAGAAACCTCTTAATCGAATATTTTAATACCATATTGAGAAATTACAAATTCGGCAATAGTAAATCAAAAATTGTTCAAAAAATGAAGAAGAAAAAACGTTATATTATTTACACGATTGAATATGTGGAGACACGTTGGGCCAGCATAGAGATCAAATCAAACCACGATGGCACGATCTGCTAAATTGGGCAAAAAAGCAAACCAAAATTAGCCTAGGGTTTGTTGAGTCGTTTCGTTTCTACTTTCTAGAGTGAAAGCAAAATAGAAAAAGAAACAAAAGAGTTGATAAATAGTAATTTGGGCCTCACCTCACCAGTCACCGCCCTGTCGCCCGCATCCCTCGCCACGAATCAAAGCCCTATAACCACGAATTTTGTTTGATTTTAATTGGTATTATTCCTAATTAATTACTTAGTCAATTTGTTATCATGAATTAATGAGTAGGTAATTGGTTTGGCCAAAAGTAGTTGTGATAGGTCATGCATGACTCCTGTTGTACACTTCCTAGCTAGTCAACTCTAGCAATTGGGACATCACAAGACATTTCTAAATCTTTCATTATCTCTAAGCTCTATTCCTTCCTAACAATAAAAATATTGTTCATAGTATTAACTTATGTTGAGCTTAACATCTTGGTCTTGATCCACACATGAAAATTGAGTTCAACATAATGTATATGGCGACATAATCAATAATACATTCCGAATTCACAAAAGAGCTATAGCAATAGCATTAATCTCAATTACTCCACTATCAACAACATCTATTAGTATGATGAGATAGAATTTCACATTTACCATCGCGAACATATTATTTTAAATTTTCAGCATTGAAAATCAGTTAACTCCTTACCTCAGATACTACCTACTATATCATAATCCACAAAATTAAATCATTGTTCCAGTAACATTTTAATGCATTAGAGTTGTGGGTTTTACCTTGATTATCAATTCATAATCAGTTAATCACCCAATAAATAGAAGGAAAACTGAAATTTTTGTGAAGCAAGATGGCGCCCTTGTATAACAAATTAACAACTCACAACACCAGATAAGACAGAAAAGACCAAAACCGAACCACCTGGGCCTGCCTCATTTCTTTCATATACTAAAACAAATGCTGCCGGCCGCTAGGGTCCAGCAAAGCTTCTTCCCCGTCGTTACATTATTATTGTAGCAGTAATCTCCTTTCTCCTACGTGTCTTTGGCCCTTCTCCCTCCGTTCTAATTTAACTATGATCAACTCTCTGCCTAAGACTATAATCATTAACCAGTGTCAGCTAAATAGCTAATCGTATCGAACATCCTTGATTCTGGGTTTGTGTAATACTTTCTAATCTAAAATGAATTTTATTCTTCAAATTTTAGAATTTTTAATCGCTTGACCGATATGAATATACGATATTAGATTATTTTGAGTAGGGGTGTTCAAATGGTTACTATGGTAATAACTAAACCAAATAAGTCTAAAATATATTAACCATGGAATACAATATTATAACCAAACCGTCCAAACTAATACAACAACCAAATTAACCAAACTAAAATTTATTCGGTTTGGTTAATTGGTTAACCAATATAACACCACATTATCATTAAGGGAGAAAAAATTTAAGTTAGTGCATCAATTTGCAATTTATATAATGAACAACACCTGACAATCCACATAATTGTAGTTAACCCTTAACGTAAATACATGTAACAAATACAATTATCTTACATTTGACTCTTATGCAAAGTATTAAGTATGTGTATATAATATATATTAGATATATGACAAATTACTTAACTGGTTAATTTGGTTTGATTGGTTAGAAGTGCCTGAAACCAAACCAAACAAGCTAAATTTTTTAACCAAACCAAACCAATTATCGAAATTAATTAAACCAAATTAGCCAAATACTACTGATTAAAATGGTTATCACGATAACCACACCGTTTGAACATCCCTAATTTTGAGACAAATTGAATGATGGAAATGATGGATTAAGATATGGAACCAAAGTCCATAATTTACCATAGAGGTACTTGCATTGCATGTATAATCTAGTATTATTTTATTTCCAGTTTCTGTTATTTGTATTTTTTTTTTCCCTCTTGCGTTCTAAAGCGGCAAGCAAGCAACTCTGCAACCTACTTCACTACAACAACAACAACAACAACTAACCTCTCCCTCTATTTTCTTTCCCCCGCGGACTTTTCCTCCTTCCTTCTTCGTTTTTTTCTTTAATGGTTTTTTTCCCCATTGCCCCTTCTTCTACTCTCCCCTGTCTTTGTCTGTCTCTATCCCTTCGCCATAAGCAAGAGATCTTCCGGGACCTCCCCGTCTCCAAGTAAGGAATTCTTCTCCCCCCTGCAAATCCACATTACCGATACCAGTATACCACCGCCTTTGATTCTGTCGGCGGGAGATTGCTTCCTCTTCTACAAAGTTCCGTGCTTGCTTGACTTGTTCAACTCCCCCAAATCTGGCGGTTGATTGATTCGCCAGCTAAAAACCTTCTCTGGGTCTGCAACTCTCTGCTATTTTGCGTACTGGGTTGAGTCCCCTTTTTTATTTCCAGTTAGTGCAGAGAAGGTGATCGGCGAAATGCTTGTCTGAGAAAAGGTGGGAGGAGGATTGTTGGTGTTTTTTTCCCCCCTTCCTCTTTCCTCTTTGATTTGTTTTGTCAGAGATAGGGGAGCAGGGGAAACAAAATGGGGAGGAGGAAGTTGAGGTTTAGCAACTTGTATTCTTTCTCATGCTTCAAATCACCAGCGACTGATGATCATGCTCAAATCGGGCGAAAGGGTTACTCCAGGGTGGTTTACTGCAACGACCCTGATAATCCAGACTCACTTCAGCTCAATTACAAGGGGAATTACGTCTCCACCACCAAATACACGGCGGCCAACTTTATTCCCAAGTCGTTGTTTGAGCAGTTTAGGCGGGTCGCCAACTTGTATTTCCTCGTTGTGGCTTTCGTCTCCTTCAGTCCACTGGCTCCTTACAAGGCTGTCACTGTTCTTGCGCCTCTGCTTATGGTGATTGGAGTTACCATGGTCAAGGAAGCCGTTGAAGATTGGCGGAGAAGGAAACAGGTAATTCCGGTTTTTGTCCTTTCCTCTTCTCATTTTTGAAAGCTCTCTGCTTGATTGTGTAAATTGCTCGAATTCTGGGTTACCGCATGAGGTAATTGCCTGAAGATTTTGATTGGTTTCAGGATGTAGAAGCTAACAATAGGAAGGTGAAAGTGTTTGGAAAGAGTTATACATTTACAGAAACTAGATGGAAGCATCTCAAAGTTGGGGATGTGGTTCAAGTTGATAAGGATGAGTATTTTCCTGCTGATCTTCTTCTGCTTTCTTCATCCTATGAAGATGGAGTATGTTATGTGGAGACGATGAATCTCGATGGAGAGACTAACTTAAAATTGAAGCATGCTCTGGAAGTCACTGCCTATCTACGTGACGAAGAATCTTTGAAGCGACTCAAGGCCATGATCAAATGTGAAGACCCGAATGAAAATCTCTACTCTTTCATCGGGACATTGCATTACAACGGGAGTCAGTATCCGCTCTCGCCGCAGCAGATTCTCTTGAGAGATTCGAAGCTCAAGAATACTGACTATATCTATGGTGTTGTGATTTTTACTGGCCATGACACGAAAGTGATGCAGAATTCCGTGGATCCTCCTTCAAAGAGGAGCAAAATCGAGAGGAGAATGGACAAGATTATTTATATCCTTTTCAGCACGCTAATCGCTATATCTGGTGTTGGTTCTGTGATTTTTGGGATTGAGACCAGGAGAGATTATGAAGATGGGAAGTATAGAAGGTGGTATCTTCGACCAGATCATACTACTTCGCTCTATGATCCTCAAAGGGCACCACTTGCTGCTTTCTTACATTTCTTGACAGGACTCATGTTGTATGGGTACTTGATACCAATATCGTTATATGTGTCGATTGAGATAGTGAAGGTCTTGCAGAGTGTTTTTATCAATCGAGATCAAGAAATGTATGACGAAGAATCGGACAGGCCAGCACGTGCTAGAACATCTAATTTGAATGAAGAACTTGGTCAGGTTGATACTGTGCTCTCTGACAAGACCGGTACTTTGACATGTAACTCAATGGAGTTTGTGAAATGCTCGATAGCTGGGAATGCCTATGGCCGGGGTATGACAGAAGTAGAAAGAGCTCTCTTGCAAAGGAAAAGTGGGAAGCCAGTAGTAGAAGCTGATGATTCATGTAATGATTCGAATGACTTGGGAAAGTCAGTGAAGGGGTTTAACTTCAGAGATGAACGCTTAATGAATGGGTGTTGGATTCACGAACAAGATTCTGATAGGATACGGATGTTCTTTCGAGCATTGGCACTTTGCAACACGGCAGTTCCGGAGGAAGACAAAGAGTCACATGGTGTGTTTTATGAAGCTGAATCACCAGATGAAGCGGCATTTGTTGTAGCTGCTAGGGAGATGGGGTTTGAGTTGTATGAAAGGACACAAATGACCATATCACTGCATGAGTTGGATCCCGCGTCTGGTAGACGTGTTGATAGGTAAGATGAATGTGAATTTTTTACCGTCTAAACCTCATTGCCCTTTGCAACCATGTCTAATCATATTTAGACTTCCTGTTTACAATATGCAGAGTATACAAGCTTCTTAATGTTTTGGAATTCAGCAGCTCACGGAAAAGAATGTCTGTGGTTGTAAGGAGTATGGAAAATCAGCTCTTACTCCTATCCAAGGGCGCAGACAGGTTAGAAAGCCTAATTCCAGGGAAAAGGTCTATGTATATTTCTTTTGTGGTAAGTTTTTCTCTTTCATTTTTAACTAAAATTGAACTATTTCAAACTGTTGCAGTGTAATGTTTGAGAGGCTCTCGGAACATGGGCGAGCTTTTGAAGCTGAGACCAAGGAGCACATAAAAAGATATGCTGAGGCAGGTCTCCGAACCCTGGTAGTTGCATATCGTGTGCTTGATGAAACTGATTATTGTAATTGGGAAGCAGAATTCACAAAAGCGAAAACAGCAGAAACTGCAGACCGTGATATGTTGGTGGATGAACTCGCTGATAAGATTGAAAATGGTTTAGTTCTGCTTGGTGCAACAGCTGTTGAGGACAAATTGCAGAAAGGGGTAGGCATCAAGTTCAAATCGCCAACCTGTTTTAATAATTTTGTTTAATTTGAGACTAATATTTTTTTGCTTGTTCACAGGTTCCAGAGTGCATTAACAAACTTTCACAGGCAGGGATTAATATATGGGTCCTAACTGGTGATAAGATGGAAACCGCGATAAATATTGGTTATGCTTGTAGTTTACTTAGACAAGGGATGAAACAGATAACCATCACATTAGACTTGCCGGATATTGATGCATTGGAGAAACGAGGGGACAAAGAGGGTGCTTCTAAGGTAGGGATTGTGAACTAAACTGATGACTTGTCAGATGTTCTCATGTTGTGAAAGGTCTGTAACAATCTCTGTATTGTGTCAGGCTTCTCTTGAAAGTGTATCGAAGCAAATCAACGAGGGAAAATTCCAAATGACTTCTGCTAAAGCAAGTTCAACGGAACTGAGTTTGGTTATTGATGGAAAGTCTTTGGGCTATGCCCTCGACAAGAAGCTGGAGATGTCCTTTTTGGAGCTTGCCCTCAGTTGCGCTTCTGTCATATGTTGTCGGTCTACTCCTAAACATAAGGCTCTTGTAAGTATCATGATTATGCACTTATTACTCTGGGGTTTCCGCGTAAATAGTTGCCATTTTCCTGCTGTAATGTCAAATGATCTGATAGAAGTATAGGAGACGTGCAGGTCACAAGATTGGTTAAAACAAGAACAGGTAAAATGACGTTAGCTATAGGCGATGGGGCAAATGATGTCGGCATGCTCCAGGAAGCTGACATTGGAGTCGGCATAAGTGGTGCTGAAGGAATGCAGGTTTGTGCTATACCAGTTTTAAACTTCCTCTTCTCTCAAGAGTAGTTTGCCGATTTAACTTGCCTTTACACTGAACTGCTGCAGGCTGTGATGGCAAGTGATTATGCAATAGCACAGTTCCGTTTTCTTGAACGTTTGTTGCTAGTTCATGGTCATTGGTGCTACAGGAGAATAGCCATGATGGTAGAATCTTTCTCCTGCATCCTGCTAACTTCTTGGTCCAAGTGAATTTTCTCATATTTCCTTTCTCTTGTTTCAGATCTGTTACTTCTTCTACAAGAACATTGCATTCGGGTTTACATTGTTCTGGTACGAGGCGTATACATCTTTCTCTGGCCAGCCTGCCTACAACGATTGGTACATGTCATTCTACAATGTCTTCTTCACTTCACTTCCGGTAATCGCCCTTGGAGTTTTCGACCAGGATGTCTCAGCCAGGCTCTGCCTTAAGGTACAAGCAATTATCAAGTTCCCTCTATCAATTAATCCGTTGGCATCCACCTCCAGTCTCTGCCATCATTGCGAGTTAAATGCACTTAATACTTGAATAATACTCATGCATGTATCTGTTTAAACCTCCCTGTCCAGTATCCAGTACTATACCAAGAAGGCGTCCAGAACATCCTCTTCCGTTGGTCCCGAATCCTTGGCTGGATGTGCAACGGAGTCCTAACCTCCATAATCATATTCATCTTCACCACAAACTCCATGATCAAGCAGGCACTCCGTGAAGACGGGCAAGTGACCGACTACGCAATCCTCGGTGCAACCATGTACACGTGTGTGGTATGGGCCGTGAACTGCCAGATGGCGCTCTCGATCAACTACTTCACCTGGATCCAACACTTCTTCATCTGGGGGAGCATCGGCTTCTGGTACATATTCCTCATCATGTACGGCTACGTCTCCCCAACCCTCTCCACGACGGCTTACATGGTCCTTGTGGAGGCTTGCGTCCCAAGTCCTCTCTACTGGCTAGTCACGGTGCTCGTCGTGGTGTCAGCACTGGTGCCTTGCTTCGCGTACAGGGCGTTCCAGTCCAGGTTCCGTCCCATGTACCACGACATCATACAGATACGGCGAGCTGAAGGGTCGGAGGAGATCGAATCAGGTTCTTCTGTTTCGGGAGAGTTGCCTAGAGATGTGAAGTTGAGAGTGCAGCATTTGACAGAGGGGTTGATAACTAGGAAGTCGTAGCTTTTGGTGGAATCCCAGTTGTTGTTTTAGAATTCTTTTGTCTGTTTGTTCAAGTTTTTCTAAAGGGTTACACAGAGAGTAGCTAGGTTTGTTAAAGTTTCAACCTTAAGTTGAATTCGTGGATTAGCAGTAGGAGGAAAGGGAAGAGAGTAGATTGTAAGTGTGCCCGTGTGGGAGGAGTGACAGGTTATAGTGTTATCCTCTGCAGCTTGTAGATATGCGAGTGAGAGTTGTAAAGTTTCTATCTGTATATATGTCCAATTCAGGCTTTACTTGGGTTATAAGTTATAACATTGGAGCATCCTCAATTGTGAATTGCAGCAGATTGGTCATTTGAAAGAACTTGAATGGCAGGTTCGTGATTTGACTGAATTACCGAAATGAAAAACAATTACCGAACTCAAACCCTAGCCTTTGCCGCCGTCGCCCCTCCAACTCCATTCTCGCCGGTAAATGTGGACTCTACTTAGCTTGCGTTGTCGCTTTGGAGTAGGCATCGATCAATGCGCTCTCAGGTAGGGCTGCAAACGAGCCGAGTCGAGTCAAGTTTTTGCTTAGCTTGAGCTCGGCTCGTTTATAAATTTTTTAGCTCGAGCTCGGCTCGAACTCGAATTTTGATTATCCAGCTCAAGCTCGAGCTCGACTCGATTAAAAATAATCCAGCTCGAGCTCGGCTCGATAGAGCTCGGTAAATGCTCATTAACACAGCTTGTCAAGCTGAGTACAAGCTCGGCTCAAGATAAGCTCGATTTGAAACCATTCTTGCTGAAAATGTGTACAAATAAGAACATTAGAAATTAAAAATAATAAAAAGAACACTAAAAACTAAAAATAACATCTAACTTCCATACGCATACTTATTAAAAAGATAATTTTCATGTTCAGAAAGAGTAATTAATCCTTCCACAAGCTTTAAACAAGCCAGCTCACGAGCTTAGCTCAACAAGCCACCGAGTCAAGCTAGCTCACGAGCTTATCAAGCCGAGCATGGCCTAGCTCAAGCTTGGCTCGTTTACTAACGAGCCGGCTCGCGAGCTGGCTTGTTAAACAACGAATCGAGTGTCGAACGAGTTTTTTTCGATTCGAACACCGAATTGCTCGCGAACAGTTTGGCTCATTTGCAGCCCTACTCCCAGGCCGCTGTGGGTACTCGGCTGAAGCTCCGTAACATTGACGACGATCCTAGTTCTGGGCAAGAATGGAGTTTGGCAAATCTCTCCTCAATCATCAATGCCCTTATCTTGAAGGAGGTGCTATGTTTTTCTAGAGCAAATCTTCTCTCTGTCGATCGCTTGGACGACGAATCAAACAGAGTTGATGTTGATGATGGTGAAGATGATTCGGATAAGCAGATAATTAGCGCCATTTCAGATGGGTTCGGAGAAGAAAGAAATGGCGCAAGAGCTTGCTTGTTTGTTCTCACTAAAGCCCGCGCAATTCGTCCCTCGTCCAGATGATGGACTGAGTTTTCTGTACTCCAAAGTCCAAACTCTTCTTTCTCAACGTAGGCTTGGCCCGAAGGTTCTGGTTTGGTTACTTGGCTGATTATGATGGGCCGAACGTGGGATTTGGACCACAAAATATCAAAGCCCAACGGGTAATCTAGGAGTAGGAGACCAATGGACTGGATGTTGACTGGTGGTGGCACCGCTAACGGCTTGGCCTGGCCATAGTCCTTCTAGTTGCATAGATGAAGGCAATGAAGCTATCCATCCTTCTTGTAAATCTCTTATACGCTCGTCTTGACCAGCGGCGTATTCAGAACATAGAACACTATACTGTATTTAAATATAATATTAGATACTATAAATAAAAATAGTCACCATTCCAAAATTTAAGTATTTCAAATAAGAAATTAGTTACTAAATTACCAACAGTAACAGACAAATGATGATATTTTGAAGCATTACAAAAGATCTAGCTAATATTTTATATTTCGAAAGGTTTGGCTAATAATTTGGAAAGTCTGAAAGGTTTGGTTAATAAATTGTGTTTCATTAATTCCAATTGTAATTGAAGGTTTTTTAATTTGGCAAATCCCATCATTAATATAATCTCCATCCATATCAATAGCATACTCTCTCTCAAATAAAATAACTATGCAATCAATGAAAAATTCATCGCCCATTTTGTTGCGCAAATTAGTTTTCACATATTTCATTACTTAAAATGTTCTCTCCATGGTAGCCGCTATAAACGAGCAAGGTCAACACTGGACGAATCAACCAAAAAATCACTTTGTTTAGAGAGTTTTCTTATTTCAATGAAACTTTATAAGGTCTTTTACGTTTTAGACATTTAGGTTTTATTGTTTTTCTTTTCAAATGAAAATCATTCGGGCTGGAATTTTTAGGCTAAATTGGGAGTAGTTGTTTGCATATGTTTATCTAGACCACTTTTCTAGCTACACAAAATTCTATTATCAAATAACACTCGGCCGACTTTTAAATAGTACTGTGCCGAATACCTAAATCGAAAATCTTGTAAGCACTATACTAGCTCTGGATCCGACGGAGGGCTGGGCCGTGGCCCGGGTTGGTCCAGCCCTAGATCTGATGTTGGTCCTGACAAACTGTCAAAATCAAGGATTAAAATACCGTACCATATCGGTGGTTCGACCTAAAAAACCTCCTACTTGAAGTAAAATCGGTAAGCAGTATTTAGCGGTATAATACGGTTGAACCATGATTAAACCACGATTTTAGCTTAAAATATCCTACCACTAACTTTTCTGATAGGACATTCAAATACGTTATCCAATCTTTCGTCAAAACTAAATGCTTTGGCAATTGTTGTTGAGATTAATTTGAGAATACTTCTAGACGACCCATTTGGCTCAAATTGTAATGTGTCCTTATAAAATAAAATAAAAAATTGTAATATGTCCACTTGGACATCATAAAATAATTGACGACTGGGCAGCCGGTCCATGGAACAAGAAAACGAGAACAAGAAAATCGACTTGCTTTTGTCGCTAATAAATAAGTATTAGTTACAACAAATATTAAATGGTACCGTTGGGGGTTGTTCTGTTTTCTTTTGGCAACGGTTAATTCTCATGTTTGTTTCATGACGAGGGCAAGTGGCATGTACACTAACCACCAGGGGGTCGTCACTGATTGTGTCACGGTCTAAGCTAACGAGCTTCATGGCTGTTGACAAATAACATTAGCAACAATTATTCTTAGTTTTGGTTGGGTTGATTGATAATAACTTTTTTTTCTTCTTCAAAGTTCAATTAACTAACCTGGTTAGATCTCGAGAATATAGTCGTGCACGTTTAATAGATTAATATTTTATCATATTCGAGAGATCAGTCGACGGGGTACTCTATGTAATGATTTGAAGTCGTATTAAGAAGTATAATAACGAGATAATATATCAGAATTAGATATGACAAACACTTAAAGGTTGGGTGTAATAACTCAGGATGAATTGGTGATAAAGCAAATACATATGAATTATTATGTCATATTAATGGCTCGGTACCTAGCTGTCTTTGTAAGAACCTCCTTTTTTTTTATAAATTATTATTGCAAAGTCCAGACAATACTTGGATGTACATATTTATAAGCCTATAGTAAGTTATTGTATATTTTCTTTGTACGATAATGCGGGAAGGTAGCCCATGATCATAATTAACTGAGCCAAGTAGATACTACGCATGTGGAGTTCTAGAAAGCAATAAGTTTTCTACAAATTAATTAAAGAGCTTGGATTAATATATATTTGTATAAAATGAAATTATATATATACGTGATTGCATTGAAAGTACTATGAACATACGTGCGCAACAAGCCCGGGCATATATGGCAATATACGTATTATATGATATGCAGTTTGTTTGTTTATTTAATTGCTATCGTCCATTTGTTCTCGCACGAGAACTGTGGAGGCGGCCGATCTCAATTTCATGATCATAATTCATGAATCTACTTGTCTTTTAATTCTCAGTTCTCACCATAATTCAATTGGTATCATAATGATAGAATACGATTGTTAAGTAAATTCTAAAAAATAAGATAATATATTCAACTTGAAAAACACTGGAATGATTCAACTAATGTGATAGAAGCTTGTACAACGGATGACAACTTGATCAAAATGTAACGATGAGAGCAAACTTTCCTTATAGTTGTGTAATGATATATTCGCCAATAATTTGATGATATGCGGTATTTTATAGTTCGACTATTAGTAGTGGAGCCAGAAATCTGAATGAGGGGGACTAAAATTTTACGTTCGAGATGTTTGAACCGGGGAGGGGGGCTAAAGCCTTACAACCTGATCTATTTTCCAAGTTTGTTACATAATTTACACGTAACTTTACACGATTTTTAGAGTTGAGAGGGGGATATAGCACCTCATGGTTATAAGGTGGCTCCGCCACCGTCCAATATGATACGATAATTTTTTATTTCCTTTTAAAAAGGTAATTATCACAAATCTCATTTATTTTAATTAATTAAACGTTACATGTATTTGATAAAAATAAAAACGTAACATGGGGGGTTAAGTTGACCATCAATTAATATATATGCAACTGTGCAATTGGGCATTGTGGTTGGTGACCGCGCCACGGTTTTTCAGTTTCTTCTCGTGCATCAGGCATTAATTCTTTGCTATCCAGATCCCTTGATTTCGGTATACATAATACATCTAGGCACAAACGGAGTAAGAAATGAGATAAGGTGACACTAGCTAAGATTTGTTTCTTGAGCATCAGACTTAAAAGTAGGGAGGACATGCGCCATCATGATCGAGCAATGAAACAAGATAACATGATTATAAGCAGGAGGTAAAATTAACAATCAAATTACACACCAAAAATATGAAAACACTGTAGATTTTTCGATGTAGAAAAGTTATAATTAAAAGATTTGTCACTTTTATAACACCATCAGATATCTTCTGTACTTAGAGTCCATCATTTAACAACCTAATGATAGAGACGATAACAAATAACAATGCCCAAATGTTGTCAACCCATACCAAATACCAATCAATCCAGTGGGAAATTGATTAGGCGTCAGATCCTTTTTACTTTTTGTTATCTTGAAGGTTTACTCAAAATATTTTTTATGATGAGAAGTAGAATTAATTATATTATTTTCAACAAAAACATTTGAAAACATTTGAAGTACTCAATAAACTTGAAGTCAACAAAATAATGCCAGGTTTGGCTTTTAAAAACATTTGAAGTACTCAATAAACTTGAAGTCAACAAAATAATGCCAAATAACACAACTGTTAATTTATTTTATGCGCTTATTATTAACGTTAAATTTTTTTTATAGTTGGTGATCATTAAATAAAATCGAAGAAAGCAAAACACACCAAATGAAACACTATAAAAACAAAAGCGAAAGCACTTGTCATTAATTCCTTAAACTATTGCTATCATGATAGTTTAAGGGAACTAACTGAAGGATTAACGTATAGCCATACGTAATCAGGAGCTGAAAATAGGATCTTCTAAGACCGCTCGAGTATAAAGGAAAAAAGGATCCTTTAAATTCCCCAATCGAGCTGGATTTGGTGTAGCTGTTTAGGTAGGGGAGAGATGCATTAATTCGTTAATAATTAATTAATTAAACGGGGGATTAAGAGCGAAACTGAACAGATGCATGGAAAAAACGTCATTGCAAACGCCGGCCCTCTTACGTTTCAGTCTCCTCGGCCGATCACCTTTTCTAGAAGAAAGTTTTTTCCTTTACGGCGGCGACTATTCCCGGTTAAACGGAACGGATGGGTCTACTAGTTCGGTTTCTTGTTTCTTCTTCGTATGTACGACTCGCAATATCCATATATATCCATCCATATTTTCATGGATTAGGAGGAGAAACCGAACTTTCCATATAAGAAGCGTCCTTTTTGACTCACAATGGAAGATAGTTTCAAACTATGGTGACCTATATGGACCTATTATATAGTTAATCATATATAATCTACTAGGGCTGGCAATTTGGTCCAGAACTGTTTGATTTTACTCGAAACCGGACCGTATAGTCCAGACCGGGACCGGACTGAGACCGGATAGCAAACAATCCAATCTCATATTCGGACTTAGATTTGAGGTAAAAAAACCCTGGATAAAGACCGAATAAGAGACCCCAACACTCAAATACACACAAGCTCAATCTAAAATCAACATCAAATTGGGACCGGACCGGGTCAAGACCGGACCGGATCAAGACCGGAGTGTATTCAATCCAATCTTTGGTCCTTATATTCCCGAAAAAATCGGACTAAGACCGGATCAATTTGGTCCAATTTAACCGGACCGGACCGTATAGCCACCCCTATAATCTACGATTCTACGTTGAACTTAGCTATGCAGGAAGAGGAACTACTGCTTGCACATGGCTATTATCGATCATTCAATGGTTCTCAATTGTATTTTTTTTTTTACAATTTTAGCTGGTATTCAATATATATGACTTTGTCGTCGGTTTAAATTTTAAAATTCTAGACCGTCCCCTCGATTTGATTCACATTTTCTTGTATAATTCAAATTTCAAGTGTGTGGCAAGCAAGAAAAAGTATTTTCCAGAGTCATTATATCCATTGCTGCCGTAGAGTTAATGTCAGGTGATAGCTCGGTTTGGTTTCCTGCTAGTGGCTTACCATAGACGTACGCACTTTTATCAGCATTAGACTGCATCTTCTAGTACATATGTTTTTTATTGGTTCCTCTTCATTTGATTCCTTAAAATTGAGATTTCATGATATAATCCTTATATTGGTACATAAAGAGTTATTAAGACACATTGGGATAATTCATTAGAGAAATTTGGTATATATATATATATATATGTTCATATATAAAAATAATTTGAAAACGGCTCGAATAGAATATATCACTCTTTTTTATCTGCTGTTTTGATTAATTTTGAGCATTATTCTGCATTTGAGATTTAGGTAAGAATGAAAAAGTTTAATCATGAAGAATTCTTACTGCAAAGAAGCAATTTAAATCCAACAAAAACTCCAATTAATTGGAGGTACACGTAAGAATATTCCCCTCTGCGCACGCGCTACACCGAGGCTGATGCTGAGGCTGCTAATGACTATTCGTCAACTAGTTACAATGGTCACCGGCCGGCTGCGCAACAACACCAATTGAAAGAAACCGACAAGTTCCAGAAGAGTTTAAGTTCCCCACCAACGAAGCTGCCAAATGCAAATCTGCCTGCTTTCTCTCTCTCTGTCTCAAACAGCCCACTCCCACAGTCAAGGTGGTTGGGCTGGGCTCCGCTGGCGGGCTGCATCCGACACCAAGTGTCCGGTGTCCCGCTCCCAAAACGGCTCACAATAACGATGAAAACGACAACCATCCCTCCCCCTAATGAAATTATCAAGCATTTAACTAAAGACTCCTCCCTGTAATCTTATGTTACTGCAAGCCGACTCAACCCTTCCATCACTCCTGAGTCCTGAGTCCTGACAATAATACCCATAATATAATTATGTTCGAAATGACCAAATCACACCCATCCAAACCATTGAACCAAATGGAGAAAGAAACCATATATGCGGTTCTTATTCAAACAAAGCAAGAATAACTTTCGTATAAATCATACACGATTTCAAATTGATATGACCGTTTCACTAACTTCTTCAATCCAATTACACTTTAATATTGGCATTTTTCACATTTCTGTTTGTTTCATAATAAAAACAAGACAAATATTCTATTGTACTAGAATATCCATTTTCTTTTGAGTACTAATACTATAACTTCAATTTAGACTCAAATTAAAAAATTGAGTGTGATTTTTCTCCAAAAGCAAAATTATTCAAGTATGATTTGATTCGTACTAAAATGGATATGGTATAATAACTACATATTGAGTTTTTCTTATTGGGGACTACACATTGTGCACCGCACCTAGAGGTGGCAATTAGGATCCATATCCATATCCATGAATCCAATCCAATCCAATCCAATCCATTCACTAAATTATTCATCTAATCCAATTGATTTAAATCCAACCCACTTGATCCAATGCATCAATCAATCCATTTGATCCAATCCACTAGTCCATCGATCCAATACATTTGTCATCTCAAACCGCACCTATCAAACCGCACCTTACTAACATCATAGGTTGAGATGATTCACTCTGGAGTCTGGATCATAGTTAGTAAATACTGCGTTTAATACAAGTACATTTACCCATACGTATTTTATACGTTTAAAACTTCCGTATCTATATTGTTGTCAAGTCGTTTCATTTTTTCATTCATTTGATAACTTCCATACTAAACACGTATAAAATTCGTATTTTATGTTTAATATACTATTAAACGTAACATTAGCTTATAGAGAAAATAAAATATATACATAACTTTCTCGTACAATATTTTACTAACTATAGTTTGGATAAAAGAATTACTTACTGGTTTTAACTCTAGCCAAAATGGGCAAACCGTGTCCGTAAACACTAATATACTATGGCTTTCAATTGAAACCTATAATTGATGGAGGAAATTATGGAAGCAATGACGAATGCGGGAAAAAATGGGAAAGGGAAAGAGACACATCCCCCTCCTTACAATCTTGCCACGTGCGACCCCTTCTCCACCTCAGCGCGTGAAACAGCGTCACGTTACCAAATATCTCAGGCGCTATTCTAGAAATCCCATTAATTTTCCCAGTGAGTGTCAAAATCAATTTTTGCGTCTTTTATTAAAGCATATTAATTATTGATTTTTTTACTTGGGCACTAAGTCCTCCACCTCGCGTAACCTCACGCGCCACCTCACCTATCCCTTCCGCATCATCCCCGTGTATATATATATAAATCTGAGTCACGCCAAACGCCATTGAATCCTCACCTCATTCTCAATCATCTTTTTGACGAAATAGAAGAAGAAAAAAAAAAAAAAAAATCACTTTCTCCTCTGCTACGCTTTCTTTTCTCCCCTTCATCACAAAATGCTGGATGAAACTTCCGCCACAGCCGCCGACGTGGCGTTTTGCCCCAGCTTCAGTAGCTACTCTTGCGACCGCCTCGCCGACGTCGCCGCGGCGGCAGCGGCAGAAGCAACAGTGAATTCATCGGAAAACGACGAAGAATTCGAGTTCGTCTCCTTCAGCTGCGCGGATCCCGATGCGATCGAATTAGGAGACCACCAGCAATTGGTTTCCCCTGTTCTTTTCCCTGTGTTCAACCGAGATCGATTTTCCAGCGACACTGAGGGATGGAGCAGCGATGCTCCAGCAGCGGCCGAAACGATACCGCGTCCGCTGAGCGAGTTGTTCATGAACGATCGAGATCAGCACTCGTCGTACTCTTCTTCCTCGTCGGAAGCCGACGAATTGGAAGGCGCGCCGGAAGGGAGCTACTGCTTCTGGACGCCGAAAATGATTTCTCCGTCGTCGGTTACCGGAGCGTCGCCTTCGCCCGGTAGATGCGAGAAGAGCAATTCCACCGGATCCTCGGCCTCGACGACGAAGCGGCGGTGGAGGCTGCGAGATTTGCTGCGTAGATCTAGCAGCGACGGGAAGGTGTGCTACTTGATGGTCCAGCCAAACAGCGCTGGCGCCAGCAGTAGCAGCAGTAATAATCATCACAGCGGCAATAATGAAGTCAATTTGGGGAAAAGGATAGAGGAGAAATCGGCAGCCGATCGGAATGCGAAACCGTCGCCGGCGAGAGCTGCGAAAACGGCGGCGTCGGCGCACGAGTTGTTTTATACGAAGAGCAGGGCGTTGAAAGATGGGGATCGGCGGCGGTCGTATCTGCCGTACCGTCAGGAGCTTCTCGTCGGATTCTTCTCTAATGTGAACGGTTTCAGCAGGACGTTGACTCCATTTTAGGGATTTTTTTGTCGTTTTGGTTTCGAATTACAAGGGAGAAAATCCTAACAGATGGATTCAAGTTTGGATCATGAGGACGGCTGGAAAATCTTACCGTTTCCTTTTGGTTTCTGTTTCATTTTTTTTTGGATATTAATCTCGTTCATGTAAATTATTAATTTTTTCTGTTAGTAGATGAATAAAAGAGTAGTTGAGCAAAAGTTGCACTTGCATGTGACATTTGTGTTCCCACAAAATTTACGGCGACTATGATATAGTATCACTAAATTTGCAATAATAAATAATTTTTTCCCCTTCTCTCAAGGAAAATCTATTAGCTATTAATTAATTAATTAGGAATTGCGGTTACATTATCCAGCAAGAGCGTAGCAACTAAGTATATAGGAGGCCTATCAAGCCAAACAATCGTCTCATTCCATTCATCCTCATTTCTAAGTGCGCTATTATTTGAGTTGCTTTGTTCACATCCCTGGACACATGTTTCCACTTCCTTCCACCTAAATTGTCCAGTATTCGTCGTAAACTTATGCATATAGCATTCGCCTCCATCTGAACTTCAAATGCCTCGCTAAGCTTTTGAACTAGTGTGTTGCAATCGGACTCCAAATTTACGCTTTGTAACGGGAATTGACAAGCCAACTGAACACCTAGTTCAGCTACTAAAGCTTCAGCTTCTTCCACTGTTACAATGTCGGGGATTTTCTTTGCTGACGCAAGCACAAATATAACACCAGTTCCTTTTACGACAACTCTTAGCCCTCTGGTGTCATCCGTCAAAGTCCCTCCTACATCCGTATTGATTTTCAACTCGCCATCTTCCAGAGCCCTCCATTGATTGAGAATTGGGACACTCGTATGTCTCACCCCATAGTCTTAAAAAGTTGAATAAAATTAGACTCTTCCTAATATACTTAAAAAAACTCGAATTATAGTTTTTTTCTTCCACATTGTGTATTTCCACTATTCCAATCACTTATTTTGTGTTGTTTGACTTGTTTTTATGTAAAAACATATCATTAATGCCAACAAAATCAAGTAGCTTATATACTTGCATATCCCATGCTTTAACAAATTGAGTCACTATTCTCGATTTTTCAATTTCAACATTCAAGTAGCAATGAGCGGGTTATTCTTTTTTTTTTTAATGGTTGAACGGTTTATTCTTCAATTCATGAAATGAATTTTATCAATCCTAAATCATGTGAGGTTTCTCCCCTTTGTTTTCTAATGTGGGTGAATTGTCTTTGTCTTCGATCGTCTACCATATGCGCTTTGCCTCTCGGTTTGATAAAAAAAAAAATCATTGGAAGCAAGAAATTTAATAAGAAACAAACGAAGGAGTTTTTATCCCCATAAACGTAAACAAAAGGAAAGGAGAAGCAAAAGGAAGAAGACTTGAATAGGGAATTGAGTGATGAGTGGTTGTGATTAATGTTAGTGACCGGGAGTTGGGAAGAGTTGGTAGATCATGATGTACAAAGAAGCAGATGTTACACTGTTTTGGTAAGTGTTCATGATGAGCGTGACAATGGACATCCAACCTCCACCAAATAATGACTCTTTGTTTGTTTATGGTGGTGTGTTTGTTTCTTGTGAAAGTTATTGTCGGGTGTGAATATTAATATGTGGGTTCGTTACTTCATATACATTACAATTTTAGAGAATTTGTTTGGGTTCGAACACATTTTATTGAAACAATCATGAAATTTTTAAAGAATTTGAAATTGATAAAGCAGGTTTTTGAATATCCTATTTTCTTAAAATATTTTTTTTAACTTTTTAAAGAGAATAGACGAACATACTCTCGTTCTTTCTCATTTTCTCATATGAATGTTTTCTCTAAATACTCTATATGACGGGCTTCATATGTATTGATTTTCTATAAGAGTGACATAGTTTTGTTTTTATTGTTAAGTGTTGCTTAAGGGATTAAACCTGACGTTTTTAGATAAATCAAAGATTAGTGGTACTATCAGTAGATCAAACCCTTGTTCGTTTCATATGTATTGATTTGTTCTGAGTGTTATTTATTGATCGTCCCTAAATTTCTCAAAACGTTGAAAGTCAATAGAACCTGAACTGGGTGACCTGAATCACATTCTCGACTGAATTCAAAGTTATTTGAATTTGCACATATTCAACTTTTTTACTACCCGCTAAATGAAAATATTAATTCCTTGTGTATTGGTTTGCACATATCACCTCTTTCTCAAGGAAACCCAGCCAAGGACCCCAAAGAGAAATGATAACCATGGTTGATGGTTGGATCGGATTTGAGTGATGCCTAATTGGGTCTGTGGACGAACGAGAACTAGTCCAACTAGTGAAGTCGACGTACTTTCCTTCGTGAGATTGTGTGTTCGATTCCAGCTTTGGCGCACTCCCCTTCTCCTCTAGTAGCACACTATAACATGTTTCCATAAAAATAAAAAAAAATTGGGTCCATAGAGTTAATTAGTTAAATGTAAGAAAAGAGAGAGTTAAGCACCTAAAACTAGGTCGGCAATCCCATATGTGGCGGCAGTAAACAAGGGAGAGAGATGTGGGAAGATTTCTTATGATTTTCATCATTCTAGTTTGTTTGTTTTTTAAGAACTTGACCAATCTTTTTTTCCGTGGGGATCAATGAGATACGGCGAGCAATCTCTCGATCCAGCTTCTAGAGGAATGGAGCTTCCCACCTTACAACAAGTAAACATCATCTGTACGTGTTTCAACGCAGCAATAGATGGGCTGTTGTGATTAATAATTATTTTGTCTTCCTCTCTTCCACACGGTGCATTGGGATTAATCTGCACCAAACCCCTGGGCTTTGGTTACTATTAAGTGTCTATTGATGTTGGGTGATGGTAAGAAATAATATACAAAATAGATCATATCAAGATGTCTGGGTTTATTATCTCCTTCAAATTCTTTTTTTAGATAGAGATTGAAAAGTTATGTACGGTCATTCGTGATCGTGAGCATGGTGTACCAGGCTGCTCCTCCATGCTTTGTGATGGTGTGTGTGGCTGGAAAGGAATTCTAGAATTTTTAGCAATGAGTCCCAAACCTCAAACTTAGTGTGCTACCGTATTGGGAGATTGATAGCAAGCTGGTTAATGTCCTCAAATAGGGTGGAATTAATGATTACAGAGAGTTGGCTTGCAACCCTGAGAAGGGACCTGCTGCCCAGGAGAGGTGAGAGCAGGTGATGATCCTGATTTGGCTGCCATGCTGTCCTTTGATCAGGCTTCAGTCTCTTGTTGTCCTCCCCTTGTTGTTGTTTGTTCTGCTTAGTTTTGTCTCCGTAACTTCTTTAATTATCTAATTGAGGTCACCATTTTTAAAAATAAAAAAAACCAAAGTCTAGCTCAACTAGTATTTGTGACAATACCAACAGCTTTCCCCTTTAGACCAATAGATCCGATCCAGAATGATGAGGCTTCATCATTTTGGGCCTCGTCCTATAAGCACCATAGTAGTTATCAAAACCCGAACCCAACCCGACCCAGTTGACAAAACCAAATTGGCGAAGCAAGTGCCTGCTTTTGTGGATCTGGGATTCTGAAACAATGATAAACAAAAGCTTTTGCATGAGTTCTTGCTTTCCGTGTTAAACAAACTTCCTTCACCACGTGCCATCCACATTAAACAACAGCACAAGGACTAAAGAAATCGGGGCTTGTGATGTCAACTTCACTCGATAAATCACTTTTTGGGAAAAGTCGAGCTTTCGCTTAGCGAGTCTCCAATCCACCAAGCCGTACCCCATGAGATTACACGTGGCTCCAAAAGCTTGCCGACGCGGCTTGTGAAAAGCGGGCCCCACACTCCAAATTTCGTTTCTGTTCGTTCATTAGCGCCCTTAATTGATCGTCATCACATCATCCCCACCCAAACTGTGGCACTACACTACACTCTACAGCCAATCGCAATTCCCCTTCCACTTCCCCCCGTCGTCTCGATTCCGCCGCAAAAGATGCCGGCGACTCTGCAATTCGCCGGTTGCAGCTCCATCTCCGGCGCTATTGCCGATGCCCGACTCAATCTCCCCTCCTCTTCGTTTATCTGCGGAGATCTGTGCTCCTCGCCCTTCCGCGGAGTTCGCTTGAGTGATGAGATGAACTGTAGTGATGCCCGGTTAGCTGCCGGGAGAGTGAGAATGAGAAGAGCCTCGATTCGCGTAATGTCGGCTGGAAATGGCGCTTCGTCTTCGCCAACGAGGCATCTGAATGAGTACATGGTGACGGTCGATCGGCCTCTCGGTGTTCGCTTCGCCTTGTCTCTCGATGGCAAAATTATCGTCCATTCTCTCAAGAGAGGCGTAAGTCGACGCTCTACATCGTTTTCCCGTCGACTCAGCGACTAATTGCTTCTCTAGAAATAGAATTTTTGAAAATTTGCGACTCGCGTGGTGTGATTTTCAGGGGAATGCGGAGAAGACGAGAATCGTAATGGTTGGCGATACTTTGAAGAAGGCCGGCGGTTCCGCCGACTCGCTCACGGTGATTGGTGATATCGGTGCAGCGCAGTAAGCACATTGCTTTGCATTTTCCATTGGCAATTGTATCTTTTTGGAACCGAGAGCGAGTTACTGGTTTATTGATTTGCTTAGGGTGTATTTGCGATAGCTCAGTGGTGCTGTTGTGCGATTTCTACGTGCAATTCATTCCGAAAGTTTGATTGATTGATTATTTCATTCGTTTCAATATTTGGTTGCTGTTAGGAAGGTGTTAACGGAGGATGTTGATCCCAATAAACCGATGACTTTAGTCCTGGAGAGACCATTCTTTCCTTTCCCAATTCATCTACTCGACTTTTCGAGTGATATTGGAAGCTTCAATAGAGGAAGAGTGGCTGTGGTGACTTGGAACAAATCTCTGCTAGCATTTGGTCTTCAAAGTAATGAGGAAAATGGGAATTCCGGATTTGCGTCATTTTCTTGGAATTTCCTATCACATCATGGGTGGAAGCTTCTGAATGATCGAACTGGGAGGATGGAGTCTCCAGAGTCGAGGTATAAGACTCAAGTTGTGAGCCTTTTGTCTGAAGAACAGTCTGGAGATGGAGAATGGGCTCATGGGAACTTCCCGCTGGAAGAGTATGTGGCTGCATTAGAACGTTCCAAAGATGAGTTGTACTATGACCATTCTCTTGGTATGCACTACACTAAGGTGAGCTGGTGTTCAAACTTTTCTTTAGCCACGTTGGCGTGTGCAAAGGTCTTCCTTGAGTTCTTGAGAGTTTTATGTTTATACGAACTGCTTTTGCTGTCAGGTTACGGAGCAAATATATGTTGGATCATGTCTACAGAATGAGGAGGATGTGAAAAGATTGTCGAGGGTGGTGAGTTCATATTTGCCAGTTGGTTGCTTCTGCAGAGTTTAAATTTTGATCTTGGACATGTTGAAGGTTCCATCTCCACTTTTTAACAAGTTCATGTGTATCAGGGTATCACTGCAGTAATAAATTTCCAGGGTCCTACTGAAGCTGAGAACTGGGGAATCAACTTGAATGCAGTAAATGAGGCGTGCCAAAGGTCTAATATCCTAATGATCAACTACCCAATAAGGTAAGTCAGAAGAGTTCCCTTCTGAATCAAGAAAGATGTCTATTACTGTCTGTCTTATACGCATAAGTTGCTGCCGTTATGTTTCCTGCAGGGATTTGGATTCATTTGAGTTGAGGAAGAAACTACCTTTTGCTGTTGGCCTCCTGTTCCGCTTATTGAGAAAAAACCATCATGTTTTGATAACTTGCACTACTGGTTTTGACCGATCTCCTGCTTGTGTGGTTGCATATCTGCACTGGATTACCGACACTTCCCTTCATGCAGCGTACAACTATGTCACTGGTTTCCACGTATGCAAGCCTGACAGGTTCTTGTTTCTTAATCTTGTTCTTAGTTCGTTTTCCTAGTCCTTGACGCATCCTCGTAGTGCATAGCAGAAGTAATGTTCTGTCATGAGTTGAATACAAGAACGGCTAGTTGCTAATGGTGTCACGTGCTCGTTTCTGTTGTGGAATATGATAGTAGACAACATTTTTTAGTGGCTAAATTTTTTGCCTTAGTTACTCTTGTTCTTTCTCTGTGGTACAGATCATTAGGAGGAATTTTGGCATTGTTTCCTTTGAAATAGAACGACGTGTCTAACAAAAAACTTAATGGCAGAGCTGCAATTGCTTGGGCAACATGGGATCTGGTTGGTATGGTGGAAAATGGGGTGCACGATGGACCACCAACACATGCTGTAACGTTTGTGTGGACAGGGCAAGAGGTACTTATGATGGGTTGCAAATTAGCACTAATGCTTAGCTTGGATCTATAAGAATATACTCTTCAACCCCGACATTGATATCAAAATGAAGAACCTGACAGAACACTTGTTCTATTACCTGTTGAAAGGGTGAGGATGTGTCCTTGGTTGGAAGCTTTACTGGAAACTGGAAAGAACCTGTCAGGGCAACTCACAAGGGTGGACCAAGATTTGAAGTTGAACTGAGGCTACCTCAAGGAAAGTAAGTGGTATATACATTCGGCAGTGGACTTGAACTAGTCTGTAAGGCCTCTGATTCAATTTTTGCACTTGCTTCCTTGACCAATTGCTTAATCGCTTTTAAGGTATTACTACAAGTACATTATTAACGGGGACTGGCGGCATTCAAATTACTCACCAACAGAAAGAGATGAAAGTGGTAATCTAAACAATATACTTGTGCTCAGTGAGCCTGCCAGCATAAAGCACACTGTTCATCAAAATCAGAAGGTCGGTGCACGAAATCTGTCATTTTCTCTCTTAACATTTCCTGCCATTCTGTGTTGATATTCATTTCCTTTATGCGATCCTTGCTAAATGGTTCCCTAGCTTTTAATTCGTCATCCTTTCGAGTTATCCTTTTCATGCTCTTACTATACATAGATTGAGGTCCTAATTCCAGAAATTCTTGCTTATGTTCTGGCTTTCCAGGATATCAACATTGTGAGAGTTATCGAGAGGGGGCTTACAGAGAGTGAGAGATTCACTCTTGCTAAAGCCGGTCGCTGCATAGCTTTCTCTGTCTGCCCGCAGAGACTGGCTCCCAAGTAAAACTATATTGCCTGGTAAACAAGGTTAAAATTCGACATGGTATGCTGTTCTCTTCCCTACCTGAGATGTCCCTATGCTACAACTTGGGGATGCTTACTTGGCATCATATTCTCCCCTTTTAAAACTGTTTAGTCTTACCTCCCAAGACCTCATTTAATACGCCGCTGTGGGTTACAATCACAACTCAGTGTATGGAGGTGGCAAAATACGTTGTGCCACAAAGAAGCATAAAGAACAGCTGAATCCTACATGCTGCTGCTGCTGCTGTTGGTGTCATTGGGCCATACATAAAAGTGATCAGACGAAGCAAGTTAGAAACTGCAAAGGATATGCAGCACGCAGGTGTTGCTGGTGTAGATATGCTACTGTTACTGCCATCGCAATACTTGGGCTGAGTCAATCAATAAACTTGCTATATGATTCTTCTAAAATGGGGGAAAAGACATTTTTTTTTATGCATCTTTGTGTTGAGTGAAGATCATAATGAGGAAGTTTTGCATTAGGGAATATAGGTGTTTACTTTGCTCTAATCAAGCTTAGGCCAAGTGTATTCTTATTTATCGACTACATGGGCTCTCCTGTTATGCAGTTGATGACAACAGTATAGGTAATATAATGGTAGAGTAGGTGTACCATTTCTTAAGCGCAACTGCAGAAAAGAAAACAAACAAGAAGACACAGAAGCCGACACCGGCTTATGTCGACACTTTGTGGGAGAAGTAGTGGTATGCTTGCAGCGTAGATGGCACAAGAATGTTGACACTATGGCACTTGGTTGGAAAAATGCATGAAGTATATATATATATATATATATATGCATTCAGACTATAACCAACCGGTGCAGCTGCCTAAAGACCCTTTTTTTTTTCCAGAGAAGAAATGTTGATTCATTCATCCACAGAAACACACAAAATGGTCGTCAGCCTGGGTAAGTTTTTCTGTGTGTTGCTTGCGGCCGTTACCCCAAGCAGTGTCAAGAGCACTGTCGATCAGGCATTATGTAAGACAGTTGTTTCTTTTAGCATGGTTACTAACGTTAGTGCTTAGTTTGTTTTGGGCAGATTACAAGAGGGGCTGGATTAAACTCTCGACGATCTTCATTAGGACGGCGATTCACCTCAATCGCATTCCTAGCTCTCGTTCTCATTCCCCACAGTAACACAAGAAGAATCCCATCATCCAGTACTATTTGTTAATGGAGATTTTGTGGGTAGTAGAAAAGTCCAAAGAAGGGAAAGAGATAAGGGCAGTGAGGTATATGGAACGCTGATCCCTGTGGAGTTGAAGCAGAGCCATGTTTTGGAGATCAGCCCAGATAGGGCCTTATCCCCTCTCCCTTCACGGCCATGAAGTTGTGTATCTGGCCCACTAGTGTAATTCTTCTCTACCTTACATTCTGGTTTCTACTATGTCTGGCCACCATCAACTTTGCCTTCGTGCACAAGCTAAAGAATATTTTAGTTATACATCATCCAAGCTGATATTTAAGAAATTGTAATCAATTTACACAATACGGTTGTAATCGAGATTATGAATTCACTCTCGAGATTATGAATTCACTCAACTCGAACTTTATAGTGTATCGTGGAGACATCTAATTCGGTCGAATTGTAGACATAGGTTTGAGACGTGGGAGGAGGAGGAATCCAATGACTTCCATTCAAAAGCTAGCCAAACGGTCCAGGGCAAAGGATGAAATGAAGGGGCAAGAAGCAGTGGTTGACACAGCTTTCGCTTTCATTATCCAATGGTCTCATTTTGCTGGTTGTGGTGTGGTGTGGCGTGGTGGCTCGACTCATTCACTCAATCATCCACGTCCACAACCTTCCCCATTTTATAATGAAGAAGAAGGATGTGCAATAAGTAGCTAGAAGAAAGAGCATTATAAATCCAGTGAAGCAAAGGGTCCGTTGAACCCACAATGTCGACCGCTTCCCTCAACGGCGCCTGCTCCCTTATACTCTCCTCCCCCAAAACCACCACCACCACTTCTTCCCCGCGAAGACTCGTCGTCGCCAAGCTCAACAACTCTCAACCTCCCTCTTTCTCTTCTTCTTCCTCCTCGAATCCCATCAACACACCTCCTAGGCTCATCAGGAACCAGCCTGTTTTCGCCGCTCCTGCCCCTCTTCTCAATCCTTCCTGGGTACGGATTACTAGTTGGCTTATTCTCCCCCCTTCATTTCACATTTGGCTCTCCACATGGCATTCTCAGTCTGGTGCATACTTGTGTTCTGTTTCTGGTTCAACTGCAATAATAATTGCATGGCTGGAGATTATAACATTTGTGCAATTTCAAGTGGCGGAGGAAGAGGAATGTTCATCAAATGTACCTTTCATGCAACGTATTTGACTGGCTGATAGGCTGCCCACGTGAATCCGTTTTCCCCATCGGCTAGTTACTTGCCACCATTAAAGTTTCCACGTAATTATGGGTAGAGCTAGTTCAACTGTATTGGTACCATATGCATATTTATCATTTATGCCCTACTAGCCATAATTAAGCAGTTGAGACACTCCAATACTGGAATGACACTTGGGTGGTAAATGATAGATTATTCCTTACATGACACTTAGTTTGGCCTGCTACTAACTGTATTTTACTCGGTGGTTAATGAATGGTTGAACTTGATGAACAGAGTGAGGAAGACATGTCGAAGGACTACCAGGAAGCCATCAAGGGTCTTGAGAAGCTCCTCAGGTAACATAATCCTCCATCTCTTTAAGTCATGAGTTATTTGGTCATATGTATGTGGAATTATTAAGGGGTGATGGTAATTAATGCAGTGAGAAAGGAGAGCTGAAGGCGGTGGCAGCAGCCAAAGTGGATCAGATCAAAGCTGAGCTCTCCACTGCTTCCTCTGGCACCAAGCCATTCGATGCTGTTGAGAGGATCAAAGAAGGCTTCATTACCTTCAAGAAGGAGAAATACGAGTCAGTTCACTCACTCTATACTTTGATCAACTACTTTAGTCACAAGAACCACAACTATGAATAATGATTCATGTTTTTTTTTTTTTTTTTTGGTGTCACTGCAACAGGACGAAACCTGCACTGTACGGCGAGCTTGCCAAAGGGCAGAGCCCCAAGGTAGTTTTTGAAGCACATAACTTGTATCCCAAGCATCAACTTTGCTATTAGCTTATTGGATTATACTCTTCCATAGCCTATTATTCAAACTTAATTTTCTGTTTCTTTTGTTGTGGGCGGCAGTACATGGTGTTTGCCTGCTCGGATTCGAGGGTTTGCCCATCCCACGTTCTGGATATGCAGCCCGGAGAGGCTTTCGTGGTCCGCAATGTTGCAAACATGGTTCCTCAATTCGACCAGGTCAGTCAATTATGTCATTTCTTCAACCTCTCGCAACAATTCACGTCTAATAAATATTTGTTACTGTCAGGATCTTTTTATTACGAACGAGTTATTCGAGAATATAGCGTAAAAATTGTGCTTAATCTTTCTCGCTAACTCGAGTTATGGTGGATAAACAATTATTTACAGGTGAAATATGCCGGTGTTGGAGCTGCGGTAGAGTACGCAGTGCTGCATCTCAAGGTGGAGAACATAGTGGTGATTGGACACAGTGCTTGTGGTGGAATCAAGGGTCTCATGTCCTTCCCATTCGATGGCACTACTTCCACGTAATTAAGTTTACTCTAATTATTCTCTTTTTTCCTAATCAATTCAAGAGTGTTTGATTTTAACCTAAACAGTTTGTTTTTTTTTGGGTCATTTGGGATGAATGGATGTGCAGTGATTTCATAGAAGACTGGGTATCAATTGGGATCCCTGCCAAGAAGAAGGTGTTGTCTGACAACGGCAGTGCTGCTTTTGGTGACCAATGCACTACCTGTGAGAAGGCAAGTGTACTAGTAGTTACAAGCTCCATTTTTTTCATGGTTCACTATGAGCAAATTTCTATGAGATCCTATCATTCGATTATGTATTGTTTATTTAGACATAAACATTTTGTTATCCGTCCATGTTATATTGTAGGAGGCCGTGAATGTATCGCTGGCGAATCTGCTGACATATCCATTTGTAAGAGACGGGCTTTCGAAGAAGACACTGAAGTTGTATGGAGGATACTATGACTTCGTCAATGGAGGGTTTGAGCTGTGGAGCCTTGAGTACGGCCTTTCTCCACCAATTTCAGTATGATCCCCCAACACAACCGCTCGCCTTTTTCTCCCTCTTTGATGGTTTCCCTAATTAATCATAAGCTATAACCCATCAACCCCTTCCCTTCATTTTTACTTTTCTTCTTTACCTTTTCATGTCAAAATCAATGTATGTATTTCATTTTGTTCCACGAAGGAGAGCTCTCTATATGCGCATTGAATAAAATCACATCTTATATATACTAGTTTTTTTTCTTCACCCGCTTGTTGTTCGGATGAGTTTTGTTTATGAGATGATAAAATGGACCCATGTGTTTTGGTAGGTAAAAGATGTGGCCACCATTCTCCACTGGAAGCTCTACTAGGGACTTTGGATGAAATTCCAATGTTGACATATGGGCTCTTTTATTAGATTTCCTGGCCTTCAATTTGACACCTTCAAGAAAGAGAGTGAGGTGGTTTCCTTGTTCAATAGAAAAATTATAACATACAAACATCTTTTGACATCATTCATTCGATGCTTGTAAAATAGTTTGTTGAGACCCAATTTTCAACTCACTCAAAAAATTCACTAAGAACTATTGGGTAAAGTTTATCAAGTTCAACAACTAGAGGTCACCAATGATCTTATGCATACATAGACAAGATAACCAAAAGCCAAATATCCTACATTATCGTCCTTTGTCCAAATGAAGGCTAATGACTTCAAATTTCTTGCATACAGAAAGAGCAACTCCTCACATAATTATTTTTTAAAATGAAGAATTACATTAGAATAGAAATTTCTTATACCGTCGCCTCATTCTATCTCACTCATTCCATTCCACTTAAATGATTAAATATAATATCCAGCCACATAGTTTGGGTATAAAATTTGGGTTTTTAATCCAATCATATCATTTTCAAACAATTATAATTTTATAAATAAGTTTGAGGTGTTTTGCAATTTAGTACCTTCATTTTTTGTGCACTTTCGTTTTTTTTATTTATTATCAAATAGTCCATAAAATTCTATGAAATTTACTCTTTTTTGTCGTCTTCAAAATTTACAAACAAGTTCAAGTGTTGATAGCTAATACAATACCACAAGAAATGGGCCAATCACAAGAAATGTACAATTTAAATGTGAAAGTAAAGACTCATAATCAATCTTACCGTACACAAAGAGTACCCAAATCCATGCATGGTTGACCTTATATGCTACTCGTAATAAAAAGGATTAAGTAGTTAACTAGCTTTGTACCCGGCCTGTTGGCCGGGAACTATTCTAGATGTTCTATTTCGTGGTTTGAATGTTATTTCTTAACCAAAATCGCAATCCCCCATTCAATAATTTCATATCTTTAATATAAACACCATATATTTCTTAGATAGAACTTTCTAACATGAATCCAGGAATAATGATTATTGGCTCAATTTGAATTCAAATAGGGATTTGCTTGATATGAAAATTTCTAATATTTATCACACCCACTTAAGATGTCATAATTCTAAAATGGTAACTCATGTTGTGGAAGGTTATGATGTCCGACATGTATGTTATGTTAACATTTTCAAAATAAGTCATCCAAATTTATCATCTCTATCTATGAATCCAAGATTCTCTGAGTTTGGACAAACTATCAGTTACTAATTGTTTTTCGAATTCCCACATCCTATAAATTCTTAGTGAAAATGCTTGATACTTGGAGAAATGTTGCTCATTCCAGTTGAAACTTTACAGACATCATACTCACTTATAGGGGTGTGCAACGGTTCGGTTCGGTCCGGATCGGGCCAAACTCATGAGAACCGCGGTCCATTAGTGAAATACATGTTAGGACCAAGGACCAGACCATTCTTACATTTGGTTCATTTGGTCCGGTTCGGTCCAAATATGAGCTCGGTCCACCATTTCTTCAGTAATTATAATATTCATGAGGACCAAGGACCGGACCGCATTTTACTCGGTTTGGTCCGGTCCGGTCTTTAACAACGGTTTGATCCTGTGTGGTCCGGTACAGACCGGACCATTGCACACCCCTACTCACTTGTGATAACTCAATAGTCAATTCTCTAATTTCAAGTTCATTCCATTTTGGATGTTCACGTAGTCTTGATGTATGAACTTTGTACCGCCTTCATTTTAAACCCAAATCATGATTTTTTTAAAACAGTGGATGTAAATTTGAGGAGTACGATTAATTTATTTTTTGTGTAAAAAAAATTAAATTCCAACGAAAAATATATAGTTTGCGAAATTAAATTGAAAAACAAAACAAAACTTAAAAGAAATGAATCCCGTTCCCCAAATAGAACAGTTTTTTTTAAGGGCCAAATATAACAGTTTAAAACAAAAAGGTTAGAAGCCATTCTCGGTTTGTAAAAAAAATATGTATGTAAATTTTAAAATGAATGAAAAGGTTGAAAATAAAGTTTAATGAAAAATTAAAAAAAGGCTATAAACATAGATGGCGGTTAGAAGTCGGGACTCGAGAGAAAAGGGAGAAAAAAATTAAAAGAGAGAAATTAGCGAAACTTGCGGAGAGCCTCTGAAGGCTTACGTGTCAATGGTCTTATTTAGAAAGTGTTTTAAGTATTTTATAGATAGATAGATAGATATAGATAGAAGATAGATAGATTATCACCCATATTGGTGAACTGTGCTTTTTAGAAGATAATAAGAGCAAATATCAAAATCATAAAACAATCGGAGCACACGTCCGGTCCGGTTCTGATAACAAGGGAACTTTTGCACTGCAAGTATCTCGAATCCAAAGCCCAATCACGAACACAGATAAAGCCCAGCTTGGAGTATTCATGACCGAAATGAACAGTATTCTGGCGACGATATCACAAGTCACAAGCAAGTATTCCAAATCCCAATTATGGAATTTCTGAAAAGGCAAGCTCGAGACTGCAGTGAAGTTAACATCACTGTAATAGGCCGAAATTGATAGTTAAGCCAGAGACGGATACAGAATATGTACAACAACAAAGCCCCGCCAGCTCAAATTCAGTGAAACAATTGCATTGCATGGCATGGCAGAAGGGCTGTCTATAGCCTAAACAACCAGAGAGCTGAAGAACTGACCAATTTCAGCCAAACCACATCTACGACTCGTCCGGCTTTGGTTCAAGAATTACGGGTATCTTCTCCTTGTGATCCCCACGGAGCACCTCTATCGTCACCTGCTCGTGTTAAGAACAAAACAGTACTTACAAAGCTGATTGCATAGTAGTAGGCCGACGCCAAAAAGATAAAAGAAGAGGCCATACCGTCTCGCCCACTTTACATTGATCAAGAATTCTGTACAAATCGCTTCCATTAGCGACTTTCTTGCCATTCAGGGATGTTATGATGTCACCCAATATGAGTCTACCGTATGCATCGCGTTTAGTTGGTAGCAGGCCCTGAAATAAGTTGAGATATATTAGCAGAGGGTTCAGGGATGTGAACCAAGAATAGTTGGCTCCGTGAGGTAAAGAAGTCAAGGCGAGAGTGAAAAGGGGCATACAGCTTTGCCTGCTGGGCCACTTGCAGGAGCATCTAAGACAAGCACCCCACTTACGCCCAACTGTTCCACTGATTGATCAGGTGCAAACTTAATTCCTAATATCGGTCTGGTGACTTTGCCGAACTTCACTATCTGGTCAACTATGCCATTCACCTGTATCCACACAATCAAACAAGTTTCAATACCGGCATGACATCATCAATTTGGCGAGGACTCTCCCTTCTGAAAAAGGACAAATAATTTAACTAATGTAGTCATTACTACTTACAGTGTCGACTGGAATTGAAAACCCAACACCAGAGGATGCACCAGATGGTGAATAGATGGCTGTGTTTATCCCAATCAGGTTTCCTGCACTATCAAGAAGTGGCCCTCCACTATTCCCTGGATTAATTGCTGCATCTGTCTGTATAACATCCTGAATTGGACGGCCTGTAGCAGCAGAGCTTATTTCTCTACGGAGTCCACTGCAACACATAAAGACTCTGTTAGTGAAACAGGCAAAAAGCAAACGCCTTGTGTTTCACAAAAAGAGACATTGTAATAGCGGAAGATTAGCCACCTTCAGTCTTACTTTTATGCTTTTGATTATATTCAGTTCTTTGAAATCATTTGGATGTAAGGGTTGGTTCAATACCCTACTGTATAGCACTTTATAAAGCTAGGAATGGTAATGCAAGCACAATACAGGCAATTCCGTAAGCAATAAGACACGAAAGGGTAGCAGCTAGCAAAATCGAGCAGAACAAGCCATTAAAGTCATAAGCACAATATATAACATACTTTCTATAACTTTGTACCTGATGACACCGGTAGTCAGAGTATGGTCAAGCCCAAACTGCAGAATAGAAACATCAATTTGAAAGTCGGTCAGCCATATAATACTAGACAAGTTAGAAACAAAGAAGGATTAGAGTTTGCATTTAAATTATATCTCAAGCCCTGATCCTCAAGCCGCATATAAAATGTAAATGCCCGAAAGCATCCGACTTTATTGATACAGTGCATACAATATCCGAAATTAAACATAAACCCATTCCAGACTTTTATGGTGAATGTCTTAAATATGTCATAGTTCACATTCTACATCGGAAAGAGAGTGAATCATACTCACAGGGTTACCAATAGCATAGACCTTCTGACCAACAAGCAAGTCAGCCGAAACACCAACAGGAATGGGTCTCAATTTGTCTAGCGGAGCTTCGACACTCAACACCGCAACATCCTTATCTTGGTCAAATCCAACAACCTTTGCATCATAAGATGTCTGGTCAGCTAGAGTCACTCTGCATAAAAATCCAGAACCATCTCAGAATGCCAATACTAATGAGTCTGTCTCATTCCTCTCTTTTTGTCAACAATTTAGATCACAGCAAGGACTCAAGTCCAATCAAGACCCTGAAAATAACTAGTCATCATGTAGAGGACACTAAAAAATTTCATAATCTGGCGAATGTTGTCATTTCCTACGTATGCTCCTTCTCACACAATCAGAGTATAGAAAGAAGCAGCAATGAAGCTCTCAAATTAGCCAACGAATCTGAAACGAAGGTCTCAAGCAGCAACCCCAGCAATCACAGTACAGAAAGAAGCAGCAATAAAGCTCTTAAACTAGCTAACTGAGTAACTGATCTGAAATGTCAAGCAATGAGATAAGAGGATTAGGGAAGGAATTGAACTAACTGACTTGAGATCAGAAGCGCCGCGAATGACGTGATAATTGGTGACAATGTGACCATTTTTGTCCCAAACGAACCCCGATCCTGATCCCTGCGGCACCTCCAACACGTCCAGAGTGAAAGCATCTTGTCTGCGGCAGCCATTATCATCAGGAAACAGGTGAAAAAATTAAACCGAAAGCAAAGAGCTAGATAGAAGGAAATTGCGATGCACATACTTGACAGCCAAATTGGTGATGTAGACAACGGAAGGAGTGTTCTCCTGGAAGAGGCGAACAGTAGCGAGCTCATCCGCCTGCAACTTCCGGGGAGTGGTGACGACGAACGCAGCGGCGGAGTCGACATCGGCGAGGAACAGAGACAAGGACAGCGCGACGGAGGCGCACACTACAAGAATTACATCGACCGCAGAAGCAGCCGAAGGCGACGAGTCTGTCAAGTCGTCGGAGCATTTCCGGGAAGGAAAGACTGCGGAGGGAGAAGGAAGAGAGCTGATTGAAGTCCTGCGGAGGAAAGAGAGGACGGCGCGAGGAGGAGCGGTGGCGCTAGTCCGGCCGTCACGGAGAGAAACGGATTTGGAAAGAGGGAGAAGGGAGGGAAGGGAGCGCGGTTGGAGGAGCAAGGAAGTGGTTGGTGAGCGAGGGAAGAAGGTGGAAGTTAGGAATGACGATGAAGAAGAAGAAGAGGCCGCCATCTGTATCCTCCTGGACTACGGAGGACTTTTCTCTTCTGTTAATTAGTGTTGCTTTTCGGCTTGAGCTCAGCCTGCTTGCGTTTGCTTGTTGTCTCTTTGCGAAGAGTTTCTGTGGTGAGCGAGCGAGAGAAGGCTCCAGTCCAGTTCTACTCACTGTACTGTGTCACTGTCAAAACTTAACAGTCAAAAATCAAAATACACATTTTTGTATTCATTTCTAGAAAAATGTTGTAAAAATACGGTATTCTAATGTAGCAGCGCAAACTGAAGTCGTCAAATTAGCTGTTCGAATCACGTAAAGCCATTATTTTCAAAATTTTCGCCTCTGAAAATGCGAGAGAGTGGTAATCCAAAGATGTCAAGCGTTACTCTTTAGGGTTTTCTAACTCGAATGCTACCTAATTCAGGAAAGGAAAAGGAAGAGGGAAATGAAGTTCTACACAACTTCATGAGATAAAAAGAAAAGGGAGGTGGGGTGGGGAAGATCTTTCTCTCTATCTCTCTATAGAATCTTGCCATAAGGTCTCATTTCTCTGGGCAGGCCCTCGTAGTTACCAGAGTTGACATCAGCTTGCAACATGGGTCGATTTCCGTTCTTAAGGATGCCTTCTGCTAAGTGCTCTTTGCTTGGTGTCAGCATTACGAAATTTGGATCCGCCCGTTGGTAGCTGAATGCATAGGGAGAGGTGATAAGAACACAGGCATTCAACAACCTGTAGCTATGTTAAGAAGTACGATCGTAGAAAGCAAGTTAACAGACCTGGCTTCTCGAAGATTTTCCACACGGATGCCAAACCCGTATCCTGTTTTCCCAGTCATTCGATCTCTGGTAGCTGCAAGAACATGGGAACAAGAAGTTATGCAATCTCCACAGAGTTTCCTAAAACAGTACATAATGTCAATATGGCATCAATAGCATATCACTGATGCTTCAGACCACTGAATCGACGAGAGCAATATCGCCAAAATATAACCTCTAATCACATTCAGAAATAAGCTAGCTTTCAGCAATCCAACTTCGGACATAAACAAGGAAGTAAACGCGAAGAAAGGTAGAACAGTTGTGCAATACATGACCTGTCAGGATGATTTACAAATTACAACAGAGGAAGCAACTAAGAAGTAAATCAAGTAAATAAGATGGCAAGGCACCTGTAATGTTGAAGGTAAATGAAGGTTTCCACCATGATTTGAATGCCAATGCAACAGATGAGGCCAAGGGACCAATCTTTGCCTGCAAAAATTAGATCAAGGATATGACAATGTGCACTCCTATAATATGAAGTTATTTGAGGGTGAGACTGCATCTAAGTAGTACCTTAAGAAGGAAATTCTTATTGGCCTGCCAGGATGCAGCAACATTGAAGGTGGAGTCTTGTAGATCCTTCGACACTTTCGCCTCATCAATCCTTTCAATAACATGATATATGAATATGTTAGAACTAAACATGCAACTTGAATATGACAGTTGTAACCTAAATTACCTTGTCTTCAACTCGAATCCGAAGTCGATATAATTTGTGATTCCAACTACTTCATTTCCTTCAAATGGATTCTTCACCTGTGCAGGTGGTGGTGAAACAGTCAACACTTGTACAAGATAAATCGAACTTTGTGAAAACAGTAAGTACTTAAGCCTATCAATCTGTATAAGTTATAACTTATAACATTTCGATATTAATGCAATAACTATTTCTAAAAGAAGCATATAGTCATCAGACAAGATACTTTCACCAGTTTGATGACCCAACGACATTCTAGTCCAGTAACAGAAAACTAAAACCTCGAATCCAGAGCTCTCAAACAACAATTTTGGGATATAACACTGTACAACCCTATGCAAAGAGTCAATTTCCTAAGCCCTTAAAAATGCCAGAAAATATGATCATGAACTTTTAAATGCGTATGATCTAATGGTTCACCACTAAGTACTAACAACGTAAAATTTCCATCAGAGAATTAGTTGAAAAAATTAAGAAACAATTTCTGCACAGAGTGGCTAATTAGGGGGCGTTATTAACAATTAATAGCAAATGTAGGAGCAATGAATAGAGAGTAAGAGAAATTAAGAACATACACGTCTCTGAACCACCACATGTTGATAGAACGAGGCAATAAACTGCAATACAAAACAAGCATTTGATATTGGTCAGTTGAAATGCTTTTGCCGCAAATCACTAGCTAACGTCAAATAAAGGAACTTTTATGAAAATTTAAGCAAGTTCTAATACACTGCAGGTGAACAACAGTCAGAACTTCAAAATACTTAAGTCGACATACGTTACATGCAAATGTGAGCAAAGAATTAAATAATAATATGTATAACAAGGCCAAAGGCACAAACCTGGGAACTTTGAGCAAGTTCAAGACCAAAATTAAAGGAAGGACTTATGGGGCTCGCTGATCCTACTCCATATCCAAGTGCGGCACTCCAGTTCTTGGGATTCTTGTACTTGGCACCATTCACACTACCAACTAATAAGAAATAGCCAGCCAAACAATGACGTTTTGCAAATTGAAAGAAAAAATTGTTCTTTATCGACGGCTATCCATAAACTATTGCATAGTATAGCAGTGCCATGGAAAGAGTAGAAGCCCTATAACGATTGGCAACTATCTGAATGTAAGAGTTCACCAGAACTGGCCTAGAAATGTCCAATGAACTAGACCACTATTTCAGAGGACATTAAAACACAATCTTCTCCATTTTTCGACCAACAGTACCCTGTAAGTGCCTTTTCTCACGAGTCCTTTAACCAGAACCATCTTAATTAACAGAAAAATTGCTTCATTTTTTTTCATAAACGACAATAAATGCTGCTAGGTTCTGAATATCCTCATAGTTATTGGCCACCTCTCCTAGTTATTTCAACAAAATGTCATGATGGATGTTAACCAAATGCAACTACAATAGGAACTGACAGATAAACAAGAATTATGCACGGAAGGTAGAAAATGAATGAGAAACAGAAGAGAAAATGAATAGCATGCACTGTGTAGAACTGCCATTATTCACTTTAACACATGCATACAGCCGAACAGAAATAGAATGAAATACAAGTGGGACTAGACACTATATATAATGATCCAAAGATGCACAATCTCATAAAAACCAATCAAGGAGAAGTGCAACTTACACTGAGGCTCATACTGTACTCCTAGAGACAACCTTCCGATCTTGCTTACTAACCATGCATTCTTTGGCAACTCCTCTTGCACTGAAATTTAAAAGCAACAAGATCCAAATAATGAGGTAAGTTTGTGGCGACTGCAGGCTTTGCACAGACAATGTTACATCTGAGAAATGAAACAAGGGGAAATACGGCTTGTCCAGTTAGTCCTACAATAAGCTAGGACATTCATTATATCTACATAGTTTTACTACACCTACGAGCAAAAGGCAACACGGTGGCTCCAATTGATAAGCACTCGGAGCCATATCTCAGTCCCATGACTCCATAATCTTCAGAAGCAACTCTGAAATAACGACCTCCATCGTAAGAACACATTTGAGAAGCAGGCTTATAAACTATCAAAACCTAAAATGCTAAAGGGACAAAGCAGTACCTCTTCCTCAATAATAAGGGCAATATACCGAACGCTCCCACTCCAAATCTCGGATAGAAAGCACATGATCTCAGTCGTAGAATACTGAAGGAAGTAAAGCAATATGCCTAAGCAATTTCACATTTTGACATACTTAGAAACGAAATTGCGGATTGGAAGGTGGGGAGTTAGCTTACGGATCAGAGTTTGATGCATAGATGTCCATGAATGTATGAGGATCATGCACATCACTGCTGCCATGAAGAAACGTAAAACTATCACATCTAACTAACATAAGGCCAGAACCAGAGAGCAAATATTCGAACGACAACAACACCTTTGCCAGCGGAAAAATGCACTTCCGTCAACATTCTCCTCAGGCTTGTGGTCCAATGGCCCTGAAACCTAATGAGCAAATCAAGTTAAGGTCACAACGAATACTTCCAATTTTCCAAATCACTAGATTCAGAATTGAAGACTCAAAAGTACGAGAAAAGAGAATTAGGATTCACAGTTGCAATCAAATCCACATGAGGATCATCAATTGGCTTCAGCATGATCATGGTGGTGAAATGCTTGGCTTCCTCGAAATAATCCTCGAACAGGCATTTCAATGCCAGCTTCCCAAACAACAAGTTGTACGACGACTCCAGCATCCTGCCATCCATAACACCCACGATTTCAAAATTCCGCCACCAACACCACCGCCGCCGTCACTGCTACCTCGCGGCGGACACTGAAAAGAGAGAATAAAGGAACGATATGCAAACAAAATAGCAGAGGAATCGAGAATTCGGAAACCTGTTGCGGGCGGCGAGAGGCGGGAAATCGAAGAGCGGAGGGACGAGCACCATCGGCGGTGGCGGTGCCGAGGAGGTGACGACGTTCCCCATTGTTTTATTTGTTCGGAACGAGTCTGCGGTGGGCGGTGGGCGGTGGTTGGACGCAAGGAATTGGCGGAAGAGGAGAAGAAGAGTGGGGAGGACGGGATTGATGATGATGATGGTGAGTGTCGTCCGTGACACGCCGGTTACATGAGCAGACCTGCTAAGTTCTGAAAATGGCGGTCGCGCCCAACGAAGTAATAGGATCTCGTTAATAAAATTCTCCCAAAGATAATTATGAATGATTTTGATTTCAAATCTAGATTAAAATAATAATAAAAGCGCCCAAGATACTGTAATGGCCAAAAGCCCACCTTATAAGCCTAGCATGCAGACCAACTCACTAAAAAGGCTTCAGCCCGATAGAGGGTGGCTAGAGTTTTGACATATGGGAGGGAGTCCAATGAGCCGAGACAGCAGAAGTGATACTGGGCCGCCAAAGCCTATGGGCTTTGGACGTATTTTAAGCTCATTCTTTCTTTCCACCAGCCATCCAGTCCACCACATAAGCCGCCGTCAGCATCATCATGGCCATGGATCAGATTCAGAGAATTGATTGAGCATGGAGGGAGTTGGGAATATGGAACAGAATCATAAAAGGCCTTGGAGTCTCTTATCTTATTGCATGGTTGAGAGTTGAAACTTGAGAGTCATGCATAAAAGAACCAAACTAACTTCTACCCAAAAAAAGAACAAAATTAGTGATTGATCACAAAGAAAAAGAACCAAACTAGCAGTGGAGACATTTCAGTTAACGATGCTTCCGATAAAATAGTCGTGGGCATTTAATGGTTGAGATTTGGTGGAAAGACTAAAGAGAATGTCACAAACTCATCCTGATTGAAAGTTTATTTCACTTTAAGAATGTTGTCTCAGAAAGAACATGTAAGGGGTTAATGAGCATGATCGAATCCACACATCAAGATGTATATCGTTTTCGAATAACAGTGTATATGAGAAGTCATCCGATCTCAAATATCATTATTGATGAACTTCATAACTGAAAATGCTCCTTCAGAACTTGAAGTTGCAATATGTAAAGTCAATACTAACATTAACCTTAAGTAGACTAAATTTAAGCCCAAACAGTATCTTAAAATGAGTTTAATGGAGTTAAACAGCGGGTGACCATCGATGAAATGAAGTGCAAAGTTCGTGAATCGTGACTAATAAGGGGGGGGGGGGGAAATTGAGTGAAAATTTTGATAAATTGTCTAATTTAGCCAATTAGTATTAGACAAGGACAACTAGATTCGGGTAACTAAACAACAAATATGGATATGTACTAGGAAATTGAAAAAGAACATTTGTGGACGTGGGGAGTAATTCATCCAATAAAAATATGGCGGGGGAGTGGACTTGTGGGGCGGCGGGTACTCGATCAAGCCCTCGGCCCACACCCCAGAAAGAGAAACTGATGGCGCCAATTTCTGCGATGGTTCTGATTCTCAAGGACCAAAACCTCAAACAAGAGGCCAACTAGAAACCATCCTCCACATTCTCTTCTTGAGTTCTTTCCCCGACCTTTGCGTGCTTGTTGCTACCGGGTGGCGCCTCGAAATTTCTCTTTCTCCCCTCTCCTTCGCTCTGTTTTTTGTAACGTTGGGTAAATTGCCCTTTCGTTGCACAACACATTCGCGCTCCGGATTCGGGAATCGGGTCTGGTTTTATGCACTGAGCCGGAAGGACGACCAGCTTCATTCATCCTCGGCTTAAGCAGCGTCTCGCCCTGGTCGTGTGTTGATTACTGACTAATCTTCCTACTAGCAGAAGTCGCGTTTTTGTTTCTGGTCGGTTTGCCAATGGTGATGATTTGAGGATTAGAAGAAACCCAGATTCGGGATTGTGCTTCTTCAGAATTTTGGTGAAGAAACATCCTCGGTGAGTTTTCCCCCCTCCTTTAACCTTTCAGGTTGCCCTTTTGGATTTGCATTTTTGGGTCTTGTGTTTGGGTTTTGAATTCGGAGTTGGACAGTCCAGGAAAAGCCTGGAAATTTTGTTAAATGCTATTTGGATCCATCAAATGCCCGCTTTCCTCTTCTTTCTTGTTCCCGGATATGGTGTTCTTTGGGGCTTCTGTAGGGGGAAGCAGAAAGTTCTTCTCTTTTGCATGTTTGTGCTGGTTTCGAGCTGGTTACAACCACCAGAAGTCTTGTAAAACCCTCTCTGTACCAAGTGAAATTCTGCAATATAAGGCCCTGAAAGTTAGAGACAACCCCTTATTTATTTATTTATTTATTTATTTATAATGATGAGGAATAAGTTCGAGAGAACCCTCTTAATTCTTGATTCTGGCTGATGAGATATAGAAAGATAAGTTGAAATGACTTGTTAAATGGAATAAGAGGAGCATAGAAACAGGGGAGGGATGCCGATTGCATGATGAATTAGCTATCCTTCAACTTTGCTGCTCTTTCTTTGGTGGGTAATCTCAAATGTAATGTTGAACAGGTAAAGAATTTCAGATTTCGAAACAAAGTTTCTGCTCTCAATGGCTGCGAGTGTAGCAACAGGAAGCAGCAACCTCCATTCTGGATTCAATATCAGCAGACGTCTTCAGGGTGGTAGACAAACAGCCTGCGCCAACTCCCCAACGGTTTCCTTCAATGGATGGTTGCACAAGGATCTTTCATGGTAAATTTACATGGGGATCTTTAATTTTCTTAAACAGTTCTTTCACACTCATTTTGATTGTGTAGACTTTTGGTTTAATTTGGAGTTCAAGCTGTTGCTCTACTTAGACCTCTTGTCATTGAGGGCCTTGTTTATGATACCATATGTCTTTGGCATTTTTGGTCTTCATTCAGGTCTCAAGGGGCATTCAAGGTCTTGGAGATGCCAAAAAACTGCAATCTTTCTCAATCAGCTGTGACAAGGAGGCTCAGTGTGTCATCCTGCTTTGGAGATGGTGTTTCCACAAAGTATTTTGATTTTGCAGTCATTGGAAGTGGGGTTGCCGGCCTCCGGTATGCTCTTGAAGTCGCAAAGCATGGAACTGTTGCAGTCATTACCAAGGCCGAGCCTCATGAGAGCAATACAAATTATGCTCAAGGTGGTGTTAGTGCCGTTCTGTGTCCTAAAGACTCTGTGGAGAGCCACATGCAGGACACAATCATAGCTGGAGCTTATCTGTGTGACGAGGAGACTGTGAGGGTAAGATAGACAAAAACCATCACCTAGATTTCTAATTATGATGAGTTGGCTGTTTATACATGTTAAGCTTGTTTACCTTCCATTAGGTTGTGTGCACAGAAGGCCCCGAGAGGATTAGAGAGCTTATAGCCATGGGAGCAATGTTTGACCATGGAGAAGATGGGAATTTGCATCTAGCAAGGGAAGGAGGGCACTCTCATCGAAGAATTGTTCATGCTGCTGATATGACTGGTAGGGAGATCGAGAGAGCTTTGCTGCAGGCAGTCATCAATGACCCTAATATCTCTGTTTTCCAACACCACTTTGCCATAGATCTCCTAACCTCACAGGTTATTCATCTGGTGTTTTGAGTATTCTGTTATGATCTATTTCAGAGAGAGCATTTCTTGTCACAAAATTAGTATTTAGAGATTCCTGTGGAAGTTTTCTAACTGATGAAGTTCTGTTGCTGGAATTGTAGGATGGCCCTGACACAATTTGCCGTGGTGTTGATACTTTGAATACTGAAACACATGAGGTGATTGTTGAGTTTATTGAAGGCATCAGTTGACTGTATATAAAATTGTTGCCTTAGTGTCTTACTGATATGACCATTCTTTATTTTCCCTCATCAGGTGGTTCGATTTATTTCAAGGGTCACATTACTTGCATCTGGCGGAGCTGGGCATATCTATCCTTGCACAACAAATCCCCTGGTACATTTCTTTCTCTAATGCTGTTTTCCGCTATTTATACCAATATTTGATTTTCTAATCTTTCGCAAATCTGTTGCGATATTCTATTGTTAACAAAACAGAACAGTGGAACTGTTTTATAGCAGTTTCATGTGCCCATTTTAGTTGCATTTAGAGCTTTTCATGTATACGATATCTGACCATCATCCAGTTGTGGTTCCTCTGTATATTTGTGACATGTTATTTCGGTTAATCATATAGGTGGCTACTGGAGATGGGATGGCCATGGCTCACAGAGCTCAAGCTGTTATTTCGAATATGGAGTAAGTAACCACTCTTTTAAAACGTACCCATTTTGTACTCCTGGCCGAATATTATATGGGTCCACTTTCACATCTAAATGGCTATGCTGCTTCTGCTCACTCTCAGGTTTGTGCAATTCCATCCAACTGCTTTGGCCGATGAGGGGCTTCCGATCAAACCCAAAAAAGCTCGAGAGAATGCGTTTCTCATTACTGAAGCTGTCAGAGGTGATGGAGGCATCCTGTACAATTTAAGCATGGAAAGGTTCATGCCCCAATATGATGAGAGAGCTGAGCTAGCTCCCCGTGATGTGGTAGCTAGAGGAATCGATGATCAGCTTAAAAAACGTAATGAGAAGTATGTGTTGCTTGACATTAGCCATAAGCCAAGAGACAAGATCTTAGCCCACTTCCCCAACATTGCTGCTGAGTGTCTCCGGCATGGACTGGACATAACTCAGCAGCCTATTCCCGTCGTTCCAGCTGCACATTACATGTGCGGTGGAGTGCGTGCTGGGCTTGAGGGCGAGACGAATGTGCGAGGTCTTTATGTGGCAGGTGAGGTTGCTTGCACTGGACTGCATGGAGCTAATAGACTTGCTAGCAACTCGTTGCTTGAGGCGCTGGTTTTCGCTAGAAGAGCTGTCCAACCCTCTATCAATCACAAGAAAAGTTCTAGCCTTGATCTCAGTGCTTCAAGTTGTTGGACTTGCCCTGTAGTCCCCAATGCTCTTGGAAGCGATACAATGAATACCATATTGGGTAAAACCAAGGAAGTGAGGAGAGAACTGCAATCAATCATGTGGAGGTATGTTGGGATTGTTCGCTCAACGACAATGCTAGAAACTGCCTTAGAACGAGTTGGTGAGTTGGAACTACAGTGGGAGAAGTTATTATTCGAGCAAGGCTGGAAGCAGACCATGGTGGCTCTCGAGGCTTGTGAAATGAGGAACCTCTTCTGTTGTGCGAAACTAGTGGTGAGCAGCGCGATGGCTAGGCAGGAAAGTCGAGGGCTTCACTACACCATTGATTTCCCACATCTCGAGGAAAGTATGAGGCTGCCTACGGTGATTTTCCCTTCTCCTGCTGTGAATGGTACATGGAGCTCTCGGCAGCTACACAAAGAGGTGGCCTGTTAGGGATGTAACAGGTTCTGTTCATGATATTTTTTCAACCTGAAAGCTGTATTCTTTTGGCATACCCTTGTTTATTTTTACATGAAAATTTGTGCTGAACCATTGTTTGGCAATCAATGAAAGTGAATCTCCTGGTTCTCTGCAAATTGTAGCTCAGATCTGGGTTAACCCTAGAGAAAGGAATCAATTATCTATATCATTGTCAATCAGAAGCATCATGTCATATGAACCTTTTGAGAACCAGTGGTTCTCTAGAATGAGCACGATCTTCCTCAGTCGGTTAAACTAATGTTGCCTATAATTGTTGCTGTACTAAGATAAATATATGGTCTCTTTACAGTACGATGTTCTTTTTTGACAAAACAAGATGCAAGTGCTGACATGTTTTCCTTTGTCTCTTACCATAAATCTTATCCCCGTGAAGAGCAAATTTGGCAGCACGTTCTAAAGTCTCTTTTTTGTTGTTGTTTCTTCTTACTTTAGTGATGTCTTTGTCATTCAATCTTACATGTGAACTTATGAAGTACAAGAGATCTGATCACTTGCCTTCAAGGTTGGAACTCTTAAAACAGCTAAGTTGCTTCTTTCTTTTTTCTGTTTGTCTTTCTGTACTTCCTTGGCCCAGAAATGGACTTGATGAAGCTGCTGCTCGGAGTGTTTGGGATTCTAGTACTGAAAATGGTGACAGATGCGACAATGGTGGGATCTCATGCTGACGTCTGGAACTGCAAGTTCCCGGCTATATACAACTTTGGGGACTCTAATTCTGATACTGGAGGAATATCTGCAGCGCTAGGAGAGATCCCTCCACCGAATGGTGAAACCTTCTTCGGACATCCTTCAGGAAGATCCTGTGATGGCCGACTCATCGTCGATTTCATTGGTAAGAAGGAAACCAAAACCAAGTCCTCCATGTTGTAGAAATACCAAGCTTGAGAATTCCAGCAGTCATGTCTTTTTCTTGTGGTTTTGATGAACAGCTGAGAGACTGAAGTTGCCATATCTTAGCGCATACCTGGACTCAGTCGGTACAGACTTCAGACATGGTGCGAATTTTGCAACCGGAGGCTCATCGATTCGTCCAGGTGGCTATAGTCCATTTCATTTGGGTGTGCAGATTTCACAGTTCAAGCAGTTCAAAGCTCGGACGAACAGACTTGGTAACCAGAGGAATCTTCCAAGGGCAGTGGAATTCTCAAAAGCTCTCTATACATTCGACATTGGACAGAATGACCTCGCCTATGGCTTCCAACACTCTTCAGAGGAAGATGTCTGGAAGTCGATACCAGATATTCTGAGCCAGCTTGCAGTGGCAGTTAAGGTAAGTAAAGCGGAAAAAAAACAGTTTAAAATAATGTTGACACTTGAATGTGTCTTACTGCTGGGTCAATCACATAAACAACATCAAACTTCAGCAATACATCCAATAAATAAATTAAACTTGAGCAACTGATTTGTCATTGATGCCAAAATCTCAGCAACTTTACAAGGAAGGTGCAAGGTTCTTCTGGGTGCACAACACAGGACCCCTTGGTTGCTTGCCATATTCCGTTATATACAACTCCGACCCTAACAACTTGGACGGAAATGGCTGTGTGAAGTCTCGCAACGATGCTGCTCTGGAGTTCAACAGACAACTCGAGCACAAACTCTCCCAACTGAAGGAGCAGCTACCCTATTCGTCTTTCACATATGTTGATGTGTACTCAGCCAAGTATCGACTGATTAGTACGGCCGAAAATCAAGGTAACACCTCTAAACGTTGTGAATCAAGTTCTTCCATGCCAATGTGGACTGATCAAGCTGACGACAGAGGATATGTGAACTTCAGGTTTTGTTGATCCGATGGAGTTCTGTTGCGGGAGCTACTACGGCTATCACATCGATTGTGGGAAGAAAGCTGTGGTGAACGGGACGGTGTATGGTAATCCATGCAAGGATCCTTCGAGGCATGTGAGCTGGGATGGAGTACACTACTCTGAGGCTGCTAACTTGTGGGTGGCTCGTAGGATACTCAACGGCAGCCTTTCTCGCCCGCCTGTTTCAGTTCAAGATGCTTGTAAGCATGTCTAGGATCAGAACACTTCTTTAGCTAGTGCCTTATTTTGCTAGTTTCTGCACCCTCCCTTTCTCGACCACCTTAGCTTCAGGTAATCCATTTTGAATCGAGTAAACTCGAAATCTATTATGTGACATTGTTGGTGGTCTTGAATAAGCATGTATGCTGAAAATTTATTTTTTTGGTTAAATGTATGCTGCAAAATTTGCTAATATTCTTATAGATAAAGATACAAGTAGTTTCTGTCATAACACTATATTATGACAACAGAAGTCAAGTACAGGCCTATAGTGCAGTGGAATGAAGACTATGAAACTGAGACAAAACTAGCAGTAGTTGTTGGAAGGCCATTCTGTTGGTAAACATGTTAAGACTTACTAAGACTGAAGTACTTGGGTTCTGTATTCTCCCAATGCCCAAATTGGGAAAATGTCTCTGTAGGCTGCACAGGTAATCATAAAATTCCTCCCATGATTTCCTGCATAAGTTCAGACCAGATGCTCGATCATGGTCCAGGACATTGTTGCTTTCAAGTATAGGACGCAACCAGCATACAAAAGTTAAGGATACAACAAAAGTATTACCTCCTGTGGGAAATCTCCGTTCTCCATTTCAGAATTTATAAAGAATCTGGCTGCACGGTGGAGTTGGTGTTGGGTCTCTCTGAGCCTGTTCAAAGAATCCGAAAAATGAGCGAGGGGATAAAACTCGACTCGACTCGACTCATTTGCAGCCCTAAGGAGAGGGGCAAGGGAATCGGAAACCCCACCCATAACTCGGCTCACATAGGTGACAAGTTCATCCTCACCAAATCTAGTCTAAAACCAACTCTACTAAAGAAAGAGAAGGAATACGGAACAAAAAGAGAATTGTTAGTTGCCCCGCCCACATATTTACTATTTGCCGCCCAAAATTTTGACGAAAATGTCATTTTTACCCTTTGTTCAATTTTGTATTCCACCACAATACCACCGTCGCTGGCGCTAGACCACCACTACGCCAGCATCAAACCAACGCTGCCAGCACCAGACTCCCACCGTTGCTTTTAAGTATTACTAAACGCTACTAAATCTCCCGCGACGTAGCCGTGGGTATTAATACTAATTTCGATTAAAGGTTCTGATATTGCGTCAAGATTCAAGAATTAGTTGGTCCGAATCTCAATAACTTCATGAGTTCCAAAAGTATATCTTGTGTCATTTCCTTATGACTCGATTGTTACTGATTGGTGCACCCATTTGAAAAGATGACATTCACATTAATAAATTTCAAACTAGTGTAAGTTTAAGACGCACAACAAAATCACTCTGTAACAAGAGTTTGCACAGGCAAGTTAGTTATCAGTAGAAAATAATGCTAAAGTGAGAATTAGACTAATCCATTAACACTACACTTTGAACCTCTCGAAACCAAGACATTGTTCTGGTAACACGAACCAAAGAGTAAATGCTGAACTACAGCGAACCACGTTTTGTTTGTTTTTCTTTCTGAAGAAGACTACTGAAAAATGGAAATGACTGATGCCCGTTATAACACACTGCAAATCCATCAAGGAGGATAAGCCGCAGAATTAAAGTGCAAGTCGATGATGGCCAAGACTCGGGACCAAGAAACTAGCAGTTGTTGGAAATGGTATTTCGATTTGTTGGAAGACAACGATCAATCTTACGACGCATGAAGGACTCGGGTTCTGTATTCTCCCAACGCCCAAATCGGGAAAATGTCTCTGTAAGCTGAGTAGCTAATCATACAGTTCCTATTGAAAACTCCCATGATTTCCTGCATTTTCCAAGCACCGCGGTATGGTTAGGACTATGAAATATGTGTTGTCCATAGTCAACCTTAGCAAAGTTGAGAATGTGACAGCATTACCTCCTGCGGGAAATCTCCATTCTCCATTTGGGAATTTATCAAGAATCTGGCTGCACGGTGCAGTGGCGCTGGGTCTCTCTCAGCCTGCTCAACCAAACAAAAATTGAAAAAAGGGAATTTGGCAACTTGGAAAGAAATAAACAGCGCATCGAGTTGGCATAAGTTCATCTTAAAGAACTGAAACTTGTGTGCGCCTACCTGGCCAGCAGCAATCAGAGCCAACATCGCCCATCCGGTATTTACCACGTGGCCTCTGTCACCTTCAAGATTACTATATACCTGTATATAAAGAGATCAAGGACAATGTTTTACAAATCTTTCAAAGAAACAGTCAATCACTAAATGCTCCAGGTTACATCGTTGTAAGTTCTGTCAACTTTTGGTAAATCTGTAACCTAACAGTAAAAGCGAGTAGAAAATACAACCAACCTTGTTTACACATGAAAGGTAGCTCTCTCCCCAGCCACCAGAAGAACACTGCTTGGACAACAAAAAGTTACATGCTTTCCTGATGCAAGAGCTATTGTCGAAGTTCTTTCCAGCAGCAACCAATCCTTTTATGCCAAACCATGTAGCATACGTAAAGCAAACGGCCCAGGAACCATACCTTTTAAACAACTTCAGGTTTTCAGAATAAGCACCTCAATGCTCTCTACTATAGGTATTGAATAGAAACTTTTCTGTGACAAGGTCACATACCATGAGCCATCTGTAGCCTGAATGGATTCAATGAATGCAACAGCCTTCTTGATACAACCATCAACTTCTGCTATCCGATGTCCAGGATAAAGTTTCTTGAATGGTACTAAAGCTTGAATCGCAGCTGAAGTACATTCAACATAACTAAAGAGACGTTACAGCTAGCACCAGAGTTTTAAGAATAACAATATAGAAAAGATGGCACTGATATTTTTGAAATGGTAACTTACGGGTAATCAATAACAATGTCACCAAATGTTTCAGCTGGGTTGATCAACTAACAATGCAAAAGAGGAACAAAGTCAAAAATCGGAAACAGTGATGACCATGAGATACTGGGAATTAAAATCTACCATGAGCTGCTAAATGGTCTACTAGAACTGGAAGATGTTAAGGTACAATATTTGTGCAAGCCAAAGAGATTAAGAGACTACCTACCTCCAACCAACTATAGGATCTTGTGAGCTCATATGTAGCGAAGCTACCATCAGCATTCTAACAAGGACGAAGCAACAATTAGATTACATACATTAATGAGTGAAAACACAAAAACAGTCATAAATTTTGGTTTTATTTGTTCTTGAACCACCAACCAAGGTTCCAAGAAACTCTGCGTATTTTTAACAAACAGACCACAATTTATTATGAGGTTAAATTAAAAGTTACCTGTAATGATAAAATCACATTTGCAGCATCATAAAATCTCTGTGCTTTCAATGGTTCCCCAACAAGCTCTGATGGCATTTGTGATAGTAAAAGAGCAGCCTAGATGGGGCAGCTGTATTAGTCGAGGCAATCAACGCAAGAAAAAAGGAACAACTTCGAATTCATTTGACGTTACTTTTAATCCCTCTGCTGTGCAGTCTGAGATAGGCCAGCCATGGTCAGCAGTTGAGAAAGGCCATGCCCCTTTAGAAATGTGTCTGTACCAATAATCAAGGTCACCAGGGCAATTGTCCAAAACCTTGTATGAATAGATACCGTGAATCAGGTGACAATTCAATATTATAAGCTCTAACATACACTTTATTTGACAATTAAGTATAAAAAAAGCACAATCTCTGCCAATAAAAGGAATCTTTTCGACTTCAGATGGCAAGGGAATACCTGTGAGTTTTTCACATATGTGTGTGCTTTTTTAAGAGCTGAACCATACTCTTCAACAAGACTGGTTGATATAATTGCTTGAACAGCAAAAGAAGTGTCCCATAACTGACTTCCATTATACCCCTGTGATATATCATGTTGAACATCAAACAATTTAGATGCAGGTAACCATAACCATGGTCTCTGAGATCCCAAAAGTTACCAAAATAACTAGTGACTATCAAATATCAATATAGCACGTATTGGGAAAAGAAAGTTGAGATAAATAGTCCAAGGGCTGGACCTGCATTTTCATTCCATCCTCAGCAACCCAAAGGTAATCAGGTATTCTTGGAAGATGCAGCTTAAAAGCTTCTGAGTTTGGATCCTCCACCCAACAACATAGCATATTTAACACCTGTATATTGAAGGGATCAAAGTCAAATGGAGGAATTGAAGAAACAACCATGCAATTGACCACCCTACTGTGGATCCCATATATCAAGTCAATACTTGCCTAGTAACAAATCAAACGGAAGTACAAAATCAAGGATAAAATGCGGCATTTGTGAATACATTCCGTATAGTTGCCATTTAAGTAGACATGACTAAGAAACGGATAATTTAAGATGCACACCTTATTTACAGGTCCTATGCAAATGTAACGGGTATTTTCATCTTCATAGTGTATGTGCTCCATTGTAGTCTGAAGTGCCTTTTCTCTCAACTTCTTTCCAGGCCAGGTCATTAGAATAGGCTCAACGAACTTGTGAAGGAACCCCCAGAGAATATCTTGAATGAGAGGGTGTGGGTAGTAGAGATCTTCCTGCCACCATAATTGAAGAAATAAGCACTTGCAATTCAAAAAAATTGCTGCCTCTATTCAAATATGCTCATACAAATGAGTACAATAATCAACAGAAAACAGTTAGAATTTTCCTAACTCCAGAATTCTTCCAATCAAGAGTGAAGCATTCAAGATTTACTGACCTTTGCACATTCATTGCGGGCAAGATTCCAGTCAACTTCATGGAATGGTACATTGAAAAGTTCCTTTCTCAATGATAAAACTGTTGGGGTGATGGGACCAACAAACCTTTTCCCATACAAATAGGACATAGGCAAATAGACCATCCGGCAATGACACCACATCCTTCCTGCACAAAGAGGGAAATGGTGTTTCTATTTAATATGTGACAGAAAGCTACATGAAGTATTATGCCTTTAAGTTATGGCAAAAAATGAATGGAACTCAAAAAAGCATGTTACATATCCATTGTAACACAGGTTCCTCCGAGATGAGAATCGCAAGTCAATCTCAACTATCATAGTGTAGAACAATGGGCTTAAAACTTCCCAGTAGAAATAATGCACATTCTAACTCAGGTACTCAACCATCATAAAAACAAAAAAGTAGCTAACCTGGATGGATTGGGAGAATATAAGGAAGAAGCCATATCTCTGGGGGCAGGGGATTATTGCCAGACCAGTCAAAGACTCCAAGTACCTGTTCAATCAAACAGCAACACATGATATTCCATAAAGTAATAACTAAACACCACAAACAAAATGAACAAGCTCAAGTTAGTTACAAAACTGAAAGCCACATTTTCCCCCATGAGGTTATAGCAGTAGCTCCACCATGGTTCAAGATCCAGTCACGCCCTTTCTCCATCGCTCCTTCTCCGTCATTAGCTCCCTCACCAAGCAAGCGCAACGTTACATAAGTGAGAACGCTTCCAAACATGGTGCTAGGTCCCTCGATGTGTAAGCCCCACCCACCATCTTCATTCTGCAACATTTAAAATCTCGTAGTCCTAAGAACTGAGAAGATCCGGAAAGGGCATATAAACTGCAAATTACAATATGCTCATCATAAATCTCACACACCTGATGATTATAGAGGTACCGGCGCATCTCCCGCTTGTGTTCATCTGACAAAACTGCATTCAATGCCCCTGTCACGGACAGAGTAATTACCTGATTCATTGCATAAGCAGCAGAAGAAAAATTCAGTTCTTGATATCACAAAGCTAGTTTACTCAGACAGTATTTCGAATTAAACATAGCAGAAGAAGCAGTATACCAAACCGGGCATGAGAAACATAGGCCCTCCATAATCCCCTGGCCAGTGTCCATCATGAGCCTGGATCGTCGAGTAATAATCCAAAGCCCTTCTTAAAGTTCTTGTCACTGCCTCCTCTGTAACATCTTCTTTCTCTTTCACCGTCACTTGAGGCAACACATTAACCAGCGGATTCTCCTTTGCAAACTGCCAGGGCAAAGTAAAATCAACTATTTGACAACTGAGTGACCAATCAAAACACAGCAGAAGAAAAAGAAATGGCGGCAGAAACAAAGCAAATTCAAAAAAACTACTAGAACAGCCGTTGTGCAGCACCTGTTTGCGCATGAGGAGATCGGAGCTGTGCTTCTTGTGGAACCGATTCTTGTAGAAATCTTGACGAACTTGCTCAATCTCGGCGAGCTCCTCGGGAGATCCGAGCTTCGGATCGAACTCCCAGACTTGCCTTCCTACATGATCGTTCGTAGTCCTCAGCCATGGATTACTCCCTCCATCGGCTATCTTCAGCTTCCACATTCTGCTTCCACTTGATTATTCCCCCTCTCTCTCACACTCACCCAAAGATTCGCCGGCTGAAACGAAAACCGCAACCGGCGGAAGAATCGAAATCTACAGAATCCAAATTCCGATCGGCATTGCAGGAAATACAAATACAAGAAAGGAAAGGTGTCACTGTCAGCGAGAGAGTGTGAAACAGGATTGGGGGAAAACGGAAACTGCAGTTCACAGCAGGGAGATTAAATGCAGAAGGAAGGAAGGAAGGAAGAGAAATGCGAGGAGCACCTGGGTGATGGAGAGGGAAGCCCGCCTGGCTCAGCTTCACTGTTGGCACTTAGCAGTCGGTACTGAGTTGGAGTAGCCGCCGAGTTACGATAAGATACTGAGAGTTGTTTTTTTGACGTAACTATAAAAGAACGAATCGTGACTCGTGAGGTATGACTCGTGAGTTGATGGCGTGTGTGGATGAGATTTCAATTAATTTTTTTTATTTCAACAGATCTTTGTTCCTCGCCTCTTCCTTCTGTGTTCTCGAAATTTGCAACTCCTCCATGTGATCATGTCTCAATTAAATCATATCAAATTGTTATTTGGATCAGACCACATATTATGCATTTTGCTATTCATTTTCATGAACTAAACAAGATTAAATATGACATTGTTTCGTCTAATTCATGAATCTTCCAAATATAAAAAGAACAATGACAATTTTATTTAGTGTTGTACCTCAAATTTCCTTTACTTTTAGACTTGGTTTAATCTGATTCCTGTTGACACCCTTCCTTTCTTAAGAGGAAGATAACAATATGGTACGTCAAATTAGATCATACTAAAGAGATTATTCACATAAATAGATCTAATCAAATAAAATTGATTAGATTTTAATTTCATGAGTTAATTCGATTTTATCAACAACCCTTCTTATTGTTGTAAATATAAATGGGAAAATATATATGGTTGTGCCCTTCAATCCTTAAATAAGGACCATAAAAGTGGCCAAATTGTAATAAAGAGAATGTGGAATTGTATTCTCTAATACATGGATTTATGGAGGAATGATGAGTGATGATGGGATTTGATTATTGCCCCTAGTGCAGAAAGGCTTGGAATGATGAAAATGACACACAAAAGGGCTTTCCATTTGTAAGTTCTAAAGGCATCTCTTAGAAAGTGTTCTGCAAACTCATTTTAGATTGTGTTGAGAATTGAGAATGTGGAATAGAAAAGTTGGTCTTGTTTTTAGTTACTCAGTATTTTGAGTGTTTATATCTTCATTTAAGTGATGATTTTGTAAAACATTTTAGGTTATATCTTCATCTAATTGATAATTCTGTAAAACATTATCGGGCGTTCCTGCAAATTAATTGTAGCATGTGTTGAAATTTGATAGAACGTTATCAATTTGAAAGTTATCCTTCCGTAAATGATCCTAGGTCAACCATTACTATAGAAAAAATGTCAATAACTATTAATCACTATATATGTCTCGTTTCTTAAGAGGAATAACTGATCAAGTTTTTCTAAAGAAATCAATTAAGAAGGAGCCCCATAAGCAATTGCATAAAAAATAAGAGAGGGAACAATCATGATCAGTCAATTGGACCAAATCAAATCTAGCAACTGATGTATTAATGAACGATTAGATTGCAAATTAGGACGTCTATCCCCTGCCCACACCAAGTCACCAACCAAATCAACGACCCATGGGCCACGACTCCAAAAACAATAATAATAAATCAACGAACCGCAAATGAGATCAACATACATAGATCAAACCAAATTTGATTTTACATTGTAAAATATATTAAAACAGTTTGATAAAAAACACTCATCCACGTTAGCTTTGAACACTTTTTTCGAATTTTATTCATTTACTCTTTTTATTAAATTTTTGTGTTACTTTTTCCGTAACATTCTAAATCATTTTTCAACAAGATATAGTTCGCTTTGAGTCTAAATGTTCATGAATTTTGCCTTGGAGTGCATACCAACGTGACCTCCCATAAGATCCCCACCATTGTAGTGTTCTACAGTTAGCACGTTTAACTTAAGAATTCTTATAAGGGCTCTTCCATTTTCACCAAAATATGTATTATCGGTTAAGACCGGTTTCTTACTTATGAATATGAATCATGGATCATTTTTGTACTTTGTTGATATATGATTTGTGTTACATTTTATCCCTTTCTATTTGTACGGGTAGTAATATTACCTTTTTTATAAGTGTTGTTTCTTTTGAATTGTTATGTGTAGTATTTTTGTAAATGTGATTGATTTTTTCTTTCATTATTTATCATATTTTTTTAATACCAAAATTTCTTTCCAACATTTAAATTTAAGAAAAAAATCTTTAATCGAAATGCTGGAAAAAATTGGTATGATAAAAAATATGTTAAATAATGAAATGAAAATACATCCCATTTATAAAAAATAAAAAAAAACTTTACATAACAATTAGTCTCAATTCTCAATTGGATCTGATTTTCGACCGGATTCCCCACCCTTTCTTCCTCCATTTAATGGGCTATTTATTAATTGATGGGAAGGATTGTTGGGGCTACGACGTCCCATAGCCAATTTATTTCTTTTGGGACCTCCACAAGACCATTTTATGGTTTTTGTTTCGCCATTTTTGTCAATTATTTGTGTTCCTAGACTGGTAAGTGGTAAGCAGCATTCTAGTTACCCTTTCTCTAGACCAATCAGTTAATCTAGGTAGTCCTCGATTTCCCTCTTGGAGTAGCTGTGGTTTTTCTTCTTCTTCAGAAAGAAAGAAAGTAAGCCAATCCAGATTCAGAAAGGATGGTATCAGATCAATTGTCAATATACGCTTTACCTGGAGGAAGGAGCAGCTAGAGCAATGAAGGAGGAGTATGCTCAGTTCTGGTGCAGGGTAATACACCTACAATTCCTGCATCCCATACGAACAAAAATAGTCGATGCCAACACCAATTAACGAAAAAATTTCTGCAACAGATACGGTTTTTAGAAGATATCAACACAGTTATATCCACAACGTAACATACTTAATGCAAAGCACCACCACCTCCACTAATTTGATAACATTTCAGACTACTCAAACTTGGACAAGAATTTCCCTCTCCAGCCAACTACAACAACGGAAACTCAGATAAACATGCATCATGCATGGGAAATACAGCTTGCACCATTTCTGCACTTAACTTCCTCTCTTTTGCTCAACTTCCAACTGTTTCTTTCTTTATTTCCAGTCCCCCACACGTCTAAGATGTGGCCAAAGATGGGTTGTCTCAATTTCCATTGACAAGGAAAGTTCAAGACTACACAAAACTTGTAAGGTTCACCATAAAGTTGCATATAAAGGCTGCAGAAATTTTACCACTAGTCTGTACAAGCAAAGACTACTTCCAACCAACTTGCATCCACATCCGGCTTTACCTCGGGTTCAACATTACACAGGGGGGATGAAAGAATTCACACGGTAATAGTATGTAAAACGTAAAGGTGAAAGCTTGGCATGTGTAAACAACAATTTTACAGAGACTGGCCTTTGGAGCAGTTAGGGCAGTGGAAGTGGCCCTTGGCTCTGCATTTACTACATTTCACCCGGTTCACTTCTGTCTCGCCACCAACCGACTGATACAAGTCATCCAAGAAAGTAAATGGCGCGCCACCTGCTTTGGCCAATCCAGTTCCTTTGCAGGTTGAGCATGCTACCATCTTTAAGTCCCCACATTTTCTGCACATCCCCAGAGAACTGCAAAAGGCAGAGATCAGTACAAAAGTTCACCGATTTGCTAGGCACCATGAAACACAGCTTCTGCATTGCACATCTTTGTGAATCATCTGATTTTGCAATGCAGCCGAAATGAAGTGGTTACTAAGGAGACTGACTGACTATAGCTTCATTTCTACTTTTGGGTTATATATTGTCTGTGACTTGAATAAGATTGATCCGAATCATAATGGACTAAGGTCCTAGTTCAGTCACGAGTCCAAATACTATGCTCATTGTAGATTAACAGCTGGAATCCTAGCCTTGACTGATATCTCCTATTGACAATTGGTTTGGAACTTTGGATGATGGAGAAATGTGGAAAGATCGAACATTCTTATTGTTGATGCGCTAATTTCAAGTGAAATAAAAGTGAAGGTTTCTCTAAAATGTCTCAACACATCGTACAAAATTTGCAACCAACCAATGGAATATCTGAAATTCACTTCTTTCACATTCCAAGAAATCTACTATCCCTAAGAATTGTACACATATTATATGGATCGTCATTCCGCAAACCAGACAACCAGTTGCTCTAGGAAGACTGGAAGAGTAAGCAGAGGAAGTTGGGAAATGTCAGGAATGACTTCAATAGAAGCTTGAATATGAAACAATGCAGGGGAAAAGAGGCGACCTTTGGATAGAACAGAAGAGTGAGGGAGTTTGGGGTCTTTCACAAACCTTCTCTGGGAAGAAGAGATGAGGGAGTCGATTTTCGGAGCAGCGACGGTGGCGAGTACAAGGAATGCTCCGACCCCAAGTCCGGCCACTTCGCTTGCCGTTATGTTCTCCATCTCCTCCACCACTTCTCTGTTACCTCTAGTCGCCGCCGACGATGAATGATTAATCAGCTTATCCCTTTAGCCATGGATATTACTGGGTGGAGAGAGCTTGAATTTCAGATTCCACAAATGGGCCCAGGAGCCCAACAGAGAAAGGCCCAACCATTTCCCCTTCTCCAAGGATCCAAATCCCACTTTCAACTCGTCACTCGCTCTCGGCCCCTGGCTCTTCCCCGTCCGCCGTAGCTCTCCACAATCTCCGCCGCCGTAGCAGCAGCGACTGAACGAAGGCCGAAGATCTCGTCACTTGCTCTCGGCTTATCTTCCCCGTCTGCCGCAGCTCTCCCAATCTCCACCGCTGCAGTATCAGCAGCGACTGAACGAAGGCTGAAGATCGACGCAGCCTCGCCACCTCCGCCTGATTCAACAATCAAGTAACGCCCTTTTCCTCTTCTAGGTTTTCTTTTTAAGATTTGACTGAGGATAACGTGATCTGGTTAGTTGCTTGAACTTACATATACATGATCCGACTTCAGTACATCAACAGCTGGTAGGATTGGGGGTTTTGGTTTGGAGTTCAATTGGGGCTTTTTTGAAGTTCTAGTAATGGCTTGCTTTCTTGTAATTGTTGTGATGGAAGTCCAATACAAAGGCAGAACACTCGTTCTAGGGTCTACTACTCTTTCTTTAACTTCATTCTTAAAGCAGAAGAAGCTCTGCTGGTCTGAAGTTACAACCCAAAAAAGACTCGATCTTTAATTTCCTTTCTCCATAGAATTGCTCCTGGATGAACTAAAACATTGTGTTAAGCTATAGAAAACATCCCTTGTTTGAGTTTGAGGTGTGACTAAGGTACTAACTAATAGGGAATTCCCCATTCCTTTGTTTCCTTCCCTAGAAAGAGAAGTTGAAGCAGGCAATTAGAGGGAACGAGATGGCTACTGAACAGAAAGGAGTTGATGATGAGCAGCAGGCTCAGGCCGTGGTGACGAATGGCGCTTCCTCTGGTGGTTTTCAAGGGAGAGTGTTGGATCAGTATCGAAAGCTAAAAGAGCATGCAGAAGCTTACCCTTATGTGTGGGGTTCCTACATTGTTGTGTACGGTGGGTTTGGCCTCTATCTCACCTACAGATGGAGGAAGCTCCGGCAGACCGAGGACAGAGTTCGGGGTCTTCAGGAAAGGCTTCGCAAGCTCGCTCAAACTCAAGACTCTGCTACTGCTGCATCATCTTCCTCTGCAACATCGTCGTCATCATCGTCAGCCACCACTAAAGCCACTTCCAAATAGCTAGCCAACCTATCCAGAGAACTACTTGGTTTTGGTGAAGTGGAGCCAACTTCCACAAGGTAAACAACTCCTTAATCGGAATTAGTTATAGTCTTTTCTTTAGTTAGGAGGATTCAGTCCATTCAGGAGGGGCTTGGCCTTCTTTTCGGTTCAAAGTAACCATACCATGTATACAACATGCAATTGGAGAGATGAATGAAAGTTTAAAGCTTATTGGTTCTTCTGTTCCAGGCTTCCTGGCTCCAGCCCATTTCTATGTTATACTTTCTTCAAATTTATCTAGTAGCTAACTGTATTGTGACGTTTCATTGCTGGTGGTGAAACGTTGACCTCATTGTACATAATTCAGCAGAGCTTAAACTCTTTGCTTCAGGAGCTGGGCATCCTTTTTTTTCTTTTATATATGGTTTTTACTTTTTGCTTTGGATCTGGGGAAAAGGGACCAAGAAACTAATCAAAATAGCAACCCAGATTTTCAGGGAATCCTTACTTGATTTGGACTCCTCAGAAAGCTAAGTGAAAACCAAAGTGATAACTTTTGACTCTTCAACTTACTGCTCCGTGACTTGGATTACAAGGCAACAACTATAGGAACCTTGCAAATTCAGGTACCACAAGTTTCAATGTCTTACTTTTCGGTACCTGGTATTTTACTTTTTTTCTTCTTTTGTGAACCCCAAGGAGATTGTATTTTCTAGTTCAGGCCTCTTACCTATCCTTCCAAGCAAAACCGCAGTGCATTGGGAAGTACAAAATTCAGATCCTAAGTTGCATTCAGAACAGTTTTGTTATAGACTAAAAGAAAGCTTCAAGTATCAACTAAAATTCAGCTGTAATGGCTGCAGTTTGGTGTTCACCATCAAACTGAAAATGATCTCCCAACGTTAATAAATGCTTCATCCTTTATTCAACAAAAGAATTACAATTAACCAATGGGCCAAAAATCAGCACACCACCAAACAGCACTAGAACCAAGGCTGTAATTCCAATTAGCTCTCTTTCTCTCTCTTTACAAAGAAAATATGTTACACATAACAGGAACCATTTTGTATTTGTATACATATATACACATTTCTCCATACATTTTTCTTTTAAGCTACCTCAATGCCTTCATTCTTCTTACTCTGAACTTCAGTGTCAAGGAAGCTTAACAGAGCTATTGACTTCCTATTCCTTGCCCTTCCTGCTTCCTTCAGCAGCTCAGCCAGCCGTCGCTTCTCGTCCACCACTTCTGGATTAGCTGTTCCAAGCTTCTGCTCCCTCATTCTAACAACTTGGTCTAGAATCTCAATTGCATCATCCAACCTGTGAACCAAAATCTGAAAACTTTAGAATGCTTTTGTATTGAATGTTGTTAGAACCGCTATTTAAATCATAAAGACACTCACCTTCCCATAGCATCATAAGTTCCAGCCAGATTGCTGTAGACAGCCAAAGTGTCAGCATGATAAGCACCATACTCCTTCTCCAAAACTCCCCTCGCCTCCTCGAACAGCTCAGCTGCCTCGTTGATCGCATAACGTTGTACACAAGCCAACCCCATCTGGTTCAAAGCAATCCCAAACATGGCAGACTTCTTCTCCCCGCTCGCCCTCATCTTCGAAACAGCGCTTTTGAACGAGTTATACGACTCAGAGAACTCCCCCATCATGTAATGCATAACACCAATCTGAGCTTCGATCCCAGCCACAGTACTCTGCTGTCCCGGCACATCATCTCCATACACCTTCAGTGCCTTTCTGAGCAGCCTAATTGCCTGATCAAGCTCGTCCATCGACTGGTAAATGGCTGCAATGTCGATGAAACCACTCGCCACCTCCTCCACTTGATGGTAGTTAGGCCTAATCTCGTAAATCTTGAGAGCATTCTGACATTGAGTCTTCGACTCCTTAAACTTACCTATCTTGTTGTACAAGTTACCCAGCTTCACCAGAACGGATGCCACTGAGGTGCTGCTCTCTCCTTTCTTCAATTTGAACGTGGCGAGCGCCTTCTGATATGCGAACACAGCCTCGTCGTAGCGCGACAGCGACAAGTACGCGTCACCAATGCTGCAATCCACTGAAGCTACTTCCACTTCCCGTCCATTCGCAGCCATAGACATGCTTGCTAGAACATAATGCTCGAGGGCAGATTCATAATCTCCCCTCGCCTCGCAGATCAGCCCCATCAACTTCCTATCCGCTGCTTCCTCCTCTGGCCCTCTGTGAATGTCGAGCGCCATCTGGCATACGTTGGCAGCCTCATCGAACTGCAATGCTTGAACGTGAGCCTCGGCGAGATACCTACACGTCTCACCAACACGTGGATCCTTGTCCCCCAAGGATTGCTTCTGAATCTCCAATCCAGCAGTGTAGCAGAGGATCGAGTTCTCTACCTGGCCCAGCATTGCATAGGTGTCACCCAACTGCATGCAGCCGGCAAACTTGGCCAGAGCGTGGTCCAGCCCCAAATCAATGGCCGGGATTTGGATTGACTTCTCCAGAACCGGGATTCCCTCGTTGTAGTTCCCCAAGCTGCAGTGGATGGCTGCTAGAACGTGGAGCGACATGACATGTTCCAAATTTGGTGTCTCGTTTGAAGATGATTCGAACGACTTTGCTGCTTTCAGGGCATACACGAGAGCCCGCCTCGGGTTCTCGCCTGAGGAAATCATGTCTCTTGCTTGTTTGAGCAACAAAGGCCCATTATTAGCTGCAACATTTTCAGCAACAGATGTAGCAAGTCTCCTTGGGCTGCGAAAAGGACTAGTTCCATTTGGAGGTGGCTTTCTAAGGAAAGCTCTTTTCTTCCTGGAAGATTCTGTTTGCTGATTATAGATTCTCCTCTCCTTGCCTGAATTGTGATTCTCGTCAACAGCCACATTGTTGACTTTTCTGATGATCTCTTCTCGTTCTTGTTCTTCTTCTGTGTTCTTCTCTGTCACAACAACGACCTCTTTTGTGATCTCCTTCATGTTTGGAATCCCGATGAGGTGGCAGAGTTCTGAATCGATCCTCGATTCTTCGCCATAGGACAAGAAGCTCCCTCTTGAAGGGGAAGGGTCAGAGCACTGCATCTCGCAGACATTGTGATACAGCTGCTCTATTGAAGTGTCGATCACCCCGTCCATGGCTAGGTCAATAGAGTCGCTGCTGCGTTGGCTCAACGTGCTCCTTGGCGACTTCTGCTGCTGGCTGAAGCCGAGAATTGCCTTGTTTGGAGAGAAGTCGCCATTGTTGTTGTTGTTGCTGCTGTGGCCACCATTTGGTACTTCTTCTGAACCACCCATGATGGCTAGCCCTGGCATTTCTGTCAAGGTTTCGAACTTTCTGAAACATCAGCAGAAATTATCAAATCGGTTTATGAATTGAGACACAATTTAGTAAGGTATGCAGAGAAATGACACGTAAAGAAGAACCCAGAACAGAATTGCAGTTCAAGAACAAACAACTCATACCTTTTCTTCCCCCTTTCTGGTTTTCTTAGATGTATGAATCTCCTTTTTGTGATTCTGTGTGAAATTGTTACATGTATGTACAGAAGGTATATGAGGAGAGGGGGGACGAAGATGGAGGTGGGTGAATGGGCAAGTTATGTGCGTGTGTTGTGGGGGTGTTGTTGTTGAGGTTTGGAGTTACTTATATATAAGCTAACAGAACACATGGAAGGAAGATGAAGGAAAGTGGCATTAAGTTAATACAAGAAAAGAAAGTTGTTCTTGGAAGGATTTTATACATATAGGTTTGGGCAGATTATAAAATGGGAATATATTTATGATGTATATGTGTATGTAATGGATGTATTGGATGAATAAGGTGTGGGGTTGCATAAAGGTGGAGTATTGAAGCAATGAGAGGAAGGCGACTTCTCTCCAACTTACTTCCTTCCTTCGTCTCTTTCTTTCTCTCTCTCCTCGTCTCCCCAGGTCTTTATCTTCATATTTCTAAATACATCAATTGATGAAAACTTCAACTATAATAATACCAAAGTCAAGTGGGGTTTAGTGTGGGTTTATAGAACATTTGAATTATGAGTGAACGATCTAGTCTTAGTAAAAGTTAGTTTATGATGGTATGCAATAGCAAAACGTGAGAGTTCTTGGATCTTAGCAGTGCTCTAGCTTAGCTCCTACAGCTAGCATAGCAAAACGTGAAGTTCCAAATCTATGCTTACAGTTATGAAGCTAGCTAGACAGGAACACGATCCATCTCTTCACGGTAAAGAAAGGAATGGAATGATAGATGAAACAAAAGTTTTCGGTTCGATTAACCTGTCCGTCGGGATTCATGACAAGAGAGAAAGCCATTCCGAGGGGGAAATCGGCGCGATTAACGGCTTTTTAACTGAAAAGAAACAGAATATAGGCAAACGTGACAGTGGACAACAAAGTACACAACGTGAAGGCTTAATGACAGCCGTACACGTGGACCGTGAATTTTATTTTGTCTCGTCATTTTCACGGAGTCCGTTCCTACGGCTCGTCTGAACTTTCCCGATAAGCGGGGTCCACGTGGACCACAAGAACTTATGCCAGCTGTCTGCGGCTGCACATTACTCAGCATTTGTTCCCATACCCTCCTTAGTTGTGGTCCATGGTGGGACGGCGGCCGCCGGCGCTAATGTGCGTACTAGTTATGGGGCGCCGGCCGTCCAATATGGAGATCGACGGCGGTTTCTGTAGTAGGAAAATTCCTGCAACTTGAACGTTTTGTGGCGCTATGTACACGTGGCAAACCGCTCTCTCGAGTAATCACTAGTTGGGTGATGGAGGATGAACTTGAAGTATAACTTAATCAGTAATATTAGCAGCGTAGCTATTAGTGGTTTTCAGCGTCATTATATATTGATTAAGGTTAAGATGTTTGATAATCTCGATCTCATTTCTCTATTCTCCTTCTTCCCTGTGTTTGTTATTCATCATCACTCGAGGTTGAACAACTATTAATGATCGATTAAAATACATGTTGAACTTAACTTTTCTTTGTTAGCAACATCAATTATTCTTACTCGAATATGCTATTGCGCTTTGTATGTTGTAAATCGTTATTCAATGGTTAACTAAACAAGTTGTGGGGGAAATCTTTTTCCGTATATGCATATCAAGTGAGTTTATAAGAACTGATTGTATCCATGAGCGAATCTCAAGTTGTAATGGTTTTGAATGAAATTTAACATGGAACACAAAAAAATCTTCTCAACTCGTATTCTTAAACCTTTCTTTTATATATATAAGAAGGAGTTGAAACTGAGATGATAGCTAGTCGTAACCTTCATTTATGTTTGTCTTAGGGCGGTGTTGAAGCAAAACCTTCGAACTGACCTAAAACTCTTAACGATCTTAAGAATTTTATTGTCAAATAAATATCAAAGTTCATCACTTTCTTATTGTGAACTCCTACGCAAATTAAAAATCTAGTCAACTCTAATTTGCAATTTGTATTTGTGAATTAGAATTGATTCCATCCAAACACGAAATTGACAATTCAAACATTTTTTCTCCTATTTTGGTTGCTAGAATTGATAGCTCATGGACATACATATATGTGATCCAAATTGAATTCATCCCGAATCATGCAAGGTTGGCCGATAAAAATTGATGATTGCCATCAAACTTAACATGACTACTCCCATTACCTCTCTTTATCATTCCCCTCCGGCAGTTGCTACTAATATTTCAGACCAATTATGACATAGTATTAATGGAGGAGGAACAAACTTCTTGTATTCTCATGACTGACCTGAGTTGATATCAAATAGGTACAAATTAAATTAGAGATATATATCAAATAAGAAGGAATAGTGAAAAGGAAGAAGAAGAAAATAATGAGATAGAGACATTATTAGCAAAATGTTTGAATAAATATTCTTTGCTTCTGTTTTGTCCCCATATATATAAAAAATCAAATCACAAATCCGCCTAGGGTCAGGAAATCAACTAGAAAGAAAACCCACACGAGCACAAAACTCAATTGGTTGACAAGACCCAAAGGACGAATATTGTTGGACGATGTCAATAATTTCCTCATTATTATCTCCATGAAACTATTCTTTGTGGTTCTGATAACAATATATAATAGATAATATTAGTGCATGCATACAGCATTTATAAATCAATAAGACAGTATTATTGTTAATTATTGATGAATTATGATTGATTGATCTCGACCAAAAGCATATATTCCGACGGTGCAAATGCAAATGCAAATGCAAATGCAAATGCAAATGCAAATGCAAATACAGCTCTTTTATATATGTCCTTGGAGCTTGGTGGTTAGTCGACTTAATTCAGGGCTTAATGTATCAGGGCCCGGTTTCAATGTTAGGTATAGGAATTTAATTAGGGCTTAATAAACTTTGCAACGCCGAACTCAACCTACTAATTAATTATCATCCATTGCCGGAGGACATGCTTAAGATAACTGGATTATAGTAGTTGGGTGGTGGTGCCCTTTGAGCTGACAAGAAACGGAAATGATTAAGACAAGACAAAACTTCCAATAATTAGCATTAGCTAGGGATATGTAATGATATATATGTTCTAAACAAAAAAGGTATAGTTGAAAAGGCAAGTGTAAATGATAAAAGATACCGCGTATCGTAATGGTGAGTATTGACTTTATTAGAGACATAGAATTGTATCGCATTGTTTGATTTAGAGACATGCTGCATGGGTAGAGTTCAACTTGTTGACACCTACTATGCAATTTAACGACTTTAGAGCAGAGGTGGGAGCGACCGCCAACATGCAACATTCATTCACAAATTCAAGGATTTGCTCAAACACGATTAGAATGTGATTATTCTCATATTATTGAGAGGGAAAGAAGTATACATGTACCTTATTAGTTAAGATAATTCATGTCATTGTATTGTGTTAGTCAATCTTTTACTTGATCATGAAATGTCTTACGACTCAAAAATTCAGTTATATATACTAATAATAATAATAATAATAATAATAATAATAATAATAATAATAATAAAGAAGGTAGGATTGGTCTTGAAAATTATGTTCCTTAACATATCCTTAAGAATTGAAGAGAAAGAAGAAAATGATTGAGAGGGTGACTAAGCATTCTCGAAGGTGAAAGAATCTGGAGTTGATAAAGCAAGGGTGAAGGGACTAAGGTTGATTAGAAGAAGGGTAGGTGTTCCAGCAATTCAATGATGGAGAATCCATACCCAACAAATCAACACATAAAATATATATTTGTTGTTTGTATGTGTATCAATGCCTCATCACAACAGCAAGAACAATGACAGTCCAATTTCACACCCCTCAAACCAATAATGTGCCCTAAATTTTAGGGTAAGGAACCATCCCAAATTTGGTACATCTTTATGCGGGGTATTATTTGGACGCAACACTGGTATGTCTTGTGGGTTTCCACTTCTTTTTGCGTGTCATCGTCGGTGGTCAAATACGGCCATCTATTTCATGGCAAAATAAGTTTTCCAAATGATAACGTTGACTGATCATAAGACTGTATTTTGGGTGTGGTGCTAAAATCGTTATTGTAGGTTTTCGGAATAATTTTCTAGTATAACATATTTTTACTTGGAGAGTTATGAACGGCTTAGGATGATTTTCTCGTAGTTTTAAATCTTTTCTTCAAGTAGTGACCCTCAGAAGTGACTATGAATTTGTGATTAATCAGCTCGTTTGTGAAATGAAATTAGAGATGTGGCTGACTATGAGCTGTGTTTGGTCGATTGGTTTTGTGAGGGCTTTCAGGCTTCATACTCCCTTAAATTGCTGACCTTTCTTGATCAATTGGGGAGTTGGGGTAAAAGAAAAGAAAAGGCTTGAACTTGCGCTCCACAGTCCATAATAGGCGGCTTTTTCCTACCCCAACTGGGCCGGACATATAGCGAGGGCATGAGCCTAGACATTTCAGTTTCCCAGCTCAGGCTTAAAGCGATTAAAGCACCGTGGCCCATATTTAGAGATCAGTGTGGCATGATATTCCGTCATAACCACTGGAGGAACATATTTAGAGATCAACGAAAGTTGCAGTTATTTCAGTACTGTGTTTTTTTTTAAAAATTTTCATAGATATCATTATTTATGTAAATATAAAATGAGTAACATAAATAAATATGTCCAATTCTTTTCGTAGTACGTTATTTCATTAGACATTTACTCTGGTGCAATATGAAAGCATAATTGCAACACTTCTCAAAAGATTTTTGTATATCTCTTGTGGAGCAAAGCACGTACGTACGTATATATGGCAAAATGGGGTGGAGGAGGATTTGAAGCCTTGGCGTTCTTGGTCACAATTCAAAGGACTGCACATGATGAGTTTTGTCTCCTTTCTTTCAATCCTTTTTCCCTCTTTGTATATCTTTCGATAAAAGGTGTAAGGTTCGCACTTCTCTGACTTTTCCTTTTTGCTTGTTCATTCACTTTGCATCATTGGTGTACAACGGCTTTGACTTTGGAATAGTTGGATTCCTTCTCAAAATCGCAGTGAAGATCGGGGAGGAATTACGTGGATAACCCTTCCTCTACATAATTATACTATGAATGTAATGTATCCTAGATTCCTAGTGTGCCAACATCATAAAATATCGTGTCATCAGTGGCGTAGCAAAAAATATTGCTAAGATGGGTAAAAATAAAAAATACTTGAGAAGAGAAGGAGAAGGCATATTGAAAGTTTTTTTTTGTTTATAAATGATTTTTTGTTTAAAAATTAATTAAATATTTGTAAGTGAAATACTTGTGAATCTATACTTGATATGGTACTAGAGCCGATTTGATCAATTTTTAGTTTGTTCAAATCTCCGCAACTCTTAATATTAACTGTTGATTTTAAACACAAGGTATGGTGGCCGGCCATGTCATATATGCGAATTTCAAGCTCGATAGCGGAATTCCGTTTTGAGGAGATTTGTAAAAGACTAAGAGAGTGATATAAGATCTATGATTGACCTTCTCCCAGAAATTTGAGTTATTAGAACCCAACGATTTATGATAGAACGAGATTAAAGCATATAATGACTATTGACTGCTATTAGTAAATTACAGATTGATACACCATTAGGTACGATATAATATGTACAGACTACAAAATAACTCAAATGTAAATGGGTTGTATCTAAACCATCCCAAAATTTTAATGTCCACACAAGTCTTACAAGTCCTTCTCCAACAGTCCAAAGAATAAATGCCACAGTACAGAGACTTTGGTCTTCCGTGGCCTTGTAGTACCCAAAAAGACACAAGAAACTACTATGAACAGCATGCACCACACACCACTTTGACCAGAAAGAAAGAAAAATCACGACAACTGCCAATCATTGGGACAATTTTGGACGTGTTACGTGCACTCTGGAATTAGTATCAAAGCTAGCTATATAAGATCGGGCGCTACAACATCCTCGACTCAAATACAACACTACGGTTGTGTAAATGGCTCGTATCAAGATAAAGATGATTTACAAATGCAGAGTATCTGATATTTTTTCTTTTTTCCATATGGGTGTATGTTGTTCTTCGTAATAGGGTTACTTAGCCCTGTAAAATTATGTATTGATTAACTATCTTGTAAATTGAATTGAATATTATAAGATTGTTATTTGTACATCTTTTAATAACTCGAACTATTACAAACAATTGAATGAAAACAAACCATAACCAAAACCTGCAACCGTGTGGGAAAAAGGAGTCATGGGTATCAAAAGGAACATCCCATTCATTGATTGGTGTGGATTATTCCTCCAGGGATGATGCTATTGGACCTCAAGATGTCCCTTCTTCAATAATGGCAGTCAAACGTTCAACATGGAAAGAAAAGGGAGGAATCTAGCCAAAACGGCCCACTCCGTATAAACAACAAAGTAAAGAGGTCCTTTTTCTGAAAGGAGGTGGGAAAAAGTCAGCCTTCCACTCCCTCCTCATCCGAGATTCTCCAAACAGTGCCTACAACTCATACTGGGCCAAGGGAACGAAAGAAAAACAAGGAAAGGGGAGATGACGATGATAAGCTGCCTGCTACTTCTTGTCTGCAGCTATGTTTCTTTTTTTCCGCCTTTACCAAAAGCATATGGTTCGATTAAAGCCAAGAGCCCATCCAAACTATTTATGCTGCAGCTCCACTACCACTAGCATGCCATTTCCACGTTAGTGTTGTAACCTCACCAGTCACCAGACAGTTGCTAACTACTTACTGAACCATGTTGTGTTGTTTATGTTTTACTGGGGTTAGGGCGTTTTTACTATTTACACGCTAATGATTGTTGGATTTCATGTTTTACGATCCACAACCATCGTGGAGTACGCATGGTGGAGCAATCCAACAATCATGAATTGCAAAAATAAGCAATCCAATGGTGTTGTGGATCACACTAGAACATCATAACCTCAATGAACATTAGATGTTTTCTACTATGCATAATGTTTCACAAGCTTCTCCTACACAAAAAAGTATCTAAAACAGGGCTTTATTCTTCTATCTCTACGCAAATCCTGATCGAAGTGCCAAGTTTAAGTGTTGGTTCTTGGGAGCATCTAGGATATAGGACTGCACTGCAAGAATATCAGCCTCCACACACTCAAAGGGAGAAGAAGAGAAAAAAAGCAAGGATATAGCATCACCATTAACCGAAAGAATTAAAGAACGTGTGGAAAGCATAAAGAAAACTTATAATCATGCAAGTGGCTGTTATTTAGGGGGAAAAACCCACTTACAGGATATGCACTGCCTCTCTGCTTTAGGAAGATTGTCATATATCGTTCCCTTATCAGCAAAGCCCCATGTAAAATAATTAGATTCCTTCCACTTTTCACCTATATCCTCTGCCCTGCTACATGTAGCTTTTTTCCTCCCTAGTCTTCCTTTCCTTCAAGGATATGCAAGAAAAGGGCGGGGAATCGACTTGGGTGGAAATGGAATACCTTTCATTCTGCATATTCCACCTTTTGCTACCTAGAAAACAAAAAGAAAGTCAAAACAGTATATGGAAGAGGATCATTCTGGCTTGAGTAGTGGGCCCAAAGAAGATTGAGATCACCATGAATGTTAAAGGCATTGTAGGATGATGATGTAATAAACAGTGATGTTTCGACGGAAAGAGGCCTCTTCCTCCCAAGTTCAGCAAAATGCACTTTTATCACGTAGCAGATAGATACAAAAAAGAGAGAATATCGCACAAGAATGCATGCATGATAATGGCCACAAGAGGAATCATCTCTATGTTGTACTTGGAAGAAACCCTTTTTTCCCTGCCAATATAAATATCCTTCTTGCTCCTGACTATTTCCCACAAGCTCTCTCCACTCTCAAACCAGCATTTATAATATTGAAAAGTTAATAAACCAGTTTCTTCACCAATCAAAACAATCCCTATGGACTACAGATATGAGTCATCTGAGAACTCGAGGTTCCCGTCTTTCCTTTTTCACTCTGTAAATGCACATGCACATTTACAATCACATAGTTGTTTGAATTCATGATCTCATAATGAATCGATTTGTGTATTTCCAACAGTGGCAGGAACAAGTGTGCGGCATGCTTTAGGCAGTTCAACAAAATGGAGCACCTGGTGGATCACATGAGGACCTCCTTCCACTCTGTGCATGAATCCAAGTGTGGGATCTGTAGGAAGCACTGCAGATCCTTTGAGTCCCTCAGGGAACATCTTATCGGTAAATTTCGGAAGGACCCTCTAAACATGGTATACAACTCCCTCTATGGTATGGTTTCCTTGGATGAGGTATTTACATGCCAGACTGGGTTTTCCAGGACCATTGCCTAAACAAGAATGCAAGAACATCTTCAATGTCAGAGGATGCAGATATTGCTTAACCATTCTCGAAAGCTCAAATGCCCGCAGGGTTCACCAAGAAAGATGCCAATTCTCTAATGTTAATGTGGTAATGTGAAAAGCTTTCACGAAACTTAATTAGTTTATCCCCCTCTTCAATTTCATCTTCTTCTTATTACGTATTCTATAGTTAGTGAAGTTTTTTCCGGATGATATCTCATGCTACAGCTCTTTCCTCAGGGACTAGTTGCTCGAATGTCTACTCTAGGCATGCGAGACAGCTTGAATATTGACAATGGCTACTCCAGAGGAACACAAGTAGTTTCACTGGCCTGCAAGATGGTTGGAGGAGGAAGTGATGGCTCCCTCGACCTTTGCGGGAGGGTTTGTCTCATTGATGAAAATGAGAATATCCTTTTCCATTGTTATGTCAAACCACTGATTCCAGTCACTAATTACAGGTATGATCAAATCATCTAGTGACTTTCTTAACTATTATATGGTGAATATTCTGGTCAAAAGCTGCATCTATGAGCTTTCTAGTGTTCAAAAAGCAGCACTAACAATCATGATTCTTGCAAAAAACTTTCTAGGTATGACACCACAGGGATAAGGCCAGAATACCTGAGGGACGCAATGCCACTACGCCAAGTCCAAAAGAAGATTCAAGATTTCCTCTGCAATGGAGAGCCTATGTGGAAAGTCAAACCTAGAGGGGGAAGGGCTAGGATTCTTGTGGGTCATGGCTTGGACCACGACCTTAACCGTCTGCAAGTGGAATATCCAGCTGCGATGATCAGGTATAAAGCTTTACATTCAAACATGACTTTTCCTAGCTAGCTAGATGCTTGAATTATATCTCAGTGTTCCTCCTACAAAGTGGGATTGGCTGACCATGAAATATCCTGTCTGGAATAAATTAATGGATGGAATGATGTAACTACACAGGGATACATCAAAGTACCCTCCATTAATGAAGACAAGCAAGCTCAGCAACTCACTTAAGTACCTAACACAAGCCTATCTTGGGTAAGTATTTGATTGATGCCTTTAACATATCCTAAGTTGTTTGCTATGATGAAACCTTGTTCTTAGCTGGTCTAACATGTCCATTTGTAGGTATGATATTCAAACCGGGATCCAGGAGCCATTTGAAGATTGTGTGGCAACAATGAGACTGTATACTAGAATGAGATCCCAGCGACATGGCGCAGAAGATTACCCACTTGCCTCAGACCCACAGAACCGAAACAACCTCGCCGCATGGAGGCAAAGTGAGCTGGAGAGGATGAGCCCAGAAGGTCTACTGGCATTGTCCAGATCAGACTTCTACTGTTGGTGCTTGGATTCCTGAGCTATTTCAAACACCGCTAAAATCGATTAAGAACCTAAGCAGAGACGTATTCGTGGAAAAAGAACACGAGTTCTTTTTTCTCCTCCACCCCCTTTCTGACAAAAGTGTGGCAACCTAAGAATATATTATTCATGAGTATGTCCTCCCAATAGGAGATACATTTATGTTCTTGTGTTCTGTATGCATTCTATGTTAGTATGTAAGCTATTTCAATAAATCGAGACTTATTGAAGTTGTTCCATCTATTCCTAAACTGAATCAGCAAAAGTGCAACTGAGTGAAGCTCCTCACACAAACAATAACACAAACACACGACAGGTATGCTTCCACATGATGCTCGACCTTCTCAGAAAAAACACTAACGCCGAAGCAAATGAGGCGAATAATCACGCTATAGAAACCGATTCAAATCCAACAGATTCTAGTGAGCTAAACATTTGATGCATATAGCATCAGAACTTAGAATCTCGATTCTTTCAAGCAAGCAAACAAACAGACAGCAAAATTGATCAAGCTAGGATGAAAATGATTGACCTCTGTGTACCTTTTTCATCAGGGGATCGAGGCGATACTGCTATTCGATTTCGCTGCAGCAAGACGTTCTCACCAATCAATTCGCCGCCGACCGCAATCCAACGAATTCATTGATTCCTGAAGTGATGAAGCAGTTGAATCAACCCATACATACATGATAGTTTGTAAGCAAGACATATACGTTGTGAATATCTCGATCTGGTTCGTCGGACTTTGTGGAATCGAGAAGCTTTACCTGGCTGGATTATATGGTTGTGATAAGCTGACTGCTGTAGGTCCGACGTTCGGTTGATCGTCGATGAAATAGCCGTCGTTAGCTGTGAGGGTGAGAAAGAGGAGGAGAAGCCGATTGGAAATGAGAAATTAGGGAAATGGGAATTAGGGAAAGCTCTCATTGAACGTACAGTTCTTTTCTTTCAAATTTGCTCTTAAACTTCCGAAGTTGCATTAGAGAGTTGTCATCGCTCAGGAGTCAGTCAGGACTACTAAGTTGTAGGCGGATTAGAGTGACGCTTTTAGTCTCCTAATCCTAGGGTGGACCCTACAACTTCTTTTTTAGGCTAATCAAGGAATGTCTTTCATTTTGTTAGGCATAAGAGTTGTGTTTTTTAAGAAATAGGGTACTTAAATGGTGTCCAACCATTATTCAGACAAATCGAAAGCCATCATATATATAGGTTGAATTTTGTACAGATGTTAGTATTATGTGTTTAACAAATTTAGATCGTTAGAATTCGAACAAAAAATCTTTCGATCATAAAAGACTTTGAAATCATATAAAAAATCAATTAGTCCCAATATTCGAGTTGTTGAAAAAGGTCCATGTTAATCTAATTTAGGGTAAAAAGAGCCGATTATGAAAACTAGGGAAAATAAAATGCTTTAATTGACAACCCTTAAATCTGACTTTTCTGGGCTCACTTAATCTAAAGATCCAAATTTAGTTATTTATAGGTCAGTAACTATTAGTTACTGACTCTATTCTAAACCAGTTTTTTGCGACATGCGTCATACCGTGGCTTACAGAATAGTAAAATAACCATTTAGAAGGTTAGATTGAGAAATTACCAAACAAAACTCTCTGCACAACATGGAAACTAAACAGCTGCCTTGCCGCTGGTCGGGGGGAAAGTGAAAAAGTTAAATAGAACATGCACGAGGAAGTTGCGCGCGCTGGCGCTGCCATGCCACCAAGATTATGAGAGTGAAATAGTTGGGCTTATAAATTTGAGCTCCAATCCAACCTTGTCTTTTGGGCTCAAAATAGATTTGGATCAAGAGAGGAAACAAGGGCTTGGACCTGTAGGATTCATGCGTGTTGGGCTTGTTGGACCGTTGCCATTGGTCATCGGATGTAGGAAAATAGTTAGCAACTTATTCTAACATAGGACAACCCTTTTCAGCACGCCCAAAACGAGCCGAATATTTCACTACTTTATGGTAAAATAATGATAACTAAAAAATATTATAATTCTGAGCTTCCCAACGTTGAATATCATCCCACTCATATATTAATAATTAGGTCCATATATATATATATATATATATATACCGCCCATCTTGGGTACTCAAATTAAGAATGGATCATACTAGTTATAAGGTGACGGGAAGCATAAGAATGGTGCTGGCTTACCTGAAATGGGGATGTGATTTGTTGTTCCATTTGTCCTTCTTCCACCATCGCTACCACGACTACTACTATTACCATCACCAAGACCACCGCCGAGTCCAAGAATACTACGACTCTGACGACGTCGTAGTAGCGCCAGCAGGGTCATCGGAGGACTCGCCGGAGTGCTCGGTGTGCTTGTCCAAGGTCAAGGAAGGCGACCAAGTCAGGGAGCTGGCATGTCGCCACGTGTTCCATAGAGTTTGTCTCGACAGATGGTGTCAGTCGTCGTTCACAAGGAGGCGCCCCACGTGTCCACTCTGCCGCCGTTCCTTGACCTGCAGGGGGAGCTCAGCGGCGGCGGAACCGCCGGAAGTGTTGCTCTTCGATTTCGCTAGCTTCGTGTCCTCCGATCGTGACACCCGCGACACTTGGTGGCTCCGCTAGCTATAGCTTGATACGTTGACCCGCGTAACTTGCAATGGAAAGATAGTGATCGATCTGGATCACCACCTATTTCAGTTTTTTGTGTTTCCTTTTTAATAGATTGTATACTTACAGGACGACTTCAAGTTCCCAATGAATGATTTTGTGAACTTAATTATCCCTCTCCTTTCTCTTAATTAATTAATTAATTACGCGAATTATTGGGACGAATTACTTATATAGTGCTCGACATGGTATTTGACTTTGTATAAAGAATTTTCATGCTCGAATCCTTATGACAACCAACCCCAAACATTAGTAGTTGATTGAAGCGCTTTGTTTGATGGTCTCACATAAATTTGAGGTCACATGAGTTAATTGTCATTTGATTGGATATGTAAATAAGTATAATATTCACTTTTTAGTCTATTCCAACAATTCAAATTGTTGGGTGCAACTCATTTTCGAAAGACTTGATCATAATCACTATCATGATCGCACTTATTTTTTGCCACTTCATTATAATGTATTCACCATGGGCATTGGCTGAGTCAACCTTGTTAGGAGTCTACCAAAATTTGGGGGGAAATGCATTACCACCTGAGTACCAGTATGGGAGGTTCAAATCTAAAACCGCACGAGTATTATTCACTCCACTACGAGACATTTTATGTTACAGTTATAATTTAATATTCGGTAAACAAAAGTAATTAAAGTGTAATCCAAACTACTAATACTTACTTTGATCCTTACGCTAATATCATGCCTCTTGATATGTTGTAAGTGTTGAAAGAACATTTTCAGTTTTGTACTAATAAAGAATCGGTTTTGTACTAATCAGACTCTCAATTCATGAATGACGGACTATTCACAGTGCAATATATTGAAAAATATTTGCTAATTATAGTAGAGGCAATGTTTGGATTTCACATTCTTTACAAAAGATGAAAACACGTTACGTTAAATTCACCTAGCATATAAATCGAACATTTATTGTCGGACAACGTGTGTGACACAGTGACAGTAGTCGGATATTAAATTTTATAAACACTAGCATAAACATCTTTAGCACACCGCAATAAGCTTATTGAATCTAGATTGTATTCCTTTCTTTCTATATATGTAACCCTAGTTACTTGAGTACTTGATTTTGGACCTTAGAAGCTCACTCAACTTGATCATAACAATCACAGTTATTATAATAATAAGCTGGGTGCTCCTGACTGCAGGGTGGTGGGCGTTTATTGAATAGTGTCGTATTTTATGCATTGCTCTTCACATGCTTGACTGCTGGCGTTTATTGAATATGGGCGCTGATAACAATATTATTTTAATTAAGAAAGGGTCCATTAATATTTGTAAACGTGATCATTTTGTCATAGTTTACTAATTTAATAATCAAAGCTAAGGGTGTTTCCGTAGAACTACTGCTTGAAACCTTTGTGGCCAGATAGCTATATATAGCAACAGTTTTTCGAGCTTTCATTCACAACGACATCAATCCCACAGCTTCAGCTTGCAAATCATCAAATACTCATCCACAAAGAAACCTTTCCCACATATATACTAACCTTCGACGGACAAACTACCAGTTCATCAAACATATCCAGATCGTTCGACTTCATCATGTCAACTCATGTTGTATTGGATCGGGACTCGGCAAGCTTCCCTCTAACACTCTGGGGCGGCGGCGATGACTTCCTCGAACAAGACGACCAGGAGGAGCGCCCGCTTGTGTGGGAGAATGAGTACGACTTTCTCAAGGAAGAGGTCTTCAGGAAGATGCTGGTAGCTGATGTTGGTGATAGCGAGGCTGCAGCGGTTGCCGACAAGCTCCGACTGATAGATGCCATCCAACGATTAGGTGTTGGGTATCACTACGAGACTGAGATCGAAGAAGCACTCGAGAAAGTGCATGCTCTTGGAGGAGACCTATTCGTTATCAATGATCATAGTGATGGTAATTGTACAACGACTGATGATCTCTACAATGTTTCTCTTCGGTTTCGACTCCTCAGACAACAAGGTCTTCATGTTTCCTCAGGTATGTATATAATATACTGTATATATATAGCACTATATATAGACTCAATTGTTTCATCTTTGAACTGGTTGTTCGAATACAATCATCATATAACTCCAATTTGATGGATCTTAGTTAATTTGCGCAGATGGGTTTAGAAACTTGAAGGACAGTGAAGGTAAGTTCAAAGAATGGTTGGCTTCGGATGGACAAGGGCTTCTGAGCTTGTACGAGGCGGCTCATGTGGCGGTTCATGGAGAAGACATATTGGATGAAGCATTGAGCTTTGCTACCAAGACTCTCAAGACCATTCTCCCCCAACTCGGCCCTTCCTTTCAAAAACAAGTTAAGTTTGCCCTGGGTCTTCCTTCTTGGAAATGTGTCCCTAGGTCACTTGCTAGGAACTACATCGATTTCTATTCCGAAGATGCCTCCCACGATTATAAGCTCCTCAGATTTGCAAAGTTGGACTTCAACATGCTGCAGAAATTACATCAGCAGGAGCTTCGTCGAATTTCTGAGTGAGTTTTGAGAAATTAATTTTTATTTACCTACTGTTTGTTTGATATAATATCACTATATACTTAATCAATTGGTTTCCAATCAGGTGGTGGAAGAGTCTCAAAGTTACGACCAATTTCCCACATGCAAGAGACAGACTTGTGGAATGCTATTATTGGATCTATGCCGTGTACTTCGAGCCCAAGTATGAGTTGGCAAGAATTATGTGCACGAAGATCATTTCAATGCTTTCACTTTTGGATGACACTTGTGATAACTTTGCTACATACCAAGAAGTTAAGATGCTCACAAAAGCTATTGAAAGGTACATTTCTTCCTCGAAATATCAACTCTTAGTTCACTAATTATATTGAAGAAGCCAATTAAGTCCTAACTATTGGCTAAATTTAATATACATTCAATTAGTTAGGTGAGTTAGCACTTTGTCTTAATCAATCATGCATTGTATGCTTATTTCAGTTTCCATGAGAGCGCTCTTGAAGAACTACCTGAAACGATGAAGAATTTGTATCGTATCATCATTGACCTATACGACGAAATTGAGGTGGAACTTGCCAAAACCGGACCTACTTTTGCTGTCAACTATGCAAAGGAAGAGGTAATTACTAGCAATTAATGATAAATGGAGACCTTCTAAGTTTCAAAACGAGCAATGTTATAAATACTAAATTTTCACTATTACTCATTTATGCAGCTCAAGAAAATATGTCGAGCTCACTTGGCTGAGATCCAGTGGCGTACTGTAGATCATGTTCCAACATTGGAGGAGTACAAGATCGATGCTTATGCTACTAGTGGTTTTCCAATCCTTTGTACATCTGCTTTCGTCGGGATGGGAGCAGAAATAGCCAGTAGAGAGGCCTTCGAATGGGTGACCAACGAACCCAAGATGGTTAGAGCTGCATCTGTCATTTCTAGGATCCAAAATGATATTGTCTCTCATAAGGTATGTTATAGTTAAATATTCACATAGAAATTGCCTTTTGTTGATGAATGATATCTGATTCCATTTGAAATGGAAAATAATTGTTGAATGGTTTTTTTTCCTTAGTGGGAGCGAGAGAGAAGTCATGCAGCTTCAGCAATAGAATGCTACATGAATGAGCATGGGGTATCGGAGGTGGAAGCAGTCAAATTTTGTTGGGAGGAGATTTCTAGAACTTGGAAAGACATTGCAGAAGAGTGCCAGAAACCAACTCCATTACCAGTAACCTTGACAGAACGTGTTCTTAACTTTGCACGTTCAATCAGTGTGATTTATGAGAATGGTGATGGCTACACTCATTCTCACCTTTTGAAAGAACACATCGATTCATTGTTAGCTGATCCCGTTCCTCTCTAAAGAACTCGTGTGAAAAGAAATTTCTCTCTATAAGAATGTGGCTAGTTTTTTCGCTTGATAATGCTTTCTATTCTACATTCATTGTTTCTATTTCCCGGTTGTATTATATATCAGAATGTGTAAGTGGATTTTGATTTATAGCGATAAAATTCTCATTTGTATGTGGGAGCATGACCTTTCTAGTGTACGACCAACTACTAGTACTTGGGACTATTTAAATCTATGAATATCAGTCTAGTCGGCTAATTTACTACGAGTATTATTAATGTTCCAATTTATTAAGAATCACTTGTCTACTTGAGGATCATTCAGTTGTGATGCCCAATATCACGTACTTATCCAAATCCAATTAAGTTTTATACTTTTCTCTTGTATTTTATCCATTTGTTCTGAAATCACCTTCCAATACTATTGAAATTTTCAACTCTTTGAGTCCAAAACTGTCCATTGATAAGTTTTCTTATCATTTATCTTATTTACCCACACAATGTGTTATTCTTAGGAGCTATTTCAAGAGTTGAAACTAGCACCAACATCAACATGTACAAAATAAGTGAATTTGAAATAAAGTTACATATTCAAGATGGGGAAAAGCTTAAGAGTGAATTTGTAAAAGATGCTCATAAAAATGAGAAATCAGGAAGGACGAAAGGGGATGGTTTCTTTGTCAAGCACATAATAACTCTTTTAGTAGTTGAACCTGTTGTCGATCCACATGATCTTAGCAATACTCTAGCTTATGCATATTTTGACAGCTTTGTGCATTGTTTTGTATCATGTGTTGCTAATATCACAAAAAAATATGAAATTTCATTTTATACACATGCTTCAGAAAATGATACGAGACAAATATTCTAACACATTGGAGTAGCCACATATTTACGTTACTCCAAGCTTATGATTTATTTATTTATTTCTAAGGGTGAACTTCTTCTGTTAAATTGGAAAGATTATGAAATTACAAGAAACACTTGGGCTAGGAGTCCCTTGTTAAACTCTACTACCTAACAATCCTCTACCAAAAGCTCAGTGTCTTGGCCAAGCACGTAAATAACAAACAGGTTTCTTGGGTAATTGGTACTCCTGCAGTTGCCAAGCTTAGGGTTATCCCAATAGTACCTCAAATTATAAAATTCATAACGAATCACAAGCCATCATCAAATTTTTCATTTTCGAAATCCAAAAATTAAATAAAACCATTCCTTTTCGAGATCCAAAGCAACCCCAGCTAGCCCCTTAGTTTTTTTTTTTTTTTTGACAATGGAACATCTTCTATTATACCAAACCAGGCTAGCAGAAACAAAAGGTTACAAAAAGGGCGAAATCAAATTTGCAATGACAATCCAATCCTATGGTAAGAGATCAAGTCGGGCATTCCTAGCGACCCAATCCGCAAGAGAATTAAATCGCCGAGGAACGAAGGACAACTTGATCCAAGGAGCCCCCTGAAGAAGAGACACAATCCGGGCCAGGGTCGCACGACATTGCCAAGACCAATCGCAGGGGTCTTGAATAAGAGCCACAATCAAACGTTGGCAGTCGCTTTTGATACACGTCGGACAGGACTCTTGGACTGCCAACACCACATCACCTAGAATAACAAATGCTTCTGCCTGAATCAGGTAGAAACAATAGAACCTCTCAACCTTACCGTCAATCACCTGATCGTGTAGCCCCTTAGTTAATAGCAGTGCTATTTACCCCAAACAAAACGAAGTAGACAAAGTTCATCAAAAGGACAAAATAAAAGAGAACCGCAAAAAGAAAAGGTGGCATGCATGTGGGAATGGGCAGTACACTCTCCACACCGTTGCCGAGTACTTGGAACTTGGAGCAGAGAAGGGAATACTTTATTTTCTTTTAAGCACGACAGACTTCAATCTTTGTAGCTCATAAAAAACGAGCCCTAAATTTCAGTACTTTGTTTGTGGCAACTCTTCATAAAATAATAATACAGACCTAAAAATCATTTATGAGCATCCAAACGTTGAATTTTTGAAGCATAAACTCATTTTTACATTTCTTGAGTTTCTGCAACTAATTTCGAACTAGCCAGGTCAATGTATACCACCCGGCATCCATCTTACCAAGGCTTGTATATTATCACCACTTAAAATCGTTGAACTGGCAGTAAGTACTCTTCATTTCTTGTAGGTAAAAAAATAGTACTCTTCATTTCTATTTTAAAATTTTTTATAAACGGTGGTCACTAAACTATCAACTTTATAATTTGACAGTAAGTATTTGAAACTAAATTGGCAGAAACCTTTTCATTTTTTGTAACAAAATAGTTACACTTCTTTTCATGATGTAACTAAATGGTAATAAGAATGGTAAATAAAATAAGTATGGAATATTAGTTTGGCTCGGGTGGGTTGAGTTAGTTCGGTTGGTTATTTATGACCATTTATGCTAATCACCCAAGATTAACACCCTTGTTTGCCAAACACAAGTTCGTTAACATCTGTCAGATCTTTGGGTTTGCAAAGTGTTTTCCGTTTCAGCCAATGCAGTTTGGCTTCATCTTAACCAATTGTTGAACATACGGGTATAGTAAAAGTGTAAATCCAAGAAAAGAGAAAGACCAAATATGCAGGTGAGTGGGAAGTTGCAACCACGACAGATTACATATTTCTAGCTAGCTCGTCAAAAACGAGCCCTAACTTTCAGTACTTTGGTTGTAACCCTTGATAAAATAATAATACACACTATAAAATTATTTTCGAGCGCCCTAACGTTGAACTTATGAGCATACTCATATTATAATCCAGAGCTTCCGCACATCTAATATATATACCGCCTGCCTCGGCTGCCCTATTCCATCACCACCATTACTGTTTACACAGCTACTCTCAACTTCTTCTCTTCCCTAGCTCCCTTTCTTGGCTAACTACAGACCGAGAGAAGATTTATTCGAGAAAATGGATTCTGGGAAGGTGGTGGGAAGCATAAGATTGGTGTTGGCTTACCTGAAATGGGGATGGGAGTTGTTGTTTCACTTGTCCTTCTTCCACCACCGCCACCACAGCTACTCTTACTCCTACTATCCGCACGACAGCCACGAATCCAACGACGTCGTATCGGCAACCGCAGAAGATCTGCGGCAGTCCTCCGAATGCGCGGTGTGCTTGTCCAAGGTGGAACAAGGGGACGAGATCCGGGAGCTGACATGCCGCCACGTGTTCCACAAAGTCTGTCTCGACAGATGGTGTCAGTCGTCGTTTACACGGAGGCAACCCACGTGTCCACTCTGCCGCCGTTCCTTGACTACTACTCCGGCGACCAGCCGAGGGAGCTCCGGTGGGGCGGCGCCAGAAGTGCTTCTGTTCGACTTCGCTCGTTTTGTTTCCTCCGATCATTACACCCGGAACACTTGGTGCCTCCGTTAGCTCTAGGCTCTAGCTATAGGCTGATGCCTGACTTGCAAAAATGTAAACCACGAAATAATATGTGGTAAAAAATGACAGTATTTACCTCATATCTGCCCATCATTCTTATCACTTATTTATTTATTTATCGAAGTGTTACAATGATGAGGAAAGTTAATTAATGGCGGTTGCTAGACAAACCTAAAGGTTGTAGGAACTCCTCCCATCCAAATTGCAGATCTTCTTTAATCGTTTTAATTTTATCGAGTATCTTCGTAAAAACTATTTAAGTGGCAGATAAATAGCTAGTGTCGTGTGAAATAAGAAATGTAGTTGTGGAACTCCCCCAATCGAGGAAACTACCAGGTCTTAGAAATCGAATATGAGAATAGAGTAAGTAACACCAATTTGTGTTGCCTATTTTATTTGTTTTTCTTTTTAAAATTGCATATTCAATTATTATATAAGTCGTTAGAATGTCAATTAAATTGCACGGAGTTTATAATTATCTCCAATACGACTTATGAGATTTTCAAGTGATTTCTAATTCAGGGATCGATACTCGATATAAATTATGCACTCAAATAAAAATAAATAAGCATAGTCGAAGTAACACAAATACATGATATTGTCAATTTATTTCTATCCGTTGACCATTGAGATTGTGAGATTTGAGATCCATACGCATCACATCAACAAATAATTATAATTTTCACATGGTCATTGATGCATTAAATAAAGACCTTCCTTTGGGTCGATACGTGGGATAGAACACTATGACGATCTAGATCAAAAGTGTGCAGTTCCAAATAGCCATATTGAGTTTATATTAGAACTTTGCTATTTTGAGTCTGCTAGCTTGTGATTTAGCTAGCACCTTGATGATTAAGACAGAGTATTCATGCAATTGAATCATAACATTGAAAACCTTGTGTGTAGCTTGTTATTAACCCTAGCAACTTGGCATCAAACGGATCTATTTGTTAGATGCACTCACTGAATTTAACTTAAAACTATAATAATAATAATAATATAAACTATCTAAAGACGTTTTTATCAAACTTTGACACCTTCAACCGAGACAAAAAAACATATTACTACTATATATGTAACCCTAGCTACTTGGCATCAAACGAATCTATTTGTTAGATCCGCTCACTCAATTTGACTAAACATAATGAATGAATTAATGATTAAGGTGGTTGCTCATAACAGGGCGGTGGGCAGGGAGTTGTTTAATTATATATGGAACTTGAACATTTTCTTATTTAGGGTTCTTCAGAATCTTGGCTTGCTTATTGGCCGGGCCCATTCGATGTACTACTTATTCATAGAAAAACGGGGTGATATAATTATCACACTAATTATAAGCTGACCGTAATTGACTAAATTCGGCAATAATTAATAACAAGAAAACAGGGCGACAAATTTGGAAAGAGTTATTTTACTAGTTAAGTACAGATAAGGTAAGAGCAGGTAGCCCATTTTCGTGGAGTTTCCTGCAATGCACCTAAAAATTCGAGATATTCCACTGATAAACAAGTTTTAATTATGGAATCAAATCCATTCATTCGATCTCCTGTTGGGAGCTAGCTTGGCAGCCCTAGGATCGAGAACCCCATATGTAAAGCATGCGTACGTATGTATATTAATTGTTTTCCCATACTGCATGTGAATTTTTTTTTTTTTGTCAAAGCATACTGCATGTGATTAATTGATTATAAAAGTCATTTTCTTTCATTATTAGAGCATCTCCAACAATGCAATCCTTCTTCACTTTCAAGTGTGGTCCCTACTGCCACCTAAACAACTCTAGCAATTACTTCACTCATCAATTTCATACTAGCTACATCAATGCCATTCCAATGCAATTGCACTTCTGGGTCCCACTTACATTTTAATACCACACAAATGGTTGGGAAAAGAAGAAAGAAAAATAAAAACAAACAAAGGACCCACTTGCAATTGCATGTCAGATTTTCATGGTGTGCAAATTTTCATCCCTTGAAAGTGGTCTTGCATCAATGCCATCCACTTTTTCAATTGCACATGGCTGCCACCTCAGCTTGCAATTCCCTCCATTTGCACCATTGGAGATGCTCTTAGTTGTCAAGGTGCAGGAGGAAGGCAGGAGGTGGGCCGCTGATAATATTAAAGTAAGAAAGGGATAAACGTGATGATTTTGTCATATTCTATAAGAAATCAATTAACTAAGCAGGTCATTCCCAGAAACTGCTAGCGACCTCGTTGGCTATATAAGTAACAGATTCACGAGCTTTGATTCACAACATCCCACAATCAAGCTTACAAACAAACCAATTCCCATTATACTACTAACCTTTGCTTCAGAAATCCAGATCGAAAATGTCGACTACTACTACTGTTGTCGGAAACCAAAATGCTGCCGGCGGCATCGATCGGGACTCAGCAAGCTTCCCTCTCACACAGTGGGGGGATCGCTTTCTCGACCAAGTCGACCAGCAGATCAGATCCCCACTGCTGGTTGAGACCGAGTACGATGTTCTCAAGGAAGAGGTGCGGAAGATGGTCACAGCCGCCGAGGATGACAATCAGCTGCCGGCCATTGTCGAGAAGCTTCGGGTGATAGATGCAGTCCAACGACTAGGTGTTGGGTATCTCTTCGAAAAGGAGATTGAAGAAGCACTTGAAAAAGTGCATGCTCTTGGTGACGAACCATTCACCATCGAAGACAACACCACTGCACATCTCTACAATGCTGCTCTTCGGTTTCGACTACTCAGGCAACAAGGCCTTCCAGTGTCTTCAGATGGATTTAGAAAGTTGAAGGACAGTGAAGGAAGGTTCAAGGAATGGTTGGCTTCAGATGAGCAAGGGCTCTTGAGCTTGTATGAGGCAGCACATGTGGCTGTCCATGGAGAAGGCATATTGGATGAAGCTCTGAGCTTTGCAACCAAAACCCTCAAGTCCATTCTTCCCCAACTCGACACTTCATTCCAAAAACAAGTCAAATTTGCTCTTGGCCTTCCGTCTTGGAAATGTGTTCCTAGGTCACTTACAAGGAACTACATCGATTTCTACTCCGAGGATGCCTCCCATAATCATAAGCTCCTTCGATTTGCAAAGTTGGACTTCAACTTACTCCAAAAGTTACATCGCCAAGAGCTCCATGATATTTCTGAGTAAGTAGTACAACTTTAATTTTTGAAAATAGTGATCACATTTTTATTGGCTTACCAACGTTTCATATGATTATATCTACTCAGCCATTACTTACTCTTAATTAATTACTTTAATTAGGTGGTGGAAAAATCTGAATGTCACTACCAACTTCCCACATGCAAGAGATAGAGTTGTGGAATGCTATTACTGGATCTATGCTGTGTATTTTGAGCCCAAGTATCAACTAGCCAGAGTTATGTGCACCAAGATCATATCAATGCTTTCACTTTTAGATGATACTTGCGATAACTTTGCTACAGTCGAAGAGGTCAAGATGCTCACAGAAGCTATTGAAAGGTTTGTTTCTTCCTTAAAATATTAATTTTCAATTTAGTTATTCATCCATATCAAATAAGCTACTTAAGTTCTAAATATTAAACTGATTTAATTCCCTCGACTAATTAGATGCATTACATACATTTTTTTAATCAATCATTATTTGCTCATTTCAGTTTCCATGTACGCGCTCTCGAGACATTACCGGAAACAATGAAGAATTTGTTTCGTATCATCATTGATTTGTATGATGAAATTGAGATAGAACTTGCAAAAACAGGACCCACCTTTGCGGTCGACTATGCTAAGGATGAGGTAATTTTTTAGTCCCGATAATAATTTAATATGTATACACATGTTTTGCCTTATTAGGTTCAAAGTTTCACAATGGAGAACATTATAATTGAATGATTTTTCATATTATTTATCCAGCTCAAGAAAATATGTCGAGCCCACTTGGCTGAGGTTCAGTGGCGTACCAAAGACCATGTTCCAACACTGGAAGAGTATAAGATCGATGCATATGTCACTAGTGGTTTTCCCATTCTTTGCACATCTGCTTTAGTTGGGATGGGAGCAGATATAGCCACTATACAAGCCTTTGAATGGGTGACCAACGAACCGAAGATGGTTAGAGCTGCATCTGTCATATCTAGGATCCAAAACGACATTGTGTCTCACAAGGTAATCATCAAATACTCCTATATTTCAATAATTGCTTATCAATATTTGAAAGCATTTTAATTGAATTAATTCTTGATGGGGTGGTTTTCTCTCAGTGGGAGCGGGAGAGAAGTCATGCGGCTTCAGCAATAGAATGCTACATGAAGGAACACGAGTCGTCGTCGGAGGAAGCAGTTGAATTTTGTTGGGAGGAGATTTCTAGAGCTTGGAAAGACATAGCAGAAGAGTGTCAGAAACCAACCCCATTGCCAGTAGCCTTGACAGATCGTGTTCTGAACTTCGCACGCTCCATTAGTGTGATTTATGAGAATGGTGATGGCTATACTCATTCTCACCTTTTGAAGGCACACATCGCTTCATTGTTCGCTGACCCTGTGCCTCTTTGAAGAAACATCGTGCAAAATTTAATACCAATCTACAAGAATGTAATCTGTTTTGTGTTCCATTGTGCTTTCTTGATTTCGTGGTCCATGATCTCTATTTGTTTCTTATTTGTGATTGCTGGAATGAATCTGTATGGTTTTGATTAGTTACTTTTCCTTGGCATTTGGAAGATTGAGTTCCTAACGGATCACTTTTATGTGGGTGGAGATTGATGTTTTAAGAACCCAAATTGTATTGTTTTTTTTAATTGAAATGGTGGAGAATAGAATCATCAACCTTCCTACTGTTTGATTTATCAATATGCAAAAAGAATTCGACGAACTGCAGAATTTTTGCCACAATTAAGTACATAAATTCTTGATAAGGTGGCTCTGAAATTTAAAAAAATATATCTAGTAAGAAAATTTAATTATCAATTTTAATTATACATGACATAATCTCATATTGAGAAAATTATGTAAGCCACCGTTATCATTGAAAAAGCAAGCAACATATATATAGACCACCTTTCAATTCATGTATCTAGCAGCTCCCTGTGACCCCTAGTGACTTGACCGACTTCAAGGATTCTATTCTACGGATGGGGTCAGCGTGACGATTCAAAAGCTCATCCAATTTGACTACAACACCATCAATCGGGTCACTTGACTATTTTCTTATGTTGGTGGCTGCATAATTAACAGATAATTAAGCTGACTGTATTTGACTAAATTCAGTAGTACAGAAAAGCCAAAAAATTCTACAACGCATTTATCAAAAAGGACGAAAGAAAGGAGAAGGAAAAGGCCCAACGTTGAATCGTAAACCCGTAATATACTATTCAAACCTAGCTAGGTCTATATATACCGCCCGCCATGGCTGCCCTATTTCATCACCACTACTACTATCTAGCACTAATCCTAACTTCTCTTCATTAGCTACAGAGAAGATTAAGAATGGATACTATCAAGGTGGTGGGAAGCATAAGAATGACGTTGGCTTACCTGAAATGGGGATGGGATTTGCTGCTCCACCTCTCCTTCTTCCACCACCGCCACCACAACTACAGCTACAACGACGAATTCAACCACCAGCAGCCGGCCCACGACCAAGTCCAAGAGTACTACCACGAGTCCAACGACGTCGTATCGGCAACCGCCGAAGATCTACGGCAGTCCTCGGAATGTGCGGTGTGCTTGTCCAAGGTGGAACAAGGCGAAGAGATACGGAAGCTGACTTGTTGTCACGTGTTTCATAAAGTTTGTCTGGACAGATGGTCGATGCAATCCTTCACGAGGAGGTCCCCCACGTGTCCATTATGCCGTCGTGCCTTGAGCAGCACTCCGACCACCAGCCGGGGGAGCTCCGGCCGTGGGCCGGAAGTGCTGCTGCTCTTTGATTTCGCAAGTTTTGTTTCCTCCGATCATGACACCGGCCGCTACATGTGGTGGCTCCGCTAGTTGGCCATATATGTTGAAGCATAAACTTGTGAATGTATATATACCACAATATGCATGTAATTAAGAAATAAATGTAGTTGGAGACTCTTTCCCCAAGCAATGGGTGAAGAAATAGAATAAATAGATATTGGATCACAATTCCAATCATCAGTTGTTGTGCTCTTTTAAAATTGCATACTTGTCCATTTTCATCAGGTTGATTATCCAACTACAACATTAAAACTTGATATGACTTGCACATTTGGCATTTGGGTACAGAAGTTCATCCACTTTATAAACCATGATGTATTTGTTCTATATTTTGGAACTTGGATAGAAGACGTTTCCTTAGCCATAATATATATGGATACTGCTAGGGCTGAAAGTTCAGGTTCGGTTCAGTGGTTTAATCAAAACTACAATCGATTAGTGGTTTAATCAAAACTACAATCGATTTTGTTGATTAATGAGTAATCGAGAACAAAAAATTAAACGAATAGAACAGTCTTGATTGTAGATTTAGACTATCTCTAGGGTTTTAGTTTAATTGCAAAACGAACCCAATCATAAAAAGGCCAACCATAACCGGAAAATCTAATAGAATTTGGGCCTAGTCCACCATGTCATTCCATCTCAAAAGTCCAATCAGATTATGGACCAAGCCTAATGGGTTATTAGGTTTAATGTTGGTGCTCGCTACGGTTGCTTAAATGGATCCAATTTGAATTCGTGTAACCGGCCAATTCGATTAGGTTAACCAAACCGAACTCCAGTCCTAGATACGACCAACCATGAAACCCTATCATTGTTGTCATTGGGATCAAACATTGGAGAATATGTTCAAATGATCAACCTTACGTCGTATCTAATTCGAATCCTTGAAATACAACAAATAGAATGAATACACATATATCTTCCATGGAGATCTTTTAGCGCCTTTTGTCCCCTACATCTGTAAAATAATACATGTAATATCGTCGCTGATGACCACTCGAAATTTTAATAAAGATTGTGACCTCATTATCGTCACAAACTATTTCGGTCACGAATCCATTTTATATTTAAGTCAAATAGATATCGTCGGCCGCCCTGGAATGAATATTAACTACCAGCAATCAACAATTAATTTATGACTAATGACAATTAGTAACAAAGACAAATACGCAAGTCGGAGAAATTAAATATAATAAACAAATTTATCACTTTTCCTCACCACTTATAACAAGCTAACACATTTATCATGCATGCAGCCGTGTATGTGGAAAGTTATACATATTAGTATTTATGTGGACGATGATAATAATAGTCAACTAATATGAGTGGATATATATACGAATGAGCCATCGTCTCGAGCAGATCCATCCATCAAACAAACCAAAAACCCACCAATTTTACAAGAGAAGAAAATATCGATAAAGAGAGAAAAGTGATCGACATGGGTGAGAACGTAGTAGTAGCAGTCGGGGAGCTGATGACGAGTGATTATTTCATCATCCCAATAAGTGTCACAATCTTGGTCACCATTCTTTCCATGATCATAATGAAAAGGTCTCTGAGCTCCTCATCATCATCAAAAGCAGCTACACCTCCGGGGCCATGGAAGATGCCGATCATCGGGAACCTCCACCAGCTGGCAATCGGCTCGTCTCTTCCACACCGCCGGCTAGCGGAGCTGGCCCGACAGTACGGCCCTCTGATGCAACTTCAGCTCGGCGAAATCCCCACGGTAATCGTGTCGTCGGCGGAATGGGCCAAGGAGTTCATGCAGGCCCACGATCTCAACTTCGCCAGCAGGCCCTTCATCCCAGCCGCCAACATCATCTTCTACGGCGGCCGAGACATCGGGTTTTCCCCCCACGGACCCTACTGGACAAAGATGAGGAAAATTGTAGCCATGGAGCTTTTGGGCGCCAGACGTACCAAGATGCTGCGGCCCATCATGGAGGAAGAGATGGCTAAGCTCGTGGGCTTGATCAACACGAAGCCCACCATCAACCTCACCGAAATGATGCTCTCCTTCGGCAACTCCATCACTTGTCGTGCCGCCTTTGGCAAGATACAGAAGCAAGAGGAAGTCTTCTTGCCGTTTATCAAACATTTCATGAAGACGCTTGGAGGGTTCAACCTCGTCGACCTCTTCCCTTCCAGTAACTTGCTGCGTCTACTCGTCACTGCCGCAGCCGAGAGAAAGCTGAAGAAGGTTCACTCCGCGGCCGATGCTATCATGGAAACCATAATCAACGACCGTATAGCTAAGAGATCATCATCATCATCAGCAGCAGCAGCAGCTGGAAACGACGATGAAGATCTTCTAGGTGTTCTTCTGAATCTCAAGGACACCGACGACCTGGGCTTCACCGAGATTAAAGCTGTTATCCTCGTAAGCCACTCATTAATTGCGTATTGATTCATTGTTTTGATCCATTAATTGGTAGTTACTGATCTCATGATGATGGCATACAATATTGCAGGACATGTTCCTTGCTGGATCTGATACGTGGACAATCACCGTTGAATGGGCAATGTCTGAACTCATGAAGCACCCAAGAGTTATGGAGAAAGCACAACAAGAGGTGAGAAAAGTTTTTAATGGGAAAGGAGTTGTTGACGAGGCATCTATAGATCAACTACAATATCTCCAATTGGTTCTTAAAGAAACTTTGAGACTTCATCCTCCTGGCCCTTTGGCTATTCCAAGGGAGAGTAAGGAGACGGTTGTTGTCAATGGATATCTAATCCCGGCCAAAACGAGGGTTTTCGTCAACGTATGGGCTATTAATAGAGATCCATGTCACTGGACCGAACCCGAAGTTTTTGAACCCGAAAGATTCCTAAATAGTTCCGTTGATTTTAGAGGAGTAGATTTTCATTACCTCCCATTCGGAGCTGGTCGAAGAATATGTCCGGGAATGCATTACGGGTTGGCTTTGGTTCATCTTGCTCTAGCCAATTTAATCTATCATTTTGATTGGAAGCTCCCTCACCAAATGAAACCAGAAGATTTAGACATGTCTGAAAGATTTGGCATCGAAGTAAAGAGACAAAACAATCTGTTCCTCATCCCCACTCCATACAAACCCAAATAAACTAGCTAAGCCCTGCTTTCACATGGATTCTACAGGGGCTGTATTCTAATAGACTTCATGCTGAAGGCTGTATTCGAATAAATTTCCAGCTCCTCTTTATTGTTCGTTTTTTTTTACAACCTTTATTGTTCGTTTTCATTTCCGAATATTTTGATATGGGTGATTAATATATTTCTTCTGAAGGAAACAATGCATTAGTATAACTAATTTAGACAACGAAGAGACTAGAGAGCATAGAAGATATTATTGTATTTGCAAATGAATATGGAGTGTCAATATATAAAGCCAAGATGGCAAAAGTAAGAAACGAAGAAAACAATTAACTTAAAAAATTAACAGAAAGGGAGTGTTACTACAGCAAAAAGAATAAAAGCAAGCTGAGCAAAAAATAACACCACAAGTTTCTGAATATAGTGTTGTTTTGCCCAACCTAAAAATAGTCACTAAAGAATATAACATCTGTCACTTTTCCGTTGTCGTTAGTATTCATTTGGCGGGAAAGTTTAGCAACGCTTTAATCGCCATTAAATGTTTCACACTGTTTTGCTCGAGATTTAAACCTTGCTACCATAATCATGCCGTGGAACGAATCTTATAACTGAAATTTAGTACGAGCACCAGCGTAAATTGGTGGATCCTCTTGAAGTAGTACTAGTGGAAAAATAAGAGGCTCCATTACTCCTCTATCCAACTAAAAGGAAAAAAGTGAGAATATTCCACAGTTTACCGTAGCTATACCGCGTTTGAGACATGTACGTAATGATGTGATCAAGAATAATCAATCAAACTAACTAGAAAGCTATACTTAATATGATGTATAATGACACACTAAAGTATTGTTATAGTGATAACTCGAATATTATAGCTTTCAAAAGAATAGAAAGGTAGGGATTTATCTTATGATTTCAATTAATTTTGTATAACAAATTAGATTAACTATGATCTGCAATGAGTTTGACATTTTCTAGTATGCATACAAGCAATATATACTCAAATGTGTTTGGTATACTGATGGACCCAAAATTTCACCATCTATCAACCCTTATACATGAATAAAAAGGATGCAAACAAATCCCTACGTGAAAAAGATTAAGGATGTTTAATTACCTTCTTAACCAATTAATTTTTTAATTGGTGGTTCCTTTTCTCCCATTGAAGCCACCAATCCACTTCCCCAAAACAAATCTACAAGGAAGAGACAAATAATGCACCAAATGACCACCTCATGGCCACGTGTTCAAAGGTGAAACTTGAAGGGTTTGAGTTTAACTCCTCTTAACAACCCACCATTCCATTTTAATAGGCTGATAAATATTTGACACCTCATCAATTTCACTCTCCTCCATGAGTAAAAGCTATTAATTGGTGGATGGCTTGTAGCAAAATCCCATTAAGCTACACGTGGACCTGAGCCTGAGCTGGATTTGGATAATAAAAAAATGCCTAACTCTTCTTACCACCTCACATATATGGAGAAGAAGTATAAGCTCTCAGGCAATCAAACATTATGATAGTTTGTAGTGCTCATCTCTTTTATCCACCCAAGCCACCAAAACACACGTCCCTTTTTGCCTAGGTACTACACGTGGACAGGGTGAAGAGGAAGGTAAGTGGACAAAGTGGTTTGGTTCATATGTTCCTTTTGGCCATCAAATAAGTTAATTGAGGTAATAAGTTTGTTTGCAATGTGTTTGTGTTACTCACGCCAACCATTGCACATTAGGTTGGTGGTAAGATAAAAGTATTTTCTATATTATTTTATTTATCACACGCCATCCACGTTAGAAGCATGAGACACCTATAAATAGGACGCTCATTTATGCTTTCTCGACAGTTCATTTTGGAGTTGAACTTCTAAATCTCTCTCAAGAGCCGGCTCAATATGCCGCTCCCGGTTACTCTCCTCTCAATACTGACATTGAGCTTTGGAGCAGGTCCCCGCCGACACACCGCCGGCGGGTCCTCTTGTTTTGCAGGTGTCCATCTCGGAGGCTGGTGGCGGACGTTGGCCAGGAAGATCGGCGCTCACCGGACCTCAAACACATTGAAGCAGGCTCCTCGGAGCTTGGCATCAACATATACGACACTCCTAGTGATCCTCACAATCACCCGGCCAGGTCTCAGCCTACGAGTGAGATGGCTCTATCAGTGCGGATTATGAATTAATCAAAATTTGAATTTGATACTATATCCTGAATCTAATTAATGGTTGAACCTCTAACCCTAATTCTCTAAGCTAAACGTACACCAAGATGAATTTAATAGGAACAATTTGATTGTTCAAAGTCTACCAAAGTACATCAAATGCCCAAATCACTTGGAACATACATACTCCCAAGAGTACGCTAATATTTACTCTCATATTTAAACTAGCTTTGTACCGACTCGTCAGTCTGGTGAATTTTATTTAATTACATTAATCAAGTTGATTCATAAGTTCAAACTATTTTATTTATTTGAAATTTATGATTTTTCTATCACATTTGGGAAAAATATTGAATATAGGGTAATTCTATCGTAGAAAAATGTTAAAAATATCATTATTTATCATAGTTATTCACGTTAATTCAACTCTATAACATTGACTCATACTTTTGATGGAGGTTGATTAAACCTTTTCAGAAAACAATTGCGATCGTGGTATATAAAGTCTTAGTATATGTATTATATTTATCCACCAAAAGATTGAAGCATCTATCATATACAACAATCAATTATTCTATGTATTTGGATCACTGCCAATCAATACATTCAAATTGATTATCCTATATAACATATCTTGTGATCAATTTCAAGAGGATATAAACTTATGGCCGCTTGAATAACAAATTCACAATGTCCAAAAAAAATTCAAATTCTTAATTGAGAAATTTTTTATTCATTTGAAATCCATGGTACATGTTCTAGTTACTTTTAGTAATATTGTCTAAGCCATTATGACAAAAAGTCGCTTTGCTACATTTAAGATTGGGGTTATTCCGGTTCAAAAGCTTTAAGAGGCTTTAATTAATCTAAGTCACAAGTATTAAATCTTTTTTTATGAAGGTGAAATTTTATTGCTGGAAAAGTACACAAGAGGAGTATGAGAAAATACAAAAGAAGAAAGAAGAAAAGGGTCCAAGAAAGAATAAAAGACATAGGGGGACTAATCAAAAGTATTACAGTGACTTAAAAAAATGCCAAAAAGACTTTCAGCAGTGATGGGGTGAGTGAGGAAGAACCTTTATTAATCCTTAAAAAGTGTCAAATACTAACTACTACGTGGCCTTCAATTTCTTTGAAAATATTTAATTGACAAACTAATCACGTTTAGAATATGGATGGTTTCTTAATGTAGATAATTAACAAACTAATCACGTACCTCTCTTCCTCCTGCAAATTACATATAATTAGTTAATTTTTTTGTATTGTTTCGTTCTTCGATAATTTCAACAAAGGACTACTCCTCACTTAGACTAGTAAACTAGTATGATGAGTATGAACGACATTTGTGTCAGGTGCCACTCTGTGGATCGGAATCTCTTCTCTAGTCTTGTGTTCTTTCCCTTTTTAATATTATTATAAATATATGTATTGGGTTTTAGTCAAATACCGTCTGCTTATAATTTTTATTTTTTAGTCATTACATTGCATGTAGCAAATTTAACCCCTCCAGTGACTTCATTGGGCCGGGTATAAGTTGGTGCTCCTGCTCCTGACAAGTCACAAGCGGATGAGGTGGCTTGAATTTTTTTTTTACGACCATAAATAAGCTGACCGTACTAACTTCTCTACTTCAGTCATAAAAACTGAAGAAACAAAATAAATTTTCCTATTAAAAAAAAATTACGTAGGCTAAGATATTTGACTAATTTCCAATATACAGAAAAGACAATTGAATAGTTCAATTTAGTAAATAGGATGACAAGAATGTAGCTTATTGGAGTCTCATACACCTAAAGAATGTATTTAAGACACTAGTCAAGAAAGCAAAAGCTCGTCGAAATTGGATAATATCATTAATGAATTTGAAACCCCCAACAATTTTTAAAAAAATTATAGAGATATAGTAATTACCCTTATTTTTCTAGATCTTTGATATGAAAATATAACTCTAATAAATTACATCATAACACTCTCTAATACAATATTACTATAGTACCACTCATATTCTAATAATATGTTAATTTTCTTATATATGATTATAAAGTTCTTTTTTCCTTAAATATAGTGGTCAGAGAAAGACAGTAGGTGGGCGCTAATAGTGTTATTTAATCAAGAAATCGTACACGTACATAGTCAATATTGTAAACGTGATCATATTCTTATACTTTTTTTTTGTAAGAAATCAAGTAATCAACTAAGGGTGGTTTCCTAGAACTTTGATTGACGTTCTTGTTGGCTAGCTATTTAAGCAACAGACTCACCAGCTTTGATTCACAACACACAGCATACAAGCTTTCCTACAAAAATAAACAAAAAAAAACTCCCTTAATTATATATCAACCTTCGGTTTCACAAATTAAGTAGCAATTCCGCAAAACCCAGATCGAGATCATCATCATGTCGACTACTGTTGTTGTCGGAAACCAAAATGCTGCCGGCATCGATCGGGACTCAGCTAGCTTCCCTCTCACACAGTGGGGCGGCCGCTTTCTCGACGACGAAGAACACCAGCAGCAGGGGCCACTGCCAGTGCTTGAAAGCGAGTACGAGGTGCTCAAGGAAGAGGTGCGGAAGATGGTTACTGCTGAGGATGATGGCAAGCCGTCCGCCATTGCCCAGAAGCTGCGGGTGATAGATGCAGTCCAACGATTGGGCATTGGCTATCACTTCGAGAAGGAGATTGAAGAAGCACTTGAAAAAGTGCATGCTCTTGGAGACGAACTATTCGTCATTATTCATGATCATGACGATAACACTACTACCGATGATCTCTACAACGTCTCTCTTCGATTTCGACTTCTCAGACAACAAGGTCTTCGAGTTTCTCCAGGTATATATAGTACTGTCCATGATTAAATAATCGGTTTCGTCATTGAATTGGTAGTTTAAAATTAAAAGTTCATAACTTCCAACTTGCATGGTGGACTTTAATTAGCAGATGGGTTTAGAAACTTGAAGGACGGAGAAGGAAATTTTAAGGGATGGTTGGCCTCGGATGAGCAAGGGCTCTTGAGCTTGTATGAAGCAGCACATGTGGCAATCCATGGAGAAGGTATATTGGATGAAGCACTGAGCTTTGCTACCAAGACCCTCAAGTCCATTCTTCCCAAACTCAGCCCTTCATTCCACAAACAAGTAAAGTTCGCTCTCGGTCTCCCTTCGTGGAAATGTGTCCCTAGGTCACTTACTAGGAACTACATCGATTTTTACTCCGAAGATGTCTCCCACAATCACAAACTCCTTCGATTTGCAAAGTTGGATTTCAACTTGCTCCAAAAGTTGCATCGACAAGAGCTCCACGAAATTTCTGAGTGAGTAGTGCAACTTCAATTTCTGAACAATCAATTTTTTTTGGGTGTGTTTGGTATATATTTAAATCTATCTACTTAGTCATTACATAGCTTTTAATTGATTGATGATTTGCTAATTAGGTGGTGGAAGAGTTTGAATGTGACTACGAACTTCCCACATGCAAGAGACAGAGTTGTGGAATGTTATTACTGGATTTATGCGGTATACTTTGAACCCAAGTATCAGTTGGCCAGAGTTATGTGCACCAAGATCATATCAATGCTTTCACTCTTAGATGACACTTGCGATAATTTTGCTACGTTTGAAGAGGTCAAGATGCTCACAGAAGCTATTGAAAGGTTAATTTCTTTCTTCAAATATCAATTTTAAAATTTGTAATTTATCCAAATTCAATAAGCTAATTAACTCCTAGTTCTGCTAAACCAATCTAGTTTACCTATGATAATTAGATTAGCCAACCTTTTTCCTTAATAAATTATTCTATGCTCATTTCAGCTTCCATGTAAGCGCTCTGGAAGCACTACCAGAGACGATGAAAAATTTGTACCGTATCATCATCGATCTGTACGACGAAATTGAAATGGAACTTGCAAAAACAGGACCCACTTTTGCGGTCGACTATGCTAAAGAAGAGGTAATGAACTAGTCATGATTAGTCTTATATGTACATATATAGTAAGTTTCCTTTTATCACTTTCTAAATTTCAAGATGGACAACATTATTAATTAGTTGGTTTGCATATTATTTATCAGCTCAAGAAAATATGCAGAGCCCACTTGGCAGAGGTTCAGTGGCGTACCAAAGACCATGTTCCAACACTAGAGGAGTATAAGATTGATGCATATGTAACAAGTGGGTTTCCCATCCTTTGCACATCGGCTTTCGTTGGAATGGGAGTTGAAATAGCCACCAGGGAGGCCTTTGAATGGGTCACCAACGAGCCTAAGATGGTCAGAGCTGCTTCAGTCATTTCTAGGATTCAAAACGATATCGTCTCTCACAAGGTAACCATTAATTATTCAACTATTGATTAATTTTTGTTAACCAATATTTGACACTATCAAATGATAATTGTTGATGGTTGATGTATTGCCTCAGTGGGAGCGAGAGAGAAGTCATGCTGCTTCAGCAATAGAATGCTACATGAAGGAGCACGGGGCATCGGAGGAGGAAGCCATTGAATTTTGTTGGGAGGAGATCTCTAGAGCTTGGAAGGACATTGCAGAAGAGTGTCAGAAACCAACACCATTGCCAGTAGCCTTAACAGATCGTGTCCTTAACTTTGCACGCTCCATTAGTGTGATATATGAGAATGGTGATGGCTACACTCATTCTCACCTTTTGAAAGCACACATTGCTTCACTGTTCGCCGATCCTGTACCTCTATGAATAACCTCATGAATAAAGGAATTATGATCCACAAGAATCATATGTATTATTGTACTAGTCATTCCTATTGAGTTTGGTTGTCCCAAAAAATAGCGATTTGGAGAACAAATGTATTTGTGGGTTTGGATCTCAATAAGAATTACATTTTCCTTTCATATGGGCAACCTCATATTTTCTAATATTTTTAATACTTTTTTGTCATAGAGTTGAAAGGGTCGAGAACTGAATCATTGATCTTTTTGTTTAAGTATGACTTGATGCTATAATTCTTACGCTGGTTCTAATTTTTTAAAGGCACACATCACTTCGTTGTTCACTTATCCTGTAGCTCTTATAGAACATTAGTCATGAAAAAAATAATTCCAATCCACAAAATGTATTCAGTCTTATCATAATTTCTTCAATCCACATGTGACAACTAAAACAAATGTGTATGCTACTTTTATCTTGAACAATTACATTGTTCTTTGCACATAGGGAGTCTAATCTTCTCAACAATTAATTGCTCACTTTTATTTATTGCACGGGTGGAGATCAAACCTCTTAATTTTCCATAACTCAAGAAATAGCGATATCCCATAAAAATCACAGGTTAGAAAGAAAACTATATATGTTGTCGATGTGCATTAATCTTGGTTGTTGAGCTTCCTGACCCTCATCCGCAAGCATCATCAAGGGAAGTATTTAGGTTATCATTTAGATATTTCCTTTGCCCTGACTAGAAGCCTTCCACGACTATGTCAGAAAATCAATCTATAGAACATAAATGAAGTGCGCCTATTACCATTCTCACTCGCTGTTCACCAATCAATTTTGGACAACCTGCAGTTTGATGGTCTTTTGAAGAAGGTATCGTTATATAAAAAAAAATATATAGAACCAATTGATTTTTAACATGGAGCATTTGATGGAGAGATTTTGTGTTAGGATTCTAACGATCCCAAATATAAATTGTTGATTTGAAGAAATTGCATGGTTGGACTGTGTAAATTCAAATTCCTAATTACTCGTAAACTTCATTTAAGAAAGCATATAAAGATGTGGTATAAAATTCATACTTTTGGATTTCTCTCAGCTTCAAGTTTGTGGCAACCATTCTAACAAAAACCCATTCAATTTTCTGAATTTTCTTTTTGTTTGAAAATAACACATATAATCAGAATTCAAACGTGACAATGCATCGGTATCGAGACAAAAACCTTTCAATTCATGTAGGCAGTAACCCCCAATGACTTGACTAACTTGAGCGAATAATCAATGGATCGTCACCATGCATGCATGCACGGCGATGTAAAAGCTCACCCAATTTGACTAAACACACAGTCAATCAATGGAGTCACCCGATGACCATTTTCTTGCGTTGCTGATTGATGCGCCGGATGTATTTGACGCTTTTGAGAATTGATTTCTAAGCTATGTATTGATTATTGCTACAAGCCTGTCCCTGTATTAATTGTACGTAGTCTTGCCGATCAGATTTGTCAACTTGGAACTGCATGCGGCTGGTTTTGTTCCGTTGCTTCTTCAAGAAATACATAATTTACCAATAGTATAACGAAATATGCTGATTGATTGTATATAAATACCAACGAGCCATCGTCCCAGATCCATCCATCCATCCATCCATCCATCAAACAAACAAAAACTACTAAGTTAGAAGAGAATATGATGATGATGATGATGATGGCGAGTGACTATTATTTCATCATCCCAATTAGTGTAACAATCTTGATCATCACCATTCTTTCCATCATCATAATGAAAAGGACATTAAGTTCCTCATCGTCTAAAGCAGCTGCCAGCGGTGAGAGAACTCCACCAGGGCCATGGAAGATGCCGATCATCGGAAACCTCCACCAGCTGGCAACCGGCTCGTCCCTCCCACACCGCCGGCTAGCTGAGCTGGCCCGACAGTACGGTCCTCTGATGCATCTCCAGCTCGGCGAAATCCCCACGGTAATCGTGTCGTCGGCCGAATGGGCCAAAGAATTCACGCAAACCCACGACCTCAGCTTCGCCAGCAGGCCCTTCATCCCGGCCGCTAACATCATCTTCTACGGCGGCCGAGACATCGGGTTTTCCCCTCACGGGCCCTACTGGACAAAGATGAGAAAGATTGTCGCCATGGAGCTTCTCAGCGCCAAACGTACCAAGATGTTGCGGCCAATCATGGAGGAAGAGATCGCTAAGCTGGTGGGATCGATTGCCACGGAGTCAAGTGTCAACCTCAGCGAAATGATGCTCTCTCTTGGCTACTCCATCACTTGCCGTGCCGCCTTCGGCAAGGTACATAAGCAAGCGGGAGTTTTCTTGCCTCTTATGGAAGAGTTCATGAAGATTTTGGGTGGTTTCAGCCTTGCCGACCTCTTCCCTTCGAGCAACTTGTTGCGCCTACTCGTTACCAACGCGGCCGAGAGAAAGTTGAAGAAGGTTCACTCCGAGGCTGATGCTATCATGGAAACTATAATCAAAGACCGTGTAGCTAAGAGATCAGCTGGAAACAACGATGATGATGATGATCAAGATCTTCTTGGCGTACTTCTGGACCTTAAAGACAACAACGCTCTTGGCTTCACTGAGATTAAAGCTGTCATCCTCGTAAGTCGCCACTCATTACTTAGATTTACTGTGTATTTATTAACTGATGATAGTTACTGATGATGACGTGTAATACTGCAGGACATGTTCCTTGCTGGATCCGAGACGGCGACTATAAGTGTCGAATGGGCGATGTCTGAACTCATGAAGAACCCAAGATTAATGGAGAAAGCACAAAGAGAGGTGAGGAAAGTGTTTAAGGGAAGAGGCTTGGTTGATGAGGCATCTATTGATCAGCTACCATACCTAAAATTAATCCTGAAGGAGACTTTGAGGCTTCACCCTCCTGGTCCTTTGGCCATGCCAAGAGAAAATAAAGAGACGACTGTCGTCAATGGATATACGATTCCGGCCAGGACAAGGGTCTTTGTCAATCTGTGGGCCATCAGTAGAGATTCGCGTCATTGGACGCAACCCGAAGTCTTTGATCCTGAGAGGTTTCTCGATAACTCAGTCGATTTCAGGGGAGTTGATTTTCACTACCTTCCATTTGGAGCTGGACGACGCATATGTCCGGGGATACATTATGGGATCACTTTGGTTCATATTGCCCTCGCCAATTTAATCTATCATTTTGATTGGAAGCTTCCTCACCAAATGAAACCCGAGGACCTGGACATGTCTGAAAGATATGGCATTGAAGTGAAGAGACTACACAATTTAATCCTCATTCCCACCCCATATATACCGGCCCAAATAAACTAGCTCAGCCTGCCTTCATGTATCCTAGCTACTTGAGGCAAATGGTGTGTACTATTTTCTTTGTGGTTGAAATAAGCTAACACATACAGTAGTCTGTGTGGGAAATAAGCTGTCATATTTGGACAGGCAGTACACACTAGGTGATATGAAATGTGACAGAACTTATATTGTTTTACGGAATTTGTCACCAAATAAAACTCAAAAGATTGAAATGTGTCTTAAAGGTTTGACATGGAAATGAAGAGGCAAAACAATTTGTTCCGCAATTCCACTGCATGGCTACCCAAAAATACTAGCTAAGCCCAGCCTCATATGATCCTACACTCATTACCAAAGAAATATGCATCAACGGTGTAAAGAAAAGAAAAGAAGATACAAAGAAAAGAAGGGAAAGAGAAGGCCAAAAACACATGGCCATACAAGAGGCCAATACAGATGACACAAACCAGCACAACGTCTTAAGGAGGAAATATCCAACAAATAGGGGCGGTGCCAGGATTTGAAAGTAGAAGAGGCTAAATTTTTCGCAAGTATTGCAAATAAGAAAACAAGAATAAAATTAATTAGTAAAAATTAATTAATAATATCTCTGATTATAAACACACAATATATTTGAGATAATTAGAATAAATCAAAAATAGAATTCAAACTCAACTTTCTACTACGTTATGTTCAATAGTCAAGTTAATTACATAAAAAAAAGTTAAATAGGCATTTGAATGTGTAGCATATTCTTCAATATACTTATAACTAAAAATATGAATGTTCACTTCATTAGTAATGTTTGGAAAAATTTAAACAATTATATCCGTGACCATGAACTTAGTTTACTTAGAACTCCATTTGTCGTAATTTGAACCTATTGCAATTAGACACAAAGGTGAATGATTAATGATTACGAAAGCAGATGTGCATATGTGATGGGGAAACCACTAATGAGTAATGACACATGCGTCGATCTTATACTGCTCTAGTGTTGGAACATGGTCTTCCTTCGCAAATATGATTTTAACAACACCATGTGAATTTAGCAATTTAGTTTGTGGAGTCGTATTTTGCTTAATTAATTAGCTTACCAGCCATCTAAGAAAATAAGGACGAGCATGTGTTATATTTCTTAGATTATGACGATAAGAACTTAAATTAAAGAACCATAAAGAGTCAATATACAAACTCAAAAAAGACACAAGGAAAAGGGGAAAAGTTAATATGCTAACTTGAAAATTCGTAAGCAGATACTAACTGATATCCAAAATACATGAGCTAGTATCCATGTACTAAAATATCTAGAGAGCACAAACTAGTATTCAAAGTTTGCTAACTGATATCCACCATGAATCAACTATTATCCCAAAGTTACAAACTAATATCTAGACAACACAGAATAGTATCCATATAACACATAATTAGTATCCATATAGCACATAATTAGTATCCAGATAACACATAAGAGTATCCATATTGAATACTAGTTGGTTGTTTGTGGATATTAGTTGGTATATGCTATTTGGATACTAGTTTGTGATGTTTTGAATACTAGTCTGTGCTATCTAGATACTCAGCAGACTCGCATATTAGTTCATACATTTTGAATATTAGTTAGTATATACTAACGAATCTTCTAGTTAACAGAATAACTAGGCTGAAGGAAAAGAGCTTATTTTCATTATTTATGAAAATAAGGATCCTTGGTCAAAGAGAAAAACTAAACAAAGAAAAGGGAAAGAGACAGCCCCAACAAAAGGTCAAAACATCGACCAGTAGAACCACACAAAATTATTGAAACATACACACATGGGGAAAAACTACTCAGCCAAAACCATATGAGCAAAGTAAGTAAACAACCCTTCAGCTTGGGTTCCCTCAATCTTCCAGGTTGCTTGTAGCCACTGAACCATGCAGTAATAATGTTGAGATTAATTGCTTTACTCGTCTGATCTCTTCCTTAAAATATTCTGAAATTTCTTTCTTTCCACAAGAACCAACAAATTGCATGTAGAGTATTGAAACTAAACCAGGTTTTTATTATATGTCATTGATTTCATGTGGTGGGATGGATATATATATATATATATCATATATGGGGGGCAACATTTCAAGTTTCAAATTTTATTAAATAAAATACTGTGTTCCGTGTAGACCGGGTTTAGCTAGTTTATCTGGGATGGTATGGTGTGGGGATGAGTATTAAATTGTTTTGTCTCTTCACTTCGATGCCAAATCTTTCGCCCATGTCTAGTTCTTCGGGTTTCATTTGGTGAGGAAGCTTCCAGTTGAAATGATAAATCAAATTGGCGAGAGAAAGATAAGCCAAAGCGAGCCCATAATGCATTCCCGGGCACATCCGTCGTCCAGCTCCGAATGGGAGGTAATGGAAATCGGTTCCCCTGAAATCAAAAGAACTGTTGAGGAACCTCTCAGGTTCAAAGACTTCGGGTTGGGTCCAATGGTGCGGATCTCTATTGATGGCCCATAGATTGACGAAGACCCTTGTCTTTGCCGGTATTTTATATCCATTGACCATGACTGTCTCCTTACTTTCTCTTGGAATAGCCAAAGGACCAGGAGGATGCAGTCTCAAAGTTTCTTTTAGAACTAATTGCAGATATTGTAGTCGATCGATAGATGCCTCGTCAACCACACCTTTCCCCCCAAAAACTTTCCTCACTTCTCTTTGCGCGTTTTCCATGACTCTTGGATGCCTCATGAGTTCAGACATTGCCCATTCGACGGTAATGGTCCACGTATCAGATCCAGCCAGAAACATGTCCTGAAATATTATATGTCATCGTCATGAGATCGATCAATACACAATTAATCGAATTAACAAGTGACTTACGAGGATGACAGCTTTAATCTCGGTGAAGCCCAGGTCATCGGTGTCCTTGAGATTCAGAAGCACACCAAGAAGATCTTCATCGTCGTTTCCAGCAGCTGCTTCTTTTGATGATCTCTTAGCTATGCGGTCTTTGATTATAGTTTCCATGATAGCATCGGCCGCCGAGTGAACCTTCTTCAGCTTTTTCTCGGCTGCGTTAGCAACGAGTAGGCGCAACAAGTTACTGGAAGGGAAGAGGTCGACAAGGCTGAACCCTCCCAGCATCTTCATGAACTGTTTGATAAACGGCAAGAAAACTTCCTCTTGCTTCTGGATCTTGCCAAAGGCGGCACGACAAGTGATGGAGTTGCCCAAGGAGAGCATCATCTCAGTGAGGTTTATAGTAGATTTTGTGTTGATCAAGCCCACGAGCTTATCCATCTCTTCCTCCATGATGGGACGCAACATCTTGGTACGTCTTGCGCCCAAAAGCTCCATGGCAACAATCTTCCTCATCTTTGTCCAGTAGGGCCCGTGAGGGGAAAACCCGATGTCTCGGCCGCCGTAGAAGATGATGTTGGCAGCTGGGATGAAGGGCCTGCTGGCGAAGTTGAGATCGTGGGTTTGCATGAACTCTTTGGCCCATTCTGCCGAGGACACAATCACCGTCGAGATTTCGCCGAGCTGAAGATGCATCAGAGGACCGTACTGTCGGGCCAGCTCCCCTAGCCGCCGATGTGGGAGGGAGGAGCCGATTGCCAGCTGATGGAGATTCCCGATGATCGGCAGCTTCCATGGCCCCGGTGGAGTCCTCTCACCGCCGGCTGATTTCGAGGACCCTAATGTCCTTTTCATTATTATGATGATGGAAAGAATGGTGATCAAGATTGCGACACTAATTGGGATGATGAAATAATAGTCATTCACCATCATCAGCTCCCCAACCTCTACCACTTTCTCACCCATCGATCACTTCTCTCAATCTCTAATGATCTTGTTTTCTCTGTTCTAACTTTGTTTGGTTTGTTTGATCGACGATGGCTCGTTGGTATTTATACACCATTAACCAGCATTGTAACTTTTATTATTATTGTTATTGTTGTCGTCGTCTACATACACATGGTACATATATTCTCCTGATTTATATCTCGTCACCTTTCATGTCCGATGTGGCGGCGGTATTTGTTTTTGACTTTGTTCATATGCTGAATCACTAGCAGCCAACAGGGTGCGTAAGAGGGTAACCATTTCCAAATTTTGTTGAGTACATTCAACAATTGTCCTTTCGTTGAGAGTGACAATTGAGGCCTAACCCATGGTATTGACGAGTTTTGTATCAAGAGAGAGTTATATCCGTGTTTGTAGTTGGCAAGTTGGGCTGAGTGTGAATTTCTTAAGAACTCGATTCGACTGGGTCAAGGCGAGTTGCACAAATTTTGGAGTGAGAGCGAGTTTTGTGCGCTTTAATAATTTTTATTTCTCCTTTTTCTTTTGGATGAGAATGACAATTGAACTCAAACACAGTGCTAATGAATTTTGTATCGAAAGTGCATTTTATCTGCTTTTAGAATTGACATGTTGAGCCGAGTGTGAATTGTTAAAAACTCGGTCCGAACCACTCAAGGTGAGTTGAGCTCGGTGTGTGAAGTTTTTGGTATGGAGCGAGTTTATCTGTTTTAGTGTTTATCATTTATCTTTTTCCTTTTAGTTGAGCACCCAAACCTATGGGTATCCAGTATCCACCTATTCAATATGATCAAAACAACTTGAACACGTTCCAACTTAAACATAGAAATCATTTGCTCGACGACTATTTCTCTTATTAAAGTTTATCGTTGGGTCGACTACATATAGTTGTAGATCACAAACCCTTTACTTTTGTGTCAAAATTCAAACTATTAATTTTTAAAATATTAGATACTCGCTCAGACACGAGGCAATAACGTGCGGACTTATTCTAGTATTTCATATATATTCATTCTTCTAATATATATCTCGTCACCTTTATTTCTTATAAGGTTATATCTCGTCAGTCGTCACCTTTCACGTGGTAGCGGCTTTTTTTTTAATTTTTTTTAGAAACGGCTATATTTATTTGGCTGTTCATATATACGCTGAATCACTAGCTAGCAGCCAGCAGCGTGCGTCAGAGGGCAACAATTACCCAGATTTTGTGGAGTACATTAAACAATAATATAGCAGCCAACAGTGACCTGATTATGAAAGTATATTAAGAACACATCATGACCAATCTGAGTATGTTGTGAGCTCATGTGGGTCAAATTTCGTTGGCTTATTTGTTGTGTTTATGAATGAGTACATCGGCCACCAACATAAGAAATTGGTCAAGGTGACCCGATCCATTGTGTTGAGTGAACATTTCAGTCGTCATGGTGAACTTATCCATTGTGTTGAGTGAGAATGAACATTTAAGTCGGCATGGTGATCCGATCCATTCAGTCCCACCAGTCAAATCATGATTTGGGCCGCAACGGGATACTTAAATTGAAAGGTCTTTTGATTGAAAGCGTTTTATTCTTTTGGTAATATATATATAAGTAATATGTTATGATTGATGAGGTAAAGATATTGTATTCAAATTGTTATACCTATTGACTGCTAATATTAATAGTTGATTTATAAGATTCCATATTCGTGCCTTAGTCCTTTATTTTGTTGTTGCATGGTAAGACTCTTCTTTCAAGGGGGAAAAGCCTACAAGATGGCAAAGTTTTTTCCCTCTAGTTTTGTTTGCTCTAGAGTAGTTTTGCGTGTACCGATTTGTTCGTGGTCATCGTTTTTTTACCGTGCAGTTGATCATCTGAATTGTGTGTTTATCCCAGCCATGGTCACAGTTTCGAGATCTCGACTATACGAAAAAATGATGAGGATTGTATGTTTTGTTTGTTAGTTCTTATTAAAATTTTACAAGTTCCTATCATGTCTAGTTATTCGTAGCTATAACTCTGCAAAGCGACTGATTAAAAGAAAAAAAGTTAACAAAACTATACACATGATATGCAACTTGTATCGATTACCCACTTCAAGTTTTCATATTATTAGAATTATTAAGGCCCAAGATTAGCAACTGTTGCATACGAAAAAAACGGGTTAGTTCTAAATCCGAGTTACTGTTCATAAACATTACTTTTTTAAATTGCATGTGGCTGTGTGTACGTAAGCCTGTGGCCGAGTGTACAGAAACAAAAACAGTGAACTCCATGGCGGCTGTCCGAGCATCTCCGTCCAGCCCTCTCATTTTTCAACCCGTGCCTTTCTCCTTACTTCTTATTTTTAGAACTAACCCGTTTTTTTCGTATGCAACAGTTGCTAATCTTGGGCCTTTTCAACCCGTGCCTTTCTCCTTCCTTCTCATTTTTAGAACTAACCCGTTTTTTCGTATGCAACAGTTGCTAATCTTGGGCCTTTTCAACCCGTGCCTTTCTCCTTCCTTCTCATTTTTAGAACTAACCCGTTTTTTCGTATGCAACAGTTGCTAATCTTGGGCCTTAATAATTCTAATTAGTCATGGACCAATCACTAACACGATAAAGATTGAGATGGGAGGGAGCTAATGGTTTAATGGTTGTAATTTAGTAAAGATCAAACAAAATCCTTCTTATTTGTGGTACTATATAAGATTTGTTTTAAGGGTTGTAATTTTGGAAAGAGACTAATGGTCCATATAATAAAGGGTCAAGCAGGGAAATAAGGGATCTAAAAGAGAGCTGACCATATTTTCTGGGCAACGCGCGGATTTTCTGGCGTGTTGTCAAAACACTTTTCAAATTTTATCTGAAAATTCAATGAACCATAACTCATTTGTGGAACGTAAATTTGCAGGTCATAAAACTATCGTTATATCACGATATTATCAGTGATTGTGATATTATATCGTAGTGGTATGATTTGATATGATAGTGCTATGATATTGATATCATGTAATTGTATGATAGTGAAATACTTCTTATTTGTAGTACCCTATAAAACCTTATCTAATAGTTGTAATTTAGGAAATAGAGATCTAATGATGTATATAATAAATGGTCAAAGAGGAAAATAAGGGACCTACAAGAGAGCTGACCAGAATTTTTGGACAATGCGCATATTTTCGGGTGTGTTGTCAGAACACTTTTCAAATTTTCTCCAAATATGCAATGGACCATAGGTCATTCAATTTTGATAATTTGTTGAACAAAAAAAATTGCAGGTCATAAAATCACTGTTATATCATGATATTATCACTGACTGTGATCAATGGAAGACCCAGGATTGTCGGAGAGGTGTTTCGCCGATATAATACGATAATGATTATAAAATTAAAAATTAATTAATTAAAAATTAATTCATAAATTTCACAATTCATGTTTACAACGAATCACGACGAATTTTCATCAACTGAAATGTCTCTAAAATACATTCATCACTTATGCTGCAAAGCAAATTTTTTCGTATATATACAACTAAACAATCATTTATAAATTGGTCACTCAACCGATTTCGAAGATCGTTCTTGATTATCTTCGTAACTGAAAATCCTCTTTTCCATCTTGCAGTTGCAACATATAAAGTCAATACCAACTTCAAAAATAAGTATTCTGGTGGATCCCGACAATGCCCACTTGGACTTTGGTGGTTTTTTTGTTTCTCCCTTAGTGAAAGAACCAGGCTCAGCACACATGTACGTTGATATGGACATATAGTCTGTGAGTTTTTTTAATAACAATTGATAGGATTATGAGTTATTTTAAACAAATTAAAAAGGAATTATTGTTAATTAAAATTTAAGATTGATTCATTTAAATAATAAAATTCTTCGAGTCTAATGAGGGTGTGTCGGCTATAATTATCGAAGGGTTGTCTGAAGTGCCGAACTTATAATTTTTGCACCGGAAATATGTTGGTCCTTCCGAAATTCTCGGTCCGACACACTCTCCCTTGCCTTAGGTCCGCCCCCTGACTGTGATATTATATCATAGTGGTATGATGTTGATATGATAGTGATATGATATTGGTAAAATTATATGTATGATAGTGATATGATGTTGATATGAGGTCTTATATGTTAGCCATTATAATTTGATGACTTGATTTTATTATATAGAACATACACTAAAGAAGATTTATTCAACACCATTCTATAACAATTACCTAACTTAATACATTAGCTAAATAATTTGATAACTTAATACATCATAATGTTCATATATAGTGTTATGTTATTGATATGATGTTGGTATGATAGTGATAAGATGTTGGTATGTGGTCTTATGTCAGACAAAATAATTTGATGACTTGATTTTATTATTATACCAGACACTACGAATGATTTATCTAGCACTATTCTAAACAATTACGTAATTTAGACATTAAATAAATCTTACAGAGGGATAGTTATTTTTTATGTATCAATTAAACAAAACGTATAATCTAAGTCTTAATACCTAAGAAAATACACAAATCTTACAGAGAGATAAAAATTTCTATGTGTCAATTAAACAAACATATCACTTCAAATCTTTTGTGATATAGAAAATTTCTAAATTAGTACTAAATTTTTTACTATCTCATCAATTGCTTTACATAAAGGTTTTTAAGGTACATTATTTGTTATATTACATAACAGATTAATCAAATGTGATAATTTTTTACAAATTAATTGACTTATTATTAACCATATTTCTTTGTTATTACCTACCTTATTCATCATCTCATCAATTTGGATTAAACGAATTAAAGCTTCTGTAAAATAACTCAACATTATATAATAGTTGAATCAAATGTGGGATTTGTAACTTGGTTTTATTATTAAACCAAACATTATGGAAGATTACATAACACCGTTCTATAATAGTTATTAAAATAATAAAAGGTTGAAGGATTATTTATTATATATGTAAAAATTATAAAGGTTGAAGGGATAGTTATTTTCTATTGCATCAATTAAACAAACGTTTTACCTGAGTCCTCTGTAATAATTAAGAATAAATATTTTATAACTGCCGCGAAGGCGGGCCAAAAAACTAGTATGTAAATAAAATCCAAGTAAGCAATTTTAAAATGTCAATTTATTAAGCATAAAGAGTAAAAAACATGAAGTTTCTTAACATGGTATTGTCATCGTTATATTAGCCAACGAAAAAAAGGCAATTTCCTCTCAAATTTTAGATTTTGTGATATCATTAATTGTTTTGTACATATCATACAAACATATATATAAGTCGCTAAGACGAACATTAATTGGTAATTATAAGTAACATGGAAGAGTACACTAACAAGGGTTTGGTTTGGTGGTAATATCACTAGCCTAGAACCTGGAGGTCCCAGATTCGAATCTCTTAATTAGTATCATAATGACAATAAAATGAAACCTATATCACCCTTATCCAAAAATTAACATGGAAGAGCACAACAACTGAAATAGTTCATTCGATTTGGTTCCATTTCGTCACCCCCCAGCTTGGGGAGAGCGTCCCCCAATTATTTTCCTGCACTACATATACTGTCAGCTTTTTTTTTTTTTTTTTTGTGAACCTGTACATCCTACTATTGCCACTCAACTTGCAGAGCAATTCCAGGAGTTCGCCATACTCGGATAGTGTTTTTCTTTTATTACAAAATAATATTTTCATTTTGGTTGTAAGTTGCCACCAAGTGACTGAACCGATGGCTCTATAAATTAAATGCCCAGCAAAATACCATCTCTAGTCTAATTACAACCCATATCAACTTATCAAAATCAATCCTCGTGACAAAAAAAAAAAAAAAAAATGGTACTCTATCTTCTTCTCCTCACCTTCGCTATCACCATCCTTATCGCTATCACCGCTTCCCGATTTCTCTCCACCTCTGCAGCTTCCAAACACCGGCTGCCGCCAGGCCCAAAACCATGGCCGATAATAGGCAACATCCCTCACCTCGGCAAGCAAATTCACGTCTCCCTCCAACGCTTCTCCCACCTCCACGGCCCTCTCATCTCCCTCCGCCTCGGCACCCAGCTCCTCATCGTCGCCTCCTCCCCGGAGGCCGCCGCAGAAATCTTGAGAACCCACGACCGCCTCCTCTCCGCCAGATACGTCGCCACCATCGTGCCTTACGACACGGCAGAGCTCGACCGCAAGGCGATCGTCTGGTCTTCCAACTGCAACAATGATAGTTGGAAGGCCTTCCGATCAATGTTCAGGAACCAGATATTCTCCGCGAGGGCGATCGAATCTCAGGCCTCCGTCAGAGAGAGGAAGGTCGCCCAGATGGTGGAATATCTTGATGGAAAATTAGGAGAGCCGGTTCGTATCGGCGAAGTGGTTTTCGCTGCCATCTTCGACTCGCTGTCGAATCTCATGTTCTCGCGAGATTGCATCGGGTTCGAAAGCAGCAGCGAGACTGCGAAGCGATTGAAGTCTCTGATTTGGAGGATGATGGAACTGGGGACTAAAACTAATCTCGCCGAATTTTTCCCGGTCCTGAGGAAATTGGATCCTCAGGGGCTGAGACGCGAGATGTTTCGCTGTTGCAATGAGCTCTACTCCGTCTGGCAGCCTTACGTCAAAGAGAGGAGGGAGCGACGGCGGGGGCGAAAGCGATGTGGTGTTGAAGATTTCTTGGATGTTTTCCTCGAAAATGGACTCGAAGATGACCAAATTGACTGGTTGACTCTCGTAAGTTCAAAAGAAAGAAAGAAAAAATTATCTTGAGCTTAGTTTTGCAAAGGAGATAATTGAGAATGTTGCTACTTTTCTTTCAATGTGAGAAGAGCTTAGCTTTTCCTTTGGTTTTCGTGTAGGAATTGTTCTCCGCCGGTACGGATACTAGCATGGTTACAATAGAATGGGCGATGGCAGAGTTGATTCGAAACAAAGGAGCGATGGACAAGCTGCGGGAGGAGCTGAAGGTTGAATTGTCACCACTGCTCGAGGGAAAACCGCTAATCGACGAATCTGAAGTATCTCGGCTTCCATATTTGAGCGCAATTGTGAAGGAGACGCTGAGGTTACACCCTCCGGCGCCGTTGTTACTGCCGCATCGAGCGCAGGAGACTTGCGAGGTGATGAATTACACGATCCCTGAAGGGGCTCAGGTTTTGGTCAACGTGTGGGCTATTTCTAGGGATCCGACGGTGTGGGAGGATGACCCTTCGTCGTTTAAGCCGGAGAGGTTCATTGGTTCGAAGGTGGATTTTAGAGGGCAAGATTTCGAGTTGTTACCGTTCGGCGCTGGGAGGAGGATGTGCCCCGGAGTGTCATTGGCCACCCGAAAAATTCCATTAGTTTTGGCTGCTTTGGTTCGGAGCTTCGATTGGTGCCTTTCCAATGGAGAAGATCCGACGGAGTTGGATATGAGTGAGAAGTTCGGGACCACGTTGGAGAAGGAACGACCTCTGCTTCTTGTTCCCAGCCGGAGTTCGTTATGACGTCTTCCATGTTTGTTTCAGAGCCAAGAGTCATTTCATGCAGTTACAATAAAAAAACGAAGGAGAATGATAGTCCATATATGGAACTAATCTTGAGTCGAGGCTTGTGTGAATGTATTTGTACAAGCTTTGTTCCCGATTCGTTGGACGAATGAGTTTTGTTTATTATTTACATTTATATTACTTCTTATGATAATAAAATTATTTTGGATTTATTGGTCTTTTGTGTTTTTTTTATGAATGATGATACTAAAACTTTTATTACAAAAAGGAACGAAGACTGCCAGAAATAGCAATGAAAATGACAGACAAAGGCAAAAAGGTTTATTGTGTTGTTGTAATCATTATTAGAGAAATATTTTTGAGTTCTCATATGAGATCCTAATGCATGTCATGAAACAAGGACAAGTTTATAGGTTAATTCGATAAATAAATATTCAACATAATAGTTTTAAGTTCTTAATTTAAATAATGGTTTAGGCTATTGTATTTATGGTATGCCTAATTCTGTTATTTAAATAATGACTTCATCAAAGTTTTAGATATGATATTATTTCATAACTTTTAATTGATGACCCTCAATCCCTAATTTCTAAACCAAATCCATAAGATCAATTTAATCAAAATAATAATAATCGATAAATCTGATTCATCAAAGTATATAAAATGCACCTAATAGTTGTGAACATAAGCATGTATTATATACATCAGACATGTGCTAGTATTTGTCGTAAATAATACATGTTAGTCAGTTAACAACTTAAGATAGTGAAGTCGATTCCCAATTTATGTTGAAATTTTAAACATTAAATTTACCAATCAATTATGGTTCAATTATATACTGTTGACGAAAGTCATCCTTGAAATGGAAGATAATTCGAAATCAGCTTTGTTTACGAACAAAGTTATAAGGTGTACGACCAAAACAATGTGTAATAAAAAAATAATTTAATGAGAAAACATATAGCTGATTTCGAAAGATTAGTCAATTCAAGTTCTGGATAATGTTTTCTTACTTAAGGTATGCGGTACCCTGTATTTTACCCTGGGTACCGTAGAACTCCCATCTATATATATCGTCACCTTTTCTTTGGCTTTGTTCATATGCTGAATCACTAGCAGCTGCCAACCACGACGTGATTACGAAGTATTGAGAACACGTCTGAGTATGTTGTGAAGATAGTCAAATACCGTGAGCCTATACATCAGCCAGCAACATAAGAAATTTATAAAGGTGGTATCAGAGGCTGGATCCACCAAACCAGATGCAGATCTCAAACCCCGAGGTCACAGAACGAGGGTCCACTGAACTGACGTCCACCGCCCCGGATCTGCCAAACCAGGCTCTGATACCACTTGTCATCACGGGGCCTGCTCAATTAGTACGATATGGTCCGCTTTGGGCCAAGCCCGCACGGTTTTACTCTTGGGTGTCCTCCCCAAAAGGCCTCGTACTAATTCGGCTAGGTGGACTCTAATATACAAGGGTCCCTTCCCTTGTATTACCGATGTGGTACTTGGATTGTCCCATAACAATCCTCCCCTCAAGACAAGGACCACGAACTTCGTGTCCTCACCTCAGCGATTATCTTGATCTGCCAGATGCCTTGTATCGATGGGCTTCTCGATACAAGGACTTTACCAGACGCAGAACTCTCTTTGATCTGCTTCCCAAATGCGGAACTCTCTTTGATCCGCCAAGCCCAAACGTGGATCTCTCCTGGATCCACCAAACCAGATGCAGATCTCAAACCCCGAGGTCACAGAACGAGGGTCCACCGAACTGACGTCCACCGCCCCGGATCTGCCAAACTAGGCTCTGATACCACTTGTCATCACGGGGCCTGCTCAATTAGTACGATATTGTCCGCTTTGGGCCAAGCTCGCACGGTTTTACTCTTGGGTGTCCTCCCCAAAAGGCCTCGTACTAATTGGGCTAGGTGGACTCTAATATACAAGGGTCCCTTCCCTTGTATTACCGATGTGGTACTTGGATTGTCCCATAACAATCCTCCCCTCAAGACAAGGACCACGAACATCGTGTCCTCACCTCAGCGATTATCTTGATCCGCCAGACACCTTGTATCGATGGGCTTCTCGGTACAAGGATTTTCCCATACGCGGAAGTATCTTTGATCCGCCAAACAGACGTGGATCGCACATGGATCCACCAGACAAACGCGGACCTCCCTCGATCCGCCAAACCGGATGTAGCCCAAACGTGGATCTCTCCTGGATCCACCAAACATACGCGAATCACAAACCCTGAGGCCACCGAGGGTCCACCAAACTGACGTCCACTGCCTCAACCGAACCAGGCTCTGATACCACTTGTCATCACGGGGCCTGCTCAATTAGTACGATATTGTCCGCTTTGGGCCAAGCCCGCACGGTTTGACTCTTGGGTGTCCTCCCCAAAAGGCCTCGTACTAATTGGGCTAGGTGGACTCTAATATACAGGGGTCCCTTCCCTTGTATTACCGATGTGGTACTTGGATTGTCCCATAACAATCCTCCCCTCAAGACAAGGACCACGAACATCGTGTCCTCACCTCAGCGATTATCTTGATCCGCCAGACACCTTGTATCGATGGGCTTCTCGGTACAAGGATTTTCCCAGACGCCGAAGTATCTTTGATCCGCCAAACAGACGTGGATCGCACATGGATCCACCAGAAAAACGCGGACCTCCCTCGATCCGCCAAACCAGATGTAGCCCAAACGTGGATCTCTCATGGATCCACCAAACATACGCGAATCACAAACCCTGAGGCCCACCGAGGGTCCACCAAACTGACGTCCACTGCCTCAACCGAACCAGGCTCTGATACCACTTGTCATCACCGGGCCTGCTCAATTAGTACGATATTGTCCGCTTTGGGCCAAGCCCGCACGGTTTTACTCTTGGGTGTCCTCCCCAAAAGGCCTCGTACTAATTGGGCTAGGTGGACTCTAATATACAAGGGTCCCTTCCCTTGTATTACCGATGTGGTACTTGGATTGTCCCATAACAGAGAGCATGGTGAAGGATTAGGGCAGCTGAGGCATGCGGTATTTATAGACCTTGCTCGGAAGTATTATATCAAGAGCTTACAACCAAAGTATCTACTGCTAGTTTTTGACGTGCCGAGTGTTATTTATGTATTCTGGACGTGAGTAATAATATAAGAACTCTGTCTTATGCTGTGGACTAGGCTCAACGTTAATCGTTGAGAAAACCACGTAAATCTTGTGTTCTGTGTTCATGCTTTTACCTATTCGATCGTGACTTTGACACTGAGATTATTTCTCTGTTTTCATAACCGGATCGGAGGTTGAACCGAAAAAGTTAGTTGTTTAGAGTTCAGTGGTTAACCGTTATAAAATCGTTGGTGGACCGTTGATATAAACAATTTAAGAATGAATTTATCATTGACTATAAACAATTTCAAATTCATATTATCACCAAAATATCTAATAAGTCATTCAAATTATCTCACAAAATAAATCATATTTTTTTTAATTCAAATTAAAAATTGCGGTGGCAATCGGTAGTGGACAACGTAAAGTCGACAACATGATTGGAATGAGAAGAGGAAGTATATATAAAATTAATAATTATGGTATGATGGTATTAGTTTATCTTAAAGTTATTTTTTTAAGTTCGTTGAAATAGTGAACTAGTGGATCAGTTAAACCGTAGTTGTTCATATGATTTTATGTTAAACCCTGAAAAACCTTTTGGTCCATAAATAACCATCTAAGCAATGAACCTGACCACTAATCGTAACTAATTTGACGATTCTACTAGCCCGACCGTTGATTCGGTTTGATTCTTATAACAATGAATTATTTGTAATTCCAATCATCATAGCCATGAGAAGAGAGAGGAAGAAAAAAAGAAGAAAAAAACACATCTGAGTTTGTTGTGAGCTCATGTTGATCTCTTATTTTACTTCTCTTTTTAATTTTTGGTTTTTTTGGTTTGTTTTTAGAGCTGAAGTTAGTCAAATACTGTTGGCTTATTTGTTTTGTTACGAATGTGTAGATAAGAAATTGGTCAAGGTGACATGATTGATTTGATTCTGTTTGGTGAACATATAAATCGCCTTGGTGACCCGGCCCGATCCATTGAACCATTGAATTCAAGTCATAACTCATAAATGGGGTTTCAGCGAGATACAAGAATTGAAAGGTCTCTGGGTTGAAAGCGTTCTAACCTTGGATGACGTATTATTTTGAAACGAAATTATATCGTTTATGTGATTCGTTAACCTCTTAGCGGTTGATCATATATTTGTTATTTGTTAAGTTCCAACAGGGTATATTAGTTCGTGTTATCCAAAAGATCAAAAGTATAAATCTCATACAGCTTTAGAAGTTCTTTCAGAAGAAATCTAACTTATAAATTTGAAACTTGCACATACTTATAATATAATATCGTTAAACAATTATGAATATTACATGTTGTAAATATTTCAACACAAAACCCTCGGTCAAATGCTCCGATGTCAAGTTAAGAACCAATTGATTTCAATATTAGTATAAATAGTTGGGAGATGTACAAAATAGTACAATCTTATATTACTTTTTCTTACAATATTATGGTGATAATATTTACGGAGGTTTAATCTAATACATTTAGCCTAATTTTGTCAAGTATGTGTTGATATGAACGGATTATCTACCGTCGACTGGAAGTTGCGAGTGTCTCGTTTATACACGGTGTATGGACTTATACACGTTTGAGTTTCTGTTCTACGCTTGGTCTATAATTATATTTTTTACCATATTGGATTAGGGTTAGACCGTATGGAGATTTTCTATATATACTCTTCTCAATCCTTCTATAATTTGTATCTCCTCAAATATAGTGAATCTTGCTCTTTTTGGCTCGTGAACTAGCTCATACACATTATATTGTGTTAGTAAATAACGTAATATGTGTTATTTACTTGTTCGAACACAATATATGCATTGGTAAATAATAAATGCATGTGTTCGAAGACAATATATATTCGTACATGTTCGAAGACCATGACATGACACGGAGACTGCGACCAGCCAGCCAGATCCATTGTATTATATTACGTAAACGGATCCTCCATGCATCAATCCTTTCATGTTCCCTTACAACAATTCAAAGAGTTGTGTAGTAGCACTGCGCCCTTGGCTATATATAGTCACGGACTCAGAAGCATTGAATCACACAGCCTATACAAAGCTAATTAATTGTTTCTTCCCACGCTTCAATTAATTTCCACAGCAAAAAAAAAAAAAAAAAAAAAAAAAGCTAGCTAGAAACTTACCTTTACAATGGAGGGGAAACGCTTGCAAGGCAAGGTAGCGGTGATCACCGGCGGAGCCATGGGGCTGGGAGCCGCCGCGGCCAGGCTCTTCTCCCAACACGGCGCCAAAGTCCTGATAGCCGACATCCAGCCATCGGAACTCGGTCACACTCTCTGCAAGGAGATCGAATCCGAGTCCGGCCAGCCCGTGACCTACGTCCAATGCGACGTGACGAGCGACACCGACATGCAAAACGCGGTGGACACTGCCGTTTCGATGCACGGGAAGCTGGACATCATGTACAGCAACGCCGGGATATCGGGGCAGAAGATCACCCCACACGACCTCCGCATCTCCTCCCTCACACCCGAAGTCTTCAGGAAGGTGTTCGACGTCAACGTCTACGGATCCTTCCTGGCCGCAAAGCACGCGGCCAGGGTGATGGAGAAGAGCGGTAATGGTGGGGCCATCCTCCTGACTGGCAGTGCCGCCACTGCCAGCTATGGGATGGCCCCGCACGCCTACACGGCATCCAAGCACGCCGTGGTGGGGCTGACGAAGAATTTGTGCGTGGAGCTGGGGCATTTCGGGATCCGGGTCAACTGCATCTCGCCGTTCGGGGTGCCGACGCCGCTGAGCATGGACATCACCGGTATGGACGAGGCGGCGTTCGAGGAGGCGTTCAAGGCCAAAGGGAACCTCAAGGGTGTTGTGTTGAGGGCGGAGGATGTCGCGAAGGCGGCGTTGAATCTTGTGAGTGACGATTCCAAGTACGTCAGTGGGATCAATCTTCTGGTCGACGGCGGTCATTCCCTCATGAGCGCTTGATTAATAACAGTACGTACTTGCATGCATGCATGTGAAGAATTTGGTTCTCGTTGGGGGCTGAGATGGTTGAATTGGGAGGTTTTAATAATGTATTAATTTACGCATTTATTTGAGAGTTAAATTGTATGCGAGCCCTTCCGGGTTTAGCGACGAGGTCTGCCTTGTTTCTTTTATCAGTAGTCTGTATTATGCCCAAAGCTTCTATATCCACCATTTTTATTCAAAAATATATTAAAGTGTCATTCTGAATATCACAATTATTCTCATTTTCGTGTAACAAAATTCAATATAATACATCTCCATAACCATAACTATACACTTTGTGACAATAATAACCAACTTTTGAAAAATGCATTAATATAGCCACATTTTTTAAATTACTTTGACAAATTTAGCCATTTCCGTTAAATATTTTAACACCGTCAAGAACACTGTTAAAAATATTAACTGCAAGTTGACTTTGACGCCACATCAGCGCCAGATCCTCATATAATTGCCACTTCAAAAAATAAAAAAGGGTAATATCTATGTTTTATCCAAACCTTTTTTAGATTTTTTTATATCATCCAAACCTTTTGAAATACTAAGAACTAGCCAAATGTTAACTTTCAGTTAGCAATTTTGTTAATATTATTGACTTGGCAACATGATATTGACTTGGAGTGTCCATGATATTGACTTGGAAAAGACACATGAAGATCAACATTCCAAAATTTTAGTATTTTAACTAAGATAAGAGTTATAAAATTATTAACGATAACGTAAAAATGGCTAATATTTTGATGCATTATGAAAGATTTGGCTAATTAATAACATTTCAATAGGTTTGGATAATATAAAAGAATCAGAAAAAGATTTGGATAAAAAATAGACATTACCCAAATAAAAATAAAAAACATTTTTTTCTAAACGAATACAACAATTCCTTATTTGCTTTCCTTCCCTCTTCCTTTCTTCTCCCTCTCTCTCATATCTCCGGCCATATCTACGATGCAGCCCCACCGTTGTCATTTGTTCTTCTCATAGAAGTCGTCCGCCTCAGCTACCACAACCGTTGCTATACCACCAACGCCGATGTACACATTCTCTGAGCCCGACCAAGGCGCCGGAATCGGCCTCGGCTACTCCGGTCCTCCTTCAATTTCTTTTCCCCGATAACCTTTAATCTTCCAGTGCGTCCGATATCCACCTCTATCCTCCAATACCTCCGCAAATCTCTCCCTCCCGCTCTCCTTGTGCCGCCTTAGCCGAAGGAGGCACAATAGGACTACAACGTCCTCTACTTCTCAGTTGACGAGAAGGAGCGAAAGGAGCAAGTAGCATCGAAGGCAGCTGGCGACGAGAGGAAGCAGGGGAAGGTCGACGCTGTCGTCAGCCTTATTCAAAGACGACGGGTGACCATTCCAAATGTCTTGATGGTGGCGAATTTTGAAATCCCCAATCTTGGAACCCTAAGCTTTATGTCGATAAATCCCTCATCTGCCAATCAGAATCGCTTCGATTGTGTCTATGGTTCGAGTTAGCGTAACGATCGCTGAAAAATTGACCTCCGACGGTAGTGCCGGTCTCCCGAGCTTTTCACTCCCTCCCCGACGGCGGGGCCGGTCTCCCGAGCATATTAATTTACCAACTCCCCATCCCCCACGGTGAGTTGTGCAGCGGCTTGGGTTCAACGAAAAGAGATACATGTTCGTGGTGCTAAGAAGGGTTAACGGCGGCGGTGTCGGGGATTTTATTTCCTGGAGCTAGAGGGCAGGGAAGGTTTCCAACGAGGGGCGATGGAAGGGGTACAGAGAGAGTAGGAGGAAGGTGAAAACGTGTGTGGAGTGATGATGCTTTTTAATTTTGATATTTAATTTAATTAAAAAAGAAGTACAATATATGAATAGGCAACTTAATGCAAAAGGTTGCCATGTCACCAAAACAGTTAGTCCAATCAGCATACTGTTAAAGTTATCGACGGAATGGATATTTTAGTGTATTTCTTAAAAATTGGCTATTATTGTCACAAAGTGATATTTTTGGCTATACAAGTGTATTTTGCCAATATTATAACATAGTATCAAAGTTGACAAATACATGACGATTTTTAAGCTCACGCAATTTGACTAAAACACCGTCAATCCGGTCACCTGACTATTTTCTTATGTTGACTGTCTCTTTCTGTTTCTTTTACTTTTCTTACACCTGTATTCCACAAGGTATCTATTTATAGTGAATTTCAATCCGTCATTGAGAAGTCTTTATAAAAAAAAAAAATCGTCATTAATTGAGAAGCTTCTACGTACAGAACATACGTAGCATTGTAGCAAGATATACATATATTGATTATTATGGCTATAAGCTTATCTCTGTATTAATTGTAGCTCTTGTCGATCAGCTCTGCCGACTTGGAGCAGCCGCAGCTGGTTTTGTTCGTTTGCTGAACACGGTGTTAGGTTAGGTTAGAGGTGGTTGATCAGTAAGCTCTGGCAACGAAAAATAAGCACTGGACTTTATGTTTGTGATGCGGTAAGACAATTTCTTATCACTAAGTTATCCTACCTATCAAATAACAATTCATTGACTTTTCTCTATCCGAAAACGAGACCTTTCGAAAGGTTTGAAAAACTATAAAAGTACATAAGATGAATTATCGTGCAAGTTTTCAATTATATTGATATAGTCGAAGACGAAAAACACATGGAACAAATCGACGGACTCACAAAATACACTTATTTGAAATACATCCTCAACCTACACACATGCTAGCTAAACTAAGAAATACAAAAGATAAAAAAGCAAACTTCGGCCGTTCGACAGTGGATTCCAAAATCACATTTATTTTCTATTATTAAGGCCCCTCGATCTTCCGCTGTGTGTCCGTACGTACGTCCATCAATCCGTCAGTCGACGCTAGCTTCAAGTGTTGTGTTTTGCTGCTCCGAGAATTTCAATACCCCTGGCCGCTGGATTTAGCCGAACTGAGAAGAGGAACCCTGCAGGTTGCCCGCCTGCTGTGGTTCTTCTTCACCAAAACTAGGTAGAGTGGGTCGTGAGAGCTAAGCTGAAACAGCTGTGTTGCAATAAAGGCAGCAATACTGGCAAGAGATAAACAGAAGAGAATTCGAATGTTATTAATAAGATTTCAGTTTGTTTCAACGGCGGGCGGTTATGAATGAGATGAGAAGTTTACCCTACCCGCCAGGAAGTATCAATACAGCTATCCACATGGAAGCGCTTAACCAACTTGTTTCCTTGTAGGCAACCCACACCTGCATGCAGGATTACAATTGAGTTGGAGAAAAATGCATGCATCAGGCAAAGCTAGCTAGCTAGAGTGAAGTATGTAAAAATAACTCTAACAGGCCGGAACTTAAAATGAATTGATCATTTACGTACGGAAAGAGCGATGAAGTTAGCACACATGTCGATCAGGTTTGCAGCCATCGCCCTGGTAATTAAATAAATAGATCGAATCAGAAATTGCAACGTGAGAGCTAGCTAGACATGCATGGATATATATATAATTCAGTCATCAAGGTAGGTAGCTAGAAACTTACGGAGTCAAGATCTCTTTACGGAACGGAGAGCCTTGAGCCACAACAGACCAAATCAGGGTTGCTATCATCACGCCAACCAAACTTGTGAAAACAATGCGTGCAGCGACGACTAATAGTACTGGAGATCGCTGCTGCTTCCCCTCTTGTACCTCGTCGCTCCTGAAATTAGAGGAGTAATTAAGTCGATAAACTTTGGTTACTCGATCGATCGATTGATGGATCACTCTCACGCGACCTGAAGGATGTACGAATTCGAACAAATTAACGTACAAGATGGATACATACTTGTGCTCGGGTCGCAATAGGGCATGATAGATAGGGTCTTCTGCAGCTTCTTGGGGTGACAACTTGAGGAACTGAACAAAGGTAAAGGTACCAGCCCCCATGCTGCATACATATACATGTAGAGGAATGATGAACATGCATGGAGATCGATCGAGAAACAACAATTACTCTTAATTAAGGACTTCAACAACCCAAGTCATTAATAATAATTATAACTTAAATCAATTAATTAGTACAGCACCTAGCTAGGTTAGGTTAAAAGTAGTTAATTGTAATTAATCCTTAATTATATGTGTTAATTACCTATTACTACCGAGATAGGGTTAGGGCGGCCGGATATATATACACGTAGCATAGCCGTTAATTGTAACCTAAGCATTCTCTGATAATACGATTGACTCTGAGAGGTTGGTCCTTTTGGTGGATTAGTCTCAACGATACTCGTTGAGGATACCAAGTAAATCTCGTGTGTTCAGTTATTGATTGTGTTTGACAGGTAGGTGAACTAATTACCTGCCAGTGCATATCAGCAGAAGTATCCAAACCGGGACCAACAGCAAGTTGGATTCCTTGTACAAAACCCAGAGCTGAAAAGAAAAGAGAGAGAGCTCAGTAAGGCTACTATTAGCTAGCAATTACCGCCAAGGGGAGTTAATTAAGCATGAATCTAATTCTTACCGCGAAGGGGAAAACGTAAATGTAGAAATCAACAAAAAAGCCAGCCATCCATCTGCATTTAATTCATTTGCAAAAGCGCGCCATTGAATGAGTTTAGCTACAGATTTAATGAAAGAGAATTCGATCGATCGGCAAGATATATAATATAGGTATGTTGCTTAAGTGAAGAGCGGATGGTGAGTAGAGTAGTTACGGGGTAAAAAAATCCTGGACGGTGAGGCCATCGGTGCACATCACGTAGATCCAAGCGCCGAGGACGAAGCAGACCATAGACGGGAAAAGAGTCCTTAAGCCGGCCGCCATGAGTGCCATCTTAATTACGTTGAAATTCTGGCAGGATCGGAGACTAGATCTCTTGTCTTGTGGTGTCGCCATTAGAGCGAGCGAGCAAAGCTTCTTTTAAATGGCGTGGGAGAGTCCAACCATGAAAGTCAACTTCTGCTACCCCGGCCAACCCAAAAAAGTCTACTTCTGCTACCCATTTTGTATACTATAATTTCTAGCAGACAACTTGTTTTTCTAATTCTAAACAAGGAATCTGATCTGACAGCAATGATAATAACTATATTATACCACATGTAAGCTATGACAATTTCTTCATTTAATAAGTAAATATTGTTGTCTACTTCTGCCACCCCACCCAAAAAAGTCTACTTATACTACCCATCTCGTATGCATACAACTCGTTTGACATACCGCCATCATTCTTAATACTACTCTTCTAAATAGGGAATCTCACAGCAGTTCATAAACCAATGCAAATCGGAAACACAAAATTTTTAACTTCTTCTCTTTTTTCCCATGAACTCCTCTTTCTTTTCAAAATATTTTAAAAAATTCTCAATTTTTACTCTAGAATGACACCAAATAGCTTTCACCATCTATATATCATCATTTGAGTGTTTGGAATTCAAAACTCCAGCGAATTAAAAATCAAAAGTCACGTTGTGACTTTCAAGTTTCATGGTGTGAGTTGGTGTGAGTTTGCAAAAGGCAGCCTATCAATTACTGACTTTAGGGATCCAACGCCACATCACAAACATGAAAGCAAATGCATCTCATGATTGTTTTATCCTACGAGGCTACGACGCCACATTTTTCCCTTCACTTTTTTTTGGGTTCCGTTTCACACTCCCGAGTAATTAAACCAAACTAAAAAAATTGATTCCCTAAATAGTCAGTTGCATGTGGTACTGCTCTATGTTCAGCCCACTCATCCTGACGAAAATGCAATAAAAAAAAAATTGGGTGCATTTCTGATCCCAACTGAGTTATGACATGTGATAATTTCAAACTTATTTAAGCTATATAATAGGAGAACAACATAATTCATATTTATTTCTGAGTATGCTAATATGTTATATTGCACCAGAAAATATTTTTGTAATTGCATCACTTACAATGTACGGATTATGTAAAAACATAATGGACAAAAAAATTATGTGACTTCCTCATTCGACATAAATTACGATAGCTCTCATGAGAATTAATAATCTTATTAGTTTGTGTTTGGTTAACCCTTACCTTTATATGATGCAAACTATATATAGCTTATCTCAAATACTCGTACAAATGAGAAATTAACTTAACATCCTCAAATACACATATTAACATTAACAAGTAACATCACATAAGGAAACTTTTTGTATAATATTTATGCATGATTGTGATCAGTCAAAAGGAGGCGGCGGCAGCATATATATGTGGGCTAGCAACATAATTGATGTATAATTGGTCAACGAGTTCCAGCTCCATATATTGTTATGCTACAGCCACATGAACATTATACAATGTATTAAACACCATATATGAAGATACATATAAACAAATGAGGAAGGGAGGCGAGTGGTATAAATAAATGATGCACCGAGCTAGCTAGCCAGCCAGATCTCGATCTATCCCATCATCAGTCATCACTTGCTAGCTAGAATCAATCGAGATTGCAAGTAGCCAAGTAACTATAATGGAAGATCATAAATTTCTAGAAGTTGGTTTGCAATCTGTTCCAAAGCATTGGTCCTTGGCCACCCCAACAACACTACTGCTAGTAGTGATCATATTCACCACCTTCCTCCTCAAAAGTTCACCCAAAAAAAAGACCAAGTCTTCGCCGTCCGCACGGCCGCCCCCAGGCCCATGGAAGCTGCCGGTGATCGGAAACCTACACCAGATGGCGGTTGGGTCGCCGCTCACGCATCACCGCCTCCGGGACCTGGCCAAGCAGTATGGGCCTCTCATGCAGCTCAAGCTCGGCGAACTCTCCGCCGTCGTCGTCTCCTCCCCAGAATGGGCCAAGCAGTTCATGCAGACCCACGACCTAAACTTCGCCAGCAGGCCCTTCCTCCTCGCCGCCAGCATCATATTTTACGACGGCCGGGACATCGCCTTCGCCCCTCACGGCGACTACTGGAGGAAGATGAGGAAGGTTGTTTCCATGGAGTTGCTGGGAGCCAGGTACGTTATTGAATTGGATTAGATTGTTGTTGAAAGATAGATCATAAAATATATGATATACCGTTTGTTGGTATGAGTTAAATCGGACTATCTGACTACGATTGAAAGTATTATAAATACTTATGATATTTATCTGTAATCCGTATCTCCTTAAAATATAGTAAAATTGTCTCTCTCCTATATATCCGTAGACTAGTTAGGATGTGTGTATCTTGTTGGTTTAATGCTTTCATTTTCTTACTCCGCTGATGCTATGATTTCTAGATCCGTAGAAACAGTCGTGACATCAACTAACTTAATTGTTCCCATGCATGCACAAACTCTACGTACGTACACCTGGCCAGGCGCGTGAAGCTGTTTCGGCCCATAATGGAGCGAGAAGTGAAGAAGCTAGTCGAATCAATCTCAGCAGGCGGCACGGCGGCGCCGGTGAACATGAGTCGGATGTTCGTCTCGCTGGGGACAACGGTCACATCTTGCGTGGCCTTCGGGAAGGCACGGAAAGACGACCACCAAGTGGAGCTGCTGTTGCCCTTGATAGACCAAATTATGGAGACGCTGGGAGGCTTCAGCCTGGTGGACCTCTTTCCTTCCAGTAAGCTCGTGGGCCTGCTCACGGGGGCCCATTCCAGCCTCAGGAAGGTCCACGCGGCCGTCGATGTCATCCTCGAAGCCATAATCAGCGACCACGTTGCACGAAGGTCCACATCATCATCGGCTACGTATTCGAAGAAAGACGGCGACGGTGAGGATGTTGTGGACGTTCTCCTGAATATCAAAGAGAACAACGACCTCGGAATCCCTTTCACCAACGAGGAGATCAAAGCTCTCATCCTCGTAAGTCCGATATACTGCACGTGCACTTTTGTCACATACAATTCATTTTGAGATCCATTTACAAACAGTAACGCTTATGAGATTCAATTCATTACCTTATGCAGCAAATATTCCTCGGTGGGACTGACACGTGGACCGTGGCAGTGGAATGGGCAATGTCGGAGCTAATGAAGAACCCATGGGTTATGAAGAAAGCACAAGAAGAGGTGCGGCAAGTGTTTAACTCCAAAGAAAAATTAGGAGCTGCAAATGATCAAGCGTGGATGGATCAACTGCCTTATCTACAGCTAGTTGTGAAAGAAACTTTCAGGCTGCATCCTCCCGGTCCTTTACTAGTTCCAAGGGAGAGTCGAGAAACGGTTGAGATCGATGGGTATCAGATACCGGCTACCACCAAGGTCATCATCAACGCTTGGGCCATCGGTCGAGATCCTCTTTACTGGAATGAACCCGAAACTTTCCGCCCAGAAAGATTCCTCGATAGCTCCGTGGACTTCAAGGGGATGGATTTCCAGCTCATCCCTTTTGGAGCTGGACGAAGAGCGTGTCCGGGCATACACTATGGGATCTCCATCATCAATATCGTCCTCGCGAATTTGCTTTATCATTTCGACTGGGAGCTTCCTGACGGGATTACCCACCAAGACTTCGACATGTCCGAGAAATTTGGCGTGGAGGTGACAAGGAAGAACGACCTGCTCCTCGTTCCCGTTCCATACCACCCCAACCAGAATAATTAGTAGCTATCACGAATTAGCCTACCGATTATGATATTCCGCCTTGATTAACTTACCTTTGCCTTCTCCGTGCGTCTACTTTGTTTGTCTTGTCTTTTGTTTTTTCTTTTCCCCATATGAATAAGTGAAGATCTATATGAATAGATTTCTTAATTGAATGGAATCTGCTCCTCTCTTGAGCTAGTACATGAAGTGAAGACTAGCTATCTGTATTTACATGTGCGTTTGCAATAAAGAAGAAGAAACAATCACATGTAAATACACAATTTATATATAGATGAGCTTTCTTATTCGGCATATTTCGGTACCCGATCTGATAATACTGACAATCGTCTTAACAATTCCAAAGCTAGGGATTATTACCCATATCTATAATAATAGCTAGTGGGGAGACAGATGGGTTGTTGGGCAGCTCTTAATTACTAATTAAACTAGCAAAGTGCTATTTATATAAATATATAGAAGTATGGTTGATGATCATGTGCATATATATTATTTGTTTCTAAAACACAGCACATTATTTTGACAATCTAATTCGTTTTAAAATGATTATAAGCAGTGTGATTCTAAAAAAAAATATATCATAATTTATAACATTTCATTCTAATTATGAACAAGAAGATAGACGAATGAACCTGTACATGAATTATGTAAAACTTACATGTATTGTTACCATTTATGAAGTTGGCTAGATATACCATTATTCTGACAAATTTATTTTGAAATATGTTACTATCGACTAATTGAATAGAGCATAAATATTTATATATGAATTTTACAATACTTTGTATTAATATTTTCACAAACAAGGGCATGGTCTAACGGTAATACCACATGCCCTTGATCATTTATGCAGGCATCTTCAAACTATAGGAGCTAACCGTTTATATATTTCCTGTACGTGCTAATGTTGATTTGAGACAAGTTTCTAAATTCAAGGATGCAGTTGATCTTTTGCATTCGGTTGACCGATTAGCGGTTTCGAGTTCGATCAAGTGATAAGGGATGAGGTTTGGTCAAAACCAGCTCTTTTGTGACCTTCTGGCTTTGATGAGTTTTTGTAGTAGAATTAGAAATGCACATCCCATTTCATCCTAAAAATCAATGATATAGCTAGCAGAAACAGGAGCAAGATGTTGCCGCGATCTTGCTTTACTTACTAGTCAGTCAACCGGATACTTCGCCGGCGTAGATCCGACGGTGGCAATAGGAGACTTCCCCAACGGTCGGCTTATTTTCTCGTTTCCGGTCGGTGCTCTTTTTTTAATTGATTTTAGATTATATTGTTGAACCCATGTTATTCACAACTTAAAAACACAATCACGTATATTAAAAACTATACTGTATTTTACTGTGCACCAAATTCATCTATCTATACATATATGCCACAATGCATCTATTTAATCCTTTGCAACTTTCATAAGACACGGGAAATCCAATATTTATTAGTTGTACACTGGTGCTACAAATTTGATCTCATAGGATAAAAAGAAAGTGATGCAGAATTAATTGGAGCAAGTTCCAGGCAGCTGCTAATTAATTACTAGCTAGGCGCTCCTCAAATTGTAGCCACCGTCGACGACGAGGTTCAACCCACTCACAAACTGCGACTCATCGCTGGCGAGGTAGAGAGCCGCCTCGGCGATGTCCTTCTCGTCCAGCAGCGGACCTTTCAACGCCGACTTCTGAGCATAGAACTCCTGAACCCCCTTCCGGTCCAACCCGAGCGCCTTCATGGCCATCGGAGTCGGGACGGCGGCGGGAGAAACAGCGTTGACTCGGATCCCGTACTGCCCCAGCTCCACGCACAGGTTCTTCACCAGCCCCACCTGCGCGTGCTTCGAGGCCGTGTACGTGTGAGCGAACAGCCCAAACGTGTCCGTCACCACGCTGGCCGTAAACAGAATGGTCCCTGATTTGTCGAAATAATCAGTTAATCTCAATAATTCGTGAATTGTTTAAAAAAAAACAGATTCGATAATATTAGACACCTTATACCTTTCTTCTCCGGGATCATCACCCTGGCCGCGTGCTTGGCGCACAAAAACCCGCCCACCACGTTGATGTCCAGCAATCTCCTCAGCTCCTCGGCGTCCACCGTCAGGATCCGGTGGCCGGAGCTGTCCCCAGTGACGCCGGCGTTGCTGTACATGATGTCCAGCTTCCCGTGGGCCGAAACGACGGCGTCAACGGCGCTCTCCACGTCGCTCTCATTGGTGACGTCGCAGCTGACGAAGGAGACGGGGTGTGGGGAGTCGGAGCTGGCTTCTTTAGCGACGGAATTTCCCAGATCGGACTGGACGTCGGGCGTCGGCTATCACGACTTTGGCGCCGTTCTGTGCGAACAGCCTGGCCGTGGCGGCGCCGATCCCGCTTGCTCCGCCTGTGATCAGTGCGACCTTCCCTGATAACCTGCACAATGTTAATTAATTAAGCGGATTGATCATTGACACTAATTACGATCAATGAATCGCTCTTTCACTAATTATATATGAGGACTGACTACATTTTTACCTCCTGGAAACGGATTGTAGCACGGAAGACATTATTGATATATCAGATGTGACAAGTGTAGAACTGGAAGCCTTGGAATGGATTGATTGCTATTTGCAGTTTGCTAGTTACTACTTAACGATTTGTCTCAGTGAAACGGAATTATATATCAATCCTTATAGCTCTCCACCTGCCGGATGTATATATGCTTATAATATATGATCAATTTTTTCTCTAATTTATCGCATCGCGCCAACTTGTTGACCAGGTACAAAATAAATTCAAATCTTGAGAACACACAAAAGACCAGATTTCTCATGAAGGATCATCACCGTGTGGGGTGTTCTATATATTTAAACTATCTATTTAATCAAATGGTTATAAACAATGTGTTTCATGCAATGCAGTGTTTTAGAAACTCTTAACTTACTATTCGGTTCGACCTGAAGTATCAGGTAGTGGATATTAAACCGGCAGGCAGTCTTAGCGATACAACACTATTGAACTACAGTTATACCATGATTTTAGTATAAAATACTCTATCACTGACTTTTTCTGTATAACGTCCAATATTATTTCACAATCATTGGTTTCGTGTGGAGAACTATTATAGCGCCAGTATTAATTTTTCACCATTTGGGATTATATAAGGCTCATCCGTTCCCGAATAATATACTTCGCCATTATTAATTTTACTGAAATTTTTAGATTTAACTCGTTATTATTTAGTAGAAGGAAAGTGATAACTTTGGGTAGTAGATGTCTGGTTACCGGTAGCCAAATTTAGCTAATGTTAACCGAAGATTGAACAATTAGTAACCAACGGTTAAACAGTTAACAAACTAACCGATTAAAGTCCTCCTCATAGTTAGGACTGAAAATTATGTGTCTCGATGAGCCGCAGGTATATGCCAAAAATAATTGAAAGTTTGAAGGCATCGGTCATCCATCGATTAAGACTCACTTATTCAAATCTAATCTGGTTGTCTGTGAGGATAGTAGTTTTTTCATTAATTAGCAACAAGTCAACAACCCATCGTTTGTCTCATCGATCACTACACTATCTAGCTATGACATATATATTTATAAAATCCCAACCCAATATTTCCTACAACGACTGCTGCACGCGTGAGCTTCTTATAAGTGTGAAGGAAAGCGTGATGAATTTTTTTTTTTTTTTTTTTTTTGAAAGTAATCTGTTTATGGGATAGATGAAACAAATTAGTCTTGGAAGGCATTGACGCTCCTTTAGCACTGGATGTGGAGTGGTCCGGTTTGGTCCAATAAAGTCAAACATCAACAGTGCATCCAGTCCAATTTAGTTCATTTATTATTCGTATTTATAAAATTTGTGAACAAAAGATCAAACTGCATCTTATTCGATTGGCTATAAACCAATACAAGTATCAGTTTGATCCGGTGCGATATGATACAAACCAAACTGTTGTACACTCCAATCCTCCACGGTTCGCTTTGCCCAACTCAAATACCTGGCTCCACTCAATTACATATTTTTATAATATATAGGTCAAGACAATCCAGCTCAAATTATATGGGAAAGGACCCTTTGGATCAATTAATGGCTTCACTTCCCCACTCCAAATAAGGCTTCATCACCTTCTCCAACGCACTCCCTTTCGAGCTCACCACAAACCAGCTCGCCGGCGGTGGCACCGGCTGTATCGCCACCACTCTGCCGCTGCCGCTTTTCGCTGCCTTCACAGCGGTGGTCCCGTTTTGCACTGCAGTAGTAGTTATTCTCCCTCGCAGAACGAGCTTTTTGCAACCAACAAATGGTCGCCAAAGGCAAAGTTATTCTCCCTCTGCTAGTTGCTACTACAGTTCATATTCGATTTTGTTTTTTATATCACAAACATTAATCTCTACAATTTCATATGAGCACGGCTTCACATATCTTTTAATTCTTGTCGGAAGTGATTCTAACGTCAACATATATGAGTGATTATACGATTTACTAAGGGTCATATTCAAATTGTTATTATACATTGAAATAATTAATCTCAACAATTTTACGTTCAATATGGTTTCACATACATGTCAATAACTATACTATTTCAATTTTACCAAGCATCATGTCCGATCGTTTTTATACCTTAAACGATTAGTTGTATTTCTTACATTTCTACACAGACCTACAATTTCATATGAGCACGGCTTCACATATCTTTCAATTCTTGTCGGAAGTGATTCTAACGTCAGCATATATGAGTGATTATACGATTTACTAAGGGTCGTATTCAAATTGTTATTATACATTGAAATAATTAATCTCAACAATTTTACGCTCAATATGGTTTCACATACATGTCAATAACTATACTATTTCAATTTTACCAAGCATCATGTTCAACCGTTTTTATACCTTAAACGATTAGTTGTATTTCTTACATTTCTACACAGACCTATTACCCCCAATAATGGTTGTAAGATCCACATGTATCAGTAGACGAGTTTGATTTTAGCATGAGTCATATCCACTTGATCTCTAGAAATCAGGTATTCATGATTCTCCCGAAAATGATTCAAAGGTCGACAAGTTCGAGCCTCTCTCAAACCTTCAACTGTACATATCTAGAATTGATTTAACATCCATTTTCGAGGTGATACAAAATGTGCAGAATTGGGAACAAGGGTAGCCTCTGGCCAGCCGGCATCGTTTCCATGAAGGTCTCCCGATCGAAGAGAACGCAAACAAGAGGAATCAGAAGAAGTGCTGCGAGTACCAAAGAAAAGGGGAGGCAAGCTAACAGATCTCTCAAATTCAGATGGTGTAATAGAAAAAGGTTGCATGAGTTTATGAGTGGCAAAAGTGTAACAACTTACAATTCCTTCTTCTCAAAAGTCACCTAAACGTCTAATTGAATACAACAATTAATTGGCACGCCCTATCGAAACTCATACACCCAAACATTTTCACCATGGATGAGAAAGGAGATCGTGACTCTGTGAGAATGATCGATCAAGCTCATCTAGTCTCTTTTTATCTAGTCCTGACTCCCGAGTATTATGCAGATATTCTCACTACTATGTATGCAAGTTTGTATGGTATTCATTATTCTCCGTTGTATATCTTTCTTTCCCCATTCCAAGCACACCAGGAGGATCTCAAAGTAGGTACTACAATGAATGTGAAGTGAAGAGAGTGTAACCAGACAGAATCGAGCTCGATGCAAAGGCAACAAACGCTAGGAACGACAGGACGAGAGATGCTCTTGCCATGGCCGAGAACTCGTCGCTCCCCCAGTTGGATTCCCAGTCCTCCACTCTGAAGGCTGCTGATGTCGATGCAGACAGCAGAAGATATGCTATTATCTGCATACGGCAAAAAGAAAATGATGCTAACCTGTCATGAAACTGAAATAACATCTCCCTAGAAGGCATTGATTCCATAAGGAAAGAGAGCTGCAAGTTTGATGGATAAGAGAGCATATGAAAAGGGTCACACATCATGCATACGGTTAACCTGGACAGAGTTAGCTAGAAGGTATGATGTTTAATGTGTTGGATTGCTATGGCCTTTCTCAAAGTTTATGATCCCAAGCTTCACCATCATAAACTGCCATCTACTGAGAATATGAATTGCAGCCAGCATACTGCCAGCTTGTTCCTACTGAAAATGGTCCAAAAGGTATAAATTCGACTCGAGAGTAAAAAAGAATTTCCTTCCTGTGAATCATGGCCCTCTCTACAGCCTAGCCTTTCTCACTGTGCTTTGGAAGCATTACAAGAAGGGGCACTTTGAACAAACTTATTAAGGCACCTCCAAAGGCTGAAAGGCCTTTGGCCACTTGCAATTATATTCTACCCTCAACTATTAAAGAACAAACAACCTAAGCAAAAAGACAGTAGGTAGCCCCAAACAAAAAGGCAGCATCATTCTGGGGGAAAGGGAAGAGGAAAGGTAGCAGTATTAGAGTAGAGGGGAAGAAATATTCCAAGCAAATAACAACCACACAAAGAAACAAAATAAAGACATGGCCCAAAATAGTCTGAACTCTAGCCAAGAAACTTCCATAGAAAAGGACATTAACCCACCTGAACACCCATTACTATAAACAGATTACAACTAATAACAAGGCGTTGACAGTGTTTTTGCTGTATAGAAAAGAGAGTGATGACTAAGTTTAGCAAGAGGTCACTCAACCAGCCATGGGTCCTTTTTTGGGGTCCAAAAGCAAGCTCACAGAACAGGATAGACACAGCAAATGGCAACCCATGAAAGCTTCTTGCCACATTAGGAATTGAGTGGTGGCTAATGAAGCAAAGTGCATAGGTTAGGTGGGAGGATGAATGGATGCTGAGGAGGTGGCATAGTGACGTATTTAATATGGGCAAAAGGGACAGTGGAGCTTGCCTGGTCCAGAGAGAAATCGAAGCAATCCCGGAGCCGGTTCCCGGTTGGGCTATGAACTCTTTTAGTGAGCATTGAGTAAGCAAGATCAAATGCTTGAACTCCTGAGTACACAAACCCCACCACGTTCACTGTCAAGCAATACCTGAAGGAAAAGGGCGAGGGAAAGGATAAAGCAACAAAGCCAATCAACAAAAACATCATTGAATTACTAAATCAATTCATAAAGTACTCTCATTTCATTGACTTTCATCTCCTGGATCAGTTGAATCTGTAGCAAAATGGTGACCGAATTAAATATACTAACATCATTACCATCTAAACTCGGCTATTAGTAACAAAACAGTCATTCTGTATCCAATGTGGCAATTAGACTTGCCATGACACCAAAATCAACACTCAACTTGTGAGCAAACGCATGAACTCTAGATCCAGTTCATTTCCGAATCGTAAAGGGGCTGCTCTGGTGGATGCACCAGTGGGGATTGGTCGATTTCGGTGACATTGCAAGCCTATTTGACATGCTACCTCAACCCAGCACATGAAGTGACCGTTTTGTTCTGTAACTATTTCTAGCTTAATGAGCATTTCGTCACAGCGACAGATCAAAGAAGGTTACTTTGTTTTGCTACATTACCTGAACTCCTTGTAGCGGTAGAAAGACTCCAGTGCCCAGCCTTGATCCTTGTCAGCAGCCAAAACAGCCAGGGAAATCAAGCAGAAGATGAACCCAGAAATCCTGGAACCCAAGAGAGCTCCCCTCCTAACGTTCTCAAACTTGGCCTTCCTCATAATCGACAAATTGGGTCTCAATCTTCTCCCCCTAGTGGCCCTCCCACCGCCATCAACAGCAGGAGGAGGAGGAGGAGCACCGCCTCCCTCTCCATCTGAGGCTGCCTTAGGCGGCCCAGAAGCCACCGGCATAGGGGCGATGGGCGGGGACTCAGGGGACGGCGCCTCCAGAACTCGCCGGAGCTGGGGAGGAGACTCCGCTGCCTGCTGCTGTTGTTGATGCGGCGGCTGAGGAGGGGAGGAGGAAGGGGAGTAGTAGTGGAGAAGGGAAGGCGGGGGAGGGTGAGATATGTTGCGGTTGTTCTGCGTTTCCAATTGGTACTGCTGAATCGAATCGGTCTCCTGTTGCGGTGGTGGCGACTCTATTTCATAGTGATCTTCGCCTTCTTCTTCCTCCTCCATCCCCGGCGGTGGCGATTGAATATCATCTTGCTGTTTCTTCGGCTCGTGTTCTTTGTGTTCCATAGAGGAAGGAAGGAACTGGTTGCGAAATTGGAAGCACCGGTGGCGACAGGGCTCGGTTCGGAGCGGCGGGAACCAGCCGGCGGTTACTGTAGCTAGGAGATGGAGTGAGTTGTTTGTGGGGAAAGAGAAGAAGGGGACAGGAAATGGGCGGTGGCGGTTTCTGAAGGAGGTTTGAAATGCTGCTCTGCTGTGGCCACTTTCAGACCAACAAGAGTCAAGTCAGAGTGACAGTGTAATATAGCTGACGTCTGAGGGGCCGATCCGCTACACGACACGTGGAATTTTAAATTCTTGAACTTTGTTTTTTTTTTTTTTTTTGGAAAATGTAGAATGATATTTCATTTTTGGCTTTTACGTTCCACCTCTTCAATATAGCTGTAAACGGTAATACATTTTGACTTGTTTAACTATCAATTACGTAACCTTCAATCTTACATAGATTAGAAATGGAGAAGTTTTGATCTTTATGGGTTCTCTATGTTACACTTACGTGCTTTACACAAAGATCTTATCACTTTTATCGGACGATCGTAAACTTTAATAAATATTTAACCATAAATGTAATAACTGTCAAAATTTGTATTCTTAAATCTGAATTATATGACACTGGTAGGCTATGTAAACTTGGGAGAGCACTCACTTGTTCTAATGACAATGACACAAAAGATTAAAAGTGTGCTAGCATCAATTCAACCTGAACGATTTATCTATTTTTTATGTGTTAACAATTAGCAATGGACGAACCACTGGGTTTAAATCTATGAATATTTGGTGGTGATTAGTATCCATATCACATACCAATAATGATGATAATACTAAAAACAATATCATTACTTTGGTGACAATAAGTCTAATCTAAGATTACCCAATACTTGAATGTCATTATTGAATGTTACAACACACACATGATGATACCACTCATCGAACAAAATAATACACATACATGATGACACAGAGAAGAGCTGGAAAATGGATGTTACTGTTAGTTAACTTAATAGCATCATGCCTAACAGTAAGAGGTGGACCAGGTTCAATATTTTGAGAAGAACTCGCGAGCATCATGGTACTGCCTAGACACTACATTGTACAGCGGGTGTATGGGCTCTAAGAGGTTGGAATAAGGTCCCAGCACAGATGTCGGCAATGGCGGCGAGTTCTCGTTCTTCGACCGGCTGTACTGGCACACTGACAGCCCGCTTAAGCAGTAGCAAGTGTGGTAATAGTCCCTGGCCTTCCCTGGTTTGTCCCTGAACCCTCCCTCTTGTTCCTGCAGTTCACAACAAAGGCCAGATCTATCAAAAAACACTCAGAAAGTAAAGTTTGAGGCACGAAGCAGATTCTGTGGTAGATTTGTATAGGTGGATAGTATTCGTAGTCCAAGTAATACATCGTTTTAACAAATACGTCCACCTACTATGATGTTTAACAGACACGTCCTGTGTACTATCTTGTTATATTCCAAGGGTATATGTATTACTATACCTGGGAACACAGGACAATGTACTGCTGCAAGGCCATATTATGAAATAGAGGTCCCAGCTGATTGTGTCTTGAATGCTGAATGTGAACCGCTGTGCTGTTCTCAGGTGAATGAGAAGAGCTTTGATGGCCTGAAGAAAAATTAGAAACGTGAGAAGTGAGCTTGCGAGATGAAATGGAGCTAAGAAGAGCAACGAGATTAGGAAGGAAGGGATTATCACTTACCTTCCTGGTTCTGCTCAGGGTGGAAAGCTCCATTATCATCTGATGAATCCCTATCTTCGTCATCTCCTTCAGAAGTACTATCTGAAACCCACTCTACTTCAACATCAGAAGTCCCAAAGCCTTCCCCGCCAAATGCTTGCAGTCTTTGCAGCAGTGCAAATACACCTCCCTGAACAACTTATTTCAATAAGTCACGCCATGAGGAACAAGGTTCACTACAGCAGTGGGAATGGGGGGGACAGAAATAGCAGTACCTGCCAGAAGGAGTAACAGCCATCAACCAACTTGTTCGTTCTGCCTTGAAACCCACATTCCACTCCTTGTCGAAAGGCTACCCAATCCTAATGCAAAAGAAACAAAGCAGTCAGACAGTTGTTGAAGAAGAAAAATATGCAAAACAAACATAAACATAATTTTCTTACAATTAAACTAGCCAAGTCCAAACGATTGGCTTGGTTGATGAGAATCATAGCAGCCAATCCACAGAACGTGTACCTGAATATCAACCCTTGAAATTTAAGGAGGGTTTGTTCAATGAGAAAGCAACTAACTCATGCTTGCAAATACAGAGACGGGAGCAAGTATCATTCTCCAAAATTGTTAGCTATTTTGGGACGAACAAATTAGGAAGAAAGAAACCTACCCTCCATGAGCTTCAGAACCAGGTTCCCCCGCAATACCACCTTCATAAGTCTGACAACTGTAAGACACCAGAAAAATAAAAGGGTTTCAATCCTTCTGTCCTCATAAAGCACTAATGTAGTAGATTTTCCTATTAAAATGGGACACTTTCTGGTTATAGAACTTATTTGTATCATCAATTTGAAAGAGTTATGCAATATGAGGACCATATACAAACCTCAAGATATAATTTGCAACGCCCTTGGCCAGCTCATCATCCAAAATGTTCAGAATGCTTGCGACCTGGACAAATTTGGTAACATGAGATGATTATGCATTTGAGAGGGTTCATGCAGAATCAAGACAACCACAAATTCCAGCTTAAGAGTGATTTCATTCCGTACAATTAAGTTATTCACATGTAACTACATGCTTTACCAATTACACCAACATAGAAGAGCTGCCTTACCGAAATTGCAGTGTAGCAAGCTCTTACATCAATTTCCCCAGCATCATGCATCCTGAAAAGAAGAACAGGTCAAGTCATGTTTATATCAGAAAACACTCAATGTCCACATGATTTCCACTAATCATATGACAAAGAACCTGCAGTGCCATATCACACAACATATGGTAGGCATTATAGCATAGGATGGATAAACGAATGTGAGGAATGCATTTAATGGAAGGGACAACATGGCAAAGAATGGATGGAAACCAGCCTGGACAGAAATGAATTTAATTTTCACCTAATATGGGAAGGAATCAGCAAGTTACTAGCAGTTACAGGAACATTGCACAAGGAGTTTGAATATGAAAGCAGCTGAACCAATCAGGGAAATGTAGGGAGATGCAGAACTTATAAAATGAAGAAGTACCAGAAGAATATTAACTAAGAACATCAGCACATGGTGCAACAATTTCAATAGCAGAACATGAAATTAATTTTCTTAGCCTTGATATTCTTGTATTAGATAATTCAAGTAAAGAGTTCCACATACAAGAACGACATGAACTCAGCAACAAACAAGATGCGGGCAAGAACAAAGAAGAATCGAAGGAGAAGAGAGCAAATAAGAAAAAGTGTCACCTGAAGGCTCCACTTGAGTCTTTCATTCGGCTTAAGAATTTGTACAAATTATCTCTGGGAACAACAATGGATAACAATGTTAAGAAAGGTTTTCAAATCACAGATCCACTATCAAAGGGTGAACTCTTCACAATCATAAAGACTGACCACCTATTAATTGACGACAACGCTTTATGTCCGCCCAAAGTGACAAGAGAATTGACTGCAGCATATGTTGTTGCAAGATGAGGCATCTGAAGACAAAGAAAAGGGACTAAGAACATAAGTACATAAGTAAACACAAAACCGCAACCATTCTCCTACTGATCCTGTAAAGTGCAAATGTTTCAGCAACTTGCCTGCCCTGGTCCACCCCCATAGCCACCATTTGGATCCTATCCCCCAAAAGATACGATCACTCGTCAAAAATAAGTTAAGGTAGAACAAGGATATCAGCTGAACTGCAGAATAGCCAATCGATAAATGACTAATAACTCTCTAACAAAACAAACTAAAGACCACGGTGTTGTGTATAAATGAAGCAAAAAATCAAGGACTTTATCTCGAATTTTAACATCTCCTCAATTGGGTTTGACCAGGAACTCTCGCTACAAGCCCACATTCCCAGAGGATAAAAGGAAAGCACTAAATACCATCAAATTTTTAACATAATAATTTGGTTTCTAGTCAGTAAGCACTAGAAGATGTTTACCTGACAACGGCTAAGAAAGTCGATGGCATTATCCTCCAATTCATCATCAACTGATTCCCCAAGTAGAGCAATTGAGTGCAAGATCCAGTAGCAAAGCCAAGGTCGACTGCACTCATACAACACAACTTTCAGAATCGAAGCAGTCGAAGCTGAACTACACCAAACGAAACAATCATCAAGAATTAAAGCTACACAAGAAGAAGGAAGAAGTACGCACTTAGCATCCAATACAACGAATGAGGGACCGAGCTGCTGGAGTCCTCTGGTTAGATACTCTACATGTTTATCTCGTTGAAGCTCCAATCTACCAAAGAATCAACTAGTAATTCCATCAAAATCCAAAGCTAAAGCAGCAAGCAGTCCAAATAAGAGCGATGGATAAAGCACATCCGTCTTACATTACAGATTGAGCGCTGCGAGGAATGCTGGCGAAAGCGCCGTAAATCTTAAACACGTGATCCTGAACAGCCCACTGATCCACCTGGCTCGCCGTCGCCCTTCTTTGTCTCTCCGTCGCCGTCCCTTCCCTCTCCATAACGCCGACGATGGTAGCAGAATAGTTCAAAACGGGAGGTTTTTGCTTACTATACCGGGTTTAGTATTTCGATTCCCTCCCGCCGTAAGGAAAGGCAGAAAAGATATAGCCAGCTAATCGGCGGCGAGACTTACCAAACTGATGTATTTTCCCGTGGGCCCTAATAACTTAATATTGGGCCTAGCCCATCGTCGAAAGGTTTTTGGGCTATTGGCCGGGCTTCAGAGTCCACACTAATGTGCCACGCAAGCAGAGCAGATCGGACCGTGAAAAGATATGTCATACAGTCCGGCCGCCGCAAGTCGGGTAACGGGTGACCCGCCACCAGGACAGGAGGCAAAGACAAATTGGCCACGTCTTCGCATAATAAGTACGCCCCCAGAAATTAGCTCCGCTAGAATCATCAGAGAAAGAAATGGCGATGATGAATCTGAAGCGAGCTGCAACCTCTGCAATTCGAGCTTTCCCGGCGGCTGGTTCTTCCACCGGAGCTCTGGCTAGACACCTCCACGTAAGCATGCGCCGCCCACTCTTTTGGCTTCTTCTTCATCCGCCACTGTTTTCTGCACTCTTCTCTCCCAAGTCCCAACCCCTTTAGTTTTATCGCCGTTGATCGTATATAAACGGCAACCTCCGTCTTTCTTCTACCACCGATCGCCGCGGTTTTCCACCTCCGGTAGATTTCCCCGAGCTGGGCCGTACAGGTGGCAGTTGAGTAGTAAATGTGCGCTGCGTTTTTCCTTAATTACTTTTTTACTGGTTGAATCGTCAGGCGGCGTAACTCACGAGTCACGCCTACTCTTCACTCGTTCACTGACTCGCTCGCTTGACGAGTTATAAGAACTCGTGAGCTCGTAAGCTGGCCTTTACATTCAACTGTGCATTTGTGCGAATTTCGTTACTCCCCCTTGAAAATTGATATGTTTCGATTCTCATGAGATGGAAGGAACAATTGTGAATTCAGGGTTCTGCGGGGGAGAGCAAGAAGATCGTCGGAGTGTTCTACAAGGCCAACGAGTACGCCGAGAAGAACCCCAATTTCCTGGGCTGCGCCGAGAATGCTTTGGGGATACGGAGCTGGCTGGAATCTCAGGGCCACCAGTACATCGTCACCGACGACAAAGATGGACCCAACTCCGGTGAGTATGCAGTAAGAAGAAAACAACAAAAAAACACTCCATTTGATTTGCTTGCAGAATCCCTAGTTGACTAGCAGGTGTTTGATGATTTAACAGAGCTGGAGAAGCACATCCCTGATCTCCACGTTCTCATATCAACCCCTTTCCACCCTGCCTACGTGACGGCTGAGAGGATCAAGAAGGCCAAAAACTTGCAGCTGCTTCTCACCGCGGGAATTGGGTCCGACCACATCGACCTGCCGGCAGCTGCTGCCGCCGGTTTGACTGTTGCAGAGGTCACGGGGAGCAATGTGGTCTCCGTTGCTGAGGATGAGCTGATGAGGATTCTCATCCTGATGAGGAACTTCTTGCCTGGTTATCACCAGGTGATCAATGGGGAGTGGGATGTGGCTGGTATAGCTTACAGGGCTTATGATCTTGAAGGGAAGACGATTGGGACGGTTGGGTGTGGACGAATTGGGAAGCTTTTGCTCCAGAGGCTCAAACCTTTTGGCTGTAATCTGCTTTACCATGATCGACTCAAGATAGAACCCGAGCTGGAGTCACAGATCGGAGCTAAGTTTGAGGAGGATCTTGATGCCATGCTTCCAAAGTGTGATGTAGTTGTCATTAATACCCCACTTACTGAGAAAACCAAGTGAGTGCTTGCAGTTTGGATCGAGCTTTGCAAATTGCAGTTCTTTCAATACAGGGTTGATCTGTAAGTTTTGTGCTATCATGAACTGGATTGAATGTCTTTGTGTTGCAGGGGAATGTTCGACAAAGATAGGATCTCCAAGATGAAGAAAGGGGTTCTGATTGTGAATAATGCTCGTGGAGCTATAATGGATACACAAGCAGTTGTTGATGGCTGCTCCAGTGGACAGATTGGAGGTACCTCTGTAGATTCCTGGAACTAACTCAGTAACCAATAATGTTTGCAAGTTCATACAAGCTTACGCCGTGTGAACCTTTTGAATATGAGCAGGGTACAGTGGGGATGTTTGGTATCCACAGCCAGCTCCAAAGGACCATCCTTGGCGTTACATGCCAAACCAGGCAATGACTCCTCATATATCTGGCACCACCATTGATGCACAGGTGAGCTCTTTCTGGTTCGAAGCTCTGTGTGATTGTTTCTGTTTCATTTTCCAACTGAATTTTACTGGCGAGTCTAATCGCAATCTGGAAAATTGGCAGTTGAGGTATGCTGCTGGAGTGAAGGATATGCTGGACAGATACTTCAAGGGAGAAGATTTCCCCGCACAGAATTACATAGTCAAGGAAGGCCAGCTTGCAAGCCAGTACAAGTGACCTCGCTTCCAATGTTTATTCTGCATCGAGAATAATAATGTGGCTCTAAGTATGGTAGAGTTCAACTTGTAATCCTTAGGCTATGTAATGGAAGACAATCTCTGCATAGGTCTAAATAAACTTAACCGTTAAACAGAGAGAACCTTCTGATGAAAAAGATTTTGTCTTTGGAAACTGGATGGTGAATTGGTGATAAATGTGTATACCTTACTGATGGTTTACATTTCGCCAGCAACAATCATTCAGCTATTCGCAACCTGGTTCCGGTACATTCGATTCCAAGTAACAAGCAGAGATCGAAGTTCTTTAGGGACCTATATTATCTTCAATCCACTGCAATCTGCCCCGGCATCCAGAGAAGGGAATGTACACGTCGACATGCTCAATCAAGAACTCTCATCATCCACACTTGCAAATGATTTTCAACTATCATTGTTCTGCTGAAGGAACTGGAGATCTTTCATTTGCAATTGAACAGCTTCTTTGGTCAGCTGTTTGGCCTCTGGGACATCCATCCCATCCAAACCTTCAGCAACTCTTGTTGCTTTCTCTTCAAGAATCCTCTCGATCTCTTTTGGCTTAACCAATGGGAAAACCGCCGCCATCATTACACTGAGAAGTCTCTGATCTTCCTCTTCTATAGGATCCTTCCCAAAGCAACAAACATAAATTGCATCTAACGCCTTCTCTGCTCGGGCCTCCATCGGAACAAAAGGCGCTGCCCCTTTCGACTTTGATCGTCTCTACAGTTTCACAATGTGCAGCAAAAAGATTTAGTCCAGGTGAGTTATAACTAACTAACAGATTCCAGTTCTATTGTTTCTGAAGGTCTGAGTCTTACCTCTTTCGCCGCATCCATCAAAGCAATGAAACTCTGCTCTTCGAATTCAATATCGGTGGAAATCCGAAGTCTTGCTACCCCTTCCAAAATCTCTTCAGATTTCAGGAGCCCTGCACCTACAGCCGCCACCCAACAGCAAAGCAGAACATATAGAGGATCCCCTGCCTACAAGGACGAGAAAACACTTGAATCAAATTTCATTGCCGCAAATGATCGAACACCAGACGGGCAAGCAGAATTACCTTGCCGCGCCTGTCCTTAAACTCGACAAAAGCTCTGGAGTCCATAATGGTGCATTTCTTGCCGACCCTCCTTCTGAACTCCGCGAAATCGATGAGGTCGCTTCCGACTCCGCCTTCGTCGCTGATAATTCTGGCTATGAGACCGACAACGGGGAGGGAACCGATGACTTTGTTGGCGAAGCCGGAGATGGAGTTGGGGTTCTCCATGTAAGCTCTGACGGAGAGTAATCCATTCGAATTCTGCGAGTGCCGAATTCTGGGTACTGCGTAGTTTACGAAGATTCTGTGCTGGAAGCTTTGCAGTAATGGCGAAATGGAAGATAGGGATGAAGGAGGTGATGTCGGAGTAGTCACCACCATGGCTGTGAAAGCATATGTGGCGGGTTGATCTTTGATTTCCCCGTGGTTTATCGGCCGCACGTTTATATACGTTATCCACAACAAGGAATAGCAGTTATAGGCTCATGGGCCGAGTTTTTTAATTGGGTTTGGCCCGTGAGACCGAAGTTGGTAATTCTCCAGCGCGCCCTGATAAAATAATTGTTTTCACTTTTTAGTGCCATATTCCTTCTTTTTTTTCTTTTGTCATATCTCATATGGTGCCTAAATCCATTATATTAATTGAATCGGGATATAAATATCTCATCATGGCCATATCCCTATGTAGAACATATTTTCAAGTCAAATTTTTGAACTAGTGTAAGATTTCAATTCCCATATAACACAATGCTCAAAAATTGAATCCATTCCCATAAACTCATTAGACATACAACAAAATTAGTATAAATCAGACATAGGTTAGCCTATATATATACATGGTGGCATTTTCGGTGCACCCACTTTGTTGGGTACATTTAATGCACTCGCCTCATAATCGTCATTCTTAGCAGGTGATTCAAGTGAAACAATGTCAATCGTCACTGTAGTATGATGGACAAGACACACATGAATTTGTACAAAAATCATTCAAGATTTACTTTAATTCGAATGATTTAGGGTTTATGAATTTAGGGTTAGGGTTTAGGTTTACGATATGGGGTTTTGGGTTGGGATCCAAAATTGAGGGTTAAGGGGTTAGAGTAATGGATTGATTAGTTGTGATTCTATGTTATTTTATCATATTAGACTAATGTTATCAATTACAAGTTCAAATTTGTTGTATTATGCCCACTTTTAGAGTTGGGTGCATTTAGTGCACCCAAAAAAGTGAGTGCACTGAAGTAACACATAAAAGGTTCAAAAGTATCTTCTTATTAATAATAGGTTTAATTCATCTGCATAGCCATAACTTTCACGATTTTGACAAATATAGCCACTTTTCGAAAAATACACAGATATAGCCAAACTTCTAAAACTAGTATGACAAATTTAGCCATTTCCTTTAAAAACAGTAACGTCGTTAGTGATTCCGTCAATAACGTAAGCATTATACTGATGTGGATGCCACATCAGCCTCCATATCAGCTCTTGCTCGCCACGTCATATTTAAATTTTAAAATAAAAATTAGAGAGTGGGAAGCATCTTCTTTTTTATGGAGTGGGATGCCCAGATTTACTTCTCCGATAAATGATCTTCGATCCAACATGGTGCAGAGAACTCTCTGTTATTAATCGATTTCTTTTTACTTTCGAGTTTAAGGAGTGGGAAGCATCTTCTTGACTCAACTTCCTTCTTGCCTCGTCCCTCCTTCCAATGAAATCAATTGCTTTGAGTCTTCCTCGGAAACCCGATATCCCCCAAGCTCGACCACCACCATTACTCCTCCCACTCTGCCGCCTCGCTTCACCTTGGGTCGTCTCGCCTCCCAATCAATTCCAATCTGACCCGACCAGAAGACTCTCTTCATCCTATGAATCTACATATCTGGCACTATCTGGTGGTTGGAGAACAAGGCTTGATTGCATCTTGTTGCTGAGTACGAATAAGCAGATTGTTTGTTGCGCAGTGTGAAATCGTCCTGCCTAGGAGGAAAGTTGAGCCAGCACATCGAGGAACTCAAGCATTCAAATCCTCTACTTCTATCTGGCCTTTTTAATTGCCATCGGGGAAGGTACAGTTGCGCCTCCAAAATCGTCTCCGCGTCATAATCGCTGGTGGAAAGTCTACGGCAGAGGGCGGCGGGGCTTAGTAATCGGAGAAGATAAAGGAGATGAAGAGAGACAACATAATTTGCCCAAATCTCCAATTTCGGCTGCAAAAACTGATGGAGAACGAGTTGTGGCCGAATTTCCAAGTTTCATCAGCGTCGATTGGATTCGGGATATGGATTCTTGGTCTCCTGTTTGCATATTTCCGATTGAGTTTTGGGGCTAGGGATATGAGGATTTTAAGGTTTGGGAATTATGTGGGGAAGTTTTATTTGATGGTTGCCTTTCAATGGCGGAGAAGCAGCAGCACAAGAAGAAGATGGATGGGTGTGGTGTGGAGTGGGGTGGGGTGGGACGGAAGGAGAGGATACGAGGGTGTGGTGTGGTAGGTGAAAGGGTAAAGTAGCTTTTTGTTTTTTTTTTAATTAATGAAATTTAAAATATATTCCACCTGGCATTGCCACGTCAATGAAAAATTACCACGTCACCAACAATCATTTGTCCAGTCAGCAGTCGTGATAGTGTCGTTAAACTTTTGGACGGAATGGTTATATCTGTGTATTTTTTGAAATGTGGCTATATTTGTCAAAATCGTGAAAGTTATGGCTATGCAGGTGAATTAAACCTTAATAATATAATAACTATTACAAACTAAATGAGCGATACAAAACTACAAAAAGGTAACATTATATCGCTTTAGAATCATGTTGTTATCTCAATAGTATCAACGTATTTGAAAATCTTGTACGCTCGTATGGGATATTGATAATATCTTACTGCAATTTTAAATAAAAGAAAAACCGATCAACAAATGAATAAGATTATCAAAACTTCAATATCATGAAGTAGTAGCATTTGAGTCCAACCGTCATGTGATTAGCATCATCACATGTGAGCTAATCAACCCTCTAGAATGAGAAAGTTGACGAAAAACAAGAACGATAATCAATTGATGGTGTCAGTGAGATGATGAATAACAAGACCGAAATGTTTGTTGCGTGAGAACTATTTTCCTCCTTATTAACATCTTCATTTCCTATGTGTTGTAACCATGGTTTGTGAAACCGTACCATACTTGTGGTTCAACCGCAAAATACAAGTCCTGTAGTTAAATTGGTAGGCGGTATTTAATGACATTAACGGTTGAAATACGGTTAAACCACGAGTTCACTGTAAAATTTACCCTACCATTGATTTTTCTAGTACAATCTCCAGTACGGTTTCACAAACCATGGTTGTAACTGAACATGAAACCCACGATGCTAAAAATTAAATAAAAATACACAAATTTTTGTGGTTCACTGACACGATGTGTGATAACTACTCTACGGATCAAAGAGATCAACTTCACTATATTTGAGGAAATTACATGCTATAGAGTGATGAGAAGATATATATCACATTCTTTAAACCCTAAACAAAACATCCAAATCCTAATTCGAAATGGAATGAAAAAGACTACCGAATAAGAACAAAATCGAAAACATATATATGTATATATAAACATAGCAACACAATGCAGCCTTGAAATAAACCGCAGCAGATTGCCCATAGCATTCCTCCCAATTGCAAGCTTCTGGCACAGAACCAACTTGGTAAATTAATGGCATCGGAATAAGTCCATATGATCATAAGGAAAAGGAAGAAGAAATGTGTAAGTTTGGAAGAAGGATAAGATAGAAGAGAAGGGAGCACTGAAGAAGAAGAAGTGGCTAGGGAAGAAGGAACATACGATTAAAGTCCATGTGCCCACATGCCCTGACTGCCTCATACCCATACGTCCCCTTCCTTCAATGCCATCAATAAAAGCTCTTAAGACCCGCCTCCTAAAACCCCAACTCGCCGGACTTTTATTGGGGTGAAAGTTGAAGCGAAAAATTATTAGAAAATACAGATTTAAGAATATGAAATTCAACAACTTATAATAATTCAAAAAAAAAAAAGCATATAATGATGAAGTTCACCAAGAGTCGCATATATCTCGTATGTACCTTAGTAAAAAAAATAATGATTATAATTTTTTACAATGTAAATTGTACACGACGGTATTTTAATTTAGCGAATGCATTAATAATGGAGTCCACGTCCATATCAATAGTATACACTGTTTCAAATAAAATACTTGAGCAATCGACTAGAAATCCATCGTTCATTTTGTTGTGCAAATCAATTTTCACATGCTTCGTTGTTGAAAAGGTTCTATTCGTATTAGTTGTTGAAACAAGCAGCATCAACACTCGACAAATCAATCTACTAATCAATTTGCATTGTGTTTCCATCCCTATATCCACCAGCTATTCTAGTAAATTTTCCAAGGTAACAAACCTCATATATGTTTTAGTCTTTTACGTTTTAAACTTTTTGAATTTTTAGGTTTCATTATTTTTTTAGACGAATAACCTTTGGGGTTAGAATTTATAAGCTAAATTTAGAGTAGTGATTTTGAATATGTTCATCTGAATTATTTTTCTAATTATACCCAATCTTATTTTAAAATAACAACGACCCGAATATCTAAAATCGAAAAATTCATAAAACGTATACTAACTATGGATCCAGAGGAGGGCTGGGCCGGGGCCCGGGGTGGCCACCCCCTGGATCCGCCACTAATTCGAATGAGATTAGTTAAGCAAACATACACTCGAAGGTTTGGATATGTGAGATTATAATACCCAACAAAAAGGAAGAAACTAACCGCAATTACAATCGATCGACACTCGAGTTCGGTGTGAAATGTTTGTGTTTAAAACCCTCCTAAATGATAGTTCCAAGTCTCCTAATAAAGTATGTGGTTGACTTAGCCTTCCCCGATGAATAATTTAAAAAGCTGGAATGTGTATACATTATGATACGATACAATATTATACCATGTTTTGAATTTGCATGAAATCGTTAACCGAAAAAAACCAACGAAGTTTAAATTGTACAACACATAAAGTAAAGGGCAGTTAGTGGCATTACTATGATGTCCTCCTCGATCCATTGTGGCATAGTATATACGGATCCAGCATATAAATAGCAACACGGACACCCACCACCACACCACACCAGTCTTCTTCCATCCATCTTCCTTCCTCTGCTTTCTCTTTCCCCATTTATTCATTGATGTCTCTCAACTTCCTTCCATCACCAGAACAACAAGAAATAAGGAGAAACACAGAAGAACTCTGAGAAAAGCCACACACAGAACAGAGGAGAGAAACAGAACAAGTGATGAGAGCCATGAAGGAGAAGAGCGAGAGTGGTGGCGGTGGAGGGTATGTGAGAGCTGATCAGATAGACCTCAAGAGCCTCGACGAGCAGCTGCAGCGACATCTCTCTCGCGCATGGACTACGGATCAGAAGAACAATTCTGCCTCCACCAGGTCCGAGGGTGGCAGCGGATTGCTTCATCCACCTCTTCCTCCTCTGCCTCTCACCTCCTCTGCCTCTGCCTCTGCCACCTTCAACTCTGCCGCCGCCATCCCCGCCGTGGTAACTGGGCGGAGGCCCGAATGGGAGATTGACCCGGCCAAGCTCATCATTAAGTCCGTCATCGCTCGTGGCACCTTCGGCACCGTCCACCGTGGCATTTACGACGGCCTCGATGTTGCTGGTCAGTATATTATATTATCACTCTGTCACTACTCTTTTTTGGCTCACTATTTCTTCATTTACCCTGTCCATTTTAATTAAATTCAGTTCTGAATGATCATGATGATATTATCAAGATAGCTTCTAGATTAGCAGGAACAAGGCGATGTGGTAACTTCAAAAAGTCCCAAGTTGACGTCTTTAGGCTTTAGGGAAGTGGTAATTGCTCACGAACTACTGATTTAGCGATACCGATGGTCGGTTTGAATTTCATGTTATTAGTTTTTCGTGTATGATCAATCAATTAACAAACTACTCCAATCTCCCCTTGTAAATTACACTAGGAAATGTGTGCTCGGTAGAGGATTAATTATCATAGCCCCTTCCCGTGAGCCATGATTTTCCTTTTTCTCGGCAGCCAAACAGGGGAACAGCTTTTCCTCTGGCATTATCCAGATGAATACTGTTACAGAATCCGTGATTTTTTTTTTTCACGAGATCATCGACGGGTTTCCCAAGCTTTTTATAGATTAACATTTCTTCTGGGTACCCTTTTTTCATGAAAAAGTTTCAAACTTTTCGGCTTTTAGTAATAAAAAAATTCACTTTTTTCTGTTGGATAAAAAAGAGTTATAATAATTGAACTCAACTCACTCTCGTTGTGGTTGGTTGGGTTGGGCAGTGAAGCTGCTAGATTGGGGAGAAGAAGGTCACAGATCAGATGCAGAAATTGCATCACTAAGGGCTGCTTTTACTCAAGAAGTAGCTGTCTGGCACAAGCTTGATCACCCCAATGTCACCAAGGTACTTTTCTTACTTACTCGACATTGTTCGTGTTTTTGTGATACCATATCGTCGGTATAGGTTAATGGCACATACCAACAACCATGTTGATACTATTTTATAATGTTTCATGCACGATTTTGCTAAACGGTTAATATCAGCGAGTTTGATTTTCGATTTGGTCGACAAACATGTGCAGTTCATAGGGGCTACCATCGGATCAGCAAGTCTAAACATACAAACTGAGAATGGACACATGGGTATGCCAAGCAATATATGTTGTGTGGTAGTGGAGTACTGCCCCGGTGGTGCTCTCAAAACCTATCTCATCAAGAACAGACGAAGGAAGCTGGCCTTTAAAGTGGTCGTTCAAATTGCACTCGATCTCGCCAGAGGGTTATTCATTCTCTCCACTCTCTTTCAATACCCTTTTTGTTGGTGTTCTTATGTACTAAGCTTAACTTGGGAAACTTTCAGGTTGAGCTACCTACACACCATGAAGATCGTCCACAGGGATGTGAAAACGGAGAACATGCTCCTTGACAAGTCGAGGACCGTCAAGATAGCCGATTTCGGTGTTGCTCGCCTCGAGGCCTCGAACCCCAACGACATGACAGGAGAGACGGGGACACTGGGGTATATGGCACCAGAGGTTCTTAATGGCAATCCGTACAACAGGAAGTGTGACGTGTACAGCTATGGCATATGTCTATGGGAGATATATTGTTGTGACATGCCGTACCCTGACCTTAGTTTCTCGGAAATGACATCGGCTGTCGTTCGGCAGAACCTGAGGCCCGAGATACCGAGGTGTTGCCCTAGCTCGCTGGCAAACGTGATGAGGCGATGCTGGGATGCAAACCCTGACAAGAGGCCCGAGATGGAGGAGGTCGTTACGATGTTGGAAGCAATTGACACGTCGAGAGGTGGAGGGATGATACCTGGGGATCATCAGCCTCAGAGCTGCCTTTGCTTCCGCAGGCACCGAGGGCCATGAAAATGGAAATTGCTTCATCTCATTTGTGATGGTGACTGCTTTGGAATATACTGTAAAGTCCTTTTTTTCTAGCTCTGCTTCATAAAAACTCATGTAAGTTGTCAGTTGATGATTTCTACAACCTTTTCTTATCATATAAGTACACCTAGGTTTCTGCCTTAGACCTACTGACATTCATCAAGAATGCCTAACCAGACAAGAATCTCATGTCTAGAAAATTTGGTGTTTAGTTCCAACCATAACAGAAATCCTAGCCCAACAAGGATTCTATTTCATGAGAATTCGGTCTTTACTTTACAGAAGTTATTGTTACAGAAGAGCTTTGCTAAAAGCTAAGAGTAGTCTCAAAGAAACAGGTTACAACAAAGGGACGTACGACGAATCTCATTGCTTATGCTATGAAAGAATAATGTTCCTCAAAGTTGAACCGAAATGAATGCTGACGATATTACATTCTCAGGAAAAATATCATAACTCATAAGAGGATCTTCTCAAGCTCGAAAGTGCACTGTTACCTGTGAAGAGAACTCAGGGTATTTCTAAGAAGCTGAAAAGCGATAGAGGTCTATAGCTCTAGCCTGCAATCTTGTAGCTTGGATTGGCCAAATTTTCAAGGCCAGCAACCACTTGCATTGACTCGATTACATCACCAACTTTCACATCTGCTAAAAGGTCCTCATTCTGGGTTATGTAACCGAACACTGAGTATCGCCCATCCAATATGTTTGCATTGCTAGGAGTGAGTTCACTTTCTTTCAGCAGCCAAAAGATTTGGCTTGAAGCTGAGTTGTCTTCAAACTCCTGCGAACAAATGAATGTTAACCATTAGGGCATATAAAAGAGTTGAGGAACGATGCCTTCCATTCATATGAATTTGAGCTCCTCACATCTCTGGCCATTGCCATTGTTCCGAATGCATTGAATGGAAGCTTCGTTTGAGCCTTATATAAACCAAGCTCCTGCAACCAATACAATGGAAAAGAGCCTGACCGTAAGCCTTCTGTAAATTCAACTAAAGAGAAGGTTTGGGAGACAGATTCGAAAAAGTATGGCGTCAAGAACCCTTACTTCCAGAGTTGTACCATAGACAGGTGCTTTCTCTCCATCCACCATGATTTCTAGAGGAATAGTTCGAGTCTTCTCTGTACTAGGATCAATGAAACCCTCTGCAGGACCTTCAGGATCCCCAGTTTGAACAACAAAGCCGTCCGCTGGGATTATGATCGAAGGACATGTCAGTAAGATAGGCCCAGATATGTCTTCAAAACTGGAAAGAATGCAAAACTGTTGGTTTTGTATAAACTTTACCCCTCTGAATTTGCATGCCATCATAGAAGTGCCTCTGAACCAAGTCCACAAAATTTCCTGCTGTTACAGGCGCATTGTAACCATCTAGGACAATGCGGAACACACAGTCCTCGAGATTTGGGTTGTCCTTAACCTTGACCTTCATATCCACAGTTGCTCTACCTTTCAAGAGAGGCATATTTTTGTATTCTTCAGGCACTTCGTAGGGGAAGCCATTCACCATATCCTCTTCAACACTGCAGAGAAATCCAATGCCCCAGGAAGAAGATCTCAGCTGCAGTCAATGGACAAGGGTATCTATGAGTTCTTAGATGGACTCTAGGTTCTTTTTTTATCAGTCTTCGCTGCACAATATGAATTCGGTAGCTAATTCATGGACGTCATGATTAAACATGATCCAATCTATATACAATCTTCAACTCGCTCCTCTCTTGTCTACAAACTAGTTAACATTGCCACAAAATGCTGAAAGCAATCAACAATATTCCATAAGCACCTCAATTTTACTAGGCAGCTCATGCTATTTTGATCCATGAAAACTATTAGAGAGCCGAATCTTGAAACCAAAACACAATCAAATGTGCGAAACAAAACTCTCACCTTCCAACATAATCAAGTAGCTCCTTCTGTTTAGGCGCCACGCCATCTCGGTTCCTGCTCTCCACAATCTGCTGGAGTTCATCAAGCCCAGTTTCCAGCTTGTCAAGCACTTCCCCACCTTGAGCCCTCTTTGGCTCAGCTAATCCGGCAATTATCAAACTCTTCCCCTGCTTGAGAGCTCGAGATGCCTGCCTCACATTCTACATTTTCACAAACAAAAATACAATCAATCAACGAAGAGCACGAGGAAACAAAAAGCCACCATTAAAGGTTCTGCAGCTGCCTTACTCTCTCAACAGAATCAAGAGCTTTGAGCCCAGCAATCTTGAGACTGTCAGTGATATCTTCAAGCGGCTTCTGAACTTCCCTGATGGCCTTGTTATCAATTGGCAGCGCGTATCTCAACAATGCACCAGGATCCTTAATTGGCGGCCCGGATATCAACACGGCAACATCAGGCAATGCCGGATTGACAGCAACAGCATTCGCGTCGGGACACCAATCCGCCATCGAAGGCGCCCCAGTTATCAACCCGACCGCCAGAGCAAACGAAACTGCACACTCCTTGAAAGAGAACGACTTCCCCTCCCTCCCCTGAAACCAAAAGCCCCCACCACAAAAATCAAAACACCAATTAAACCCTTTGCCGCGAAGTTGAAAACTTTGAACTCCAAATTCGGAGTACTGCTCACCGTTGAATCAGAGCTCTTGAGTGAACAAACGGCCGGAGCTAGGCGCTTGCTGTAGAAGGAGAGTGAAGTGGTGCTGTGATTTGGAAGGAAGCGATTGTGGTGGGTTCTAGGTGTGGCGGGGAAAGATGAGGAATAGTGCCACCGGATTGACACTCCTGCTGCTGCAGCCGCCATGGGAAGTGGCAGTGGAGTACGAACAGAATGATGGGGGGGAACAGGAAGAGTCCAAAAGGGAAATGGAGCTAAAGAAGAAGCATTTGGTTTGGCGGATAGATCTGCGCAGAATAGAGGAAGAGAGAGAAAGTAGGAGATAAGGCAGTAATGGCTGCTTCGCTTGAAAATGAAGAATTAGAAGGCGGGGTCGGAAAGTAGCATCCTCCCCTCACAATTGGGATAAGGGAGCGGTCGAGCGGATAGCATTTTCCGGGTCGCCGTCAACATTTCCCCCCTCGGAGCCGCCGTTGCCGGTGGTAGGATGCGATAAGGGCTGGGCTCCCACTACGAATTGGGCCTGATAGGCCGGTAGATACCGTAGGCCTTACCAACCAAGAGGCAAACAAAATCCATATCATATACACTTTGACACAATCCTGAACCTCCGATCATTACCAATTTACCAGAGTCAACAAAATCAATCACATATATTGACAGCTAGCCTATAAGATCAATGTAACATCCGCATAGTTACAGCCGAATTAACCGTAAAAATTTATAAGAAGTCGAAAATCCACCAAAGTCAGTAACAAGTCATAAATGGACTGAATGAAACGAGGCAGTTCCGATGAGGATGACAACGATGGTTGACGTGTGATCGATCATGTTGGACTTCAAACGGTGGTAGTGACGTCAGATAGCTGGACCTCCGACTTGGGTTCCGCCGGCTTGGAAGTACCACCGTACTTGGTGGAGAAGTAGGCATAGAACACCAGCTGAACCACCGCAAAGATAGCTCCCAGCCCATTGCTCACCTGCAAAGCAATTGATCATCAATCGATGATTAATTAGCATGTGCTTCGAGTTCTGATTATAAACTAATCAATAACGACAATGTTAATAATCTACCGTAACGTACCACAATGAACCAGTCGATCCCGTGGATGAGAGCGTAGGCCGTCCAGATGCTACCGTTGGCGAAGTTGGCGACGGAGAGCCAGAGCGGCATGAACTCGACGCTCTTGGTCTTGTAGACCTTGGCCATGACGGCGAGCGGGGAGGCGTACATGATGATGTTGAAGACGTCGGCGACGATCCCGACGGTGATGTTGCGGGAGTGCTGGGTGTGGAAGCCGGCGAGGGCGACGGCGATGATGACGCCGAAGAGCAGGACCTCGCCGAGTAGGCCGAGGAAGACCTTCTTGCGGCCCTTGTTGTGGCGGTCGTAGAAGACGAAGATGGAGAGGTAGATGAGCTCGAGGGCGAGGCCGATGGAGTTGATGGTTACGACCAGGACGCTGTTCGGGGTGATGACGGGGGTGCCGTAGAAGACCCACACCAGGCAGTTCATCACGGCGGCGATGTACGGGTACGGCTGGAACTCCTCCACGTCCTTCTTCTTGCATATCCTCCAGAACGTCGGCCTGTGAATCCATCCACCCGTTAACGTTTGAATTCGCGATTAACTAATTAATTAATGAATCGGGACAGATAGATTAAGGGAGAGTAAAAGGAATGATTACGTACACAGGGGAGAGGAAGAGTCCAAAAGAGATGACGTTTCCTGCGCAATTAACCGGACAGAATAAGACAAACGAGTCCAGATTGAGTCATATAGAGATAAAAACTCTAATTGACAATAGCGGCTGAAACGCTGCGTTTGGAAGGAAACCGGAGCACCAAAATCAGATTAGGAGCAGCCAAACAGGCGGAGGAAAATTCGATCGCGGATTTTCTCGGTAGCCAAACAGATCGACACAAGTAAAAGAAAACTACTACAACTGAAACCACAAAATTAGGCTAATGGCATCGCTAAGAGAGGTGAGAAATCAAGTAACTGACTCTCTGAACAACGTAACAACGGAATCGCTGCAGGAAAACAGCAGGAAAATTAGAGAGGCCGGATTTTCAATACTCGTTTACTGATAACAAGACTACGCACTAGTTTTCGCAAGAAAAGAACGGAATCGCATCAATCAAAACAACTTCGGGGCAATCGATCGGAAGGAGCAGTATTCTAATAATCAATGTAGAGAGAGACGGAACGAATCGATCAGCAGAAAATAGCAGGGCTAACTGTTCGATCGAAGAAGAAAAGAGAAGGAGAACGGAATCGGAGAACAGTTGATTAACTTACCGATAATGCCGACGACTGTACGAGCAAGCTCTGCGTTCACCATCGTGATCTTCTTCTCCTTCTTTCTTCTTCGCGAGTCAGTCTACAAAGGCAAAAGGCGGTGCTAGCTAGCTAGAGAGAGAAGTAACAATAAATCTGGGATTGTACGGGGGAAGAGCAATATTTGCAGGCAAATATATATCGAGTGCGAGAGAGTCCTGGCCTGCTTTGGAATTACAGCTGTAAAAATGTAGATATGTATCCTGGTTTACCGCCCACGTAACCAATTAACCCAAGGTGTGGATTGGATCAGATTCATCCTCCAAGGCGAGTCGGATTTATCATTTTCGAAAATTATTTATTGTGTTTGTTCCCCGGAAATTAATCTTCCAAGTCAGATAGAACAGAAACTCTGGATTGCTTTCCCGATTAGTTGAATAATTTTAATTCATTTATTAATTTATTAGTGGACCTTGGTGGTCAAGTATTAATTAGGTTTTATCCATGAAAATAATGAAAAGAGGATTTATGATAATTCTGCGTCCATTTTGGTTGTGATGAATGATGATGCTAATTTTTGTTTACCATTTATCGGATTATTAGTGTTGTTACGGATTGGAGGGGGGAAAGCACACGTCAGGATTATGTGTTGTGTGTACGTACTGTAAGCAGAGCAGTGCAGGCGGCGCTGCATGGCGCGACAGCGGAAAACAAGGAAGACGCGGCGTACGGACTCCTTCCAGTTAGTTACGTCTAGCTCCAATTCTGGCCCTGACTTTTATCTTATTTACGCCTTCCTGCCACTAATCGTCTGTTTGGTCCCCTTATTTCCTACCTGTGAGGAATTTTTGTTGCTAGCTTTTCCTTATCTGTTCGTTCGCTGTTTTTCATTCTTCAGTTCGTGATTTTTGACATAAATAGAACGATCTTCTCAATTCCTTGTTCCATTCATCATCTGAATCTATTTGAAGTAACAATTGAACAATATGGAGAGATCCATTTCCTGAAATGATCTGTTGTTGTTGTTGTTCTGTTAGCTTCCTGTTTTTCTGCCAATGGGTTGTGAGGAATCTAGGTTGCTACCTTTACAAGAATATGCGATTTCTTTGTGATCTTACAGGAATGAGACCTTGAGCATCTCTGCACACAGAAGAACTCAGTTGACCCAACAACTGACTGAACATTCAGAAACTCCTCCATTCCAAATAAAATAATTGTTTGATTACAATGGATCTCTGTTAGCTGGTAATATCATCAGCAGCTTTGCAAGGTCATAAGACTTGAAGTCTCTCCCATATCGTAATGCTATATCCAATGCTGTCATCCCATTCTGAAACCACAAGTGAAAACACGCAACATTGACTGTCATTAGTTACTACTACTATACTCTACTATACTATACTATACTATACTTGGTGTAAACAATGGGGCAAAGGGTAAGTAAACCTTGTTTCTTCTTGTTTTATCCGCGCCATTTACCAGAAGCACTTTTGCTATATCTCTGTTCCTACCTTGCACTGCAATGTGCAGTGCTGTCCACCCTTCCTGCAACAACCAAGAACAGTATTTTTGGCAAATGAACAGATCAACCACCTAACACGAAAGCAAAAGTCGAGTTACTTACTTCATCTGTGGCGTTGACATCAACTTTGTACTTGACCAACAATTTCACGGTCTGGATGGCACCAACTTCGGCAGCGTAATGCAGAGGGCTAGCTCCATCCTGTATTAACCAACCACCAACTAAGGTGCCTGTGTTTTACTTTGGACGTAATAAAAAGATTCAAGACCAATTGAAAACCTGTATCCTTACCTTGTCTCTAATATGTGGGCTGGCGCCTCTTCGGAGGAGATGACTGATTACAGCCTCTTTTTTCCCAATCACAGCCTTATGCAGAGCAGTCCTGCCATCCTGTTATTTAGGCGTAGGCACACCATATATATATATATATATATATGGTGGTGTATTCGGTGCACCCATTTTTTCGGGTGCACTCAGTGCACCCGCCTCATAATTGTCATTCTGACCGTACGATTCATGTCAAAACGGTATCAATTGTTGCTTATGATATTATGAACAAGAAGCACATGAATTTGAAAAAAATTCATTCAAAATTTACTTTAATTCGAAGGATTTAGGATTTAGGGATTTAGGGTTAGGGTTTAGGTTTACAATTTGGGATTTTGGGTTGGGATTCAAAATTGAAGGTTAAGGGGTTAGGGTAATGGATTGATTTGTTATGATTCTATGTCATATCATCATATTATATTGAGAGTACTGATTAAAGTTCAAAATTTGATGTATTATGAATGCTTTTAGAGTTGGGTGCACTGAGTGCACCCAAAAAAGTGAGTGCACCGAAGTAGCTACCATATATATATATATATATGTTCAGTGAAGGGAAAGAAGGAGGTGGTACATTACTTGCCAATTTAATAAACCATGTTACCTTATCAATGTTGTCGATATCGAGTCCATGTTTGACCAATTTGTCCATGTGTCTTATCTGGCCTGACAGTGCAAGAGTCTGCAGTGGCTTCCACTTCGCCTGATTTGATAGTCACAGGACATAGACAATCAAGAAACTAAGCATTCGGCATAGAAAGAGTGTATAAGTTTTCACAAACAAAGACCTTGCTCAAAGTTCTGCATAACATACCGTTGATATTTTGTCAAGATTAGGAGTTTCATTTTCTTGTAAAATCCGTCTTTCTTCTGGTGTTAAAAGCAGTTCAACCTCTGAGACAATCAAAAGAGTACACTAAATTTCTCAGTACAATTTCGAGATCACATAGAAACAGTACAGGCAATGCAGCAACTACTACATAAGAAGACTTGGGAGATGGAAATTCTCCAACAAAATGCAAGCATTAAGCCAAAATGGATTGACCCTGAACAGGTCTATAAGGGACATACGCTGATCACGCAACATAAATCTAGTGAGTTAAGCACTAGTTCTGCATCTCTACATTAGTCTACAAACAATATGATTCAGCGAACACGAGGACAAATTATTTGAAATTGCATAGACCAGGAATGCTTGGCTCAAGCATGATGCCCAAATAATGCTCTCAACACCTTACCACCCTCCTACCTTCATACCAATTTTGACTAAGCTCCTCGACAACAAAAGATGCTTGGAGGCCGATAGAAAAAAATCAACACACACACTGATAAAATCAGGCTGAACTTCAACTAGTTTATCAACTGGACAGAAACAAAAAACCGGAGAGGGAATGGTATTCTCTGTCACTGAGATAGCTAGGGCATGGAGGAAAATAAAGAGCACTACCTTTCGCAAGATCTTCCTCATAAGTCTCTGAAGTAGGAGAATTAGTCATTTGAGCAACACCTCCTCCCCTTGAATCACTCTCATCATCAGTCTCGGTTCCTTCTGTTGGAGGACTCGACTGCAAAGATCCAGTAGTATATGTGCTTATTTGTAATGTTTGTTTACTATATTGATTGTTTTAGTTATTTTACTAGGACTGAATATATATATGTGTAATAAGGACAGTGTAAAACTCACGTTTTGATCAATAAAGAAGTAGACTCGTTTTTTTTTCAAGACCAACATGGTATCAGAGCCAACAAAATCTTGATTCTCTCTCTTCCTTTCCCAATTTTCATTCTAGGGATTTCTCTTCGCAAAGCTTCCGCTCCCACCTTCGCAAAGCTTCCGCTCTCTCTCTCGATTCTCATCTGTTCGTCAATGGCGAATCCGACGGCGCAGTCGACTCAGGCGACTCAGGCGAATTTCTCGTTCGTCCCTCCCGTCGGATTGCTCGATCCTAGTCATCCTTATTTTCTGAATCCCGGAGATAATCCAGCGTCGGCTCTCGTCACCGTCGTCTTCAACGGGAACAACTACTATGCATGGGCGAGGTCTATGCGTCTCGCACTTCTGGCGAAGAACAAGCTGTCGTTGATCGATCCCGCCGTCGCTCCACCTTCTCCTGCCGATCCTCTTCGCGGTGCTTGGGAGAGGTGTAATGTGATGGTTCTTGGCTGGATCTATCGTTCTTTGGCTCAAGACATCGCTCACAGCGTTCTCTGGTTTGATTCCGCGGTTGATGTGTGGAATGATCTTCATGATCGGTTTAGCGAGGCAAGCTTGATTCGGATCTCCGATCTCCAGGATGAGGTCTTTGCTTTCAAGCAGGGCACGGCCACAGTCAGTGAGTATTTCACTCGATTTCGCGTTCTCTGGGATGAGTTGGTGACTATTAGGCCGTTTCCTACCTGTTCGTGTAATCCAAGGTGTTCTTGCGGTGCTCTCACCGTCGTTCGTGATTACCAGCAGTCTGACCAGATCATTCGCTTTCTGAAAGGCCTCAATGACACTTACTCTCAGATCCGAAGCCAGATCTCTCTCATGGATCCACTTCCTCCGATCACTCGTGTTTTTTCCATGGTGATCCAACATGAGCGGCAGCTGAATCCTTCTGGTGCTCATTCTGCGTCAACTCCGCTTGCTATGGCTGGTCGATCTTCTGGACCGAGTCAGGGTCTAGGTCGTGGTGCTGGAACGAAACAACGGCATGTTTGTACTCACTGTGGCGGCGTTGGTCACACTGTGGATCGGTGCTTCAAGAAACACGGATATCCTCCGGGTTACAAGGGCAAGAGCAAGGTGAATGCAGCCGTTGCTGAAGAGTCTGAGGAGTCCCTGCCTACTGGTGGATTTGGACAGTCTGGTGGATCAGTAGTCCTCACTTCTGATCAATATCAGAAGCTTCTTGCTCAGGCGTCTACTTCTACTCCAGCAAGCTCAGTCTCGTGTCTTATGGCTGAACAGCCAGGACCTTCCACAAGCAACTCTATGGCTGTTTCTGTTGCTCCATCCGCTCAGCTGGCAGCTTATGCTGCGGCAGGTAAGTGTGTTCTTGCCTCTGTCACTCCGAAGTCGTTAGCTGCATCTAATAGAACTTGGATAATTGACAGTGGTGCCACTGATCATGTGGCATGCTCATTAGATTTATTTGTTGAGTATAGGACCTTGAATGGAATGTTTGTTACCTTACCTGATGGGTCTCGTATTACTGTTACACATAAGGGGTCAGTCAAGCTTTCTAATGATCTGCTTGTTCATGATGTGTTAATGATTCCCTCGTTCACTTTCAACTTACTGTCAGCAAGTCAGTTAGCTAGGAAGAATAATTGTGCGTTAATTTTTTCCCATTCTGAATGCTTGATTCAGGATATCCCGTCCCGGCAGAGGATTGGTATAGCTAAGCAGATTGCCGGGCTGTACTACCTCCACGTCGACTCTGGACGCGAATCCTCTTCTCTATCTCTACCTATCGCTTTATCTGCTATGTTTGACACAACTATTAGACAGATTGATCGTTGGCATTATCGTCTTGGCCATAGTTCAGTTCCGGGTCTTAGTGACAGTAATAAGTGTCAAAACTTGCATTGTTCTGTTTGTCCTGTTGCTAAACAGCGTCGTTTACCTTTCCAATCTAGTACTTCTTATGCTGCTGGTATGTTTGACTTGGTTCACATTGATATATGGGGGCCATATGGTGTTCCTACCATAGATGGCCATCGTTATTTTCTTACTATCCTAGATGATCACTCTAGAAATACTTGGTGTTACTTGATGACTTCCAAGTCAGAAGCTAGATCTCTTGTTCAGTCTTTCTGTGTTTATGTACAAACTCAGTTTTCCAAACAAGTTAAAACCATTAGGACTGATAATGGGTCTGAGTTTCACATGCCACCATTTTACAATTCTTTAGGAATTATCCACCAAACCACCTGTACTGCCACTTCACAGCAAAATGGCCGTGTAGAGCGCAAGCAACAGCACATTATTGCTGTCGCTAGAGCTCTTCTAATGCAAGCTTCTCTCCCGGTTAATTTCTGGGGACATGCAGTTTTGCATGCTGTCCATATAATTAACCGTTTGCCCACTCCAGTCTTGAGTAATAAATCTCCATACGAGATTCTTTTCCACAAACAACCCGATTACAGTTTGTTACGAGTCTTTGGTAGTCTTTGTTATGCGTCGACCTTAGCTCACAATCGTCCTAAGTTCTCACCTAGGGCCGAACCTTGTGTCTTTCTTGGTTTTCCCTTTGCCACAAAAGGATATAAACTGTACAGTTTAGTTTCTCACAAAATCTTAGAATCTAGGGATGTTTCATTCCATGAAAATATATTTCCCTTTTCAAACAGTGGTCTGTCCTTGTCTTCCCTAGACCAAGTCCTTCCATTTATTGATGTTCAACCTATGCAATGTTCTATTCCCAATCCCATACCTCCCCTGTTTCCATCTTCTTCTCCACCTTCTTCCAATACATCTGCTTGCATTCCGGCCGACACTTCTCTTCCGTCTCCCACAACTTCTGTATCTGAACACCAACCCAGCAGCACCATACCACTTAGGCGTTCAGATAGGATTCGTGTTCCCCCTAAGAAACTTAGCGATTATATACGGCCCACTACTAATACTAAATATCCTCTATCTAGTGTCTTATCATATGACAGGTTGTCTCCCATTTATAGAAGGTTTATCATGGCTGTAACCAATGAAACAGAACCTTCTACCTATGCTGAGGCTGCCAAAGATCCAAGGTGGGTTGAGGCTATGGATTTAGAACTCCTAGCATTGGCAAATACCAATACTTGGACTCTAACTCCACTGCCTCCAGGTAAGCGTGCCATTGGGAATAAATGGGTATTTCGTATTAAGTTCAAACCTGATGGTAGTATAGAAAGATATAAAGCTAGGTTGGTTGCTAAAGGGTATACTCAAACCCCAGGCCTAGATTACTTAGAAACCTTTTCTCCGGTAGCAAAACTTACTACTGTACGTACTTTGCTTGCTCTTGCTTCCATTAAGAATTGGCATGTGCAGCAGTTAGATGTTAATAATGCGTTTTTACACGGTGATTTAGTTGAAGAAGTCTATATGAAGCCTCCTCCGGGCCTATCCTTGCCTTCTAAGAATCTAGTATGCAAACTCAATAAGTCTCTTTATGGTCTAAAACAGGCTAGCCGTCAGTGGAATCACAAAATTACTCAGTTTCTCATTACTGCTGGTTATACACAATCTAAAGCTGATTATTCTTTATTTACTAAGTCGAATATGGGAAAATTCCTTGCTGTCTTAGTATATGTGGATGATGTGATTCTTGCTGGAGATGATTTAGATGCACTTAATCTACTTAAATCACAACTTGATGATGCCTTTAAAATCAAAGACTTAGGTCCCCTGAAATACTTCCTAGGACTTGAAATTGCACGCAATTCTTCTGGTTTCTCCATTTGTCAACGAAAATACTGCCTGGATTTACTTAATGATGCAGGTCTGCTTGCTGCCAAACCTGCTGCCACACCTCTTATAGCTGGAAGTCAGCTTTCAGTAAGTGATGGTAATCCTATTTCTGATCCAGAACTGTATCGTAGACTTGTAGGACGACTTTTATACTTGTGTCACACGCGTCCAGATATTGTGTATGCTGTGCATCATCTTACCCAATTCATGAGCAACCCTACTGATGTTCATCTAAATGCTGCTTATAGGGTTCTTCGTTATCTTAAAAACAATCCTGGACAAGGTCTTTTCTTCTCCAGTAGCTCATCTCTCAAACTAACTGGTTTTTCTGATAGTGATTGGGCTGGCTGCCCGGATTCTCGGAGATCTGTTACAGGTTATTGTGTGTTTCTTGGTGACTCGGTCATCAGTTGGCGATCAAAGAAACAATCCACTGTTTCTCGGTCTTCCACTGAAGCCGAATACCGAGCTATGGCAGATCTAACATGCGAAGTGCAATGGTTACATTATATTTTTCAAGACTTGGGTGTTTCTTTCACTTCTCCTACTGTTTTGTACTGTGATAATCAGTCAACCATTCGGTTAGCTGAAAATCCAGTAGCACATGAACGTACTAAACACATTGAAATCGATTGCCATATCATTCGTGATCGTATCTTGACAGGTTTAATAAAGGTGCTATTTGTCAACAGCGAAAATCAGCTTGCTGATATTTTCACGAAGTCTTTGGCAAGTGTTGTGTTTGCAGGACTTGTTTCCAAGCTGAATCGTGTGGATATTCACGCTCCAGCTTGCGGGGGGCTGTTGGAGGACTCGACTGCAAAGATCCAGTAGTATATGTGCTTATTTGTAATGTTTGTTTACTATATTGATTGTTTTAGTTATTTTACTAGGACTGAATATATATATGTGTAATAAGGACAGTGTAAAACTCACGTTTTGATCAATAAAGAAGTAGACTCGTTTTTTTTCCAAGACCAACACCTTCCACTGCTCCACTTTCGTCTTCACCATCATCATAATCACTCTCACTTCCATCATCAGGGTCTTCCCAAACTCCTCCGTACGTCTCCAACGCCAATGCCTCATTCGACTCCACCAACCGAGTTCTCATTGTAGAAGCACGCCATTTCTGCTCTTGCCGAAACACAAACCTTCCATTTCTAGAAAGTTGATGGAGATTGATCCCTTGACTAAAACTTGGAACACGAGAACAAAGAGCCCCATGAAACCCAAGAAGCAGAGAAGGGGAAGCAGTTTCCCCTCCTGTCAGCACCATTTTGCAAATATTCTCTCTAGTGGGCTACTGAAATTTAATCATGAAATACGAATCAATGAAAACCTGACTGAAGAATCCTTGGCAATTCAATAAATTCCCAAGCAAAAGGCAAGCAAATTCGCACTCTTGATCTTACTCAGCAAGATGACAATTTCTACAACTAGCACGCCTAAAGTCCTTGCAATTCAAAAGAGAAATTTTAATTTCAGGCCAGGGACTGGATGAAAAGTAAAAGGAAATAGAAAGAAACGGCAGAAGTAGGCCAACCTTTGACGAGACGGGAGACTACGACGACCTTATCGCCGGACGGCGGCTGAAGGAGAGTAAGCGAAATGCCAAATGATGGCGGAGGGATGGCAATCAAACCCATGGCCGCGGGTATCCGACCGCCCTCGACCCAGTCAACGCGGGGAATCCCCGCTTTGACCGGGTATGGGGCGGGTATGGGTAAAACCCGCAAAAAGTTTGATGGGTATGGGGCGGGTATGGTTTTAGCCTCCCCCGCCCCATACCCATCCCCATACCCGCCCCACTAAAATAATTTCTTCATATATAACAAAAATATGTGCATCAAATTATAATCTATCAATGATGATGAGGATAAATTGAGAAAATAAATAGTAGAAATGCAATTGAGTGACCACCTTAATCAAAATCTAATTCATTTCTCTCAATTCTCATTTCACTCTTTCACTTTTCCCCTTGTCAACAAGATTATGTTAGTTAATTATTATTTAGTAGATGTATTAGAGTTAGAACATAATAATTTGAAAAATATTATACTCTATATTATGTATTAATGGATATTTTAGGATCATAATCTTTGAACCATATTAAAAAAATGACCGTGTTTTGTTGACTTCATGATATAATATGTTCGTTTAGAGTTATAATTAGAACTTTTCCTGTAAGTTTTAACTCTAATACATATGTTGGATGTACGGGTATGGGTATTACCCATGGGTACCCGAAACCCACGGGTATGGGGATGGGTTTTCAAAACATTCCCCGTATGGGTATGGGGCGGGTATGGGTTTGGGTATTTGAAGATGGGTATGGGGATGGTTTAAGCAAACCCGCCCCAAACCCGCCCCATTGCCATCCCTAGATGGCGGAGGAAGTAGGCGACGACTGTACACCGAAGATGGTTAGCAGGTGCCCGTCGTGGGCCTCGAAATTTGGCTGAGTTCGCTTCGGGCCCAATCAAGGCAGGATTACTGGATTAGATACGGTCATACAGTTAGCGGGTTTCGAAGCCCTTTTATTAGTTGGGCTTATGTTTAAAATGGGCATTGAGTCATTGACCCATTCCTTCTTAGGATGAGAAGTCATTACTTTGATTTTCATTTTTCTTGAGGTTCTTCTTTTTCTTTTAATAATATTAATATTTAAAATATTCTATGCTTTTGATGGTGGTGATAGAAATATTCCCCACAATTTAATCCTTTTGTGTGTGGCCACCTGTCCAACACATGCACAGTTTTTTTTTTATCCATTTTGAACACTTCAATTATAATTGATTTTGTCAAACCAAAATCTTATATTATCTATGCCACAGAACAATTTTTTTACCTACATAAAATACAATTAAGATGAGACCACAACAAGTTCAGTCTAAACCTCAATATGGTAAGTTGAATTTATGGTAGTCTTGAAATCTGGGAAGATATGTCGAAACATCAATAAATGCTCATGATTCTCGATCAATATCAAAAATATTTTTTTCTTATCATGACAATTATATTAAATGTGAAGTCAAATGAAAGGTTGAAAATTCATGGGATCCAAATTGATTATTTCAAAATTGAGGTTATGTCCTCATTGATACATCTAGATTGATGATCCATTAGCATACATGTGGAAGGAGATGATTAGGTTGGGGAACTGGTGGGAGGATGAGAGAAGCAACCATTTGCATTTTCAAAATTTAGTTGACTAAAACTAAATCATTTCCTATTTTTCTTTATAACTTTAGATAATAATTTTATTTAGTGAGATTCTAATTATTTTATTTTCTTGCCACTATCATAATAACTAATAAGAGGGAAAAAAGAGTTGGATTCTCTGGGACCCAATACGACGTGGTTCTGCAGTTTGAGCAATTTTCTAAAGCAAGAGACAAGGGCACATTAGAAGCCACCACATACAGGCATACAGCACACCTAGCTGAGCTCCTAAATAAAATAACATATTTTCCCCCAAATTTTAATTAATATCATGTCCTTTCTCGACCCAATATACTTGCTTCATTCAGTGGCATAATCTGATTGGTTACTTATGAATGATAACTGGGATTATGGGGGGAAATAATTAATCAACTAGTATTCTTTAGGTTTATTATTTTATTTAATTTCACTCTAAAACTTGTAAACATGGACATGTCTATCTATGTACTAATCAATATATATGTTTTATATCTGTAGGGTTACATTCTTTGAATCTTTCATTTCCATTAGATTGACAACAGATGCTACCCTAAACTAATATATCTCAATATCCATTGCCACATTAATTATGAGCTTAAATGATGAACGTTTTCTTGTAAGGCTGACCTTATTTTGGCTGACAATGAGATATAGCAAGGTCATTCCGATATCAAGCGTTTGATTTAAATCCAAAGTATCTGTTATTGTTTGTTTTGTAGATTGGATGTTTAGTGATTTGAGTTTCTATTTAATGTTATATGCAGAAATAATAACGTTTCATCAACTATTCTTAGATTCTCTCTCAAACTCTCATTGTTGACAAAATAAAATTATTTTCAAATTACCTAACTGCATCAATTCATCTCGATTCAAAGAGATTAGCAACAATAGCTATTAGTGAAGGATTCAAATATTCAAGAAAGCAAAAACATAAATTCAAGGAATTCAAATCATATATATTACAAGTTTCACACATATTTTCAACCATATTTTAAAAGATGAAAGGACACGAGCACGACTCCGCTTGACTGTGAATAGGTCTGATTCTGTGATATCTTCAATCCCAACATCAACATTGGTGAATGTATATATATCTACCGTAGTTCCCTAACATGGATGTTCAATCGAAAAGAATTAAGGTACATGGATGCTCCAGAAGCTAACATATATGAGTTGACTTGGGGTTCCATGATTTCTATTAGTTTACAAAAATTCTTGACTCATTCAATGGATAGTTAAGTAATCCTGATTGCCTATGGAGTCCAAGTGATTATTTCTTCCATTACAACTTACTACCATAGTGGTTCGAACAATATTATTGGGTTTTGTCAATAACAAGAAATGTTAGGTCTCTAATTTGAATCCTTCTATTGATCTTCTCAGGTATAAAAGGAACATGTGGAGAGATAGGAGCTATCTTGATGATCTAAACTTCGACGTCCAAGTTGGAAGTAAAATTGGAGCTTATGTAAGCAAACCTAGAAAGGATTATAGGGAGATAAAGTATAGAAAAATTACTTATGTGTAGAGAGTGTTGAGAGATTTCGGATTTACGTACATTACTCATACTAGAAAGTTCGAGCATCTTTATACAGAACTAGACGAGTTGAACCCTCACGTTGGTCCATTGATGTGAATTAGCGTTTTGCCCAAATGTCCAATAGGTGTTTATCATAACAAGTGTTTGTTGTAGACATGTTCACTCCTTAGTATACTTGAACCTTGTCTAGACTGTACATAATAGATTCAACTATTCATTGATGTTTTCTCCACCATTATTGTAGTGTTGAAGCACCGAGAAAGAAGAAAAGTTACATAGTGAATTAGTGATGAATGAAGAAAAGGGACTGAGTAGTGCTTGTAATTAAGTGGAAGGTACTATTTTCTACATAATTCCCACAAACAAAACTTTCAACTGCAACTCATCACCATCTATAATCTGGGGAGGGACGATTGCATCACATTATATTAACAACAGTACAGATAGATAGTAGCTCACCCACAATATTCCCTTTCTTTTCTTTACCACTATCATTCCAAAACAAAAGTAAATAAAAAACTTTGGGGACAACCAACTCCAAAATATTTCAAACCCCACCATGTGAATTGTGATTCATGGATTGCCAACACAACTCCAACTTCCATTGGATGCCCCTATCTTCTCATATTCTTCATCTTCTTGTGTTTTCTCAATCAATAAAATTTTAATTGATATATGGATAGAATGTTGAAATGTATAGATGCACTGACATAAATTGAATTTATGATCTGCTCATAAAAATTCAATTACTTTATCATTTTGTAGCTCTCTAAGTGGTTCGAAGAGGAGACTCAATTGGCCAACGAATCACATAATACTGAAGTCCTGCTAACCTAGTGTCATTGAATTACCCTCGATTTGATATCAACTGCGTATCGTGCACAATTGTCTCAATTTATGAAGTTACAATGCTTGTTAAGAGGCAATTAATATCACCTAAGGTATGGTCTCATAAATTTAGTTTAATCCTATACCATTCACGTTATCGATTTAACGAAATTCTTTAAAAAAGACATAATAAAAACAACTTAACATTTGAATATAGGCTATTTCAAATGCATTTGAAATGCAAATATCTCATGCCTAAAAATAGGGGCGGGCATCTGTTTGGTTCAAACAGAACTAAAATGGTACATATCGGGTTTCCAACTTCCTCTAAAGGGCAACCGAGTTCGAACCGAAATATAATTCGATTTGATTTGGCCGAACTGAGTTATATTTCAGTTCGGTTCGGTTTCAAGACTCCAACCCGAAATATCATCACCTACCACCAACGCCTCCTCGTTTTCTTCATTTCACCTCCTTTCCTTAAGTTTTTTGGGTTAGGGTCACAGCCGCCACCAATCCCTCTCCCCGGCTCTGGCCTCTCTGCTCTCTCCCTCGATCTCCGACTCCCCTAACTCTTACTCTACCATCGTCACATCTCCCTCTCAACTCGACCATCGTCTTCTCTCCCTCTCTCCTAGACTCCCCCAACTGCACCAACAATCATCATCTCATCTCCCGATTCCCAATATCCACTGTCATCTCCTCTAACTTCAATGACAAGCTCGACGTGAATCAGATCTAGAAGATCGAGAGAGTCAAGAACCATAATAGGTAATCACCTGGTCGGAGCTTCAGTCTCTTATTAGATCTAGAACCCTCAAGGCTTCCACGAGTTCCGTGGCATGCAACGCCGATCTTCCCCTGCCATCGTCGTTCGTTTATTCCAGTAGGTGGCAACGCCTGCATGCGGTTGTCGACAAAGCAATTGAAGGGGAGGCAGGTCGGAGGTGGCCGCTCAGGTCGCCACTGGATTCGATGAAGCAAAGTCGTCGATGCAGCCGCAACGATGCGATGTGAGTTAGGAGGGGAGGCAGTCGGAGAAGGTTGTGAGCTGTAGGAGTTAGGGTTTTGATTGGACTAAGTGAGTTAGGTTTCGTTTGTGCTTAGACAGTTAGGCTCTTAGGGGTTTCATTTGGACTCAGAGAGTTGGGGGAATAGGGATACTGGGATAGTTTTGGGCTTACATATATATTTCAATTTTTCGGTCAGGAATTCAAAAACTCTATTCTGTTGAATTCCGAACTATCTAGATTTTCCTTCCGAATTCCGAACCGAATAGCAATATTTCGATTTCGGTTCAGATCAGATTGATTCAATTCCGCTTGAATCGAATTTATCAAACCGGATGACCACCCATACGCAAAATGATCTATCCTATTCCACACCGTAGAAAACAAAGAGTTGGGGCAAATTTGTTGTATTAAAAGAGGGGAGTGAGTTTATAACTTTTATCAAGGGTTTTTTTTCGCCATAGAAGGGTTTGTTAAAAATAGAAGAAGAAAAATTGACCCGATTAGGATCCGACAATACCCCAACCGGGAAAGCATGGCACCTAATTTAACACTCTGGCAACCCGCCTCCAATCCAACCAATCCTATCTCTTCCCTCCAAATCCAACGGCTCCGATCTCTCCATGCCCACATTTACCCGCCGCTCACGTTAGCCAACCTCATAGCTCAACTCTCCACCACCTACGGAAATCCCCTAAACACCCCCACAATCTTAGCGGAACAAACGCCATCCGCGAAGGTTACTCACGTCATTTCGTCTCTAGTCCGGCCAATATATAATCCGTAGACGATTCATCGCTCCGAACCTTACTCTAGTTACTAAAATCGCCACGCCAAAGAACAGAGAGAGAGAGAACATTGTAAATTTCCTTCCACCGCCACCGTCGCCGGAATTTGCTTATTCTCCGGTAGACGTGCTTAATCTCGTCGTTGACTTTCTATCCCTCTTCCAATTCTGATAGCCATGGTGGTTTGGTGGCTTCGTGAGTGTTGACCAGCTCTCTCTTACTCTGTTTGGTTCATTTCTCCATTCTCCCTTTGTGCTCTTTTTCCTTTGTTTCCCCCCCCTTTCTCTTTGGGGCTAGTCAGAGTCGCCGTACTGGGGGGTTACCGGCGGTGGGAAGCGATGGGGTTCTGCATCTGTCCACTGGAGACACCGGCGAGGCTACTCTGGAGTACCAGCTTCTTCCGCCACAAGCTCAGGCTCTTCTAATCCATCGCCCCTTCCTTGAATTTCATTCCACCCTTTACATAAATATATACCGAAATTCCCCCAGCGCCGGTAGGTCTTAACGGAGGGAAAAAAGCCGATCGTATATACTACTGGTTACTACTAATTAATACAAGAGAAATTGGACGTAGCAGCAAAGTTGCAGAAGAAGCATGGATCATCAATCGGGCCATCTCTTCTTCGATCCTTCCGCTTGCCATGGAAACATGCTGTTCCTCGGAAGCGGCGGCGACTCTGTTTTCCGAGGTAAATGGAACGGAGTCATCGCTTTCTAATTTCTCATTTCCCCGTTTCTGCAAGTAATTTTCAGTAGAGTACAGTCGTCAAGATCTGGCTGTTGCAATTAACTAGAGTTGACTTTTGCTTCCAATTTATTGAACTTTCTCCTTGAAACACTCTTTTTTGTTGATGACTTAGAGATTATGACTTGTTATGTGAAATTGAAACTTGGATCTCAAGTAACACGAACCGATTCATGCAAATAATCCACAGTGCTATTTCTTAACGGAGATTTATTGTTCTTGTGATAAAAGGCCAAAGAACCATGTTGAGCATGGAGGACACCTCAAAGAGGAGACCATTCTTTAGCTCGCCGGGGGACTTCTATGACGAGGAATACTACGACGAACAGTCGCCGGAGAAGAAACGCCGCCTCTCAGCAGAGCAGGTAACTCATACCAATCACCTATTCACACGACTAGTGGGGTTTACTATTTGAATATCTGCTTCTTTATGCTCCAAAAGGCTATATATTCCTCATGTGAAGAATTGGCATATGCCCAAGTTCTCAACCCTTATCAAGTATCAAATTCCTCTTTGCCATTACTCAGCCACAGACTGATATACTGTCACAAGAGGAGGAATTTGAGAGCCATGGCATCCGAATTTGCCTTTTACTGGCTACTCTGTGGTGGTTTTTAGTTTCCTAGAAGAACTGCCTGAGAGTTGGGGGTTGGTTGAATCGATCAAAAAACAGACTTTCTTCATCTGGTTGAGCTCTTCTGAACTGAAATGTGTCTCCTAATTGTAGAAATGCTAGATGTTTTCCCCTATTTATACGCTACTTCATGTTGAGCAAGGATTTGTTTGCTTTGGTGTGCAATGAAGGTACATCTACTGGAGAAGAGCTTTGAGACAGAGAACAAGCTGGAGCCGGAGAGGAAGACAGAGCTGGCCAAGAAGCTAGGGCTGCAGCCCAGGCAGGTGGCCGTGTGGTTCCAGAACCGAAGAGCCCGTTGGAAGACAAAGCAGCTGGAGAGGGACTACGACGTCCTCAAGGCTTCCTACGATTCCCTTCGCTCCAACTACGACTCTGTCGTCAAGGAGAACGAGAAGCTCAAATCTGAGGTAAAAACTAAAAAGCCACCACAAATCTGGACTTTCCTAAGTTTCTGCTCGCTTTTCTTTAGTGAGGAAAGTGCATCATTCAATCTTTGTTTTTCACAACTGGCATCCAATCCTACGCTAAGATGGACTAATCTATCAGAGCAAAGCAAAGCAAAGCAACTAGCTTTTCTCTATTTCCTTTTGGTTAAAAAGAAACGGTGGTGGTAGCAGTATAATTCTCCACTCTCCACTAAAGAGTTAGTCGTAGGAAAAGCTTAAAGAGAAGATTATGAGAGTCATGGGTTCCTTCCTGCCAGCTGATCTTGCTCTCTCCCAGATGATGTGATCGATTGCTTTAGGGAACTGTATTTGTTTTTTGCTCCCATCCATATTCCTTTTTTTTTATGATGGACATGTATGTAGCTTTGGGGGGTGGATTTGGACCTGTGGGGATTCTATATAGAGTAGTGGGTCTCTCCTATATAATCCCTATCAGATTCCACACTTCTGTATCACTATTGAAAAAACTATACACACATGTGGCATCTGCTTCTGCAAACCCCACAACTACTTCTCCACCACCTTTTTGGTTTTAAAAATTTGTCCAAAAAAAGGCTACCCCTTTTGCTCCTAATTTCTTCCCTAGTAAGAAAAGAAGGGCACTAAAAGTAGGAATATACCATGGCCATGGTGAGAGCCTACCCAGATTATGCCCTAACCTAGTAAAGATATTGGCTTGTCACTTTGCAGGTGGTTTCTTTGACTGAGAAAGTGGACACGAAAGAGACGACGACTGAAGTGGTGCCAATCTCCGGGGAGAACCTCGCGCCTCCAGCGGAAGCAGCCAGCCAATCGGTCAATGTGAAGGCGGTGGAGGATCGGCTGAGCACAGGGAGTGTTGGGAGCGCTGTGGTCGATGACGACAGTCCCCAGCTTGTGGACAGTGGAGATTCCTATTTCCCGACCGAGTCTGACTACCCTGCCACGGCTGCCATTGTTCCAGGGGAAACCATGCAGTCGGAGGAGGATGATGGGAGCGACAACGGACAAGGTTACTACACCCACGTTTTCGCCGAGCAGCATGAGGAGGAAGGAGAGGCTTTGGGATGGTGGGTGTGGTCCTAAACAGATGCAACCCTACCCATCTTGGTTGAGAAGTGTTGTGCCTTGCCTATGACGCATATGTATTACAGTGTATTTGTGCCTATAATATCTGGCGTAGTTTGTGTTGTAACGTTATGGAGATGAGGAGAGAGACACAAAAGGGCATATGTTTCTGAGTCTGGAAATAACTGATCTCCTCAAGAAAGACTTCTAGGGGGTACTAAAGGACGATGAATAAAACGGTTTAAACAGTTGTATTTAGTCATCTGGATTATTATGCTACTACTTCTGTGCAGCAACTTTGGTATTAATGCTTAAGCTATATAGTAAATACTTCGGTTTATGAGGACGATAACCCTAGTGTAGAACTGCAAGGCTTCTCAATCTTCGACTAGGTCACATTGTCAAAAAAAAAAAAAAAAAAAAAAAAGACTAGGTCACAATTCATGCCTACTGGTCCTACTTGCTAAATACAAGTCAGACTGGAAGCGATGGGTAAGGGGTGTCAATTCTGGTTCGGATTTTCGATTTTAACCAAAATCGTACCGGTGAGAGCCATTATCGGTTTTCCAGTTTCAGTTTGTTTCGGGTTTCGATTTTGCTTTAACCGAACCTGAAACCGATAAGATAATTTTCATTTTTCGGTTAACCGAAAAAGAAAACCTTCTTATAGGTTTTGGGTTTTGGTTCAGTTACCCTAACCCGACCCCAACGGACACCCCTAAACTGGGTACCTTACCTAAAGCTAAACATAACTTGCAAGCTTAGATGAAGTCATTTAAATATTGCCGACCGGGAAAGTATAATACAGAAGAAAATGTCGATGAAGTCAGCTAATCTGAGCTTGGCAAGTTAGATTAGAAGTCTCACAGAGACATTTCAACTTCAAGCTCAAAATATTTAACACAAATAATGTACATATAATTAAAAGCATTATCAAATTCACTCGTAGACAAAATATTCACATCTTCTATGATAATAAAAAAGGTCACATCTGGAGCTGGGAAAACTGTTTAACAAATGAGCTGATTTTGAGGCAACCAATTGCTTATGACACAGCTAACAAGGCACCACTGCCACTTCAACCACCACAAGCCTCAATTTCATCCTATTCTTTCATTTCTTTGTTTCAAATTGAGGGGGGAAACCGAATCATACTGTAATAATGTCTAGTTTCAAAGTCGAAAGGAAGAAAAGGAAACACAATCAGATGCACGTAGAAAAGATTCGATTGGGACGAAGCTATTAGATTGACATTGATTCAAATCAGACAAGTATAGTACATGACTTCCATGAAGAAGTCCAACCCTAAACTCTAAGTCACTAACTAAATCCGTCTCCCAGCTTCCAGTTCATTCTTTCCTTCGGTAATAATCGGCAGACTACAAATCCCAGAGTTACATAGATTACACAATGAGCAACGGAACCCCAAGTGCCGAAAAGCTCACTATAACAAAACTGGCTCGCTAAACAACTACAGACCAGTCACCTTAAAGAGACTTAACCTCAGTGTAAACACTAACCAGTATTTGCCCCAAAATAGCCACACTTCGTTCAAAGGGAAAGTAGAGGGGACGCAGGGAAGGAACGAGGATGCCTGACGCACAGAAACTTCGAAACGTGAGGAAAAAGTACCTGTTGTGAGGAGGTTTGAAAACCTGGCTCCAGCAACTTCTAGAATTGTTCGTCGGCACCTCCAGATGAGGATTCCGGGAGATAAGTAGCAGTCCCTACAGCGTATCATACTCCAGGCCTCAGTGAATGACATATCTGTTGGAAAGTAGTGCAAGTAAATTAGACTTCTTTGATCAGCAAGCCACCAGAGAACTTGTAAGGGCAGAAGCAAATATAGCATCAGGTAGGGAAAGCAAGGATCAGCAACTATCACTCGATACAACTAAAAAAATGGAAGGAAGGTACAAAGAATCAAATATTTCTAGTAATTTTCTTTACCTTTTTCGACATGATTTCCCCATTACATGGATTTTCTTCCATCTACCAAACTCATCTCGTTTTCTCACGCACCAAAATTATTTTCTGCAGCAGCAATCACCACGGCGCTGGTCCTGCTCATTTTTGTACAAGACTACTCTGAATTGCATGAACCAGATCATTTTGTTGACTTGTCAATCCATCATTTGAGTTAGCGTGTCAGCATATTTTTATATACACTAATGTGAAGCACCCAAGGCAGCAGCTCCATCAAAATGCTTTGAAGTTGAGCCGTTGAGATGAACAGGTACGCACCCGATAAAATCCCTCGTGCTTCATTCTGATTGTCCCCTAAGGTTGAGTCTAACACCTAGGTTCTCATTATTTAGAAATGACAACCATCCATTAACCTTCTGGTTCCTTCCTTTTCTTGTTATTAGACTTCCTCCCTGTCTTGCTTTTGTCAGGTGAATCCAGATGCACTGTTTTCTCTTCGGATATACTGATGGGCTTCAACTTCTCTGGAGAATCCGAATTGGACAGAACTTTCTCATAAAAAATGGCAGAATCAAGGGAAAATATCCGCAGAGCCAGGGAAGAAATGGTGGAAGTTTTGGCAGCAGCAGAGAGAGACGACCAATACCACCACTCATTACGTAAGTAATCTCTTTTAATCATGTCCTCCAATACTACTGTCGCTTGGATCATCTGAAAAATAAAAAGGGAGATTTTTTAGGGCTTATGACGAACTTTAGAAACAGGAAGAAATCACCAATTCTGTGAACATTCGGGTTTGGTTTTCGTCGTTAACAGCACATATAGGTGCAATAGAAAAGTCAAAGGTATCACTTTTTAAGGGAAAGTCAAATGCAGTAATTAATGAATGTCAACACCCAAATGGAAACAATGTCGGAAGACCAACCTCATAAATTGAATTGGACGATTTAACAAAGGCACGCCAGGCCCAACTTCTTTCTATTCCTGACTTTGAAGCCCTCAAGGCTTCTCCAGGTAGCGCAGCCTCCATGTCTAGCAAATTTATCTTCAGCTGCCTCATAATAGGTGCAGAAATTTTGTCTAGTAATGGCCTTTGAGCAGAAGAAGGAATTATACAATGATTCAAATGCCTGGTTTCAGAACTCCGTCTATCAAAGTGAGACTTAAGATCCCGCCTTTCTGGACCTCCAGAAAAAGACTTTTTAGTCCTTGCAAGCTCATTTGTTTCATCAGCAACTGCTTTCCCAGAAACTTTATCAGAAACTGGTTGATCAACCTGGCTCCTATCAAGATTCGACTTACCACCTCCACTTCCATCTTTCATTGCAGAAATCAACAATACAGTGGAATCACTGACATAAGGAGAAACAGACGTAACAAAAGACGGTACACCATTCGAACTAAGCAGACCTATACTCTGCACCAACTCCATGAGAGAATCTTTTGTAACAAATCTAGAGCTGATATCTTCAAAGTTGTAGGGACATGGTATCACTTCACTTTGAAATTTATCCAGTCTAGATTTGGGATCAGATATGCTTTTAGAAGATTCAGCAATTTTGCCCGTGCAGTTATTGTTAACTGCCTCTGAAGCCATCTCGCCCATGAGCTTAATAGAATGATTACTCTCTTCACACTTCTTCTGAGTTTGACAGCAAGTGCCATCACCATGGCCCTTCAATTCAGCATCATCAATGAAAGTTCGGTGGCAAGTGAAACAATGGAGTCTAGACTGCCAAACTGGCTCCAAACACTCGCACCTGTACATCTTATCTCCATCAGTCATTCTTTTCTTTTCCAACAACTTATTTGACACGTGACCAGACTCTAACTGAGCGAACTTGCCATATTTCTTCTCCATAAACATAGCAGCTTTTGTAGTGACAAAATCTCTAGATAAATCTTTCTCCTTGTTTAGATCCACTGGTGGTGCTGGTTGGTGCTCAGCCTCAACTGAATAACAATTTTGGCGATTTTCAAGAGATCTCAGCTTTAGCAGTTGCAGAAGAGACTCTTTCAGTTCTCTCTGTTTTAGGTCATTATCCAAGCAACCAATGAGTTCTTTAATTTCTGAATCAGATTCATACGCAATCCAGTAGGGATGCACCTCAGCATTGTCCTTAAGTCTTCCAGAAGGTAAGTGAGAGTTAATGGTCCCCAACTTGCTGCTTACTGGGTCTCTATAACCTGATATTTCTCTTTGCTGCAGTGTCAAGGTTCCATCTACAACAACACACGGATTCTTTCCTGGCACTGCTGAAGCCCAGTACAAGCGACCCAAAGAGTCACTTCCCAAATACTCTCTCCGGGTAGACAACCTAAACAGCTGCAATTCTATGCTCATAATGGAGTTCTTCAACATAAGAATGTCATTCTTGAGGGAACTTAGCTCGGTATCATAGTTTTGTGGCTCATTCATATTATCAGTAGTCAAGTGTCCATGTGAATTCGAGGATTCACTTTTAATGATAGCATCACCAACCTGTGCCAAATGATTTTCTGATTGGGACTGATCGCGTGCAGAAAAATTACCATTCTCTTGATAGCTTCTATTCTTACCATCCATCAACACTTGCCGTTCTTTACCTTGGCTACACACAGCTTGTTCATTGCCACCATGAAAGATTCGAGAATCCATAGAGGTCTCACTACAGCCATTTATCCCAGTTCGTTCTCCGCAGCCCTTCATTGTCAATACTTCATTTGATAAAGGACTACAAAGTGTAGGTCGATCACTTGAACTAACTGGCTGTACCACATGACTACATGAAGTCATAAGTGCAGAAGTTACACCTTCCTTCACATATCTTTCACCAATGAAACAAGAATCCTTTTTCACAGCTCTTAGAGCCATGAATTCTTCCTTGGACTTCAGATTTTTCCATTCAGCCACAAATGATCGGAGTTTCTGTTGTAACTCTGCTGATGTTTCCATACACTGCTCCAGATGTTGACGGATCAGAGCTGTGCCAAGCAACTCATCACACAAGAACTTGAGCAAGAAGATCCTCTGCATTCAGGGATGGAAGAACTTAGACAAATGATCAGAACTAAAGGACAAACCAACTAGTTTCCCTCCTAAATAACATTATAATGAGAGCCGGGCAGAACTGAATATCACATACTAAAGCTTTTTTATACAATACCACCTTATTTATTATGATCACAATGAGCAATGTTCAAGGCAGAAAAAAGAGCAATTTGCAGTCCCTAGACTATACCACTGATATGCATCGACACAGTAAAGAAGTTTAGAAGGTAAAAAGTACAGGCCGTATATTAAAGAATTAAAGCAACTACATGAGAGATAGAATTAAATAATAGGCCTCACAAAATCACGGGACAAGTTCCCCAGTTTCAAGATTTGAAAGCACAGGATGAAAAATAGCATAAGTATAGCATTCAAAACTCAGCAAAGCATAATAGATTGAGAGACAAACCTCATCCACAGTGAACTCCCAATACTCTTTTCCTCCTAATACAACAGATAAACGTCCAAGTTTCTCCAAGTAAGCACTGGTCACCTTGCCCTGGTACTTCTTGCATAGACTTCTGCCAGCAACATGACTGGTTTGTGATGCCTGCTGAATGCCACAAACACCACTGACACAAGATGGGCAATACCAGTTTCCCTCCGGGATCCTGGCTAGAGGCGGACTCAAGCAATAGGTATGATACTCCGCGTCACAAGTATCACATAATAGGACACTGTCATCATCTTTATCCACACCACAGACTTTGCAGACACCTTCATCCCAGGGCGCTTTTGGAATATCTTTAACAGAGGCAAGGACATCCTCCAAGTCCTTTTTAGTTTCTTCACTTATGTGATCCATTTTAGCATACGCCTCCAACTTCTCAACAAGGTTGACAACCTAGCATCAATTAAGTATTAAGCAATGCCTTAAAAGTTAAAATACATTAGTAAAATAAGCAGAGGATGATTGGATTGTTACCTCTAAACTATCTGAAAAACAAAAAGCAATGTACAAATCCCTAGCTCAATTATGTGTTAAGCAACTCACCCCAACCCAATATATAAGTTGTGCATGAAAAACCAGCAAATCAAACATTGGAAATTATCCCCCATAGGTTCAAATATACAAGGTGTAAAAGCAAGACAACATAAATATGTAGCCAATACTATCGTCAGAGCCATTTCCATCAAATATGCAGATCAATAAGTCGGATAAACTGTATGACAGTGCTTATTCAGTCGCTAACTTCTACTCAGCGTCAGAACAATTTTCAGTTATGCTACACAGAATCAAAGTGGAGAAGCTCTTACCTCTTTCTCATACAGAGATTCAAAATTGCAGGACAGCGTCTGAGCCAACTCACACAGGTCAGACTGATCATGAAAGACAGCCTGCACATTGTCCCACAACTGCGATAGAAAGGCAACATGAGGCCCATAACTCAGCAACAACCATTCAATCTATAGTAGAAAATCCTTGTAGAATGAATAACATGTATAGACAGATTATTTCTATATTTTGATTTTTACATATATCTTTGAATTGCAGCTTTCTAGGCCATCAGTGTTGCCCATCTATGTTCAAATTGAATCAGCAGATAGGTCCTTAGTACTGCAAGTCATTATATTAACCCATTGCCAACTGTATCACCATAAATAACGAAGACTTAATTTTCCCATTATAGATGCCCATAGGTTCTATTGTTTAAACATACATGGTTTATGTGATCATACCCCACTAAGCCCATGCGAAAACATGAAAATGTCTAGTTAAACAAAAACATCAGTACGTACTGCTTCAGACAATGGAACACAACGTCCAGAAACAAGCCTGGAGGCTGTCAAGACATCTAAACAACAGAGCATACATTATACTCATTGCAGTGGACAAGACGCAAAAAGAGTGAACACTAGACACATTCTGCTTAAGAAAATATGAGCAAGATAACAAACCTCTCGAACATCTTCAAGAAAGGATTCATGGCAAGTCCCATAAGCTCCAAGTGCTAATCTCAAATCAATAGTCCGAAAATCAAGAGGACGAGAAACCATGGCTGGAGATCCAAGGAGTCCTTCGTCATCATTATCATTTGAATTTAGTAGATTTCTTCCCAGCAAGGTACAGAAAACTTTTCCATCATCATCGGCAGCAGTCCGACGTAAGACAATCCGACATTGCTTCATTATAACGTCGGATATCGCGATAGCCATCTTCCTCTTCTTTCTTTTTTCAGAATTCTGCATTGCTATCTCATTCTGTACATCTGCCAGCACCGCAAGTACTGCTTTCTGCACTTGAACAATGAGTGGACTGAGAACAGGATATGAATCACCCATGCTAGTAAAAGTCCAGTTCAATGTATGTGTACTGCAAAAAGCAGAACATTCTGATGACAGGTGGGTTGGAAAGTAGATCAGATTAGAAGGTGAGGGACCCATCACCTAAATAAATGACTAACCCAGTAATACTTAGAAGGTGCTCTGGTATGATGAGATCAATCAAATGGGGCATGTTTAAATTCTGAATTTACATCGGGAACAAACAAACTCTATTTAGGTGTCAAAACCGAGATAGCATAGACACATAAAGCATGCTACGAAAATGGAAGAAAAGCAAGAAGGACCAGCCCCTCGCTTACCAAGAATTCCAGAAAGCTATAACTGTATCACTACATTGTTTCAAGCAAGAAGTGGAAGTTAATCTCCAAAAATTGTGCACAAAATGGCTAAATTATAGGAACAAGTACAGCTTCTTTTTCTGTTTCATAGTTGGGAGGATATGAAATCAAACACTTGACCCCTTTGACAGGAGGTGACTACCCAACCGGTACACTACTCGAGGGATAAAGAGAGAGTAGTATTGCATCTCCCAACTGGCAGCTTAAGTCTTAAATTATAGCAGGCACGGGCATGGATAAATGTCAATCGTTATGGACTAGAATCATTATATTATCCACAACATTCGCCAGGTATCGAATTTTGTTCTCAGTCTAATTTGTAAATAAAACTCCAAAAGAGTGCACATAAAATTTCTACCTTTGTTGGTCCTGATGCATTGCCCTTATACACTTCTTTACTTATCGAATGTTCCAATCTTGTCTTTGCCCAATCTGGTGGGCATTTTTCAAGAGCATCATAAACACATTTCCTGATTCTGGTACCAACATTGGTTGGCAGTTTTCGAACAGGCTCCAGCACCTGAGCCCACTCAGGCATGGTCACATCACATGGATCACTCTTTTCACTAGTTCCACTTGCATCTGCAACTTCACCTTCAATGGTAATAACATCCATGTCACAACTTAAGGATCCGTAAATTTTCTTCCTAGCCTCTGCAAGTAACTGGAGATCAACTTTAAAGCATTAGTCTCAGTTTCAAGAATCCTTAAAACTTGGAACAATATCTGTGAAGTGAGGGTAAATTGCATGCACACAATAAGGGTAAATTGTCCACACTAAAACATATTCCTAACATTTCTAACAAAAAGCTCCTGAAACAACTTCGCATGAAATTACAATAAAGATCGAATGAGCAAGAAAGAATCTTACATGTGCATCTGATTCCATGCCTGCAACCCCAGTAAGTGCACCACACAGCACCCCGCCATCCCCTTGCAAGCAGCGAAATACTTTGCCACTTTCACGAGCAGTAATCTCAGCAGATTCAAGGTTACCGTCCATGGACAAGACTGCCAAGACAAATCTCCGGGATAATTCTGGCCATGTCAATTCATTGATAGGAAGCATACTAAGCTTACTTCTTCTGGCAGAAATTGCATTATCTGAGTCTCTCCGTTTGCCCCTTTTTGATTTTACGTCCCCAGAATCTAAAGTTGGATCTACAAGTGCAGCAACTCTGGACTGTAACTCACATATCAGAACAGCTAAGAGTGCACTATGAGCCCTAGTCAAAGATGCTCCCATGCATCCAAAGGGATTAACAGAGGCAAGTTCAGTTTGGGCAGCATCAGTAGCAATTTCCGCCTCCACTGGTATAAAAGCATGCGGATCATCGTCATGGACTGCCGTATTTTCCACTCTTGAAGACTGGAGTAGGCTATCCATTTTATCAAGTCCTAAAATATCGGGGGCATGACTTCCACTAACATTCTTGTTAAGGGTACACCCATCAATTGAGCAACCAGACCATGGGTTGATAATTTCCTCTTCAAGTTCTCCCAACGTAAGGGGATCTTTTAAGTCCAAAATATCATGGAAACGACACAGCAACTCCCACACCTGCATAAGGATGAACACAAGTACTAAAGTTCGAGGTAATTGAAAATTTTCTGTTACACAATACATACAAATCTAAAAAAACTACTGTGATGAGGCTAACGAATCGGGAAAAAACTAATGTGATGGTCACAGACCAGGCAAGTGCTTTACCTGATAAAGATCACCAACAAGGACGGAAGAAGGAAGCTTGGGGCACAACAGCCTTCCTGGAGGATAATCCATAACACTGTCTTCAATCAGCCTTGCTTTCTTAGATCTTCGAAATAAGTCATCTAATTGAACACCAGATTTCCTTTTAGCTGTTACGAGTCCATTTTCTAGTGTTAAGGTTCTAGCATGTTTCCTTCTATGAATCAGAGACTCATATCTGAAACAAATTTCAACACCAGGAAGCTCTTCTAACATCTCTTGGACAAAATCTACATCCAATCCAAATCTATCCTCATCGAGCCATTTTGACAGTGAAGCTGCCAATAAGCCCACCTCGCCCTCGTATACCAAAGGAATGCCAAGATAGTTAGGGGAACTGCAGAATTTGGTCAGCATAGCAAAATTAGTTTCTAACTTCCCATCCCTCCGAGTCCAGATTGGTTCTCCAGCAACAATATCAGCATGGCAGCAGGACAGCCTAACTTTGCCTTCACGTTTAAAAATTTCAGAATAAGCATCAACTAATTTCTGTAATAACTTTCTCCAAGCCAACGATGGTGACTGCTCTTCCACCAAGATCTCACCAATATAATCTCTGTCCAGCTTATCCAATGAAAGCACCCCACACAAGCCAGAGACTGCACTATTTTGCAAGCTCTCCGATGTCTTTGTAATACGTTCATTTGATACACATTTGAGACAATTCACAATGTCATCTTCACTAGGGGGAGAATGCTCCATAAGAAGCATATCAACACTTTCACCATTTTCTGGATCTCCATCACATATCTCACTACAACTCTCTTCATTGTTTTGCACGGCAAACTCGTCAATAACCAAAACAGTTGAAACCTCAGGAATGCGATAAACAGAGCATGAAAACCTCTTGATTCTGAAGACAGGTCCTAAATCACCACCATCTTCCACTTCCTGTACAAACATTGATCCAGTAACCTTATCATGCCAACATGATCTGTAACCTACTGGCCAAATGTGTCCTACATCATGATACGATGGTCTGGCATCAATTTTTCCCAAAGAAATAACAAAGAGATCTTCAAACTGAACTGGGAATCCATCCTGCAACATAAAGAAAGTGAAACGTGAAAACATACATTCTGTATAAGGAACAAGCGAAATGGTAGTATTCCAGTAATAATTCAAAGGGAATAATTATCTAATCATCATTGTCACTGATCGAAGAAAAAAATTCACACTTACACTAGATGGCTCAGCACCCCCGGTACCGTTATCAGCAGTTTTAACTTCCCTGTCTTTCCCCAACTTTCCATCAGCAATCCCTCCACTTACAATATTTGACAGGAAATGTTTATGATAGCCGTTTTCCAAAACTTCCTTACTTTTCTTGTATTTTCTCCTCTTATATGCATGTGGCTTTTCTGGCAGCTGAGAACAAGAACCATCACTTCTATCAATATCCATTGCATGACTAACAGGATTCAATCCAAGATGTAGAGCAACCTCTGACATTGTACCAAAAGTTTCCCCGTCTGGAGAACAATAAACCACATACAGTTCATAACTACTTGTAGAATGTTTCAATTCTGCACGCCAACCTTCCGCCAGCACACCATGCCTTTCAGAAACAAATTCTCTAAGACCCTGAAGAAAAAGCTCATTTGGATTCCTAGATGGCAATCTGATACTTGTGTTATCACCACTCCTACACTTTCCTATAGGAAATCCCCAGTTTACTTCCTCTAAACCTCTATCTGCATCGTGATGCAATATATCCCTGAACCCCATTCTGAATGCATGCATCATCCTTCCTGAACCTTTTCTCAGCCCAAATCCATTCCCCGCATATATAAGATTTGAATATGTCACTGGGGCACCAAATGCATTTCCATCAGAAGAATTATCACCAGGAGTGCACTTCCTAGCACGCGTGAATATAATCAGTAACTTTTATGCGATGATTGCACGTTCAATTTGTTAGACCAATGGACCATAAACAGAATGAAGGCAAGGCATTGAAACGGAAGTTTAAAGATAAATAGAAAATTGCTAAGACTTGCATGATGGAATCAAAGAGGTCTTAGAGGCTCACTCCATAGGTATCAGTTTAACAACTTCTCATGGCACTAGCCTACTTATATTAATGGATTCAAAAAGCTAGAGAATCACGCTAAGGTATACCATCGACCATCTCGCGGCAATCCTACAAACATGCATTGGCTCTAAAATAACAATTATTCTGAATTCAATCCAAAATTTCTCTACTAATCATATCCTACAGAAACTTTCCCCATGCAAGTTCTCCATGAAAGGAACACAGGGAGAGAGAGAGAGAGAGAGCTTCAACGACCTAAGAGAAAGAATGCAACTCCGGTGAAGGTTCAGAAAATGGAAAAAAAAGAGTCTCGTTTACCTCAAATGGAGAAGCCTTTCGTCCTCAGCAGGCTCCCCATCCCCGTCCGCATCCCTAGGAGGGGAAGCATTGATGTCCAAAATCATCCTCTTATTATTCTTAAACCCCAACGGCCACCCCTTGCTCTTCACCCCGCCGCCGAGGCACTCAGCGCACAGCCACTCGGACGAGCCAGCTGCGTCCAAGCCGCAGCCGCCGCGCATTTCGACGCATGCCAGGTGGAAGCCCCGCTCGCAGCCGTCACAGACGACGACGTGGCCCTGCGCCTCGGGGCCGCCGCAGGTGCCGCACGCCCCTTCCCGCGGCAGACCGGCCGCGAGGCCCGGGGCGGGGTCGGGATGGTCGTGGAAAGAGCGGACGAGGTCGACTGGCGCGACGAGGTCGTCGTAGGGCTCGGATTGCTCCGCCTCGAGACCGAGCGGCAGCGGCGGAGAAGAGGAGGACGAAGTAGGGATCTCATTGAGATCGATCGGGAGGGGAGAGCGCAGAGTTGCGGCGGTGGCCGCAATCGCGGTTGAATCGTTGAGCTCCATTCAGCCGAGTTGGTGTAACATTGTGCGTTCGTCGGGGAACTTTCTCTCTTTCGATCGATTCGCGAAGAGAGAGAAAATAGATAGATCGGGAGTCAGTGGTTGGGTTGGGGAAGGTGTGGGCGTTCAGATTCGGATTTTGGGTCTTTTGGTTATTTTGTTATTTAGGGTTACGGGTCGGGCTTCTGAGAGCGAATCTAGTGGACCGAGGCACCGAGCTCAGGGGGAAACTGCTTGGGGTTGGATTGGATCGAGCTGTCGGTGTACGACTCGCTTAGTTCTTTCTGGGTTCCTAGGGTTTCAGATCCTTCTTCTCTGCGCAATTCCTTACCCAACCTCATCAAAGGTTCTTTTTTCTTTTTTACCGTTCTGAAGTGGTTGACCAATGACCAGGCGAAACGACAAGCAAACGAAGCTATGTATCCCCTAAATTCTCAGGAAAAATGACAAATAAACTCCTCTATAATTTGTTTTACATGGGTAAGTCCACCTAATACGGTTTAGTAATAATGGGGCATTTTTATACTAATTATCTTCTTGGGCGAGAATTGTTTGGTTATATTTTTCTCTCCAATCTCTATGGATTTGTTTGCCTAGTTTTTGACGAGGCTCTTAATTGCAATAGTTGATGACAATATTGTCTAGTAAGTGTATTATGTAATGTATATTATATATCATTTTTAAAGTGAACTCAGATTATTTAGCATTTGTTATATGTCGTCGACGAGAATTATTACAATGATTTGATAAAAAAAAAATATGCGAGATCAGCTTCAATATTCAGTTTATATTTTCAAATTTATCAATCTACTCATGTTGCATAAACATAAAACAATAACAACTATTACAAAAAACAAACAAACTTTTTACAAAAAAGTATTTAAACTCAAACGTATCACCTTAAATTCACTCCAGTGCTTTTGCTATAATACCATTGAACTGCAAATTCGCTGAATTTGTCCTACTTGAGAATCCAAATTGTTTTCTCTTTTAACCCTAAAAAATATGTTCCCGTTCTTTGGTAGAATTGGAGCGTTCATTCAAACTCAACGGTGATAGTGGCAATCTCGGTATTAACCACGGATCCAAGCATTGTTTGGTGACCATCTTTGCAAAATAATTGGAGAAATGGAAAGAAAAAGGAAATAAATGTCCCTAAATATTTGCCAGGCGGTCAAATCATGTGTGATACTGATATCTCGTGCTCTCGCCGGCCTTCTGCCATTTTCTTCTCTCGCCAACTCTCTTTCTTCCCACCGCTCTTTCTCTCTCCCTTGACGACGTCGTCGTCTCCTCTGACCCCGTACTGAACTCCCCTCCGCCACCGTTTCCCGTTACTCCGTCCACCGCTACAACTCCCTCTCTCCGCTCCCGTAAAACTCATCCCTCCCGAGTTACTCCACCAGTTCGCCGGAGAGACTGACGGAGTCGACTCAGTTGTACCGAAGCCATTTTGCTGCTCCGCCTTTGACCGATCACTAACGCCGTTCTCTCGCTCTTCTTCGGGTACTCTCTCCGAACTTGTTCTCTAATTCAGTTGCAAGATTTGCTTTGTGCTCGTGGATTGCTGGAAATGCCGATTTCGAATTTGAGTGAAGTGTGATCAGCGCCGCGAGATCCTGCTGTTTGCTTGTCGTTATGCTCGTTTTCGTTCTTCTTGTTTCCTTCAGTTTCCTTCAGTTGATTGACGGAGATTTGGATCTTCGTTTTGGTTCAGCGTTTTGCGGATTCAGAATTGCTTGCCAGATTCATTTGGTTGTGCAATTTTGGCTTTACTTCGTCCATTTTCGGACTCACTGCGTTGTTCGTCTAGTTTTGGGGATTCAGATCCTAATGTGGCGAAGCTATAACTGTTGCATCGGAGATGCGTATCACTGGAGAAATCATTCCATGCTAGTTGTAATGATAAGAAACTTGGTCCTCTGAGATTCCGATTTCAATGGAGTTGGTTTGTGGATTAAATAACAATTAGTACGAGAACAATTATTGCAATGCTGTACAAGTGTCAATGTCGTCAATATCTCTAGTCCTACTCAGTTGAAGTCCTCTGGTTTAATAATTAGAATTGTCAAATTCTCATCAATGATCAATTGCTACTGTTCTGTATGAATGAATCGTTTGTAGTTTTTTCAATCTTGAGATCTGTTTGGAAGTAAGTACTTGCATTGGAAGCAGTGGATTTTTACATCAGTTGATATGGTTGAGTGCATGTTTTTGTTTAGAAAGTTTAGCGCATTCATGTTATTGGATCGGGTTTAGTCCGTTCTATTTTTTGTTCATAGGGTTGAACTGGTTTTTTGGTCCAGGTCATTGATACCATCTTTACTTTGTTTATTAGATTGTGTGGTCTCAATCTAAGCGAATATGTCAGAGGTTGGCTGCATGGATATTAAGACCTTGCCTGAAACCGGTAGTAACGGAAGCTCCACTATAGGGGGATTTGACAAGCCTTGCAATGGGAATGGAGTTGCTAATGTTGAGGAACATCCAGTTACAACCACTTCCTCAATGGTTTCAGCTGGTAATGGAGTTGTGAGTGTCGAGTCTGGATTAGAAAACGGAAATGTGGAGGTTGCAGAGGTGGAATACGTTGAATCTGAAAATCTGTCCGATGTGGAAGATGTTGATACTTGCATAAAGGTTAGTGCCTTTAAAGCATTGTACCTGCAGTTCTAGTGTTATCTCCTATGGTGCATTCCTTTTGGCATTAACCAGTAAGTCTTTTCCCGTTTATCAGGAGCTTGTAGCTGGTCTTGACTCAAAAGATTGGGTCCTGCTTTGTGAATCACTGAACAATGCACGCCGGTTGTCAAAATTTCATGAGGAGAAAATGCTAGATATGTTGTAAGTCAATATTAAATAGCTGCCGGATTGTAGTTTCAAAATAGCATAAATCTGTGTGTTCCTCCGTTTTCTGAATCTGCTTTGTCATTTCCCCATGTTATTAACAGGGGCGATGTGATACCTCTCATTGTGAAGTCATTAAAGAATCCAAGGAGTGCTGTTTGCAAAACTGCGATCATGGCTTCTGGAGACTTATTCATCACATATAAGGATCACATCATTGATTCTGTGGATCCACTGGTACTTTCTTTGCTGAATTTGATCTTCTTTTCTCTATCTAACTAATTTGACTAACAATTTACTACTTCCCTCATAAACTTTTGTGGCTGCAGCTGGTGCAGCTTCTCCTTAAATCTTCACAAGACAAAAGATTTTTGTGCGAGGCAGCTGAAAAGGCACTTGTTGCATTGACCACTTCCGTCTCTCCAACACTGCTACTGCCAAAGTTGCAGCCTCATCTTCTGGGCAAGAATCCTCGAATTCGTGCCAAGGCATCCATGTGCTTCTGCCGTAGTGTTCCTAGATTGGTAAGAAACAGGCTTCTCACTCAGCCTTTAACATTCTTCAGTGTTGAAAGCGAACACAAATAACTTTGACTGCTTGAACCCTTTGTAGTTAGTATCGTGGCCTCTTGTTATTTGATTGTAATCGAGTTTCATATCATCGTATTTTGTCGGTCTTTATCTTGCCTTGCATCTTTATCTATAAATGAACCAAGTTAAATTCCATCAACAGGGTGCTGAAGGTATCAAAGCATATGGAATCGACAAACTGATTCTTGTTGCTGTACGCCAACTCAGTGACAAACTTCCAGAATCAAGGGAAGCTGCTCGAACCCTACTCTCGCAGCTTCAGACTGCGTACGAAGAGTCAGCAGTTCCTAATGAATCCGAGCCCTGTTCCTGGGAGCAGTTTTGTTCTTCGAAATTCCCTCCCTCGACTGCACAAGCGGTACTCCGTGTCACAGGTGTTGGCCGAGAAGGTCCCATTCTGGGTTCTTAGCAGTGAGCCTATATCCACTGCAAAAAGAGGCGTATTTCGTATATGAGTTCTTAGTAAAAACTCCTCACATATATGATGATCATTTGTTGAGCAGAGTATATTTTTGCTTCTTCTACCTATTTTCTGACCTTGTAAATATCACGGGCGCTTTCTAGATCTCTCGCACTGTGTTTTCTGCATGTACGTAGAAGTAGAGTTGGAATATTCTTTCGCGGATATGTTTTTGCTGTTGCTGCAACTCATTTGGTAATTGTTTTCTTGTATTCCCCTGGTTCGCTTGGGGGATTTAGATCGAGAATTGGTATTGTCTTCTCCATTTGCAGAAGCTAGAGGTGACATTACCGCGTCGAATGACTGCTGAACCAGCAGAATCGCATTTGTGCGAGCGCGATTTTGTACTATGATTGTGCTATAAGTTTCAGCGAACATATTACAAAGAGCCATCATCATCATTTGGGGATTGCTTTGAAATTACTTTGTGACAGCGACTTCAGAGAGACACATACAACTAACCAGTCCCAAGGTCAAGGATATGCCGCTGCTGAGCTTCTAATTTGTCTGTCAATACCCAATTGGGGGTATATAATAATATTGGCATGACTGAAACGAAATCTAACGAAATTAAAGACAAAATAAACCCATCACAGCGTTAAGACAATCATGCTTCACCATCATCATTTCACACTTTAGGCCAAACACTACAATCACAAGCTGCCATCCAAGTTGGAATCAGGATGACCGAGACTAATTACATGATAGGTCAATTTGATCATTGATTAATGATCTTCGTGGCCGAAGTTTTAAAGATGCATATTTAGTTCCTTTAGTTTCACGTGCTGTTCTATTCAAGCCCTTAAACTTCAAAGTTAGGTCAATCAAGTTCCTCAAGCTGTACATCTTGAGACAAACAAGAATTATAGTGCAAAACATTCTGTCGTCCTGCATGACTTTGGCTGGGGTGATGAGGATTCCATCACACGAGCCACAAAGAAGTACAACCTAACCATCTAATGGGTAAGCCTCTAAACATCTGTACACAATTCATTTTCTCCAAAAGAAAATTTTCATTGTTGATGAAAATTTTGGAGATATTCAATCATCGAATAGTCGAAAAAGCATGTTCTCTTATCGGAGGGCTAGAGGCACTGTATGAAGCCCCTCTGCAAACTAGCCAAACCCCATCTAGACGAGACTTTTCAAGAAATATTTTTCTAAACATTATCAACCAATATGAAATTTCTCCATCTACCCATACTTACAATATGAAATTTATGCTTTCACGATAATTGTTATTGTTTCATCCAAATTGGTACGTTTAAAGACTTAATTCACCCAATCTGGAACAATGGGATCTAACTAACCATAATGTACAATTCAAGAGACTAAATTGTTCACTCATGCATATAATCAACAGTATAATTTATAGCTGAAAAGTAAAACTGCAACCCCCATTCAAAATTTCCTGCCCATAGAGTGATTTTAGGAAGCTGATGTGGCAGAGTGTTAAGCGGGAAAAAAAGAGTCCCGCCTGATTTCAGAACCAAAAAACTCTCCACTACCCACTTTTTTTCTCCTTCCAGGCCCACGTTCTCATTTAATTTGTATAAAAAACTCTCCACTACCCACTTTTTTCTCATTCCAGGCCCACGTTCTCATTTAATTTGTATTAATTTGTATTTTTTATTTCCGATTTCCCTTCCTTCCACTCTTTCACCTCATTCGAATAAGTTTCTTGGCCTTCAGAAAACCAAACCTTGACTCAATCATCTGGTTCTTTTATGTGCTTGCATCTACCTTTGATTTCCGTTCTCTAAGCGTTAGATCGGTATTGGTTTTGCCGTAAGTTATTCTTCCTCTTTCAGATTTCTGTTTGTTGTTGTCGCTGCTTTTAAGTTTTAGGGATTCGGGTTCTGGGTTTTTTTTTTCAGGGATTCGGTTGCAAAGATTCATCTCCCTTACCTTTGGTTCATTCTGTTTTCTTTATTCTCTCTTACCTTCCTCGCTTCATTCTGTTGATTGGATTCTCTAGAGATCAAAAGGGGATTTTTCATTTTTCCCTTTCTCTTGAAAGTAACAAAGCTGCTTACTTTAAATTCCACTTCGCTTAGACTGTCTTCCAGAGAGCAGCCGACTGCCGATTTTGAGCTGAGTTTTTCCGGGCCGCAGAGAAAGAAGAGGAAAGAAAGAGACGTTCGGCGGCGGCAGCCAGGTACTTCGTCCGGGTCGTTTTCCGGGTTAGTAAACCGAAGGGCCGGCTATAAACTACCGCTGGCCTGGCGGGGGAAAAGGAAAGTGTAAACCATAAGGCCTCGGGGATCCATTTCTCTCGCCAGCCCATACTTCAGAGGCCCAGCCTACTTGAGTCCAGAACCAGCCCATCGCCGACGAAATTTGGCGCGCCGTCCCCCACCCGCCACCACGTATGAGACATAATCAATTTACTTTCTGATGTTAACTCTGTTGCAGGTAAATGTCGAAATCCAACTTGATCAGTAAGGTTTTCTCTCATATGTTTCTAGGTTAATTAATCTAATGGGACTGGCTATGATCTGATAATGTACTTTCAGCTCTAATCACTAAAGAAGTATAAAGTAGGCGGTATTGATAAGCATGCTCCACTGGTTAGTGTATTGGTTCTACCAGGCTTTTTTCCCGTTGTTACATAAGATCATTGGACAGTTTTATCTCACTCCATTAGTTTGTTTTATTGTTCTTCAACTTCATTTGCATTGTATTTGTATTGTGACATTAGAGTTGGAATCCATTTGTGCTAAAAGTACAAAGCGTAAACTGCATAATTGAAAGAAGGGATAAGCTTGGTATAGTTAGAAGAACTAGAATTGGTAAGCACTTATAGTGCTTTTCTTATTGCCAGCTTGCTTCTTTTTCAAACTTCTCTTTGGATATGGTTTTTATGGATGCCTTTGAATTATATTTGTGTTGGCCATTACATTGTTGTCCTTCTCGCTCTTCCTTTGCATCCCCAAGCTTGGAAGCCATTCTGTTATATGTGTTTTGTTCATCAATTTAAATTATGCCTTATATAGTTATATTTTTCTTCGACTGTTATGTTTGTGTGGTGTGTTGTATGTGTCATTAACTCGCACAAACTTATAATTGGTGAGGAGTTCAACTTCTGTTGTAACAATTAACTAATTTATATGAATGGCAGCTGCAAAATTTACTGGAACGGGTGCATCATTTACCACGACCTCTATTTCAGATTGCATCAGGTTATTGGAGAATTTAATATGGATAGTGCAAATGTCATCCCATCTGCCCAACCACAGATTTATCGATCGTCTGTACCATGTGAGTGTCATGGTTTAGCACGCAACTGCTTCAATGCAAATTGACATTAATATTTTCCCTTGAATCTCATTTGTTTAGGGAAACGTCGAGCAGTGTTTATTCATCCTGAAGATCAGTACCAACGCTGTGTTTTATCTGCTGAAGAGGAAGAAGCATTTGAGAGAGGTGTGTTATCTGTGTTTTAATTTTTCTAATTAGTTCATCTATTCAATGAGTAATACATGGTTTTATATTTAAATTCTGCAGAAGAAGCTGCCTTACAATTCCAACTCTCTCAACTTCGGCGAATACTATCCCAAGTCGCCCGTAAGAGAAGACATCATATTTTGAAACAGAAGGTTCATAGGAGGGGCTTGCCTTTTGAACACCAAGGTTGTTGTTTGCTAAATTTTGTAGCAAGTCTTACAAATTAGGCTATTCTAGATTGTTGAATCTTTATTTATTTCTTTAATATCGTATGTGTTTTGGTGTTGTTCATAGTTTTGGAGCCGGAGTTTAGATTTCTATTATAAAAGCAAAGTCGATTACTTCGACGTATTCATCTGCATAGAAAGAGACGTGGCCGAAGTTTCTTTCCTACAGAAGTCAATCAAAGTATGTGGATTCTAATGGCCACTATTATACATGAAATGGTTCATCTCTATTTTGGTTTAGTTTTTGTACATTGGATATATGTTTTTGTGTTCTGGTCAACATATTTTGTTTCCTATTTTGGTTTTAGAACATATAATGTACCCATTTATGCCATGCATATAATTTAGTGATGTACGCTTCATGTCACCTTATGCAAATAGTGGATTGTTTTTAGATGTTGATGTGTCAACGGCAAATTTGTGTGTTATGAACAAACTTTGGTGTTTCCTGAAATTTGACTTATTCTTACTTAAAATGAGCGGTATACCAATCTATCTTGCCTTGAGAACATTTATTTTAATAATTGTGTTTACTGTAGCGCGCCTAAATCGGCTTCACAGTTTCTCAATCTCATTCAATTTATGAATTACTGTGACAAAAATTTATTAATATTACTTATCTATTTCACTAGGTCTTCCGTTGGTTGAATTTTTTGATATTGGTCCACCTTCATGTACGTGTCAACATTGTGGAGCAGTTATGTGGCGGTTCGAGAGTACTTTATCTACACGGAATGATGTGTTGCCTGCATTTCCTTTATGTTGCAAACATGGTAAAGTGAAATTGCCTCCCCGCAGATATGTGCCCGAATTTCTTAAAACTCTACTTGAAGGGGATACACCATTAGCGCGTCACTTTCGTACTAACATCAGAGCCTATAATGGGGTTTTTTGCTTTATTTCTCTCAGAGGTAAAGTCAATCACTCTATTAATGATGGTCGTGGAGTTTATGTATATTCAATCGGTGGTCAGATTTATCATCGAATAGGATGTTTGGTTCCTGGTGATGGGGATAGTTCGAAATTTGCACAGCTTTACATTCACGATTCAGATAACGAGGTGCAGAATCGTATGGACTTTTACTCCACTGATCCTGCCAAGAATCCGTTGCGCCAGTGTATTGTTGAAGGCCTCCAGCATATGTTTGATGACAATAATATCCTGGTACGTACATTTCGTTATGCGCGAGATAGGATACAAAACTCTGGTGTCCAGGAGCTTCAACTGAAACTATTGGCTAAGCGTGAAATTAATAGTAGAGAATATGATTTGCCCTCTGCGAATGAGATTGCAGCATTGATTGTAGATGAAACAGGAGAGCAATCATTTTCTCCAGATATAATTGTTCAACAGAAGGGTTCAGAAATGGAAAGGATTAGCGTATACCATCCAAGTCTGATGGCATTACAATATCCAATTTTATTCCCATATGGCGAGGATGGGTGGCATCCCTGCATTAGCTATAGTCACAGTAGCTCTAATATCAGTGTTGGAGATAAAATGATAACCCAGTGTGATTTCTATGCATATCGTCTTCAAACCCGTCTCCAGGAGTCGAATTCTCTGTTATTATCTGGTAAATTGTTTCAACAATATATGGTGAATGCATTTGCGTTAATTGAAGCTGAACGCTTAGACTGGATGCGTACCCATCAGTCGAAGCTAAGAGGACACTACTACAAGGATTTGTTGAATTCTTATTTGCGAGGGGATAGTGATATCAAGCTTTCTGGGAAGCCAGTTATTTTAGCTGCCTCACACACTGGTAGTCCAAGATACAAGTATGAGAATTTTCAGGATGCGATGGCTATTTGCAAGTGGATTGGTTATCCTGATTTGTTTATAACATTCACTTGCAATTCTAACTGGCCAGAGATACAGTTAATGGTTGATTTGATTAGAAGGTACAGTGGCAAAGATCTTGACCGGGCTGACATCACCGTCAGAGTTTTCAAAATCAAGCTTGATGAGTTTATATTAGAGATTCGCGAGAAACAAATATTTGGAAAAATCAATGCATGTATGTGTGCTTATTCATTCGTTATTTATCTATTAATGTTCATCCATTACTCTCTTACCTCATTGAACTAATATTCCTTTTCCACTATTTGCATCTTGCTGTACAGATGTCAAAGCAATTGAATGGCAAAAGCGGGGTCTCCCTCATGCACACATATTGCTTTTTTTGGCCTCTGAGAATAAATTCCATGGTCATGCGGCTATTGATTCCATAATATGTGCTGAAATTCCGGATCCTGATCTTGATCCTGAACTGTATGCAGTTGTCACAAGTTCAATGATGCATGGCCCGTGTGGTACAGTACGTCCTAATAATGTGTGCATGAAGAATGGGAAATGTAGTAAGCATTACCCCAAGGAATACTCTTCTCAAACAACTATTGATGAAACTGGGTTTGCTAAATATCGTCGGCGGAACAATGGTAGAATTTTCAACTGTGGCGGCGTTGATCTGGATAATCGATGGGTTGTACCCTACAATCGATATTTGTTACTACGATTTGGAGCGCATATCAATATTGAATATTGTAACAAGACAAGGTATGGCTGAAGTAAATCGTATTTATCTATATGACGTTGTTGTTTCCTTTATTATATTACCAAACTCAGATTCTTAATGACAGACTATATGTATATTTATATGCTACACTCATTATTAACTTTATGCATGCATATGAATTATGATTTAATTTCCAAAGATGAATAAAAACCAAACCAATATTTGTGCGATTTCTCTTTTTTTTTAGTTATTTTATAAACCCAGTGTTATCTTATTGGTGTGACTTCTTGCCGCAACTCTGTAATTTTTGTAATATTTTTTGGTGCGTTTTCCTTCATTTTTTTCCCCCTTGGATAAGCTATTGTGATCCATTTGTTGCCTTTTGTTCTCTGTACTTTGATTTCTTATTTAATACAAGTCACATTTAAGAAAAAATGTAATACAACTTTTTCCTACTTCCCTATCTAACATCTACAACTTGGTTTTATTTGATGTTTCTATAGGGCTATGAAATATTTGTTTAAGTACATCAACAAACCCGAGGATCGTGCAATGGTCACTGTAGCTGCACAACAAACAGCTTCGGCTATGGATGGTCGGAATCGTGGAACTACGGTTGTGCAAATCGATGAGATAAAGGCATTCATGGATGCCCGTTACATCACATCGGGAGAAGCATGTTGGAGACTTTTTAGGTTTGATATATACACTCACTCTCCAACAGTACTGCGTATGTCCTGTCATTTGCCTGGTGAGAATACAGTGTATTCAAATGTTGATTCTAACGTGGAGGAAGCGGTTGAGTCTAGCAGTTCCCAAACCTCAATGTTGTTAGCATGTATGGATCTCAATCTTCAGTCAATGGATGCACGGAAATATACCTTTGCGGAGATGCCACAATATTATGTATGGAATAAAAAATACAAGAAGTGGCAGCAGCGCAAAAAAGGTACCTGCATTGCTAGATTATATTACTGTTACCCATCCGCAAAGGAGCGATACAATTTGCGAATGCTATTGCATGTTGTTAGGGGTTGTTGTTCTTATGATGATATTAGAACAGTGAATGGGGTGGTATATGAAACATTCCAAAAAGCATGTTATGCTCGGGGACTGTTATCAGGAGATTCTGAATGAAATGATTGTGTCCAAGAAGCTTCGCACTGGGCTTCTGGTTATAAACTTAGAAAACTTTTTGTCACAATTCTTATTCATTGTCAGGTGGCTGATGTGACTTCTTTTTGGTTAAAGAATTGGGAATTACTAAGTGAAGGCATTTTGCATTCACGACGTAGAGAGCTGAATTTACTCCAGTTGAATTTGTCGGAGGATGAAATTAAGGAGTTGTGCCTTATTCATATTGACAAATTGATGGAGAGATTTTCGAAGTCATTAGCAGATTTCCCTGGGTTGCCTGTTCCCGATCAGTGTTTGCGTTCACATACGGTAAACAGGCTGATAGATATGGAGATGAATTATGGACCCGATGACTTAGACTGTTCTGAGGATCGACATAGTAGACCGTTGAATGGAGAACAACAAATCGCTTACGATATGGTATTACATTCTGTTTATACCAATGAGGGTAAATGCTTTTTTGTGGATGGATTTGGGGGTACTGGTAAGACATTTCTGTGGCGAGCAATTTGTGAGCAATTAAGATTTGAGAAGAGGATAGTATTATGTGTTGCTTCATCTGGAATTGCTGCACTGCTCATGGTCGGTGGAAGAACTGCACACTCAAGATTTCACATTCCCCTGGATTGTGATACAAAATCAACTTGCAATATTGAGCAAGGTTCTGAGGTAGCTGAATTGATTCTCAATGCTTCACTTATTATCTGGGATGAGGCACCGATGGCTCATAAACACAACATAGAGGCCCTAGATAGGACATTGAGGGATATTTTCCGAGTTAAGCATGTTGATTCTGAGTTGAAGCCTTTTGGAGGCATGACTATTGTGTGTTGGAGGTGATTTCCGACAGACGTTACCTATCATCACGAAGGGTACACGGACTGAAATTGTTAATTCTTCCATAAAGAGATCTTATTTGTGGCGGTCTATGACAGTATTGAAGCTAACCGAGAACATGCGATTAAAATTGCCTCATTCTGAAGCATCGGCCAGGTTAGCAATCTCAAATTTTAGCAAATGGCTTTTGGAAATTGGTGATGGTACAAATAGTAATATTTTTGGAGAATCAATTATCCCGATACCTCTAAACATTTGTGTTCCCCGTCGCAGTGATCCAATTCCTGATATTGTTGCTGAAATATATGGTCAGTTACTCTCCACTGAAAATATGTCAACCTATTTGGTTGAGCGAGCAATCTTAGCCCCTCATAATGACACTGTTGCGGCCATTAACAATTATGTATTGGGTCTATTTCCTGGTGAATAAGTTTCTTATTTTAGTTCGGATTCGCTAGAGATTGATGCCAAGAATCAGCATGTTGAAGAAGGGGACTACACAGTTGAATTCTTGAACTCTTTAAAGATTGGGAATTTTCCAGAACATGAGTTGAAATTGAAGTTGGGGTGCCCTGTTATTCTGCTTCGAAATCTGGATCAGAGTACTGGGCTTTGCAATGGAACTCGGATGATCGTTAAGAGATTAGGTAAGTGGTTTATTGAGGTCCAAATTTTGACCGGGACACATGTTGGTGATACAGTTTTCTTACCACACCTAAGTCTATCGGTCCACTACAAGAACTTAAATTTCACTCTGGTTCGAAGGCAATATCCAATTGCACTGTCATATGCAATGACAATTAACAAGAGTCAAGGTCAAACATTAAATCACGTTGGCATCTGCTTGCAAAGACAAGTATTTTCTCATGGACAGTTGTATGTTGCTATGTCTCGAGTTACGTCGGAAAGGGGACTCAAGATTCTTAGCTGTGACTCTCAAGGTAAACCGGTGAAGACTATGCAGAACATTGTGTTCACTGAGATTTTTGAGTAGTGGTTTATTGATGTTATGTTTTATTCGATTTGAGGACTAAGACTGTCAAATTTATCGGGTCGTTACAATTTGAATCTTGAGTTCTCAATTTGTCCAAATTATTTTCCTGTTTTTAACAGCCAATTATATGAAATGTGATTTATGCACACTACTTTATATTTAATTGTACCTCAATTTACTCTACCGAAGGGTATGCGAGTGTGACCGTTATATTGCAATACGAAGAGGAACTTCCATAGTCGCAACTGAACTAAACTAAATTAACACCACAACCCAGCCCACAAAACAACCCAAGCATGGTTCAGTTAAATAAAATATAGTTAGAGAGGGAATGCCCAGCCGGATTTGTTGAAACTAAATGGTCAACCTATTCCCATAAAAAAAAAGGCCAACCTACACTACCTTTGGCGGATCCTTCTCCACTCCCCCACTCCCCCACCTCCTCTACTGCCCAGTATCCGATTTTTTTGGATCTTCTATGAGGTGAAGGCTGCCGCATTCCAAGCCATTATTTCTTTATTAAATACATTCATTATGATTTTCATTTCATGTTAATTAGTGGTGGTGTGGGCCGGGCCGGGTGGGTTGGCGCATCAAATAATAATTAGCAACTTTGAGAGGCAATTTTGGACAAGAATTGTTGACACAGTCGCAATTGGCAATGTTGTTAAAACGGAACCGGACATCGATCTGGATTAGTAAAGGGTTCAAGGTTTATCAAATAACCGGTGGTTAATCGATATTAAAAACCGATCATAGACCGGTGTTGACTTACTTGGTAGACTTAACAATTATTTTTTTTTTACAATTATTGTTTCACTTATTAGAGATAAAAGAATAAAGTGAGAATTATTAAAACTGAAAAAGCATAATTTGGGCGGCTGCTAGGTCTTTTTTGGGAAAAGTGAACTGATTTTTCTTCTCTTTATATTTTATTCTGTACTTACCTTCTTTTGTTTTTGAATTTTTAATTGCAACAAAATAAAAGGACGGCGCATGTTTGATTTTAAGAAGGTGGGTCGTTCCCCTCAAAAAAAAAAAAGGTGGGTCGTGAGTTCCGTGACACACCCGCCTCTTGAACTCTAAATGGCCAACCTTCTCCACTCCCCCACGAGGCCACAAATCCTTCTCCACTCCCCCACTATCCCACTTTCCACACACACACGTACTCCACTGCATGCGGCCAAGTAAATCACGTGTGTAGAATCACTTTCTCTCCTTTATATAATGGAGATACCACTTTCTCTCATGTTACAATTTCCGTTTACTACTTCCCATACAAAACACTTCGGTTCCATTGACCGTGGGAATTGCATTCAATATGGCGGGCCTGCCTCAATTCAATCAGTAAGTACTGCTCATGCATCCAACAAATACTACATCATGTAATTTCGATTCTTTTTCACTACTTAATGCCAAAACTTACAGTCCAATATATAGGCTTCCCCATGATTTTATTGCTAATCTGCAATATGATGATGCTCTTGAAATTTGTGAGCGTGCCGACACCATCGATCTCATTATGTTGCAAGTGGATGTCGAAAATCAGGTAACTAAACAAATAAATTTCTTTTTAATCGTACGCCTTTTGTGGCATGCTTCATTTTATCGATTTGCTTTGACAATATTCGTTTCTGTGTTTACATCAGGGCACCTCTTTTTTGTTATCCGGACGTGTAACGAATTTGACGACGTCCTGGTCCCCTGCATCCAGAATCCATTTCGTCCACCTCACAATTGAGGACGAATTCATTGGTGTTGACATCGTCTTCCCGTCATCACAGTTACGAACGATTGTTGAATCTGTATTCAGTCATGCAGATGTTGTCAATGCTGACTATATGGCACTTCTGAACATGCTTGGAGAACAGACATTTGAAGTCATGGTCACAGTCGGTCCCTGGAACGATGCATTTGGTTATTGTGAACTTGTGTTGGTGAAATTATTTTTGCCTTTGTTGAATTGAGTACCATGTCATGAACAATGAGACAATGTATTGAGTTTTCTTATTTTGGACTTGCATGTTATTTGTCGTAATACTCAACTAGATTAGATTTGTGATTAGTAAAATTTCATGTAAGTATTTTTATTGTGATTAGCTAATCTTCAAATGTATTTCTAACTTATTATGAATGTTCATTCATATTACATGTTCGTCTTCAACGAATTGCAAAATTGCAACAATCTTATGATAATATAAAACAAGACTCATTTCTCGACACTATCATTATAGATATTGTAACTCCATTTCCTTAAACAAATGCGGCCAACGGGCCGGACTATAGGCTAGTATTGCTATTAAGCCACACAAAACAACATAGACTTTTATTCAAGAAGGAAACCAACACTAACAAAGAGTAAAAAAACAGGAAATAAGGAAATGAGTCCTACAACATCAAAAGTGTCCTTTTAAAATATGAACATGAATTCCCTGTTTTTGTCCCTTCACCCACAATTATATAATCAATCCATTTAAGCATTCAACAATTGCCAAAAACTTAATGTCATTGTAAATGGATCCTGATATTATCTACAAAAGAACTCCTCTTTTGGCCTCTTCACCAAGGCAACCCGATGGCCATGATATTAATAAGCTTATCCAACAATTATTTATCCCAAAATCAATAGAATTGGTTAGTAATTGGCCACATTTTTTAGTTTCCACAATTCCCTCTACGCAATGGTACTCTCTTCGGACATAGTGATCATGTCCATACTAGTCTCCATGCTCCTCCTCTTCGTAGCCGTCGTCGGAGTGGTAATCTTCCACGTCTTCATCACAGCTAGATCAGTCAGGAGAGCGTTAGTCGAGGATGCCAACAACACCACCGCCACCACAGATCCTCTCCCCGCCCAAACCCACCGCGGTTACAGCCGACCCAGGATGTCGCAAGCCGAACTCGACAAGCTCCCCTCCTTCAACTACAACGACGACAACGAATCCAAGGACACCACCATCGTTGGGGGCAAAGGGAGTGACATGGCCGATCAATTCGGGGATTGCGCGGTGTGCCTGGACACCTTCAAGCCAGGGGAGAAATGCAGGGTACTGCCACTCTGCAAGCACAGCTTCCACGCCAAGTGCGTCGATGGCTGGCTGCTGAAGATCCCCGTCTGTCCAATCTGCAGGGACAATGTTGCCCTTTCTTCGAGGAGGATTGAGAGGGAAGAGAACGGCGGGAGCAGGAGAGACAGCAGCCATTTCAGTGGCGAGATGAGCTTGTTTTGTGGGAGCATAGCTACAACTGAGAGCACCAGCAGCAGCCGGTTTAGTGACGCCAGTTTTGTTACTGTGGTTGGCGGTGGGAGGTTAAGGAGTGTTGAGAATGGTGATGTTATAATTGAGATGGTGGAGAGTAATGGCGATCATGTGGATGTAATTGATCGGTCCCTTTCTGGGCCTCCACGTTCTTCTGTGGATTCCTTGCCCTTGTGAAAGATTTGGAGGGGGGCTTCTGTTTGTTGTGATTAATATGTGCATATGTTTATTACATAGGGGAATTTCTATTTGTTGTAAGAACATAACAGAGAAATTGATGATTTTATTAGAAGCTGTAAGTTCTTGCGTAATCAGAGTTATTCATTCTACCTTGATCCAATTCTGAACTAGCTAAGCTGCATGATGAATGATGATGATCAAACCCATCCAAAAAGTTCTTATTTCATAATTACACCATAAAAAACTTACATCCAGCTCTCGAAAAATAGTTATAGTAATCTGAGTCTGACCAAGCACCAAAATGAGAGAGGGAAGAGAGGCACCACAATGTCATTTTGAGCATCTTGTCAGTTTTTTCAAATTGCATTCTCAATCCACTCGGAACATTGTCTCCTTGCATCCCAACACGTCTCAATGCTGGCTAAGCGTTGTCGGATGCTACCGATGCGTTCTGGGCGTATTATTCATCCCTTATGATCAAGATGAACCATTTTCCTTCTGATTAGCACCTAGATGAGCCCCTAGGTGCGCTTTTTAGAACACTAACATTAACAACAACTCATCTCATTTAAGAAAATTAGCGTCATGGCCTACTCTTGCTTTTAAAATCCTCAGTGCTCTGATTCGATTAAAGTTGAAATTGCATAAGTCAATCATTTTAAATTGTTATAATACAATCCCCGAAAGTTTTGTTGACCGAGAAGGAAGAAATGTGGATTAATCTTTCTTTTAGAGTCACTTATGGTAATATTATTAATAATCAGAAAATGTTGTTACATCATCTGGTCAAAACTAATGAAACAAAATCATAGGGGGTCTATCAACCCACACAATAGAACCATTCCATCTAGTTTCACAAGTGACCATAAGACGTGCAACTATGTCAGTCATTCTTTGAATATTCTAGACATAATTCACACTTCCTTCAGCCAACTCCGTTATGATACTTGCACAAATTGTGGCGAGCTCAGACAGAATTGGCTCGCTGTGCATAATCATTTTTACCGATGATCAAGTGATCTGATTCAACAACCAAATGTTCAAATTGGAGTTTATTTTGTCATTTATATGTCAAATTTTACGATAGTAGCTTCTACCATTTCAGCATCCCAACTCCTTGAAATTTTCTGGACTGAAAGTGGATTGATCTCGAATACTATTGTCTAAATTATTTGATATAAAATGTATTATCTTCGATATAATTAATAATATGATTTAACATAATCCTACCAAAAAATATAAGGATTGTGTTTTCGAAATTCGAATGCCAAAGTTCTCATCAGCCATTTAGAAAAAGAACTTGTAAAGAAAACCATTTATGAACTCGACTACAGAATGAATGTGGGCCGATGCCCAGCACCCATAAGTGGCCCATATCCCCTAGGATGGAGTCTTGGTCCACGTTAGTGTTGTTGGGCCAAAACTCGTATGGACTTGGCCACTACTCCAAAACACTTTTTATCTTCTACGGCCCATGCCAGAAATTTTAGATTATTTATGACCTAATCCTCACGTTCATATGCACCGGAAATGGTCAACGGCCGCCAGAAGAAAAGTAAACCAAACCACCTGTAGCTCGTAGACAACGTATCAGTAGAAGGGGTTTCTTATATTTCTTCGCTCTTCACTTTATGAATTGGGTCTACGTCAATCCAACGCTAATATACAAGCATGGCGCGACAGCATGAACGTAGCAACGTCATGGGGATAGATTAGTACACAGATGGCATGGCATGACGACCTATATATTAATCTTAATATTAAAAAATTCTTGGTCGGTGAATTCCACCACATTAGTAACCGGTTAATTACGTATATACTCTCGCTTTTTTAACCGTTTGGTCAATAATTAAACATTTATTTGTGTAGGGCAAAAATACACCATCGATCGTGATTTTCATTCTTCCAATTAAATGGATCGAAGGAATGAAGAAGCATAAGCAACTTTGGTACTTGCGCACCTACCTCATCATTCGGTAGAATGATCAATAAAGTAACATGCTCAGAGGCTACTCGATCAGTCCAAGAATACTTGAAAAACTCGAAAAGAAAAATTCAAAAGCTGATATAGTTATTTATCGATGATCTGCGAATCATTGCATCAACGAATTCTCTTAAAATCATAAGTCGTGAGATTGAACATGCACAAAAGCATACCATGCCAAGTTGCCAACTCCATGCTCTATACCACTTATAACCAGTGGCGGATCCAGGGGTGGCCACCCCGGGCCACGGCCCAACCCTCTTCCAGATCCGGAATTAGTATAGTCCTGATGAGTTTATCGATTTTAGTCATTTGGCCTAATGTTATTTTATAATAAGATTATGTGTTATTAGGAAATGGGTCAAATGAACATATTCAAATCACAACTCTAAATTTAGCTTAGAAATTCTAACTCGAATGATTCTCGTCTAAAGAAAAACAAACAATGATACCTAAAATTCTAAAAGTCTAAAACATAAAAGACTAAAAGAAATATGAGTTTGTTCTCTTGAAAAATTACTAGAGCAACTGGTGAAAATACGGATGGACACAAAATACAAATTAATTAGTCGATTGATGTGTTTAGTGTTGACATTGCTCGTTTCAACAGCTACTATGAAGAGAAGCTTTTTAACAATGACACAGGTGAAAATAATTTACGATACAGAATGAGCGATAAATTTATCGTCGATTGGTTAACTATTTTATTTGAAATAGAGTATGGTATTGGTATTGGTATGGATGTAGATTCCCTTATTGATGAATTTGCTATATTAGAAGATCGACGTGTGCAATTGATATTGTAAAAAAAGCTATGATTTTTTTTACGGCCCAGTGCTCTATTATGTCCTGGATCCGCCGTTGCTTATAACCCATACATGTCTTTTGTCTTCCCAATGGAAGATCACCATCTACTATATATATTTCCAAAGCATTGTGCATGCACAGTGTAAGGAAGTGATTAAGCATCATACACAGACCTGTATAAGATTCAACATAACCTTCTCCTAACAACTCAAGTTATTGGGATCAACTGGTTTATTACACACCGCACCATCTTTTATTATTGTTTTGCTGTTGTGTCGAGGATTAAAATATCGCATATTTACGAATCAAAGGCATGGTTATCACGCCATCAACCCCTTCTTGAATATTATATACAAGTGTAGATGACATTAATGCTGGTTTCTCAGAGTCAGCGTCATCGAACTAGACAACAAGACACATTACATTACAAGAGAACCAGAGGAGATCGACTACCTACTTAATTACTCTATATATATGAACGTAACGATCGACACTATATTGCCGGCGACTATATGCCATCGGATCTCAATTTTTCCGGCCGTTCACAACCGAGACCGATGAATACAAGGACGCCCCGACAAAATACATATCACGCACGTACGGCACAAAACGAAACGCTAGCTGGTCGCTTAATCAATTGATATCTTTCGTAGAAATTCACGACAAATAATCATCGCAACGATCTCCAAACTCAGCGCCAGCTATATATCTAAGCTAGCTGGTCTGGTTCCTGCCTTGCAACATCGCCGTCATTGCTTCCTTATGGCTTCTTTGTCCCCAGCGACGCGGAAAGCCCCGATGGTTTAGCATCGACGGACACTTAATAATAACTTAAATAGTTGATTAGTGATGACTTCTCCATGCTTAAAATTGATTTACGACATGTCGATCATGGAGATGGAGACTCGCTAATTACCCTGCACTAATACAAATTAAATCACCAGTAACACACATAAATTATATAAATTATGGATATCGTGGGCATCGATGCCTCGAGGTCATGGTGACATACATAACGAGATTAGTTTGCAAAATTTCACAACTAAACAAAACATATGAACTTGTACACTTATGGAATATACGATACTCAAAACGATATGATCGTTGGATGTACTTCGTTGTACTTTAGTGAATGGGGAGTGTTACTATTTTATATTAAATTGATATTTGAGTTTGAGATTTAAAAATCGGGACATATGATTTATTTATATGAGATTATGGTATAATCTCATACATAAACTCTTATGTAATTTTTGGTCTATATACCGATATAATACTGATAGTATCTCAAATATCATATACTTAGAAGAACATCAATCCAAACCAAAATGTATATACGGAAATGAAGTAATTAGGTAGGGACGACATTATTGTTTACTATTGATGTGTATCATTATTCCCACTTTGACTTGAGAATCAGTATTATTATTATTATTATTATTGTACGGTAGGGATCATCTAAATTATTGTTGATGGGTTGCTACGAATTGGTGGGAGCTTCCATTCCATCTATGAAATTGGGAGGTCTTGGTCTCTCGTGACGACTAACCATATAAATTTTTTTTATTATAATTTTATAATAATAATAATTGAACAATCAGAGACAGCAAATGATAATGGAATGGCGGAAAAATTAATTGCCGGTCGCTATTATTTACCCTCCATAAATAACATACGTTAGCATGCATCATGAATATATATTTTCGTCGGCCAAAAGAAGAAGAAGTGAGAGAGAAAGAAAAAAAAAAGAGTATTATCGTATGAATATGGAACAAGTGGACTCCTCACCGGCCGGCAACCACCACCACCACGCACTTCTCTTCCCTTTCATGTCCAAAGGCCACACCATCCCGCTCCTCCACCTCGCCCGCCTCCTCCTCCGCCGCCACATCACCGTCACCGTCGTCACCACTCCCGCCAACCGCCCTTTCATCTCCCAATCCCTCTCCTCTACCGCCTCCGCCGCCAATATCCTCACCATCCCTTTCTCCCACAATATCCCCGAAATCCCCGCCGGCACCGAGAGCAGCGACGCCCTCCCTTCCATGTCCCTCTTCTACCCTTTCGCCTCCTCCACCGTCGTCATGCAGCCGGCCTTCGACGCGGCGATCGAAACCCTCACCCCTCCCGCCACCTTCATGGTCTCCGACGGGTTCCTGTGGTGGACCCTGGAGTCCGCCAACAGGATCCGCATCCCGAGGCTCGTGTCCTTCGGGATGTCCGCCCACGCCATGTCACTCGGCAGGGCGGTGGGCGAGTCGGGGATTCTGTGGGGACCAGAATCCCACGAAGAGCTCATCGCCCTGCCGCAGTTCCCGTGGATGAAGGTCTCCAAGTCTGACTTCGAACCTTTCTTTTACGATCGCGAAGCGCAGCAGGGAGTTGACTTTGACTTTGTCATGTTGGCCTTTGGTGTTGCCGCTCAGAGCCACGGGTTCGTGTTGAACACCTTCTACGGGCTGGAAAAAGCTTTCGTTGACTACGTCAACTCTTCCGAGGGACCGACTTCCTGGTGCGTCGGGCCTTTGTGCTTGGCCGAGCCCATGGACGGAGAAGTTTCGGGCCCAAGGCCCACATACATGGATTGGCTCGACCAGAAGTACGTGGAAGGAGAGTCGGTTTTGTTCGTAGCTTTTGGATCTCAGGCTGATATCTCGTTAGAGCAGCTAAAGGAAATAGCCGCAGGGTTGGAAGATTCAGGAGCTAACTTCTTGTGGGTTCTACGAGATAAAGAGGCTGGATTACTTGGCAAAGAAGAAGTAACAAGATTTGAAGAGAGGGTATTGTACTCATAAACTCTCATTCTTGATTAGTATTTGACTTGCATATTGTCAATAATCCGTTGCTCACAAAAACTGGAATTGTTGGGACACGTTGAATTATAGATCACATAATATTTACTAACATATCTCTCAAGCGAAATCCGTCTGTATATAGACTTAAACAGAGGCGTAGCCAGGATTTTGTTTAAATTGGGTCCATTTTATTAATTATTTAAATATTAATTATTAAATTTTATATTTAAAAAATAAAAACTTTAGAAGTCAAAACTATAAAAATATATTTTTATGTACCAAACAATTATTCATGATTTAGGTAGTCGTTCGCTTTTGAATGACTTTCTTTGTCAAGAACCGTTTAGTATCAATAATTTGAGTTGTTGAGAGACTCAATGATGCAACTTATATCAAATTATGAGTCGTGATTTATTTAGTCGTTCGCTTTCCAATAATGTTCTTTCTCAAGAATCGTTTAGTATCAATAACTCGACGATTTAGTTTGTCGTTCACATTCAAATGGTGTTCTTTGTTAGCAATCATTTAAAGTCAATAACTAGAGTTGTTAGGAGAGGTAAAAAAAATGGATTGTATATCATTTACTAGCAATCTCCTTCAAAAGAAAGCTAACTTATATGTGCTGGAAGTTTGTACAAATCTAAATATCATGTGTTTAACAAATAAGGCCATCGATATTAGAACACAGACCTATCAATCAATCATTCTCAATTGGATGCACCCTAATTTTCATTATCAATTCACTATTACACCTAATTTATCAAATTTTCTCCCGAGTCAGGGTAGGTCTCGAGACCCACTCCTGGGCTTAAAGTTTGCTCTGTTTAGCAGAAGAAATGAGGCTCATTGGATTCAAACATAAGACTTTAATTTTGATCACATAAAGTTTTGATACCTTGTAAAAAATTCAGTGCTCTCACTAATTTGAGTTGTCGTGAAAAATGCTATATAACCATGGTATCCTTATTTTTCTACCAGGTTGAGGAGAGAGGGAAGGTGGTGAAGGGATGGGCGAAGCAGAGGGAGATACTAGGTCACAAGAGCGTGAAAGGGTTTATGAGCCACTGCGGGTGGAACTCGGTGATGGAGAGCGTGTGCGCCGGAGTTCCGGTGGCGGCTTGGCCGATGGCGGCGGAGCAGCCGATGAACGCGAGGATGGTGGTGGAGGAGATGAAGGTTGGGGTGAGGGTGGAGACGTGTGATGGGTCGGTGAGGGGGTTTGTGAAGAGAGATGGGGTGACGAAGGCGGTCAAGGAGCTGATGGAAGGTGAGAGAGGGCGGAAGGCGGCGGAGAGAGCGGCGGAGTTGGGAGAGGCGGCGAGGGGAGCCATGGAGGAAGGGAGTGGGTCTTCTTGGGTTAGCTTGGATAAGTTGATTCATGAGACCATGGTTGGTGTAAATAAGATGGAGTAAATACGGAAGAGATATATCGCATTTGATCTTTATAGGTAGAAAAAATAACATTACAGTAAGGGATAATAAAATATTTTACGAGTTGGTAGAACAGAAATATTTACTCACTTATTGTCCATGGTATTTGCAGGTCCATTTTGTGATGTGTTTGATCTTTGATTTGATGTAATTTTGTAAAGAAGTTGTCTGTGGATATTAGGGATGCCAATTTGAATTTGTTATGTCAGTTATATTACTCGATCTAATGCCATCACTGATGGAAATAGCTCTTACACCCTAGGGACCTGCATGGCTACATGTTTAATGAACCAAAACAAGGTTAGATCAGGCTCGGCCTGATGGACTTGGATCCCCAAACATTATCTAAGGGGAGAAAAACGGTCAATGTCAGATTGGCATCCACGGACGGACCACAGATTGGATTTATTATAGGCCTTGTTATTCACACGTTGCAGGCTTCTTTTAACTGAGCCCTTTTGCTAATCCTTGTTATTCACACGTTGCAAAAAAAATGAAGTAACAATAAAAAAAACAAATGCAATTGCAAATGACATTGCACCAATAGAGATACTCTAAGTGGTTGGGGTTCATACTTGATATGCAACAAAAAAATTATTGCTCAACAAAATTTCCACCTCATGACCGAAATCCGAGAGCATGACGTGGCTGTCCTCCCTCAACAAAATGTTCTCCGCCTTCAGGTCCCTGTAGACGATCCCCAGTGCCTGGAGATACTTTAGCGCACAAGCACATAGGCAACGAAGAACTTCACCGCGACGAGCGAATTTGAATTGGTAAGGCTTAAAATAAGAAAACGTATAATATATTCTTTAGATTAGATAGATTTAGATTGTTTCATGCGATAATGAAGCATGGGATTCACGCTGATGAGGTATATGGCTTAATTGTCTAAATAGAGTGTAGGTGGTTGTTGAACCGGAGGATGGAGATTAAAGTGGACAAAAATATCTCTTTAAAGGAATTGTTATTTAAAGTTTAATGAAAGAGATTATATCTCAAAATTACCCATTGGTCTTATCTTTATCCCTTGCATATTCCTAAAAATAGAAATCTCTAAGCGTCAGTAAATTTTTATGTTATTTTGATCTAATAAAATTCATCTAGCTAAAAACTACAGTTCCCTTTCTCATCTTTCTTGATGAGAGGCCATCATCATGAACATAAGACAGATTAAAAAAGTTATTAATCCACTACCGACAAAAATAGCATCGCGAAGGCCTTCGAAATTCTTTGTCTTCAAGGGCACCTGTTCCTTCACCAAGATGATAGCCCTTGGTCTCTCTTGAGATGACACTCCCATTTCATGACCATTGCCATAACTGTCTAGCAACAATCTCGTTGTTGCAATAGTTTCTCTCTCTACGGTCGACAGTTTGAAGTTGTTCTCCTCTCTTGTCTCGCAATTTCGCTCCTAGCTCACCACCGTAGCTATTTGTGCTTCGCCTGGACATTTTGCCACAACAACCAAACTATCTAGGCGGTGGAGTTGTTCGGACGATAGGGGTGCATCTTGTTAGAAGTATTGGGTGTTGATTGTAATTAGCCTTTAATCCTTGTGGTAGAAGTTTTGATTAATTACGTTTTGGTCATCAAGTTAGGGTTATTCGGCCAGTATAAATATGTGACATTGGCTGAACTTGTAACCTAAGGATTCTTGGTTAATACAATTAACTCTGAGAGGTTGGCCCTCTCCTTGGATTAGTCTCAACAATACATTGAGGATACCACGTAAATCGGTGTGTTCTGTGTTGCGATCCTTCTTCTAATATCGTGTTTATCATGGTATCAGAGCCTCTCATTGGATCGCGGGCTTAGGGTTTTTGTTCGTTGACTACTTCTGGTGTTCTTGGTTACTTGTCTTGCTGCTGCGTACTGGGTTCTTGGTTTTCATTGGCCGTGTCCTGGATTGTCTAGCGGCTGTATTTGGCGCCTCTTGTTCTCGCGCTGCTCTGTGGAGAATTTTTGGTATTCGGCCGATACTCTTGGCATTCTTCGGTGGGCGGCCTCTATTGCTGCTCGGTGGCCTGCTTCTTGCTGTTCGCGGCTTCTAGCTCTCGTTTGGGTTCTGTAGGCTGCCCTTTTTCTGTTCGCCGTGTCTGATGGAGGCCTCCAAGCTTGACTGTGTGTCTGTTCGCTTCAACGGCAAGAATTTTGCCTTGTGGGAACTTCAGTTCCGCCTATTCGTCCAAGGGCGTCGTCTCTCGTCCATTCTTGATGGCTCGAAGCCTGAACCTGATGCTACTGCTTCTGCCCAGGAACGTGAAGACTGGGCTGTTCACAATGCCCAGATCATGGTTTGGCTGCTCGGCTCCATGGATCCCTCGATCGCCTTGAGTTTGCGTGGCTTCTCCACAGCGCACGCCATGTGGAAACACCTTTCCGACATCCATTCTCAAGTCAGCTCATCGCGTCGGTTCGAGATTGAGATTGAGCTTGCTCGCCTTCACCAGGGTGAACTAGACGTTCGCTCATACTATCAGGAATCGGTTCGTTTATGGACTGAACATGATTTGTTGACATCCTCGCTGCTCTCCTCGGAGGCTTCGGCTGAAGTTCTTCGCGAACGTGCGAGCTCCCGGTTTATGCAGTTTTTTATGAAGCTCCGGGGAGAATTCGAGGGCATTCGTTCTTCCTTGATGCATCGCAATGTCACAACGTTAGAAGATGCCTTGGGTGAGTTAGTACGAGAAGAAACTCGCCTTCGTAGTCAGGCAAAGCTGGATCTCCACCAGTCAGAAGGCTCGTCTGCCTTTGCTGTCTCAGACTCGCGGACTGGCCAACAGGCCTCGGCTGCTGACTCTTCGGCGTTTGCGGTTGGGGAAGATCGCCCCAAGTTTCACCGTACCGCCTCGGGAGAAATTGTATGTTTTTTCTGTAAAGAGCCTGGCCACATTCAAAACCGTTGTCCCAAGCGCAATGTCTGTAACTACTGTAAGGCGTCTGGGCATAAGATTGGCGATTGTCCGATCTTGGCTAAGCGTGGTCGCACTCGTCCTTCCGGTTCCATGACGGGTGGCCAGCCTCGGGGGTCCGGTACGGGGGTTCCTTCGGGCTCCGCCTTTGCCACTACTGTTGCGACACCGTCCTCGACTGCGACCTCTGGGGGATCTGTGAATGCTGACTTGATTCGTCAGCTGGTTCAGGACGCTATTAAGGAGGCTCTCCCCGCTGCTCTTGGCTCTGTGTTCACTGCTGGTATGCCTTCTCGTTCCTCTCACTCTTGGCATATTGATTCCGCGGCATTTAATCACATGACAGGCTCTAGTTCTTCGTTTAGTTCTTTGTGTCCTACTTCTCCTCTTATGCTTCAAGTTGCGGATGGTACTTGCTTGCCTGCCAAGGGGATTGGTGATATTGATCACTCTCGTTTATCTCTCAAAGATACTCTCTATGTGCCGCATCTTGTGCCTAGCCTCGTCTCCGTTGGGCAGTTGGCCGAGCAGGGCTGCAAGGTAGTCTTTGATTCTCGTGGTTGTGTTGTGCAGGACAAGAACACAGGGAGGGAGATAGGCCGCGGGACTAAGGTGGGGCGTGTGTTTACTCTGGATAGTTACTATGGATCGCCTGCCAAGGGAGACGGAGGAGCGAGCCAGAGGAATCCGCGCGGTGCTGGTGGTGATAGTGTTGCTTGTGACTTTGATAATTTTTGTTATTCTGTTAAACTCTCGAACTGGGATTTATGGCATCGGCGGTTGGGCCATCCTCATTCGGCTAGATTATTGGATATGTTCAAGCAGAATTTGTTATCTGGCAGTTCAGTTTGTGATTCTAGTGACTGTGTTCATTGCATTCAGGCAAAACTCTCTCACCAGTCGTTTACTGCTAGTACCACTGTTTATTCCGATCCGTTTGATTTAGTGCATACTGATTTGTGGGGACCATCTCCTGTGACATCTCGTGTGGGGTTCCGGTATTTTGCCCTTTTTGTGGATCATGCTACAAGATTTGCTTGGGTTTACTTTCTTCGTCACAAATCCGATTTACTGAAAGTGGCGAAGGAATTTTTGCAAATGGTTAAAACGCAGTTCGGAAAGATGGTCAAGGTGATTCGATCTGATCCAGGAGGAGAGTTTGTTTCTGGTCCTCTCCAAGAAGTGTTTAAAGAGTGTGGTATTTTACCTCAACAGTCATGTCCGGGAGTGTCACAACAAAATGGTCTGGTTGAGCGTAAACATCGGCATGTTTTGGAGCTCACTCGCGCAATTTTATTTCAGTCTTCTGTTCCGTCTACATTCTGGGTTGAGGCGATTCACACTGTGGTTTATTTGATTAATAGACAGCTCACGCCCATTCTTGATCAACGCAGCCCGTATGAGGTCTTATTTGGAAAACGGCCGGCCTACAAAGAACTAAGAGTGTTCGGGTGTGTTTGTTACGTCTTACTACCTAGTCGTGAGCGTAACAAGTTGACTCCTAAGGCTGTGAAGTGTGTGTTCGTTGGCTATAGTGACAAACATAAAGGTTATGTTTGTTATGATGTATCAAATCGTCGGATCCGGATTTCACGTGATGTTGCTTTTTTGGAACATTTATCCTATTATGATCACAAGGATTCTGTTCCTAGACAAGACCTTGACTTCCTTCTTGCGCTGCCATCGTTTCCTGTTGAGGCAGCACCAGCTGGGCCTGAGCTTGATCCACCCCCGTCTCCTCCTCATGATGCAACTTCGTTTCAGCTGGAGCTGTCCTCCTCGTCCGCTTCTGGCTCGTCTCGGCAAGCATCCAGTTCCTCTGGGGATGCTTCGTCCCCAGTACACTCGCACAACTACACCTCGCCAGCGGACAGCCCCAGCTCCTCTCCTGATCACCATCTTGAAGACGTGGCGGAGGAACCTCCTCTCCAGCTACGTCGGTCAGATCGTCCAACGCGAGGGAAGCCGCCTGCTCGCATGACTGATTTCGTATCTTTCTCAACGACCCACATTCCTATTCCTGCTTCGTATAAACAAGCTCGAGGGCATCCCGATTGGGACGCGGCTATGACTACTGAAGTTACTGCTCTAGAGGCAAATCAGACGTGGGAGGTTGTGCCTCGGCCACTTAATGTGCCTGTCATTGGATCAAAGTGGGTCTATAATGTGAAACTCAACCCGGATGGATCTCTTGAGCGCTTTAAAGCTCGGGTTGTGGCTCAAGGGTTCCGACAGAATTTTGGTATCGATTATGAGGAGACTTTTGCTCCTGTGGCCAAAATGCAAACAGTCCGAACCTTGTTTGCCGTGGCTGCTATGCATGGGTGGTGTCTCAAACAGCTGGATGTTAAAAATGTGTTCCTTCATGGTGACCTTAAGGAGACTATTTATATGGAGTGTCCTCCCGGCTATCTGGGCGGCGACAAGTCGAAGGTGTGTCTTCTTCGACGTTCTCTCTACGGTCTCAAACAAGCTCCGCGTGCTTGGTTTGAGAAATTTCAGGATACTATTCTGCTGGCTGGGTTTACTCAAAGTAATAACGACCCCTCCTTGTTCGTTCGTCGCACATCAAGGGGTATCACGGTCTTGCTTATCTACGTCGATGATATGCTGGTGAGTGGGGATGACCTTCTTGGTATTCAAGAACTTACTCAAGTACTACATTCTGCGTTTAAACTCAAGGAGTTGGGTGATGTTTCCTACTTTCTGGGCTTAGAAGTTCATCGCTCACCGGCTGGACTACTGGTTAGTCAACAGAAGTACATAGTTGATCTCCTTGAGACTGCAAATATGGATGAATGCGAACCCTGTGCTACACCCATGGAGTTGAATTTGAAGTTGCGTCAATCTGATGGTGACCTGCTTCCTGACGGATCGTCTTATAGGAGCCTGGTAGGGAGTTTGATTTATCTTACTCATACCAGGCCGGATATTTCTTATGCGGTGCAGGTTGTTAGTCAGTTTATGTCCGCTCCTCATACTACTCACATGGTGGCTGTTTGCCGCATTCTTCGCTATCTGCGTGGGACGACTGATGTTGGTATGTTCTTTCCTTCCTCTGGTGATCCGGTCATTGAGGCTTATGCTGATGCTGATTATGCGGGTTGTTTGGATACTCGGCGTTCCACCTCCGGATGGTGTGTGAAACTTGGTCACTCGTTTATTTCCTGGCGTTGTAAGAAGCAAGAGCGGGTCTCTAAGTCATCTACTGAAGCCGAGTATCGCTCCATGTCCGAAGTGACCTCTGAACTAGTTTGGCTCCAGCGGTTGGTCACTGAGCTTGGACTTTCTTGTGTTCTTCCGATGCGACTATATGCTGATAATACCAGTGCTATTCGTATTGCCCTTAATCCTGTTCTCCACGACCGTACGAAGCACATTGAAGTCCATGTTCATTACATTCGGCAACTGGTTGCTGAAGGGGTGGTTGCATTGTCTTACATCGCTTCTGAAGATCAGACGGCTGACCTGTTGACTAAAGCTGTTGCGACGTCCCGTCATTGGTTTCTGGCATACAAATTGATGCTGCGTAAGCATCATCAAATTGAGGGAGGGTGTTAGAAGTATTGGGTGTTGATTGTAATTAGCCTTTAATCCTTGTGGTAGAAGTTTTGGTTAATTACGTTTTGGTCATCAAGTTAGGGTTATTCGGCCAGTATAAATATGTGACATTGGCTGAACTTGTAACCTAAGGATTCTTGGTTAATACAATTGACTCTGAGAGGTTGGCCCTCTCCGTGGATTAGTCTCAACAATACGTTGAGGATACCACGTAAATCGGTGTGTTCTGTGTTGCGATCCTTCTTCTAATATCGTGTTTATCACATCTGTCGCCAACATCACCCTTGTATGATGTTCGTGGATGTTGAAAATCAACATGTCCCCGCTTTCAAACAAGCAGAAAAATTCATCATCTCTGTAGCCAAGACCGATGCAAATTTGTTCCCTCTCTCCGCCTAGAGAGAAATCATACGTGTTCCAGAACCACTTATCACGACGACGAAGAGTGCTGAAATAGCGGTCGCCGTAGACCACAAGGATCATCCAATCATGAGCAGTGGGCATCGCCGAGAAGGCAACCTTGATTGGCCATGGGTTGAGATAGGTCCAATAATGCATTTCTAGGCCAGGCAATTTGATATAGTTGTCGGGATACCGGAGTAAGGGATTGTTTAAGCATGTATCGTGCTCTTAAACCACTTATATTTATAGAGTATATTATATTTAGTGTTTTGGTATGGGGAGATTGTTAGGACTATAGACATGCATTAAAAGGTGTAACAAAACATTTTATTGTTGGTTGATTTATAATATACTAATGGAATGCACTTGGTGGAACGGCCGATGAAGTGGTCAAGGATGAGTTATGAGGGGAAAATATTCTACCATTCTTTTCTCATTTATTGTTCTTGACACACTTTCTAATATAAGTGTGAGTTTTTTACTAGTCATTCATGTTCTACAACTAACGTAACTATTGTGATTCAAAGAATTAAGATATACAAATATATAAATTAATTATTAAAATTATTTAGTGTAATTAATTAAGATTCTAGTTTTTTGTTTAAAAAGATTTTTGCTCAAATCCCAAAATTGATTATTTTTTTACAAATAAGAAAGAAATAATTGTTAAGACAAAAAAAACTTTCCTTCTTGTATAAGAAAATTCGAAATGGAACATAACATTTATCATCCGGCTGCATGTATCTTGTAGATTCACAAGGTCGCTGACCATTTCAGCAGTTTTTGAGTTAAGAAAAAAAAATCATTCACAACAACCCATCCCACCACGCTTATTGTCACACTTTAGGCAAATCCCACATCGACAAAGTACGGGAAAGATCCATGATTCATATGTAAGAGACCGGCCTTAACTGACAAGACGCATTTTGAGGTGAAATAGAGAATCGAGCCATTACGCAGTCTTATACATGTATTAACAACAATTATGTGGTGGACATGATGATAAAAAGGTCTATAAAACTGGAGTATAAACGATATAATTTGATTTTCATAACGAAATTAGTCAATCGCATCATGAAGAGGTCGATCGGTGAGGACTAAAAATATGTAGCTAATGTTGCGGGGAGAATTATGAACACAACAAGCCCCACAATTGCCATAGGATCTTCCATCCAGATATGTAAGATACCCCACATAAGTCATACTCTCTTGTTGCACTTTAATTGAGGTTGCCATGCTGTTATAATATTATTGGCTTAAAAAACATCAATACAATGATATACATAAAAGAGATCATCAGTACAATAATGATACACAAAAAGCCTGAAAATGAATTCAAACACTCATGTAACCTCGTCGGCCGACCACTCCACAATTAGTGGGTTAGTTTTAGATTAATAAAAACTTTGGACTATAATCATGAAAATTATAACTAACCCAAAAAGACCGTTACTTTAAAAAATGATCATCAACCCCAAAAAAGACCCGCTAATTTTCTTGGTCTCGGTTTTCCTACGTACGTTTTTGGACTTGGTTTTGTGTCTATATAGACATGGCGCCGTTTACTTACAGAAGCTAGCCAGCTAGCTGGAGCCTTTTAGACTAACTCCAACCCATAAAAGTCAAATTTGGCTCCCAAATAGCCAAATATGACTTTCTAGCTTCCCAAATCTCATTTTTCACTCCAACCCTACAAAAAGTTAATTTAGCTTCTCACCTTTTTTTTCAATTTATTTCAATAAACCACACTTATTTGGGTCTATTTTTTATATTTCACTTATAAATTTTTAATAGTTAGTTATTAATTTTGAAAATAAATTTTTTGATGTAACTTTTTTTTTGATTCTGAGAAAAATAAAAATTCAGAAAATTAGTCGTTATTTCGTCACTATTTATTTATTTCTCATTCAAATGGTTGGAGAAAAAAAAATTATAACCAATTGAAATTGGAGAAGAAAAGAAGGAAAAGAAAAAGGAAGGGGTGGTCCCGCCGCAGGGCCCCACTTTTGCCAGCCAACCAATCAAAAATTGAAGAAGAAAAGAAGAAAAAGAAAAGTGAGGGGCGGTCCTGCCGCAGGGCCTCCACTTTTGCCAAGCCAAATATGACTTCTCTTCTCCAAATCTAGCCAAATTTGGCTCCTAAACATCAAATACCAATATTTAGCTCCTTTTTTTTTTGTGGGTTGGAGGAAGAAAAAGAGCCAAATATGACATTATAGCTTTTTAGCTCCTTGGGTAATTGGGTTGGAGCCAGTCTTACATAGTAAGAAATCGATGACTAGCCATCAGAAAGTGAGGGAAGGCGAAAATACAATACAGCAAGAAGACACGAACCTTACCCAGGAATAGGCTTTTTGACTAGATAGTAAACATAAATCGTAGGCCAAAAAATAATAAATATATATATATGGTGAATACTGGTGTACGTCAGGCGTATAGTGCATGTTGCATGTTTGTGTCTTCTAGAAAGTGAATAAAATATCAAAAGTCGTATCGCCGGTCGATGTAACATGAAGGCGACTGAGGACAGACCATATAAAAACATGGATACCAAATCATGTTTGGTAACTTCCTTAATTATTGGATATCTCACTCATATTACAAAGTTAGGTGTAGTTTAAAAGAGGTTATAATTCATTTTCAATCTTTGATATGAAGTTCAAAGATATGTATGTGTATGAATTGAGGGTGATATTAGTGAGTAGGGGTGGTTATACGGTCCGGTCCGGTTAAATTGGACCAAATTGATCTGGTCTCAGTCCGGTCTTTTCGGGAATATAAGGATCAAAGATTGGATTGGATACAGTTCGATCTTGATCCGGTCCGGTCCCAATTTGATCTTGGATTTAGGTGTTGGGGGTCTCTTATCCGGTGTTTATCCGGATTTTTTTTTATCTCAAATCTAATCCCGAATATGAGATTGGATTGTTTGCTATCCAGTCCCAGTCCGATCCCGGTCCGGGTTATACGGTCCGATCCCGGTCCGAGTTATGCTATCCAGTCCCTATTAGTGAGTGACGAGATTATATGACATGTATCAACCAACCCTCTCATAGTTTCGAGTTGACAGAAGAGGTAGGTCAAGATAAGATCGTATATCATTTGCTTACAAAATGACAAGCAACGTATGAATCTATTTGCATATCATATGCTCAACACAATTATTAGTTTTAAGGGTCGTCAAGATTCAGATACACGAGACATATCGGTATACGGCTCTAACACCTCATCGGAAAATTAACAACTCACTGGAAAAATTAATAGCTCATCGCAATAAATCGAAGTGTTTGAACTTTGAAGGGACTCGAGATATTATCTTATATCATCCCTTACAACAGGATGTGTATCAACCACCATGGTATATAAATTTGCGTTAATTTCGATGAAGGATATCCTCTTGACATAAAGAAACTTCATGATGATTGGGAATTATATATTGGAAACCACCAAATATTATGCCTAAGATGTGATTTGAAGTGACGACATGACTCATATAGGGATTGTTGAGTAATTATGTGTGTCTTCCGGTTCAAGTCACATTTTTATTAAGATTTCGTACCAAATAAATGAAGTTAGGCTAGCTTTCATCTTTACTATAAATTAAATGGGGCAACCACTCAAACGTACCCTATGCCACTAAAGCCTAAATACACTACCGAGTAGTGAGATAGCGTCAAAGGCTCAAATTTGAAGTTGATGAGGGCTGAGTTACGTGGTCCGAATTTTCACTGTGAAATTGTGTTAGGTTTGCGTACAATTATATATAGTGGGGTTTCGTCACTAATTATTGTATCAGTTTTTGGATTTGGGTGTGAAGGAAGAAAAAGCTATATATCTACCTTCTTTGGGTTTCCTTTCCCATCTTCATAAATTAGTTACACTTATAGTGGACAGGTGTCTTTGTCTGTCCAAAAAGAAACTCTATTTTTTTTCTACAAAAGGGACTAAAGGCAATTTCTCATGAAATCACTTTGCGATTTGATTATGATATATATATATATATTTCGTGGAGTAGATGATACAAAACTCTTTGGAGCTGCTGTTAATCATTCTTTGGTGTCATATGTAATAGCAAATAGGGATGCAAATGAGTCGAATTGCAGCAGTTATCCACAAACATGTAACTCATCTATCCAGCACACCATCCAAATTACTCGATCAAATATACGTGTTGGACATTGGAAGAGTGCAAATCATACGCACTCAAGAGATATTCTTGCGTTGATAGTGATGAATACACAATTTTCAAATTCTGATATTTCCAAATTATCAAAATTACTCCTACAATGCACTACATTGTTATAAGACCGTTTAAAAGTGAAACAATATCATTTGGGGGGGGGGGTGTGTGTTTCAAAATTAACATTTAGGGTGACATGAAATAGAGGAGAAATAGGAAAATTGAGTAGAATACTGGTGAGTACGAGTTGGGTTGCCACCCTCCATAGATAAGAAGATGACCGGCCAAGTATCCCCAAACTCATCCACCTCGGTTTATTTTTGAAAAGGTTTCCTACCTAACAGAACAATACGACTAAATAGAACTAACAGATTAGGTAGACACTATTAGTAATTGATATAAAATTAATAATTAAACATTTCTAAAAAATCCAACATATTGAAACTAATTAGTTCTTGTTATGCTATCAGAGTCTTCATTCTTCAATAATAATCAAGAGGTCTTGCGTTTGATTTCTGACGACCTTCATTTGTTAATCACATGATATTCGAACATGTGCAAATTTTAAATTCAAAGAATTGAGTTTCATTTGATGTGACGTGCTAGTAAATGATATAGAATTCATACTTTTTTTTATAAGGTTGACATTCAATTAATTAACAAGACTACAGAAAGGAAAATGCAAAATGAAAGATATAGAAACTGAAATTCTGCAGAGGAGCTGCAGAAAAGGGACAAATCGAGGAAGCCATTCATAATTAAACAGCTCCAAAAAACTTGAGTCATTGGAATCAACTGATTTTTATAGAGCCAACAAAAATTGAAGTTGGAGTAAATATTAGGAAGATAAACAAATCAAGAAAATGAAAGAACTAAAAAGAATCTATGGTAGACCCAAAAGTTGATATTCCATTATTTATTGCCAATGTTCTGAAACACGTTCATAGAGGACAGTGAGAACTAAGTAGGAGATCACGTTATGACCGATAACACAACTATCACGTGTCTAATGTCTATTGTACTTCCTTCCGTAAATATATAAATGCGCCTTAAACATCCCCTACATTTCCAATTAACAACAACACATTTCAGTGCTAAATCCACAAAAAAGAAGCACTCGCAGTCCCCGCCGGCCGTCGGTCGCCACCATATATGGAGACCAAACAGCACCACGCCGTTCTGTTCCCATTCATGGCGAAAGGCCACATCATCCCACTCCTCCACTTCGCCCACCTCCTCCTCCGCCGCCGCATCCACGTCACCATCGTCACCACCCCAGCCACCCGCTCCTTCGTCGCCGACCACCTCGCTGGCCACCCTTCCTCCGACGTCGTCACCATCCCTTTCCCGCAGCTGGGAATCCTCCCTCCCGGCGTCGAGAGCTCCGACAAGCTCCCTTCCATGTCCCTCTTCCCTCGATTCGCCATGTCCACCAAGCTCATGCAGCCGGACTTCGAGCGCGCCCTCGGAACCCTACACGGTACCCGACCCGTTGACTTCTTGGTATCCGACGGCTTCCTCGGTTGGACGTTGGAGTCCGCCAACAAGTTTGGGATCCCTAGGTTGGTGTTCTACGGGATGAGCTGCTACGCTTCGTGCATTTGTAAGGCCCTTGGATTCAGGTAGAGTAAGATATTAACACTGTTAATAATAATTCATATTAGCAATCAACTTGCATGGGTCCAAAAAGTTACTGATAGTTACTTGATTGGTTATAATCACGCTTTTTTAGTTACTATTAACACAGTTGATGTATGTATTTTTTTGAAATTGAATTGATAATTGAATAATTTTGTATTAAATGTATTCATTTTTAAGTTATAAATTTCTAATATATTATGATAGATATCAAACTTTTAAACGTGTGTTAATCCATAATATTAAAAGCATAATGTATTCCTGCCATATTTTACGGGTCCAGATCAGGTCAGTAACTGATGGGTGAGTAACCCATCAGTAACCCCTTCCATGGTCCCCACGTGTCAGTCACTTTTTTATTTAAATTAAATGTGAAAAGGGCAGTACAGTAAAATTGCATTTTCTCCTATTTATTGCTGAGGCTGACTTTTGAGCGTACCACATCAGCGCCTCCTTCTCTCTCCTTGCAAAATATTTAATTTTCCTTCCCTTAATCTTTAACGGACGATTTCTCACTCGTTTTAAGTCGAAATTTAATTTTTTTTGCACAGTTAGATCATTGTGCTCTTTAAAATGATATCCACTTTGATATTTTTTGGACACAAAAAAATTTGTCAGTTATTACCAGTTATACCATATGGTATTTGACTGTACCATATGGTATTGATTGGTATTAAATAAGAGCATACCATATGGTATGGAAATTTTTGCCACATGAATATATATTTCGTTACTACCATATGGTATAGTGTGGTAATATCAATATATATTTCGTTACCACCCAATACCATATGGTATAGTGTGGTAATATCGATATATATATTTCGTTACCACCCAATACCATATGGTATAGAGTGGTAATACCAAAATATATTTCGTTACCACCCAATACCATATGGTATAGTGTGGTAATATCAATATATATTTCGTTACCACCCAATACCATATGGTATAGAGTGGTAATACCAAAATATATTTCGTTACCACCCAATACCATATGGTATAGTGTGGTAATATCAATATATATTTCGTTACCACCCAATACCATATGGTATAGAGTGGTAATACCATATGGTATAGAGTGGTAATACCAATATATTTTTCGTTACCACCCAATACCATATGGTATAGTGTGTTAATATCAATATATATTTCGTTACCACCCAATACCATATGGTATAGAGTGGTAATACCATATGATATAGAATGGTAATACCAATATATATTTCGTTACCACATAATACCTTATGGTATAGTGTGGTAATATCAATATATATTACCTAAAAGAAAGGGGGGAAAACAAAAAGAGAGAGAAAAAAAACTTGTCTTCTGTCTCATCTCATTTCATCCGCAACCAAAGAACACCAAACGCCAAAAAAGGAGAAAAATCGAAATTAAAGCTAACGAGTTGATGAAGAGAAGAAACGCAATTAAAGAGGGTCACTTCAATTTTTATTTGTCGATTGCTAGAGAAAAAAATGAAGATGGAATAGAGAAAGAGAAAGGATCTGGAAAAATATTGGAAAAAGGAAGAGAGAATGAATAAAGTAGAGTTGCAGAGAAATGGAGATTGTGAGAGAAAAAGTAAGAGAGAAGGAAAAGTGAAAGAGAAAGGATCTGGAAAAATATTGGAAAAAGGAAGAGAGAAGGAAGAGAGAAGGAATAAAGTAGAGTTGCAGAGAAAGGGTTATTCTTTTTTTTTCATTGAAAAGTCAGCCATTGAAATGCGGAATAAATAAAAAAAAAATTAAAAATACAAAAGCAGACAAAAATGCCCTTCCCCACCCCTGCGTCCAGCCAACCACACGATTCCTCCATCCCCTAGATCTACGGCTCCCAAGTGTTTACTGATAGGTCAGTAACCAGTGGTTACTGACCCTATCCCAAACCATATTTTACTACCACTAATTACCGTACAAATTAACTAATACTAATGGTTCTTCTTTCTTCTTTAATTGACTCGTGGTTCGACCGCTTATGTCATTATTCCAGGTAACCAGGAACGAAATTGAGCCGCCATTTAGCGACCCGGAGCCCAAAGGCCCATACTTCGACTTCCACATCTCGTGCTTTGTTTCGTCCGCCAACAGCTTCGGTTTGATCGTCAATGGCTGCTACGAGATGGAACCGTTTTTCGTTGACCATTGGAATCGCCACGCGCTGCCTAAGGCATGGTGCGTAGGGCCCTTTTGCCTAGCCGAGCCTGATAACAGATCAAATAGCAATACCACCAATGGTCCAATAGTGCTCCAACCCAACAACAAAGCACTAGCGTGGTGGATGAAGTGGTTGGACCGAAAGCTCGAGCAAGGAATTCCAATCCTCTACGTGGCATTCGGGTCCCAAGCCGAGATATCCTCTGACCAAGTCAAGGAGATCGCTCGGGGGTTGGAAGAATCTAGGGTGAGCTTCTTGTGGGTGATAAAGAATCGCGATTTGGAACTCGAGGAGGATCGGTTCGAAGATCGAGGGGTGGTGGTTCGAGAGTGGGTTGATCAGCGGGAGATACTAACCCACCCGAGCGTCCAAGGGTTCTTGAGCCACTGCGGGCTGAACTCCACAATGGAGGCGATCTCTGCTGGGGTTCCGATTCTGGCGTGGCCTATGATGGCCGAGCAGCCGTTGAATGCTCGAATGGTGGCCGAGGAGATAAAGGTGGGACTTCGAGTCGAGACGTGTGATGGGTCGGTCAAAGGGTTCGTGACTCGAGTCGGGCTGAGTAAGATGGTCAAGGAGTTGATGGAAGGAGAGAGAGGAAAAGAGGCAAGGAAGAGGACTAAGGAGTATGGGGAAATTACTAGAAAGGCCATGGAAGAAGGAGCCGGTTCTTCGTGGAGGAATTTGGGTTTGTTGATTGGTGAAATTTGCGAGAGGAAGGAGGCATAAAATATGGATTATCTTTCAATTATGATATACTGCAAATTGTTTGTATGAACGACGCACAAATCAATGTGTATATTCAGATTTGGTATTTAACATTTGAAAATAATCAGAGCATGCATGTAACATTGCAATAATTTGTTTGTATGCACTATGAAGGACTGTGATCCGTTGTAGTTTCCTATTTGAAAATGTGTTTGTGTTTTACAATTATAGAAAATAATTTGTTATTGTGGAATTATATATAGATAACTCAGTGACTTAATTTGTCCAACAGAATCAATATTGATATCGACAAACTAACATATACACATAACTGTGTGTGCACAATTAACTTTGCTCATGCTAATCAAATCTAACACTCATTAACATTGAAGATTAGTATATATTCTACATAACATCTCTCTTTCATTTTAGTATCGGGCAAGGATGTATACTGTTAATTGATCTGGGAGTTTAAATGTTATTTCCCATCAAATCAAACCCCTCCCAACTTTTTACTCCTTGAGTGGATTTAGTCATCATATAATGAAAAGATGGTGATGGCAACTTTACTTAAATAATTAACAATAGGGGTACTGAGATTTGAGTCCAAATCCTAGGATATGGTCATGATACATGTGATTTCTGCGAAGGCAAAGATCATGCAAAGATTTTTATATGTGTTTTGGAGTGTTGATGTCGTATTTAAAGTGATTAATTAATACAACACCAAATAAATATAGGATGTTTCTATAATGTGCATACCCTTAACTATTTGTGTATGTTTTTTATGCACCCAGTTTTATAATAATTATTTTAAACTATCTAGAATACTGTTAAATCTCAAAGTGATTTTAAATTTTACTCAGTACAACAATGAAAAAAGAAACTAATTGTGAACTTGTATGAAAATTATTTTTTTTGTTCTTAAGTAAATCAAAATTAAGATTCTTTCCAAATAATTTTGGAAATTGAGTATGTTGATCATTATAAGAACAAATTTATGAATCAAAATGCATAAAGTAGCTATAGTTTGTAATTCTATACTATATCATCACATCAACCATATAATGTAGACAACTAAAGTTTGAAAATGAATGATTAAAGTGTGCATATTATAAACGTGTCGAACAAACATGTATTTATCTCGTATAAAATAAACAAACAAGTATTAGGTTCTCATGTTATGGGTATTACCCTTATTATGATGCATGCCACCTTGGAACACAAATTTATGAAGCAAGTCTCTGCCATTGATCCACAGCCATTGTTGGTAACTGATGACGATTGAATAGGTTGATTGCACGACTAATCAATCCTAGTTTGTTAAGTAGAGTGGTAAATTAAATGGTATCGTCTTGTACGTATGATTATAATGTGGCCACATGCCTCAGCGAGATTGATTATATGAATATATCTATGGCGGCCGGCTGGTTCAAAGTCGCAAAAGCGCCATCAGCCAATTACACGCGGTAGCTGAAACCTTGTCGTCATCGAGCAATCTGGAATATGCTTCTTCTACTTCTTCATTGCCATTATTTAGAAGAAAAATTGAAGTCCTCTAGAAGCTTTGATTCCACGAGAGCGTTTGTTTATTGTTTTGCTTTTTCTCTGTAAAATATAAAATAGTAATTCCAATTTTATACGGGTTTTATTCAGGTTAAAGGAGAATAAAGCAATGTCAATAAAAAATAATGTCGTTAAAGGAGAATAGCGAAAATTCATCAAACTTGAGATATTTAACCAATTTTAAGTAATCGCGAATTAAATAAAATATTGTTAGTGATAAACATGAATTTTTAGTAATCCAGTGACCAAACTTGCAATTTATGGATGTAGGGTTAGTTTTTTTTATGATGGTGAGATTTTATTAGGAGAGTTAGGGTTTAGGTTTACAATTTGGAATTTTGCATTGGGATTTAAAATTAAAGATAAAGGGGTTAGAGAAATGGATTGATTAGTTTTGATTCTATGTTATATCATTATATTAGATTAACTCTATGTTATATCAATTGAATGCACCCAAAAAAAGCGAGAGCCGCCACTATATATATATATATATATATATATATTTAAAGAGGAAGTAAACTTTGTTTCTTTACAAGAGAAGCAATTGAGTTCACTTCTTACTATTGATTCAGGCAGGCCTCTTCATTGGTTTCTTACTTCAGACGTGATTATTGTTAATGAAATGAATTTTTTTAAGGTAAAGATGATATATGTTTGTTTTCAATTATAAAGTATTACTTGAGTGATTTGAGAATGTTGATATTATAGTTTATTCTTTATAATGGGAAAGATCATCCAAACAAGTAAACATAAATATCGTCAAAAATTAAATGAAAGTACATATATCTTTATTAACATAATAATTTTATGTCTTACAATTTAATGTGTATCCATGGCACATGTGATATAGGGAAAATAGGTCATACATGCATAAATATTGCTCTCCATCTTATATTAAGCCAAAATTCAAGAATGTTTAGATAATGACTATATGAAATTTGCATGGTTGAGGATCAATTCATTTTATGGTGATGTATTTATGATGAAAATTATTTAATTTTTTATAGAAAAATGAAAGGAAAAGTGTTAATCATACGGAAATTATTTATGTTTTTTGTTTGTTTAAGTAATTAAAAAATTAAGCTTGTTCCGTATACTTTTTGGATTTGATTATGCTGATCATTATAAATGTAAATTTGTGCATCAAAATGCATACAGTAGTTATGGTTTATAGTTCTATACTATATCACATAAAACAAATAATGTCAACAACTAAAGCTCAAAAATGAAGGACGCACTGAACAAACATTTATTTCTCTCGTACCTATTAAATGAAGTATTAGGCTCTCATGTTATGGGTATATACCTTAATTATGAGGCCACCTTGAAACACTAATTCCATTGTTGGTAACTAATGACGATTGAGTAGGTTGATTGCACGACTAATCAATCCTAGCTTGTTAGGTAGGGTGGTAATTAAACGGTTTCGTCTTGCACGCATAATTTGACCACGTGCCGCAGTGTGATTGACTATATATGATGGCCGGCCGGTTCAAAGTCCCAAAAGCGCCATTACACGAGGCCATTGCAAGAAACCCTGTATACGAAATACCAAGGATTAAACTACCGTACCGTATTGGCAGTTCAACCTGAAAAACCTCTTATCGGCAGGGCCGGCCAAGAGGGTGTGCTGGCCCGCCCTCCGGCACAGGGCCTCAGAATATTAGGGGCCTCTACTTAGATTCGTTAGTTATCGATCGTATATTGTAGGTTGTATTTTTAGTGTATGATTGATTGATTATGAGTATGAATGTATGATGATGTGTTTAATAGATAATTTTAGCTATAATAACAATTGAAAAGGATCTCATGGAGACTACGAAAATCTGAAAAATAATAGATAATTTTAATTTAAACAATATAGAAAGATATTACATTTTGAATAATGTTATTATAATCATTTTAGTTTTATTATAGTTAAAGGTCGATTTGGACCACGTCTAGATTTTGAAATAGGGCCTCCACGATCTAGTAGACAACCCTGCACCCACCTCTCGATCAATTTAGACTATTTTCATTTCTCCATTCAATTTTTGCGCTATATCAATTTTCTCTTCCTTCCAGATTTACTTTCCTCCCTACTAGGGATGGGAATTCGGTCTTGGTTTCTTGATCAAACTGGAAACGAGATCGTTTATTCCTGATGTAATCTTTTTCTGAACTTAAGTATTTTTTTACAATTATTTACTAATTTTTAATTTTGATAAATTTATGGGGAAAAAATTAGGGCCACATTTTAAATTTTCGAACAGGGCCTCCAAATATTATGGGACGGCCCTGCTTATCGGAAGCAAAATCGGTAGACGGTATTTATCGTTTTAGTTGAATCATGATTAAACCACGGTTTTATCATAAAATATCCTACCACTGACTTTTCCGGTATGACCCATACCTCCGGTACAGTTTCAATCCTTGCGAAATACTAATAACCGTTACTACTCTACTAGTGGTCAACAATCAGAGTACGTAACTCTCTCAACAAGATATGGTCATTGTTTGTGGTCGATCGACGTTTGGCAGATGGTCGTTATTATTGTTGTGCGTGCCAATTATTGAAGTAAAGACATGGAGCTGCCTGCTCTGCTGGTCACTCACACTTTCATTAATCTCGACCCACTTTCCTGGGGACCTCAATCGTATGGTTCTAAAGTTAGAATTTTGTGTAAAAATTCGAATCCATACAAAATGAGCAATTCAAATTGTCTTGACCAATTATTTATACGTCGAACCAACAATATCGTGAATTCTGGACGGACGTATGCTAATCGCTACTACTTAATAAGTGGTCGAAAATCGGAGTTGCTCGCTCCACAAAATCCTCACTCTTTGTGGTCGACGTTTAATTTGCCAGATGGTTGTCAACTTGTGAGTGTGCGCGGCAGGTTGTCCAATAAATTCTTGGACGGACGGACGGACGGACGGAATTTGAAGTTGGAATAATTGTTAACGTGACAGAACCATTTTGGTAGGGAAGAAGTGATATTTACATAACGCTTGTCGCTCTCCTGTACGTCTATATATACACCACCCGCTGCTCTATTAAATCTCAGTCGGTAGGTATTAGTATAGGTAGATACAGCAAAGGCCAAACCGCTTTCATTTCACATCCTTCACAAACCACAATCATGGGTACGGAGGTCGTTGCAGCGCCAGTCGCCGCCGCCGAAGTCATTCCACCCGGCGGCACCGTTTGTCACGCCGTGCTTTTCCCGTTCATGTCAAAAGGCCACACAATCCCCATCCTTCACCTCGCCCGTCTCCTCCTCCGCCGCCAAATCACCCTGACCATCTTCACCACCCCCGCCAACCGCCCCTTCATCACCGCTTCACTCCCCACCGGCGCCGCCGCTTCCATCGTCGAGCTCCCCTTCCCACAAGACATCCCGGAAATCCCCGCCGGCGTCGAGAGCACCGACAAGCTCCCTTCCGTCGACTCCCACTTCCCCCACTTCGCCCTCGCCACGGAGCGCATCCGTCCCGACTTCGAATTGGCGTTGGAAAATCTCCGGCCGCGGCCGAGCTTCATGGTCTCCGACGGCTTCCTCTGGTGGACCCAGGACTCCGCCGAGAAGTTCGGGATCCCGCGGCTGGTCTTCTACGGGATGTCGAATCACTCCGGCTGCGTGTCTAGAGCCGTGGCCGTCGACCGGCTCCTGTTCGGCCCCGAGTCCGACGACGAGTTGATCCCCGTGACTCAGTTCTCGCGAGTCAAAGTTTGCAAGAGCGACTTCGACGACTGGGCCCGATCGCCCGACCCGAAGGGTCCCCACTTCGATTTCGTTATGAAATCCGTTGTCGCTTCCTCGCGAAGCTACGGTTCCGTGATGAATAGCTTCTACGAGTTCGAACCGGTTTTCGTGGATCATCTAAACGGTCTCGGGACACAGAAGTACTACTCCGTGGGCCCTCTTTGCCTTGCTGACGTGGACGACGACAACTGCGGGAAAGAGGCCGTATTAGCCGCTGAGTCGAAGCCGGCTTGGATTCGATGGCTGGACGAGAAGCTGGTTGAAGGTAGGTCGGTGTTGTACGTGGCGTTTGGGTCCCAAGCGGAGATATCGGAGGAACAATTGGAGGAGATAGCGTGTGGGTTGGAAGAGTCCGAAGTGGATTTCTTGTGGGTGATAAGAAAGGGAGGCGGTGGGTTGGAGGAGCGAGTGAAGGGGAGAGGGATGGTAGTGGGAGAATGGGTGGACCAGAGGGGGATACTGGGCCACGCCAGCGTGCAAGGGTTTTTGAGTCATTGTGGTTGGAATTCAGTGATGGAGAGTGTCTGCGCTGGAGTGCCGATGTTGGCGTGGCCGATGATGGCGGAGCAGCCGTTGAACGCGAGGATGGTGGCGGAGGAGGTGAAGGTGGGGATCAGAGTGGAAGGTTCGGGGAGAACGGGGTTTGTCCAGCGCGGAGCTTTAGAGAAGGTGGTGAGGGAGTTGATGAACGGTGTGGAGGGAATGGAAGTGAGAAGGAACGCGAAGGCGTACGCAGAGAAGGCTAGGAAAGCTATGGAGGAAGGGAGCGGCTCGTCGTGGAAAACATTGAACTTGTTAATTCACGACTTGTGCAGCAAGACAAAAACTGAATACTAGTAACTATTTTGCTTATTGTTTAATTTCCACCGTCAAATTAGCAACTCTCATAAATAAATGAGCTTTCATGAGCCCTCATTGTGTTGGTCCAATTTTAATCCCAACCGGGGATTGGATAGAAAAGAATATGTTCATTATTTTCTTTTGGTTTATGTACATATCATAAATATTAAAAAAATAGAAAAGAATAATAAGGTAATTTTGTATTTTAAATTTTAAATCTTAAACCCTTAGATCCATGATCCATAATCTTTTGGTTTGTGTACATATCAACAAACAAAGAATTGTTTTAAATCTATAATCTTTCAAAGTCTTAATAAATTTTCAGATTTTTAAATCACAAATCTTCATTTTTACATCCATGAAGCAAATAATGATGCCTTACTTGGTCGCTCACTAAGTCACTAGTTGTTTTATTTTCCTTCTTTCTATCAAGCCCATGTTTAGTTATACTTTGCACATTAAACGTATCACCATTTTTAGTAGCCATCTTCATCATAATCAAGAAGTCTAGCCGGCCAAAGCACAAACATAGTACCAGTGGCGGAACCAGGATTTCAAAGTACATGTGTCATCTTTCTATAATATAAATAATTATTTAATGAATATAATTAAAATTTATAATATATAAATAATTATAATGAAGAAAAATTAGACTAGCACAGTCATTATTTTCATAAGAAACCACGACGTATTTTCACATTCTCAATGTATCAAACTAAACAATTATTAGCAAATTGGTCGTAATTCAATTTTGAAACTTATTTTTAATATTGCGCAAAGCTGAAAATGTTCTTTCTACACTTGCAGTAGCAACAGGTAGAGTCAAAAATAACTTCTAGTTTATGATATTTTCATTTCAACAATAGAATCGGTACGAAACTATAAATCATATAATTTTAACTGATTAATAGTAAAAATAACCCATGGAACAATGTTAGTTAACGTTTTAGGTTCTATAAACTATTTTGCCGAGTAATTCTCCCTATAAATCAGCAACTCGTATAAATAATGAGCTTTTATGATATGGAAAGAGGGTCCCACCAAAGTGACGTCCACAACCACGAATGTGAACTCGAAATCATACTTTGATACCATTTATTGAGGCCAAATGGTTCAATTAGTACAATATTTTTCTGGTTTCAGCCAAACCCACAAGAATTTCTTTTGAATTTCTTTGGCCAATATTCCTCACACTTATGAGTTTAATAGACACTAATATATATGAATATCTTCCCTTATTTTTTTTATAGCACCCTAACACAATCCAATCGATTTTTATATTTGATCTTCTCGAGATGTCTTCCATTTTTCCTGGTCAAAGATAGCTTCTACATTAATGAAACAAAATGGTACTTCAAAATGTCCACCATATACTCATATAGAATAGCAATCCGAGCGGAGCAACCCATGGGCATTGGCCACAGCCAAGAAGCTCAACTCGCCAAGTAGCTAGAACGTAACCTCTCAGTCGGATCTCACAATGCAACGGGATTCCATATTCTTAACCTAGTATATATATATGGTTGGTTCCATCTTCCAAGAGAATAGAGAGTTTTTGTCACACCCACCATTTTTTTTTCTAGTGTAGAATCTTCATCATGATCAAGAAGACCAGTCAAAGAACAAACATAGTACTGATCATAAGCTTAGTTTGGCCGCGGTAGTTTTTGCAGAAGCAGCTTCTGGCTGGAGCTTTTAGATAAGTACTTTTCGAAAAAAGCAGTTGAGTGTTTGGCTGTAAAACTATTAGAAGTGCTTTTTAATATGAAAGATTGTGTAAAATGACTATAAAGGACTTATAATATAAAATATGAATAAAAATTCTAAACGATAAAAAGTAAACAAAATGAATCTTGTTAGATTTCTTTTATATTAAATAATATGATTTTATAATTTATTTTATTTTTAAAATGATATAAATGAAGGAAAATTATATTTTCTGAAATAAGATTAAAATATGGTAAGGATAATCTTGTATCTTCAAAACAGCTTTTCGCAGAAGCTCCAAATCAGAGCTTCTGCTTTTATGTTATACAAAAGCGCTTTTCGGCTTTTCAAAAGCCGAGCTTTTACAGGTGTTTGGCCCTGCTTCAGCTTTTGAAGTCTAAAAACACTTCTAAAAGCCGGGCCAAACATAGGATAGTCGAACCAGCTGCGGGAAGCTATTAATTATATGCTTGGAAACAGGAATATTTGGCCGAACGGTCGAGTATATATAAAGCCAGCTACAGCGAGCTAGGAATTAATAAGCATTACTAAGAATGAGCTCATCATCAGGGACAGGGAATAGTACTTATAGTCATCATGAGGTGATGACGATGATGGTGACGGTGACGGTGGTGTTGTCCGTGATGTCTCCCGGAGTTCCTACGGCGTCGGCTGTCATAGACGGGATTTGCGACGCGGAGTCGTTCCCCATCGGCGATCAGAGGATCCTTTGTGTATCCATGTTGCTGGCGAACATGGTTGGGCTGGATTTCCCGGTGAAGAAGGGTGGATGGTACATGAGCGAGGACTGCGCCAAAAACACGACTCTCTACGGTTACAGGACGGCCGGCGAGGGCGCGAGTGGGTGTATGTACGAAGCCCAGGATTACCTCGAGTACCAGAACTGCCGCTACCGCATCGGAGGTCAAGCATGGGGCACCGGATGTTACATGAGGTTTGAGGTCTACCCCTTTGAAATATGATCAAATGTCTAAACCACAGAATTATATTAAACAGGAATATGTGGCATGATACTATATTAATTCCAATTCTTAAAATTAAATCCCGAGTGGTTTAGTTTGGTTTATGTAGTATGTTGGATAAGCATATATGACTTATGATTTAGCCATTAGAATTTAAAGCATGATATACGCGTTAAATTCTGGTTAAATTTCGATTAAGTCTTTTTTATTCTTCTGTCGGTTTATTATCTTCCTGTAATAAAACTCATGTAATGGTCTGCAGCCTTATATATGAATAAGAAAAAATAAGAGAAGATGATCGAGAAGTTTTATGCAAATAATTAGTGACCCTCATGACGGGTTAATTGTCTCATGGATTCACTGATACGAGAACAAAAAGGAATACTGTATTCGAACTGTGAGAGAGCAAATTCGAATTCAAACAGCGTTAAGTGCGAAATGAGGCGGGTAGTGAAGAAGGCGTTGACTTGATTGGTAATACATAATTGCATAGTTGCTCAGATATTATCAACTCCTACACTAATCGAATATCGAGATTAGCATTTCATTTTGGTATCGATCGGTTCGAGGTTGAAATTATGTTCTTTATAATGTATTTTTCAGCAAATCCAACGACCATCTTATTTTCCTTCATACTAGAATTTACACTTAGCAAACTTGTCTACGGATGCATATAACTAAGTAATTGTTATATGGGAGCGGATAGAGTACAAAATACATATATTACAAATCTGAATTTCTAACCGGCCATATTTGCTCCCATATGATGGGGAAACACACTGATAAATAAAAGGGGCCGGTGGGAATGCTAATTTTCTTTTTCTTGATAGCCTGTGTAACATCCCGAACCTCTTCCTGATGAAGATATTGTCTGCTTTGTATCTCGAACAACACGGTTTTTGCTTTGGCATTCCCATAAAGTTATCCATCCTTGTTGTACCTCACACTGAGCACGTTTAAGTACTTCGGAGTTCTCACAAAAACTCCTCCATTTCATCCCAAAACAAATCTTGTACCATGGATCTATCCCGTACATTGCCAATGTGAGATTTGCCTAAAGTGTTATAGCATGTCACGAATCTCAGAGGAGAGAGGGAAAACATTTTGACCAGTCAAATATTGTATTTTCTGATCATCCAATTTTCTTAATTGGGTCATATTTCGTTCGTTTTAACTCGGAATTTAAACAATTTGCACAGAAATATCGCATTAATGAAGATCTACAGAGTGATATCCATTTTTATATGTTTTGATAAAGAAAAAATTGGTTAATCCATTTTGCACGTCGCATTAGTGGTTTAGAGTTCAGTGGTTAACCGTTACAAAATCATTGGTTAACCGTTGATAGAACCGTTCATGAGATTCGTGACATACAAAACTTGTATATTATACTAATTTAAGAATTAAGTTATGAGTTATCATTAATCATAAACAATTTTAAATTCATATCATCACCAAAATATCTAATAAATCATTCAAACCGTCTCATAAAAGAAATCATAATTTTTAATTCAAATTAAAAATAACGGTGCAGTCGATAGTCAATCACGTAAAGTCAACAAAAAGGTTGGAAAATGAGAAGAGGAAGCAGATATAAATTTAATAATTATGGTTTCATGGTCTAAGTTTATGTTAAAAATATTTAAAAAATATATTTGTGGTTAAAATAGTGGACTAGTTAAACAGTGGCAGTTCATATTATTTTATGTTGAACCGTGAAAAATCGTTTGGTCCATCAATAACCGTCCAAATAATGAACAGAACTGCTATCATAACTGGTTTGGCGGTTCTACTGGTCTAGCCGTTGATCTGGTTATGTTCTTATAACAAGGAGTCTAACTAATTGAAAAAAATCAAAATAGAAAAAATGAATAGATATGGTAAGAAATTAAGATAAAGAGTCTAACTTGGAATCTTGATTTAAACATTAGATTGAGAGGGGGAGCTGAGAGAGAAAGAGTGAATCTTATGAACATTTTATAGGATAGCAACTGTGTTTTGTCGGCTAACAGCCCTTGCAGGTTAATATGGACCCCTAACCCGGAGAATGGTTTCACCGTTAGCTCTTGCTATAAAGGCATGGCCCAAGAGAAATTCCCTGGTCTTCCTAATTTCAAGCCCTCAGCAGTGTGGAAATCATTCATTCCTAGCAAAATCTGCTTCTTTCTTTGGTCTTTGTGGAATAAGAAAATCCTCACCGTGGATGTTCTTAAAAAAAGAGGGATGGTCCTCCCGAATCGCTGCGTTATGCGTTGCCAGGAGGAGGAAGACGCCACTCATCTGTTTGTCAAGTGCAGGTACATTCAAAAGGTGTGGAATACTATCAGAAGAGGCGCACCAAGGATTGGAAGCCTCGAAGGTGACCTCATTGCAATCATCAACAACAGACCCACCGAGACTCCCATCGATTTTAATGGTTGGCTTGCGTCTGGTATCCTTCACGCCACCTACTGGCTTATTTGGAATCAACGAAACCAGCGTATTTTCAGAGATCATAAGGCTGAAGCCTCCATTATTGCTCGACATGCCATTAAAAGTGTCATCTCTTGGGTCTCTGCTCATGACAAAATTGATAAATGCTCGGCTGCTATTTGTTTGAATAACTGTCTTTCTCGCCTGTAACCTGTCTTGTTCTATATGCGGGAGTGGTCTCGTCCACTCGGCGGTTTCTTGAGTTGCTCTTCTTCCCCCTTTCCTTTCGCTTTTGCTTTTCCTTGTAGTTTTTTGCTGGTTTTTCTGGGTTTTGCTGTTCTGTTCTTCGTAGTTCAGATCCCCTAAACCTTGTACACTCGGTTTTCTTTTTTAATGCAATCACCATTATTAAAAAAAAAAAGGCTAGAAACCTTTAGGTAAGATTGGTGATTGAAGTGTCTGTGTTTATTGGTCGGGGGAACAGGGCAAGATGGAGCGCGAGTTCGGCGGTGAACAGCCGGAGGAAGATGGTGGCCTGCCGCTCCCAAGGGGTGGAAATAATATTCAACTATTTTTTATATCTTGTATAGACATAGTGAGGCGAAAATTTTTAGTTGAGTTTGTTTTATGCTTTATTATTTTTAATTTACAACTCATCAATTTAACAATTAAATGTTAGAGTTGATTATCATATAGGACAAAGATAATAGAGCTGGAAGGAAAGTAACTGCATATGACATAAATGTATAATCTGAAAGAAGTTTTTTTCAAGTGGCAAAAGTAAAACAAACTTATAATATGAGTGACTAAACTTGTAATTCACCCAAACCTAATTAATGCCCTTATCAAAATCAACCAAGCTTATTGGTTTTCCCTCTCGAGGAATATTATCACGTGCTTGGAAAAATTCATGTATTTTAATTTCTTTAACAACAAAGATTGACAAAAAAGTTAGGAATTTTGAATTCTATTTCCAATTCCATTTTCATATATTATATTTGGAATAATAAAAAGGTTGAGAATTGAATTCCATTGGGTCTAAAATTTGGGAATTACAATTCCTATTGAAAGTGATAGGAATTGAGAGAATGAAGATGGAATTAGTGGAATCCATCAATACTTTTTATTATTTTATTGATCCACTATCATTTTACTCTCTTTCTCTCTCATTCATATTTCATTTCCCAAAATAAAACAAACATATTACATTATTTATTATAATTAAATGTGCAATTCATTTTCATAATTGTAGGAATTATACCAAATACTAGAATTGGAAATGAAATTCTATAAAACTAAAAATGAAATATTATTTCCATTTTCATTTCTTCCGGAATTATATCCAAACATGCTGTAATGGATAATTGATAATCGAAGTAATGATCAAAACTACTTTGATATTCTACAATTATGAATTTATGATTCACGTGGTGCATGTCTCTGTGGAATGTCAAGACACTGATCATGAAGATTTGGTAAATCTGTTTCGATCGGGTTGATGTTTTTACGACACTCATTAAAGTGAATCTAATCAATAATAATCCACCAAACAAAGGGATGGGATACGGTGTTGTCAGATTCACAACCAAGGGTATTTTGGGTATAAAAAAAAGGAATATATTAATTACCTCTTTTGTATTAATTATATTGGGAATTAAAAACCCATATTAAATACAATTTTTTCTAAAATTTAAATCCTATACATTAATATCTCTATTTATCTCTCTCTCTTCCTTTCTCCAACAGCCACTCCGCATCGACCGGCAAACTTTTTCTCCGGCGAATTCTCTCCGACAGACTCCCTCCGGCAACCTGAAAAAATGTACCAATGCGTTAAAAAGTGTACCAATCTATTAGTCTACTGGTAATTAATATACCAGTGCTAGTGGTACGCTACCAGTACGTTAAAAAATGTACCAGTACTAGCGGTACCAGTAAAAAATATACCAGTACTAGTGGTACGCTACCTGTACAACGCTACCAGTAGAGAATAACACAACGCTACTAGCACTGGTAGCGCTACCACTAGCATTGTTAGCGGTACCAGTAGAGAATAAAAAAAAAAAAACAGATGATAGGGAGCCACTGGTATTGGTACCAGTGAGTAGTGGTAGCGTACCAATAGCGCTACCAATGGTATTGGTACCAATAGTGCTACCAATGGTATTGGTACCAGTAGAGACTATCAGATCTGGAAAAAAAATAGGGATGAGGAAAGAGGAAGGCAGGAAAGAGTCTTGACCTCGCGGCGGCGGGGTAGGGGATAGGACAGCGGCGCGCCGGCAGGTGAGAGGGAGCAGTTCCCTTCCTACCGCCTGCTGCAGTGGTGATCATCAACCTCTAATTAATGGCGCGGTGGGCATGGGAGAGGAAGAGGGAGCTGCGGCGCGGAAGAAAGGGAGGAAGGGAAGAAGGAGGTGAACGGCATGAGAGGGTTAGATTAGGGTTTTATTATTTTATATAGGAGGAAAAATGATTGGGTGTGGTAAGTTTTTTTCATCCCAAATACACCCTTCTTTTCATCTCAATCTTCAATTTAAAAATTACAGGAGAGAGACAAGAGAGAAAATACATCCAATGGCTATAAAATGGGTTGTCAAACCCACAACCCCCTTAAGGGTTGTCACCATAACTCGTCCCCCAAACAAACATACATCATTCGTACCAAACAAATTATGGAAGTATTAATTAATGGGCTCTGATCTTAATTATTGGTATTACCCTTATGAGTTATGGTGCCACCTCGAAATATAACTGTATAAAGCAACATCTCTGCTATATATTGGTCCATGGCTACTGTTGGTTCTAATGACGATTGATTAGGTTGATTGCAGGACTAAATCATCATCAGCGGCAGATCCAGAACACAGAAGAGCATTGGGCCTTATTTCATTAGAAAATTAGAACCGTAAAAAAATATAATGACTATAGGGAAACAGAAGTACTACTCCGTGGGCCCTCTTTGCCTGGCTGAAGTGGACGACGTCTGCAACGACAAGAAAGAGGTCGTATTAGCCGCCAAGCCGGCTTGGATTCAGTGGCTGGATGAGAAGTTGTGGGAGGGGAAGTCGGTATTGTACGTGGCGTTTGGGTCCCAAGCAGAGATATCGGAGGAACAACTGGAGGAGATAGCGCGAAGATTCAGAAGTGACTTTCTTGTGGGTGATAAGAAAGGGAGGCGGTGGGTTGGAGGAGCGCATGAAGGGGAGAGGGATGATAGTCGGAGAATGGGTGGACCAAAGGGGGATACTGGGTCACGTCAGCGTGGGAGGGTTTTTGAGTCATTGCGGTTGGAACTCGGTGATGGAGGGAGTTTGTGCTGGAGTGCCGATGCTGGCGTGGCCGATGATGGCGGAGCAACCGTTGAATGCGAGGATGGTGGCGGAGGAGGTGAAGGTGGGGATCAGGGTGGAAGGTTCGGGGAGAACGGGGTTCGTACGACGGGGAGCGCTGGAGAATGCAGTGAGGGAGTTGATGGCAGGTGAAAAGGGGAAGGAAGTGAGAAGGAACGCCAAGGAGTATGCAAAGAAGGCTAGAAAGGCTATGGAGGAAGGGAACGGCTCGTCGTGGAAAACATTGAACTTGTTAATTGACGAATTGTGTAACAAGAAGGAAGACGTACGGTAGTACTATGATAAACTATAGGCTACTAAGGATCCAAAGGAATGGGCTTTTCTGTTGTGTTTGCCCAACTCCATTCAATATCCAATATAATTGTAACAGCACTTTGTAGCGATTTATTCTTTGGCAATTCGCATATAGCCTTTGTTTTGCAATTCTGGTCACTTCTGATTATATGTCGTTCCGAGTTAACCCCGAGGAAGTCGATTCGGTCGATCTCTTGACGGTATATGATTTCTCTTGATTGAATAGATCATTACCAATTCATCGAAGATGTTCCGGGGTAATCTCCGAGGGAGTTTATCTCCTAACGGTAGAGGTATTGAGTCAATTGATCTAGGGAAGTAATAAACATTGATTCATTGAGAAGCTAGGGGGATTCAAACCTAAGACATCTCCCAAACTTGTAATTAATTAGGGTAGTGGTTATGTTTGTGTCGTTAGTTTAGTCTTAATCACTATTCTTGGTTGGTTAGATAACGAAACTTAAGCCGAAGTAAGGTACATCTACAGACCCTGTGGTTAAGTAATTTTGTTACTTGCTTATCCTATTCTACACCTAATCGTGGTTAAACTTGGCCTTCGATTGGGAAGCTGCTGTCAGTGCGAGGCAACTGTGGAATGCATTGTTTTCTCGGTTTTAATATATGTTACTATTCAAATGGAGACAAGAAATTGGTAACTGATATATGCTTAGTAAACGTTCAGAGAAATTAACATGTTCATTGTTATTATCATTGTGGCAGTATTATGCTTATTAGTATGTTTTGTCCTTGTTTGTGTACATATAATAACTATGACAAACAAATAAAAAGTATAGTAAGATAATTTTGGATTTTCAGTTCTAAATCTCAAACCATTAGCTTCATAATCAAAACATCTCAACAAATAAAGAATTATCTTAAATCCATAATTTCTAAAAAAAAAATAATAAATATTTAGATTTTTAAATCACAAAACCTTCATTTTATATTTTAATAAATTATAAAGATGGCTTACTTGGTCGCTCACTGAGTCACTAGTTGTTTTTATTTTCCTTCTTTCACGTCGTGGTCAATATGAATGGTAAAGTGTTGAGAAAAACACACTAAAAAAGAATTTATTTTCTATCAAGCCACTGTTTAGTTATACCTTGTACATTAAACGTATCGCCATTTTTGTTAGCCATCTTCTTCATCATAATCAAGAAGTCTAGCCGGCCAAAGCACAAGCATAGTACTGATGATCATATATAGGCGAACCATCTGCGGCGAGCGGCTACATGCTTGGAACAGGATTAATATTATTTGCCCGAACGGTCGAGTATATATAAAGCTAGCTAGCTAGCTAGGAATTAAGCAACCTTATTATCATCATCAGACGAATGAGTTCCTCAAGCAACCTTATGATGATGATCGTGATGGTGGTGACGGTCTTGTTGGTCATGTCGCCCGGAGTTCCTACGACGTCGGCTGTCGTAAGCGGAATTTGCGATGTCCAGTCCTTCCCCGACGGCGATCAGCGGATCCTCTGTGTATCCACTCTGCTCGCTGACTTGATTGGGCTTTGGGCGTCGATGGTACAAGTATGACCCATGATCTATTATTAGAACTAGTACGAAAGCCCGCGCTACGCGGCGGATCGTCAATTATTTTCATAAATATATAGTAATTTGTTATTAAACTCTTCCACACCATAATTACCGGATTGATTAGGTTGGATTCCGTTCGTTAAATAACACTATTTTGTTTTTTTGGTTACACTCAGATGGGGCTATGTGTTGAATTAGATCTTGTTTATTTGAATTACAAAAGTGGATAAATCTTGATCATGACCTAAAATCTTGATCATGACCTAACCTGTTATTATTAAATAACACTGACCCAACCTGTTAATTACAAAAGTGGATAAATCTTGATCATGACCTAAAATCTGTTAACTCCAGAATTAACTCGCTTTGATCATGTTGAATTAGATTGTGTTTATTTGAATTAAATGTTATCGTATAGACTAATAATATTCATATATTTCAAGAATATTAGGAAAAATACATCTCCACAAAATGACATTATCTTGTTTTTTTACAGACAAAATAAAAAGCAGACCGAATTGTAAAACATAACCCACAATGTGAATATACATTAAGTCAACTCTCGTCACTACTTTGCCATTTGCTGGGATCTGAATCGTGGCTCTCATCTCTATTTCCGTTGTGGCCTTGCATGTGATTGTGTTTATCGCATCAAGTGTTGAGTTCTTTCTGCTTATTCTTGTACTCACCATTTTAGTTCACCTTCTGGCATTTGTGTGTCCTGGCCAGCCCATCGTTCAGGTGGTTTTATGACAAAAAATTGTATTTTTGTTTTGTTTTTGCTGCGTTCTTTCTTCTTCTTGTACGTTTGTTTGTTTTTCACTGCTCACACCTTAGGAGCTCTCTTGAACAGTACTTTGATCACTCTTTTAAGTTTTTTTTTAAATTCAATTTCATCACCCTTCTATAAAAAAGGTATTGCAATTAATTTTGATATCAGCATATATCATCGAGTAATGCATGATGCTAAGTAGTCCTCGTTGACTAATAGTTTCTGCTTCTGTCAATCAATCTTCTAACCTAGATCATACATAAATGATTATAACGAACTTCATGAAGCTAAGTCTCTGTTTGCTTGAAATAATGAAAAATGGTGGGAACAAATGTAAAATTATGATTGTATAAAGCATAGACCTCTGCTCATGACAATGATAACATCTTTTCACATCAACTAATGTTCATATTTCATATTGAAAACCCCCCAGACCAATTATGCAACATTCTGAAAAGCAAGCTAAGATAGGACACGACACTATTGAATTATTGATTAAAACCTTGTGATCTAGCAAGACCATGCAAATACAATTATCGCTTACAAAATGATTGTAAGAGAACCATATACAGATTGTCACTTCACCGAGAAAGCACCCAGCTTGTGTTTGCATAAACTACCTTGGCTATGACCCGAAGATCAACATCAAGTTGTCTTCAGGTGCCACTACGAAACAACATGAAACGAACTTAGAATGGATCCCATATTGGTGTTTCGCTGTAGTGACTCAGTAAAAATTAAATATAAAATAATTCGTTAAGGGAAGGTCTATCATCTTTCTAAAATGCCCTAGCCATTGGATTTTAAGGAATTAATCATGCCTCCACTGCAGCTACCTCTGCTCTACACGGATGTGGTTACCATCTCCCACATATAATCACTAATCGCCAACAACTTGCACTGGCCTGCCATAAACAACAATAAGAAAGAGAACAGAGAGTCTAACAGTCATTTTTGGGTTAACCATGAATCTACAACAACACCTTAAAGGCTTCAATAGCCTTCCAAAAGGTGAGAATAGTTTGCTTTTATCTATATCAGTCAACTCCTTCACATGCTGCCATTTGCTTGTATCAGTGATTAAGAATTTGGAGAAAGCTGACACTACTTTACAAATTAAAAAACAGCGAGAAGGAAGGTAACAAAGCGAACCTTCATCCATGAGGAGCTCATTAGTGCCAGGGTAGTCATTGATTGCAAGACCGCAAATAGTTCGAGGACCATAAACCCCCATGAAGGCAGCCACTTAATCTACTCCAAAGATGGTGGCAAAATCAAAGTGTCTCCAAACAGCGAGTTTGACTTTATGCTCTGCCGAAAACAATGGAAAGTAATCAACATGGCAAGATTGTTTTCAAAATGCAACGAAGGCAAGAGACCTAAGCAGAAAGAAGCAAAACCAACCACATACATGGCAGGGATACATCTCAATCACCTATTTCCATAAATGCGTTGAAAAAGCAAACCATAGATGATATTCAACTCTGTAGATTGCAGTTTGTGAAAGCAGCAAATGAGCAAGCAAAGTGAAATCCCTATTGTGGATGAACCATAGATGACATTTAACTCTGTAAATTGTAGTTTGTGGGAGCTGTGGAACAGCAAATGTTTTAAAGAAACAATTAAGATTTACAACATTGTCACCGAGCAAAAAACAATAAACCAAACATGGTAATGAAACAGAAAAGAATAAAGAAAACACCATTTCTTATATACATGATAGATAAATCTGCAAACCATACACTACCCAGTCTAGTACAAAGGGACAAAATGAAGGCCTAGAACTAATATCTGATACATATATGAAAAAAGAGATAATTTTCAGGCTTCCATTTTCATTCGTTGAATCTCAATATATGAAAGAAGAGACTATTTGCATCCTTCCATTTTCAGTTGATGGGAGAATATAACAGAAAATAAATCCAAAGCTAACCAAGTCACATTTAGACCATCGATGAAACCTGACTACTAATTCAACTTCGAGCCTTGGAACCAACATTAAAATACTGTCTGCATATAGGCCAAACAATAACAATTGTCGTTGTCTTTAAGTCAAATAGCTATATACACCCTGCAGACTCCGAAGATGTCTTGTCAAATATAGTTTTATTAGTTCTCATATAAAATTCACCTGAATTGGTTATGAAGACCACTTCATTTAATTTCACCATTAACAGTCGCGAACTTGAATAACATATTTGATAAAATGAGTTGTGATAAATATGGGAGTAAAACATTTGAATTGGTTCCTTCAGTAAACTAAAGTAAAAAAAATAACATGAAGGAGAAGAATGAAATAGAGTAAATTGAAAACCTGGACCGCAACAAATGCAAAGAACATGAGTAATTCTATAAGCTTCTGCAGGAGTAAATTCTAAAAAAAGTGTAACCCCATACTGTTAAAAGACACTACCCAAGTATCTAAAGAACATGGAGGGTAGTAAAACCCGAACTGTGATATCAGTAATGGAATCATCTAATTTCGAGAATAAAGAAAACAAATTCAATGAAAAATGGCCAGAACATTGAGCTTTAGAACTCAGAAACACATGATTTCTCAGGTTCAAACAATTAAAGGCAGAAAGAGGTAAAACAATTAGTAAAAAAGATTGTAAAACAGCAAAAACACCTAAAAACTGAATGCTTTCTTGATCTTTTCCTTTCATCATATCTACTTATGCTCGTTTCTCTATTGCTATGAACTCATGTAGAACAAGTAGAGACATAAGTAACTTAGACATTTAAGATGGACAGAGAACCCGAAATGGGATGCTCTGAAATCCGCCATTATGCAGAATGGCTAAAACAACCGGGAAAATTATGAAATCTGATGGCTCAGAACATTAGTAGCAATTCACAAATTCTTGAAAATGTGGTCGCATCTTTGTACGTCAGAGAATGGATCAGGTGATTCAGAAGAGGTAAACAACAAATCAAACTCAATAAGGCTAAAACAATTCTCCTGGCTATGAGAAATCCGAACCACTACTCTAGAAGGTTGTTTGATTTGAAACCACCAAGTCTGATTGATAGATATGGATAAACTTACATTAAAAAAGCATGCAAGGATAAGACTATAACAGATAAAAAAACAGACTGAATCAAGTCGGACTGAATGATCTAACTTTCTTATGTCTCATCCTGCAGCATTTCGATTCTGTCTGATTCTTCACTGTAACATGTACATACCCGCTAAGCATAACCTACCCTCAATCACAACACCTATAAAAGCACCACTGCATTTTACAAACCCTGGCCAAGCCTCACACTAAAGAGCTACAAAAGAGGGCGAGAAGTACACTGCTCATACTTAATGCATTACGGCCGCCACTGGACATAATGGCAGATCCAACCATTATCGTTTGCACAAATTAACATTACAGAGAAGCATATTCTCAATACCAAGAACGATGATGAGCTAACCAATAACTCTATCTTGATAGGTTCGCCTAAATATGGTAATCTTGCAGTTGCAAAGACATACTATTTCTCACTGAAAGTATTTGGCATTGTGTGTTTAGTTAAAGCAAAAGTCTTGCAAGGTAAATAACTAATGTTTGAGTTTTTTTTTTGTCTTCATGAGTTCTTAAGTCCCTTCACATGGTTAAGAGGCATCTTCCTTATTGTGGTTTATTGAAGGATTTAATAATAAGAGATTAGTGAAAGAAAGCGCTATATCAATAAAAAATGCAGACCATAGATAAATGATTAGTGAAAGAAAAGGTAAAAAAGACAGCCTTTTTATCTTGGATTTGAAATTGAAATGCAGACCATATAATACAATCCATGTCTGTGATGACAATACTGTGTAGGAGCTCCCCTCCCAAAAAAGATAAACTGCAGTTATGCTAGCAGAGCAATGAAATATAAGGAAAGTAATTTCAGGAGTAGACATAAGATCATACTTAACTATTTTGACTGTTTGAGCAAATCCCAAATATAGAGGTTCATTCATTATATGTTATATAGCTAGATAAAGTAGCACTGGAAAACAGAGAAGAAGAACTGAGGAAGAGCCCGTTACCTTTTTATGGTTTCTTCATAGTTATAAATGAGCTGAAAGATCCCTAATACATCAATCGATCGATCCCACCATGCTACACCTTTTCCCCAATAGCAAATCATGCATTCATTGATCCAACATCTTTGATTTGAAACTTTAGTTGCATTTATCAGACCCGATCTTGCAGAACAGATCCATATATTTGGAACTGAACCAACGATAGAGCATTGGTACTGAACCCAACTTAAGCAAGCAAAATCTATGAATTCGAACACAGAATCTGCGAGACAAAAAGGAGTGGAAGTGTTGACCTGAAAGGGCCAAACTGTGTATGGGTGGCATAGAGTGGAGAAAACCGACATTGGCTGTGGCTATGATTGAATCAACAATTGTGCTTCCCTCTTGAAATAGTGATATACTTATAGTGACAGCTGTGAAACACAGTTTCTCGTTTCCTTCATTCTTCGACAATTCCCTCCTGGAAGGTAAGGGTTTTTTGATAAGCGATGGAATCAACAAAGCGTAACTACTGGTCGAAAGAGGCATAGAAGGAACAAAAGCATTGGAAAAAATCAATAAAGCATTGAAGTTCAGCACTCACCATGATGTTCTGCAGAAGCTCTTCTCTGGATTGTTTATGGTCCCTTTCATGTTTACAAAACTGATGAAGAGGTAATCTTCCATTCTGTATGCACTCTCCCCTTCCCCTAGCACTAATACAAACGATTAGCTGACCACAACTCATTGTGGTTCACAATGAAGCTTACAATTAATGAATTCCATTACTCCAAAAATAAAATAAGCAAATCAAATATGCAATTCCTTCCTACCACAACATTATGGCAGAGGCAAGCGAGAGCTGCAAATCCACCAAGCGACTTGAAAGCTTTCCATGAAACTCACTCCAAGTTCAAGGGAAGTAAGCAGAAACCACGCTAAACACCTGATCCAAAACCACCAGCAGGCGAGACACCTTCGCCAACACAGGTGCACCAAACAACCCATAACGAAACTTGGCCACCAAAAATCAGTTGAGAAGAGCATGGATTCCCACACTCTGATTGAGATCAAATTCAAGACCCACACCCCACACTTTGCTCTGAGGTTTAAAAAAACAAAGAATTCAACCATGAGAAAGAGACAAAATTAAAAAATTAAAAGACCAAAGCCAATAATGAATAGAAGAGAAACTAACCATTCGACCCAATAAATAGCCATACCAATTTCAAACTTCCCAATCCTAGTCTACTGGGACGAAAGAGGTAAAGACATTTATGTGGAAAAAACTCAGCAAGAGCTACTCTCAAGTCTCACCCAGGGCATTATACCTCATCTTGCACATGAAGTGTTCAATTTGGTATATGGGCGAAAATTGGTCACTTTCACGGAGTACATAAGTGGAGAAAAGAGAGGAATAACCAATACCTGGGTTTGACTTCATTGTGATAGGATTCTACAAATGGTTTGAAGTAAACTGTGAAATACATGGCTAATTAAACGTCAAATTCATTGTTTTGATTATTTGCTCAAATTGACCACAACAACCCAAATAAAGCAATCCAATTATAAATGTACAAACAAAAAACGTGCATGGAACTCTGTTTGATATAGATGGGTTCTTGAAAACTGAAAGCGAAGTAAACAAAAATGTAAAAGGAAAACCAAATGACAACCTTACCCAACTGATCAACGACCACGATTGTTCAACACGGATCTGAACTCTGTAGAAACCAGCCGCCAAAGACTGCAAAATCACACAAAAACAAAGGACAACATAAGTTATCTTCAAACAAAAAAACATGAAACTACAGTTGTCTGAAGAGTGCTCAACTCTGTGAATCTTGAGCTTCCCCATTGAACTCCTACTGCCTTGTTCTTGTTCGTCATTCAAGGGTACTCTCATGTGTTCATCTGTATCGTCCTCGTTTTCCTCCTCGACCATCAACCAATCAGCGATGGATAATCCTCCTTTCGTGATTTTGCGGCTGATGATCCCATTGAGAAAACTACAGTTATGGTTCTTCCGCCAAACTACTTTCGGCGACGACATAGAGAGAAAGAGACAGAAAAGATGCAGATTAAATTCAGAATCTAACCAGGAGAAAAATGAATCACCTAACACACAGAAAAATTAAAAAGTTACCTATATACATTTTCTACTATGCAGCGAACTACGTTGCTGCTTATCGTCATTGAAAAGGGCCAGAACTACCGACGGCAGCTTCATCTTCCTCTTCCTTTTGCTGAAATCAAATAAAAATTAAACCTAATGGTTCCTTTTGCTGAAATCAAATAAAAATGAAACATAATGGAACACTATCAAAGAAAGGCAACACGCAGACTATTAACAAAACCAAATTCCAAAAAGAAGAAGCTTACCCAGAGATCAGTAGCTGGCCCTCGTTGCCTTTGCTGGCTTCAGAATCTACACCACCGACAAATCCTCCCTCATCCTGCCTTTCTGGTTAGATTAGCAGGCAAAGAAAATGATCTGAATCTGTAATGAAGCAGCTCATCTTACATACCTAAGATCGAACGCGATTAAGTAAGAAAGTGGAGTTCCGAGCCGCGTCTTCGTCGATTGAGATGGCAGAGGTGGAGAAGCTCAGCGACCCCTGTCTCTGTTGGAGTAAAAGACAGGAGGCACCTCTGGTCTCCGATACGCCACCAACCCATCTCAGGAACGAACCTTCCCGGCCGACCCAAACCCTTGCAACTGTTGGAGAAGAAGATCCGAGTCACCCATGTCCGCCTTTGTTAGCTCTTCTATTCGCCGGTGAAAGAGATGCAGCTACGTTGTGTAGATGTCCTCTTCTCCTACAGAGAGGAAGAGAGGCAAAATTGGATAGAGATGGCTCTTGTGGATGAGAGAAGAAAGAGAAGAGGGAAATTTAGAGTTTTTTTTTTTTGTGTGTGGTTGGGAAGTGTCATGATGAAAAGCAACGAAGAGTTTCTTGCGCCGAACTGAAGCGACGGAAGGAGTTTCTCTGTGTCAGAAAATTCCAATCAGAAACAGAACACGGCCAATAAGAAACCATCAAAAGGCAAAGGAGTAACAGTTGTGGGATTTGACTCTAAGAAACAGTGAACTTTATGCTTGTTCTTTTAAGAGTATAATAATAATAATAATAATAATTTGAAGTATAGTATCATGCTTCAAAGTTTGGTTAGTTTAAGGTTTAAAAAGCGCAAACTACTCACTTATATTATATATCCAAATTCCCTAAGGATGGATGCCCAAAAAAAACCATATGTATACTTTTTTCTGGTTTCTTTCCTTCCTTTTTGGTCCATAATAAGCATGGTGTTATGCGTTGTCAAGGACATTTTTTGTCTGTTTATTATCGTCCTACAATAAAACTTATGTAATGGCCTGCAACCTTATGAATAAGAAAATAAGAGAAGTTTATCCAAATGACAAGTGAGCCTCATGACCGATTATCCACACACAATAACTAATACTATATTCGAATTATATTATCCAAAAAAAAATTAGCACGGTATTCCAAAAAAAAAAAAAACTAGGCCATGCCAGCGTGGGAGGGTTTTTGAGTCATTGTGGTTGGAACTCCGTGATTGAGGGAGTTTGTGTTGGAGTGTAGATGCTACATGGCCGATGATGGCGGAGCAGTCGTTGAATACTATGCTAGTCCAACGTGAATTTTATTCCTAATATATCACCCATAAGCTAAAAAAATTACAGAAATACCACATTTCCCCAAAAATTTCCATCCATGGCCATCGTTTCACAAAGACCGCAGCCCCTCATAGAGGTTTAAACGAGGACTGTAGAGAGGTGCTGCAATTTCCGTTCTGTCGCCAACAAACCACGTGGGGTCGTTGTGGTCAGATTGATCGTGCGCCACCTCTGCGATCCGGGCAAAACCGCCGCACTCCCTTGCGCTTTGCCTATAAAGTTTTTTTTTTCTTGATGAATGCATTACCTAGGTGCTAAAATTTCAAATAAACATAACTTTGTGCTCTGTACCAATCGTATTTCTGATGATTATACAACTCCCGGGAATGTAGGTGTTGGGTACTTTATTTGGATGGTATCTACACAAGTACACATATCTAATCCGTTAAAACATTAGATGGAATGCATGTGTTCCATCCTAAACAATCACATTTTTTTTAGATAAAAAGCACATCTTATTGCGATTTCATATTGTTGTCGGTGATTTCAAAATGTTTTGTTTGAGTTCTAGGAATTATGTAAGCTTGTAAAATCGTCATCGTAATTATCTTCTTTCGCTACTCCTCTCCTCTAAATAATATTTCTTGTTAAACTATATGCTTAAATTTTTTATTAAACTTATAAAATTAATTTTTTTTATTAAACATTATACCTAATACATATCACAAACGTATTACAAATCTAAAAAAACACATCACAAATTTATAAAAACAGACAACTGATTTCATAACATTTTTATTAATTATACTTGCATTTAAACGCCACACATTAACCATTATATCTCTCGTATACTCCTCCTGTTACTTCCTACTATCTAAGACTAACTCCAACCATGGAGAGTAAAAGGGATATTTGGCCGAACGGTCGAGTATATATATAGCTAGGAATTAAACATTACAATGACTCATCATATTAGAGATATATACGTACGTAGGAACCTATAATTATCATCAGGAAAATGAGTTAGTTCATCATCAGGGAACAGATATAATCATCATCATCAGGTGATGATAATGATGGTCGTGACGGTGGTGGCCCATTTTTCTCATCGGACCAGGGTCAAAGTGAATAAACCCGCGGGTTGAAAACGTTGCTCTTAACCAAAATCGACTTCTAAATCTAACTCCATTGCCTTTCCGGATTAACATTTAAGTCATTAAGCACTTAGCTGCCTCTTATTTTAAACAATAAAATAAGTGAAATGGAAAGGCCAAATGGAAAGGCCAACTTAGTCAGCCGCCAATCGAGAATCCAAGGGAAAAGACGGGGGAAACAGTGAGCGGGAGACTTAGGGTAATACCAGCTGGCACATTAAACGTATCGCCATTAATGATGGGCTTCTATTTCTGTAGTGTAGAATCTTCTTTACCAAAGCACAAACATAGTAGGGCTGATCATAGGCGAACCCGCCGTAGGTGGGGAGCGATTATATGTTTGGGATTGGAATATTTGGCCGATCGAATTCGTCAACTATATATATATATATATAAAAGCTTAGCTTGGAATTAAGCATTCATATATGTATGGAGCTACGTACCTAGCTAGCAACCAAAAAAATTACTATCATCAGAAAGATGAGTTCATCATCATCATCATGGAATAGATATAGTCACCAGCAGGTGATGGTGGTGGTGGCGGCGGTCTTGTCAGTGATGTCGCCCGGAGTTCCGACCACGTCGGCTGCCGCAACTGGGATTTGCAACGGCGAGTCGTTCCCCGACGGCGATGCGCGGATCTACTGTAGTTTCGCTCTGCTGGATTTGTTGATTGGGGAGACCCCCGTGAAGAAGGGTGGGTGGTACAATAGCCAGGACTGCTCCGATGGCAGCATTCTCTACGGTTTCAGGTTTGCAGATGAAGGGGATGGGTCGGGCGGGTGCCTTCACGAGGCCAAGAATTACATCGCCTACCGGGATAGCTACCACCGCATGGGAGGTCAGGCATGGTCCGCGGGATGTTACTTGAGGTTTGAGATTTACGGATTTAGAGTTGGAGAATTGGTGGGATTGTCTAATTAATTAACCCATGCATGAATTAACCGCCATCAACTTGTGGTACGTACGGTATTATAATTAATTCTCAAAATTTCTTATGCTTTGATTTCATCCTCTTGGTATGTTATGTTGGCTAGCAGCTGTACAAGTACGACCTATGATTTAGCTAGCCATTATTAGAATTTAAAATGTAATACCATGAGGGTGCATAAAAATTACCATGTATACTTTTTAATTTATACCTTTATTTTCTTCCTTTCAGTCCATAATAAGCATGGTCATGTGATGCCATTGTAAAGGGCTTTTTTTTTTTTTTTACATATTAGCTAGTCTGGTTTACTATCTTCCTAAGATAATAAAACTCATGTAATGGTTAGCACCCTTATGAATAAGAAAATGAAGAGGAATAATTGATTTTGAAGTTTATCAAAATAAGTTACCCACACTGATTAATTGTATCAATATTGATTTACTAAAATAACCTTTGTTTTCAGAACTAAACCAGAGGTTGTAACGAAAATTGTAGTGATTTAGGGTTCACTGGTTAACTGTAACAAAACCGTTGGTAAATCGTTGATAGACCCGTTCATGATATATAACATACAAGCTTGCATATTACATTAATTTAAGAATAAAAATATCATTAACCATAAAAAATTTCAAATTCATATCATGACAAGAAGTTCTAATAAATCACTAAACCGTCTCACAAAAAAAAATCAGAATTTTTTAAATCCAAGTTAAAAATTATGGTGGCAATTGATAATGGACCACGTAAAAATAAAAATAATGTTGGAAAATGAGAAGAGGAAGCATATATTAAATTGATAATCACGGCTTGATGGACTTAGATTATGTTAAAGTATTTTTTAAAAAAAGTTGTGGTTAAAATAGTGGACCAATTAAATTGTGGTGGTTCATTTGGTTTTATGTTGAACCGTGAAAAACCGTTTGGTCCATCAATAACCGTCCAAACAATTAACCGTAAAGATATCGTACGTGATTTGGCGGTTCTACTAGTCCAACCGTTGATTCGCTTCGGTTCTTATAACAATGGAAATAACTAATACTATATTCAAACTGTCAGTAAATGGGGTAAATTTGAATTCAACCAAAATGCGAAATAAATAGGGACGGATCCTATTCTTAAACCTCATGGTTTAATGAGTTTCTTAAACATGTGTGGGCCAATAAGAGGAGGAGAGAGAAGATTATGAGTTATGTAAATAAGATATTAAATTAAATTAAATATTTAATCTGATTATTTATTAATATTGTCATTTAATCTAACGGAAACTGAATGGCTAAACGTCGCCCTTATTTTACTATTATCGGCCTAACTTAAAACGTAAAACTACTAAATTATCCTTTATCAAATAAACTAAATTTAAAAAAACACTCCTAAAATCCCTAATCCGTTCATTCTCCCCGCCGTCGCATGCATCCTTCTCCCGAATTCACCATCGGCACCGTCCACCCAGCCGCCGTAACTTCTCCCAAGCACTCCGATGCAATTACTTCTCCTAGCTGTGTCTCATTTCTATCCCCCTTGCTCAGACAACTCGATCTTCTAACTTCTATTTGCAATAGATGATAAAGTTACCAGTTGGGTGAATATGTTAATCAAATAAGGTGAAGGTGATCGTGAAGAGGGGAGAAGAAATTGGTTGTATACTTGTACCATGGTCCATGGCAACTGATGCGAAACTGATGGACGTTTTGTTTGTCTATCTCACGCTGCCCGTGGCCACCATCATCAACCTCTTCCGGAAAGCAAGCGCGATGGTAACGTTAGGCTGCGTCGACAACGTTTACTCAAACATGGAAAATATAACTCTCGGCTTTCTTTCCTCTGACGGAAAGTGGTAGATGGTGGCCGGCAGGTTCAGGTCGGCGGTGGTGGAATAAATGGCTAACGAGAGTTTTTTTATTTACTAGTTAGAATATAATATTTTTTAATTGAAAAAAAAGAAGGATAAAAATGTAATAATAATTTATAAGTTAGGACGATTATAAAAAATTAGGGCGACAATTAGCAACTCCCAAAGGAAAACCACCTCCTATACTTTAGTGACGTCCATACACCCAATTTCTACCCCAACGCTTCCATTCCCGGGTTGCAATCGGAAAAAAGAAGATACGCCGCACCCCCTTGTCGTCGATTAACACTGTCCCAACGCATCTTCCGTCGCCTCGACATCGATCCTCCTTACGTCTAAGAACCACTGTCCCGACGATCCCCTTCCTTTTCCTCCCGTTGATTTGATATTCCAACAGAATCGCCATTGGCGGCTACTGGTTTTGCCACAGTCGACGGCGCACATGGATGCGGCCTCCCATTATCTAGTTGACACTCCGGCCTATTGTGATTGGTGTTGGAATCTCGTCTTTTTGTGTTTGTATATGTTTGTTGCACTCACATTCAATTTATCAATAGTGTTAACAATGTGTACCTAAACGTTAATAATGTTTCATTAAATCATTCGTACTAAATTTATAAACCACAATTATGAATGTTTTAAATCAATAGCATTTATTGATAATGTGGTTATAACATTAACAATTATGTTAAAATAATTGATCATCGCGTTATGTTTCATTAACAATGAATCGTCAAATTGGATGACCACGTTTTTTTCACCCAAGTAAAAACAAAGAGAAAAATAGTTAGGGACCTCTATCCAGAATCCTCCCAGGCAACACTTAGTGAAGTCACCCTACCCACAACCTCTACAGAGGACAACAGTAGGGCTTGTTTTGCTGCTCTATGGACAGGCCAATTGACAATCTGCGAGACCGACATAAAAATTAAACAAGAGAACACAAATACAACAACTGAATACAATCTCGAAGTATGGGACCACCCACCATCAACACATCTACCATGAAAAGGGTGAAGCAACGAGGAAGTTGCATGATGGACGAGGCATCAATTATGGCATATGGTTATGGACAACAATCCATCTGAAAATCCAAATCACGTCAAAAAAATTCAAATTACAACTAGGAATACATCATTATTGATCAATAATCATCAATTACTTCATTCTTATGATCACACAATACTTTATTGTTTAATCATCATCAATCAAACCAACTATGATAGTACTATCACCCAAACAAAACACTTTCGAACTCTACAAAATTAACATGTTTGAAGTCTATATAGTATATAGCCTTTCAACGTTTGAAGTATACATTACGTTGTCTTTCCGGATTAACATTAAGTCATTAAGCACTTAGCTGCCTCTTATTTTAAACAATGAAATAAGTGAAATGGAAAGGCCAACTTTGTCATCAGCCGCCAATCGAGAATCCAAGGGAAAAGACGGGGGGAAACCGTGAGCGGGAGACTTAGGGTAATACCTGGCACATTAAACGTATCGCCATTAATGATGGGCTTTTATTTCTGTAGTGTAGAATCTTCTTCACCAAAGCACAAACATAGTACGGATGATCATAGGCGAACCCGCTGTAGGTGGGGAGCAATTATATGTTTGGAATTGGAATATTTGGCCGATCGATTGAATTCGTCAACTATATATATATAAGCTTAGCTTGGAATTAAGCATTCATACGTACCAAGCTAGCAACCAAAAATTACTATATATCATCAGAAAGATGAGTTCATCATCATCATGGAATAGATATAGTCACCACCAGGTGACGATCGTGATGGTGGTGGTGGCGGCGGTCTTGTCAGTGATGTTGCCCGGAGTTCCGACCACATCGGCTGACGTAGCTGGGATTTGCAACGGCGAGTCGTTCCCCGACGGCGATGCGCGGATCTACTGTAGTTTCGCTCTGTTCGATAAGTTGATTGGGGACACCCCCGTAAAGATGGGTGGGTGGTACGATACCCAGGACTGCTCCGACGGCAGCCTTCTCTACGGTTTCAGGTATGCAGATGAAGGGGCGGGCGGGTGCCTTCACGAGGCCAAGAATTACATCGCCTACGGCCGGGATTGCTACCACCGCATGGGAGCTCAGGCATGGTCCGCGGGATGTTACTTGAGGTTTGAGATTTACGACTTTGTAGTTGGTGGGATTGTCTAATTAACCCATGCATGAATTAACCATGCATCAACTTGTGGTACGTACGGTATTATAATTAATTCTCAAAATTTCTTATGCTTTGATTTGATCCTCTTGGTATGTTGGCTAGCAGCTGTACAAGTACGGCCTATGATTTAGCCATTATTATTAGAATTTAAAGTGTAATGTGCATAAAAATTACCATGTATACTTTTTATACGTTTATTTTCTTCCTTTCAGTCCATAATAAGCATGGTCATGTGATGCCATTGTAAAGGGCTTCTTTTTTTTTACATATTAGTCTGGTTTACTATCTTCCTAAGATCATAAAACTCATGTAATGGTTGGCACCCTTATGAATAAGAAAATGAAGAGGAATAATTGATTTTGAAGTTTATCAAAATAAGTTACCCACGCTGATAAATTGTCTCAATATTGATTTACTAAAATAACCTCTGTTTTCATAACTGGACCAGAGGTTGTACCGAAAAATTTAGTGATTTAGGGTTCACTGGTTAACCGTAACAAAACCGTTGGTAACCGTTGATAGAACCGTTCATGATATATAACATACAATACTTGCATATTACATTAATTTAAGAATGAAAATATCATTAACCACAAACATTTCAAAATCATATCATGACAAGAAATTCTAATAAATCACTAAACCGTCTCACCAAAAAAATCATAATTTTTTAAATCCAAGTTAAAAATTATGGTGGCAATTGATAATGGACCACGTAAACAATCATAATTTTCTCTTGGTAGGCAACAGCTGAGGAACACACAGAAAAGTAGTACGTTAGTCATAATTCGGCAGTTTAGTACAATTCGAACAACCCGGAGGTACTCTCGTTAGACTCTTAGGAGAGGTATACATCTCCTTAGAAACACATCTTGTTTGACAGAAAAGGGGGGATCCGAAGATCGCTTAAAACCCGATTTTCCCAGGAAATGGGAGGACCATGATAATCGCTTAAAACCCTATTTCCTTAGGCATGCATCTCTTTAGAAAGAGTCTAACAAGTGCACCATTTACCGCGTCTACAAGATATTGTTAGCTGACAAAATTAAACGGCAAATAGAGAGCTTACCAATCCATCACAAATTATCAGCAAGCTTCCTCCGCTTGAAATGATGGTTCCAGTTGCTCTTGAAGTGTCGTATGCACCACCTTTGGGACCACTTCCAGGCTGGATCCAAACCTAAGATGGCAGCTCTAATGCCGGCGTGCCGATCAGATATTATTGTCAGGTTCGTCCTCCTAGTGACGTGGAACTGAATTTGCCTGAAAAACCATCCATAGCTATCAGAATTCTCTCCCTCAACAATGGCGAAGGCTAAAGGAAAGACTTGCATGTTTGCATCCGCCCCACTGGCAATCAGGAGAGTGCCCTTGTACTTGCTGGTAAGGAATGTACCATCCACTTGGATCACAGGGATACAAAAGCCAAAACCATCAATAGATGGCTTGAATGCCCAAAAAAGTCGTCTGAAATGGCGTTTGTTACCTGACTCTGGGGGTTGTATCTCTTCATCTTGGTATCCAGGGGAGAAAATAGTGCCAGGATTAGATGTCTCCAATGCCAAAATTAACCTGGGAAGGAATGCATATGATTCTTCCCAATCACCAAAGACGGAGGCCAGAGCTTTCTGCTTTCCATGCCACGCCTTCTTATAGTTAATCATATAACCATAACGACTTGCAATGTCAGCGATTATGACTTTCACCTTCAGGTCAGGATCTTGCTCAATTATATGCTTGATAGCCACAGCAACCACCCTGGATTTCAACTGTCGATGGCCTTGGGAAGTTATGGATGACACACATGTGTGTGTGTTCACGGCACGGGATATGACCCAGTGGCTGTGTCTCTTGCTGTTGATGGCCCGAATCCTAACATTGCACCCCTCGTTATGATTACGGCATCTGACTATGAGCCTTTTGGTGTTGGAATGAGTTGTGTGCCATTCAAAATGCCGAGTCATTGCTTCAGTATCAATGGCGTGCCGCACCTCCTTCTTCGAGCCAAATTGTTGGCCCTTCATAAACCCAGTGAGTGGACCCCATACTGGGACCTCTGGCGGCTCCATGTCGCTATCGACCATCCAATTGTCGTCTGGAATGTGATTGTAGTAGGGGACTGGTACACGGTCACGAGCCACCTCATCATCATTATCTGAGTCTCTGGTCCTGAATCATCAGCACCTTCAAGAGGGTCGGAGCTGTCTGCACTGACGTTGTTCTCTCCTTCTTCATCGGAGGGGTCACTAACTGATGCTGGCAGGGCAGCTTCCATCTGATCCAGCTCATGAAAGGCACCTTCATCAGCTCCATAATGGTAGTTGTGAAAACTACCGTTGCCTGATTGGAAGTTGTACTGAGGTTGGTTGGGGAGGTCTGGTTGAACTTCTTCTTCATATGACGGGAAAGATTGACGATGACCTTCACCTTGCTCTTGGTAATGAAAATAAGAATGAGGATCATGGTAACTTTGGTAGGAATGATCGCCATATAATTCACCTCCACCATGGATACCAGATGTTTGACCGTGTCCAGAATGACCTCCAACGCCAACGGCCGCCTCTGTGTAAACGAACATCTCGGCTTTGGAAAGATTGTTGGACCTCAAGAATTCGAGCATGGAATCTACTTCATCCTGAGTTGTTATGAGATATTCCTCGTGCCACAATGACCCACTTTCTCTGTTTGGATATCGGTGCACCATACGATCAACTCTTCTCGTGTCATCCATCCAAGTAACGTTAGTGCACATTTGATGTAGGTCTTCAAGCATCGGTCTGGTAGCGACCTTTATTTTCTGAAAATTGCCACCGATGTAGGTGACCCCCTTTCCGGTCTCTTCCGTGTAACTATTCCACCGTAAGCCAAGCGTGAACTTTTGGAATGCCATATGCAAAAAAACCGTAGTTCAGTTAATATCATAAAAATCACAAATCACAAATCACAAAAAAAAGTAATACAAAATAAACTTACAAGTTAACGTTAATTGCAAAAACACTAAAGAAATATAGAGCTACAACAGAAAATTCAAAAGGGAGAAGGAGAGGTGTGAAGAGAAGAGGTTTCTAGGGCTATCTTTTAGGCAAAATCATCAATGAAAACCGCACCTTAGAGGTGCGGTTTTCATCTGCCATGCAGCCCCACGTCTGTCAATCTGCATGGCTATATGTTTGGTATCGGAAAATAATTGACACGCAAACCGCATTGGAGGGGTGCGGTTTGTGTTGCCAAAACCGCACTTTGAGGGTGCGGTTTATTTTGGAGAAGCAAAACCGCATCCCCAAAGTGTGGTTTTGCTAGGTCAGCACAAGACCGCATCTAGGCCATGTGGTTTGGTTAGGTCAGACACACAAACCGCATGGCCAAGATGCGGTTTGTCCCAGAAGCATAAACCGTACCTTAGAGGTGCGGTCTATATATAAAACGCACAAAACGCACCTTGGAGGTGCGGTTTTAAGAAAAGGGTGTTATTTTTGTAAATATTTTCAGTTGGGTGCTATTTTTGTAAATTTTTTAAAGGTGCTATTTCTGGAAAAGCACTACTTAAAACTATATATATTGGTTAAGTTTTTCAACTTTTAAACTTGTATTTTGAGGATATTGTTTTGTGTAGTTTATGAGTAATAAACTTAGCTCTCTCGAACACTGTCAGGAGTTTTCTTTTCTAATTTATTTCTATTTATTACTATACCTGGCACATAGAACGTATCGCCATTTATGGTGGCACATCCGAACATTCCTTTTTCTGTAGTGCAGAATCTTCATCATAATCGTCAAGAAGAGCAGCCAAAGCACAAACATAGTACGGATGATCATAGGCGAACCCACTGTACGCGGGGAGCGATTATATGTTTGGAATTGGAATATTTGGCCGATCGAATTCGTCAACTATATATAAGCTTAGCTTGGAATTAAGCATTCAGATATGGAGCTACGTACCTAGCTAGCAACCAAAAATTACTATAATCAGAAAGATGAGTTCATCATCATTATGGAATAAATATAGTCACCAGCTGGTGACGATCGTGATGGTGGTGGTGGTGGCGGCGGTCTTGTCAATGATGTCGCCCGGAGTTCCGACCACGTCGGCTGACGCAGTTGGGATTTGCAACCGCGATATGCGGATCTACTGTGGATTCGCTTTACTGGATAAGTTGATGGGGGATGTTAGTGTTGTGGTATATGATCCACGATTAAACCTCTCCCAACAACTCAAGTTATTGGGATCAACTGGTTCTTGACATGGTATCAGAGCCTTCTGTGACCAAGAGGTCTTATGTTCGATTCCCGGTGACCCCCATTTGTTAAGCACATGGTATTCTTGTCTCCAGACATGTGCAAACTTCAAGCTCTTGTGAGTGGCTTTCGTTTGAGGGGGCGTGTTAGTGTTGTGGTATATGATCCACGATTGAACCTCTCCCAACAACTCGAGTTATTGGGATCAACTGATTCTTGACAGGGGACACCCCGTGAAGAAGGGTGGGTGGTACAAGACCGAGGACTGCGCCGACGGCACCATTCTGTACGGTTACAGGTGGGCAGATGAAGGGGCGGGGATGTTACATGAGGTTTGTAGTTGGCGAGATTATTGTCTAAAATATGAATTAAACATGAACTTGGGGTATTATGATTCGCAAAATTTCTTATGGTTTGGTCCTCTTGGTATGTTGAATGTACAAGTACAGCCTATGATTTAGCCATTAGTTAGAATTTTAAGTATAATAATACCATGAGGGTGCATAAAAATTATCAAATATACTTTTTATATGTTTATTTTCTTCCTTTCGGCTCATAATAAGCATGGTGTGATGCATTGTAAATGGCTTTTTTTTACGTATTAGTCTGGTTTACTATCTTCCTAAAATAAAACTCATGTAATGGTTGGCAGTCTTATGAATGAGAAAATGAAGAGGAATTGATTGTGAAGTTTATCAAAATAAGTTACCCACAGTGATTTGCTACTGAGAAGGGTAGTTGGTGGTGGAGTCTTATTGATATTAAGTACCCTAATAGTTCCTCGGATTGGTGTACGACGAGAAGCACCAGTGGTTGTCGGTTACCCTTGGGCTAATATCTCGAAAGGATATGACTCCTTTTGGACGATGACCAGTATTAACCCAGGTAATGGTGCATGGGTGTCCTTTTGGCGTGATAGTTGGATCCCGAAGATGGTACTCGCGGATAGATTCCCTCGAGTTGCAGCTGCTTCGTCGCTCCCCAATGCTCGGATCGCAGATGTGTTGTCCCCTTCCGGTGAGTGTTTTGATTGGCAGCTTTCTCTCTACTAATCTTAGGAGTGGGGCTGAAAGGGAGCGAATTAATTTGCTTAATTGTCTTAATTCGGTTGGCATTAGAAGGGTAACCAGCGAGCCTCCCTGCCCTGTTTGGTTACCCAATCCAGATGCTTCTTTCTTTGTTCGTTCCATGTACAGGTGCTTGGTGGATGAGGCGTACGTAGGGGTCCCTAACTTCCCCTCGGATTCAGTGTGGAGATCGATTGTCCCGACCAAGATTAATGCCTTTAAGTGGCTTGTGGCTCACAAACGCATCCTCACCATTGATAACCTTAGAAGAAGAGGGTGGAAGATAGTGAACATGTGTGTGCTCTGTTGTCAGAAGGAAGAGTCTATCGACCACATCTTCATTCGCTTCGAGTACGCGAATGAGGTTTGGAGCCATGCAAAGTTGGTGTGCAATTCCATAGATGTCCCAGATTGCGATATGATCAGCTCTACAAGCAGGTGGCCCACGGATACTCCCGCTGATGTAGAAGGGGTGGATTCACTTTTGCTTATTACATACAATTTGTTGGCTGGTGTGGCTGGAACGAAATCAAAGAATATTCAGAGACGCCCAGACGAATGCTCGAGGGACATTGAAGAAGGCTTTTCGGAATACAGTAGAGTGGATCATCGTCCATGCCAAAATAGACAAAGAGGAAGGTCTAAGGTGGCTTGAAAGTCGGATTGGTATGATCTGATGAGTTTGAGGAGCGCTAGAAGTCTGCTTTGCTGCGCTTCTGCTGTGTTGAGGAGTTTGATTGGCAGCTGCTCTGGATCTATTGCATCCACATTTTTGCTCTCCTCGGGTTTTCCTTTTGCTGCTCGCCTCTCCTTGGGTTGTTCGCTCTTCCCTTTTGGCTTGCTTGATTGGCTGCAGTTCTTTTTCGTCGTCGTTTTGTTGTTTCGTGAACTGAGAGTTTGTGTGGTTGTTTCTGGGTTAAGCTTCGGGAGGGGCCTGGCCCGCTTAGTTGCTTTTAGTGGTGATTGTGTGATGGTCTGGATTTCGTTGCAGCTCTGTTCTTAGCTTCAGAAGCGGCTTGGTCCGCTTTGTTGTTACTTTGTCTTCGTCGAACTTGCGCTTTGTTGTATCATTGATTCACTAAAATAACTAATACTGTATTCAGACTGTCAGTAAATCTGTAAATGGGGTAAATTTGAATTCAAGCAAATGCGAAATAAATAGGGTCAGATCCTATTATTCAACCTCATAGTTTAATGATTTTCTTAAACGTGTGCGGGCCAATAAGAGGAGGAGAGAGAAGATTATGAGTTAACTACCTAAAAGGGTAAATAAGAAATTATTTTAAATAATTAATTTGATTATTAAATAACATTGTCATTTAATCTAAAGAAAACCGCCTCCTATATACAAGACTGGCGTCCATACGACCATACTCCCAATTTCTACCCAACGCTTCCATTTCAGGGGATTGCAATCGGAAAAAGAAGATACTGCATTGCACTCCATGTCGCCGGTTAAAACTGTGCCAACACATCTTTCGTCGATTCGGCATCGATCCTCCCTACGTCTAAGAACCAATGTCCTAGCGATCCCCTTCCTTTTCCTCCCGTTGTTTCGACATTCCAACACAATCACAATTGGCGACTACTGGTTTCGCCACAGTCGACGACACACGTGGACGTGGCCACCCATTATCTAGTTGACACTGCGACATTTTGTGAATGGTGTTGGAATCTTGTCTTTGTATATGTTTTTTTTTTTGTGAAAAATAGAGCGCAGAGGGGCGCTCTAACCCTTATGTATTAACTGAACGGGAAGAATGAATCCCCAAAGTATCAAAATACAGCCAGTATCTCAGACTAGAGCACGGGTTCTCAATCACATGGACCACTATAGGTAGGTTATGCCCGGCCAAGGCTAGGAAATCCGCCACCACATTGCCTTCACGAAACACGTGCTCAATTTGAACCTCCCACTCCCGTGTCAGTAGACCGCGGATCGCGGCCACCTGGACGAAGTGCGGGTTGCCTGGAGATGCTTCCTCGATGAGCTGAATCGCTATGCTCGAGTCAGACTGCACCTTCACCTTGCGACAGCCCTCCTACCAAGCAAGATGTAGGCCGCATAAAATCCCAGCTAGCTCAGCATGAGTAATAGATCCACCCCCCCTCCCCTAAATTGACAGAGAAAGCCCTCACTAACCGACCCATCTTATCCCTGATCGCTCCCCCTGCCGCCGTACTTTCCTGGCCACCAGTTACCGATCCATCGGTATTAAGACAAACCCAACCTTCCGGCGGAGCCTGCCAGCTAATCCACCTCGTCTCTTGAGCAGGGACGTCACCCAGGACCCGCCCGGCCGCCGTTGCCGCCAGCTCTACTTGCCGCCTAAGAGTTTTGGCCTGGGAAATAATCTGTTGCTCCGTAGCGAGGGATTTTTCAAACACCCAGAGGTTTCTATTCTTCCACAGACTCCAACATATAATAGCGAAAAGTGATGCATCAATGCATTTGCTCCTGTCCGTCAAATAGTGTAAAACCCACCTGTCAACATTTGGTTCAAAGAACTCGGCATTTGGTTCGTTCTCTAAGACTGAGGACCACGTAGACCTCGCGAAAGGGCAATCGCGGATAACATGAAGAGCCGTTTCAGGCCCGCCACCGCAAATTGGGCAGTCTGCAGATTGAGCCAGATGGCGCCGACTGCGCTCAGCATTAGTCAGGAGCTTGTTGTGGAGCACGAGCCAAAAGAAAGGCCTCAGCCGCTGAGGACCATCAATTTTCCACGCTGCCCTCCATACCGGTCGGTGGGGGCCTTCATCTCCCTCCGCTGCTGTCAATTCATAAGCCGTGGCCACAGTGAAGCGCCCAGAAGAAGAGAGCCTCCAACACGGAACATCAGGCTCTTCCTCATGCGGTACGGGGTGTAGCTGCAGCTGCATGACCACTACCTCTGGGAGAAAAGCCCGAGCATAGTCGAGATTCCAGCTTCCGTTGAGGACCATTTCAGCAACTGTTACATTGGAAGCTTCTACCGGAAGGTCATGTGCCAATTCCCTCAAGGGGGGCCCATCTTGTAGCCAGACATCTTCCCAGAAGCGGGTTCTCATGCCATTCCTAACATTCCACATAATTCCCTTAGGTAACAGATGAAGGACACGTAAGACCCCCCTCCAAAGGTTGGATAGTCTACCTGTAGTGCGCGGGATCCACCCCTCAGCGGTGTGCCTGAGATACTTAGCACTGATAACTCGAGCCCAAAGGCTGTCTGGCTCCGACAACATCCTCCAAGCGATCTTCAACATAAAGGCCTCGTTCATTCTAGTAGCATTCCGGAGACCCAGGCCCCCTTCCGCTTTCGGCCTGCATAAAGAATCCCAGTCGACCAGGTGGATCTTTCGTCCCTGTTCGGAGCTCCCCCAGATAAAGCCCCGAATCTTCTTATCAATATAGTCCCTAACTGCTGTCGGGAGAAACGATGTCTGCATTATGTATGCAGGTAAAGCGCCCAGAACCGACTGCGCTAAAGTGATCCGTCCCACGTTCCATTTATCAATCTAATTAATAGAAGCCCAAGCAACAATCACTGTTGCTTATGGAAAAAAACGGGCCTTAGCTTAGGCTGAGTCCAATGGGCACCCCATTTAAGGGGGAATCTGCAGAAATAATGGAGTGGGAGGTCAAATGGAGGGAGTTGGGGCGCCATTTTTGGAGGAGTGTGCAAATGGATCCTCAAATTTGGGGGAAGGAATGGTGGAGTCGCCAATTATGGGGGAGGGAGGACGGAAGAAGCGGGCCACCGCCCAGCGCTGGCGGCCATACCTTTTATTTATTTATAGTGTTTTAGTATTTGTGTTGTAATTAATTTAGGAAGGGTTTTTTATGATTCATTAAGGGAATGATAATTTATGTTTGTAGTTTTTTTAGACTTCTTTCATTTGTATTTAATTTAATTTGTGTTTAATTTCTTTTATTTGATAAGATGTAAAATTTTATGTTATCATATTGAAATTGTGTAAGAAAAAACTAGACCAATGTAACAATGAAAAAATATATTAAGGCTTTGATAAGTACACTTTTTTGAGTAAATGGAAAATTGGAAAAATTAAGATCTCCAAATATGAAAATTGAAGTATTGGAGCAAAATAAGGGAAAATGGGGATCAATCCCCAAATTTGGGGGTTTTGCATTGGACTTGGCCTTATACGCAAATTGCTCCAGCAGCACTGTTCAAGTAGGGTTTTTATCCCCTACTTTCATTTTCACCATAAGCTCATCGTTATGTTGTATTAGAACTACTATACCATACATAAGGATATATGTAACAATGTTCTATAAGAGTTACGTACATTACAAATATATTATGTAAACTATATAGTGGGATAGTTATTATTTAATTATCAATTGAAGACAAACGTGCTTAATAACTTTTCTACGGTAAGCTACTTTTTACATAAAATTCTAATCGAATGTGATACTTTCCATTTGATTTTATTATTAGACCACCCATAAAGATTTACATAACAATTTTTTTATAATAGTTACATACATTACAGATACACTATATAAACCTTACAATGAGATAATTTCTTCTTAATTATCAATTGAAGACAACGTGTTACGTAAGTCTTGCCGTGATTATTATAACATCATCGAAAACTTATAAATGTATCATTACGTAAGTCTTGCCGTGATTATTATAACATCACCGAAAACTTATAAATGGATCATTTGTTATGCATCAATTGAACGTAAGTTTTTCATATTATTATTAACTAGATTGTTAACCATTTTATCCATTTGCATTACATGAAAGTTATGTAAGGTAAGTTTTTTTTACATAAGCGGAATGGGTTTAGTTGCTAACCCCTTAAGGGGTTAGCATCATACTAACCACTCTAACAACCTTTAGATCAAAATATTAATCCTAGGGTTAGAATTAATCAGAGGATAATTAAGTCAATATGCATCAAACCCTAATATAAATACTACTATTTTACCCTAACGGCCTCTCTCATGAACTCACGTCTCCCTGTCTCCCCTCTCTATCAACTAATACACCCAACTCCATCTCCAGCCAAATTAACATTGCCGCCAAGAACCGTTGAAGTCGTCGTAGTCCAATCCGGCCGGACTCAACATCTTCGTCTCTCCGAGCAGTCGTGGTCGAGCGAGTTCCAGATCCAAGTCTCGCCTGTGCGAAAGCAGGAGGGGGAAGTGGTGGAGCCGGGAGTATCGATGTTAATTCTGCCGCTACGAGAAGCCCATTCTCGTCCCTCTACCTCGTCGCCGTCGCGCTCCATCGATGTCGATTCCGCAACGAGTCTGCGACTCCGTAGCGACGCCGATGCCGTCAACGTCTCTCAACTGGCTTGATTTTACGTTGTTAATCTAATGGCTGATAATGTCGCAACGACGCCGACGCCGATGCCGCCAGAATTATCTGTAGTAGTAATATTCAGATCTAGAGGAATTTTACAGATTTGTGGTGATTATTCTCTACGGGTTTGATTTTATGTTTCTAATAGGGTTTAGTTTTATATTAGTAGTAATTTGTATGCAGTAGTGATTTATTTGTAGGGATTATGATTAAATGTGTAGTGATTTTGATCAAGGTTTTCATAGTTATGGTAGCATATTTTTCCATTCGTAGTATTTTATATTTTGTAGTAGTGATTCTCATTAAAAATTATCAACCGCTACAAATTAAAAATTGTTAAAACACTACTATTTATTTGAAAACCACTACGACCCTCCAAAACACACTACAATGAGCCTCCATAATAATTCTTCCTTATTAATTAAAAATCCTAAAATAAATATTATTGGCCAAAATGACTACTAATCTAAGTAGTAGTAAATTTATTAGTAATTTTTTTGGTATAAAATGCTAATAAATAGATGAGAGAGAAAATGGAATTTTAGTTTTAAATTAATTTATTATTTTAATTTTGTGAAAATCCAAACAAACCCTTCATTATTATCCACCGTTAGATTCAACTTTAAAGAATGGATGATGATTAGAGTCGTTAGCACAGTGCTAACTCTTATGAAGTTAGCACTCTAACCTCTCCCTACATAAGCTTTGTTTCCTCGGTCGAATTTCAGGGGAAGATGATGACTCCTGCCCTATTCGACCGGGCTTAAGCCCTCTCCTTCTTTTCTCTGACCTGGACCGCAACCCTCTCCTTTATTTTCTTCCTTCCCGGACACTGATGGCGACGGAGGAATTCGGGGCGGCGGCGGTGGTTTTGGTGTATGGAAGGCGGGTGAAGGCTTTAGGTAGGGTTTTAGTGTATTGGGGATTTTTTTTAATAGTTGTAAAAATGAGGTGGAAAATTTAGGAAAATTATTTTTTTATTTTTAATATTATTTAACTGTCACATCACACATTTAACGGTCAACTATAAAAGTTGACTGTCACGTCAGACAAAGTTAACGGAGTTGGATGAAGAGTGACCAAACTTGAACTATTTTACTACTTTTAGTGACTACGATTGGAATTAAGTATTTCTAGTGACCAAATGTGAACATTTTTAACAATCTCAGTGACCAACCTTGCACTTAACCCGAACCCCTTTTCATAACTTCATTTTTATTATTAGTTATAGTTTCTTCACTATTGACTAAAACATTCACCATGTCATCACTTTAAATTACAAAATGATTTTTCAGTGTTAATTAATTTTTACATAACCTTCTGATCAAATGTAATACAACTACACATAAGTAGCATTGTTTTGAACTGCACATAAGTATGCTCTTTGTCATCTAGAAATAGAATTTGCTTGTACACAGCTACACTAAGTAGCAATGTTTTGAACTGCTAGAAATTCCAGCTTAAAAAGGTTAATCATAGCTAGACAACACCAATAGAGATGATTTCAGCAGTTTTGGCACACTCTACTCTTGTTTCCGAGCTCTTTTAATTGCAACTCTACTCTTCTTTCTGAACTCTGTACTCCCTTCTCTGTTCCCAGTTCAAACTCAGATTCTTCTCCACCTGTAATCATGGCCGATACGAGACCTCATCATCATGTGTTGCTTTTCCCATTCATGTCGAAAGGCCACACCATCCCAATCCTTCACCTATCTCACCTCCTCCTCCGCCGTCAACTCTCCGTCACCGTCGTCACCACTCCGTCGAACCTCCCCTTCATCGCTCAATCTCTCCCCAACACCACCGCATCGATCCTCCAAATCCCGTTCCCTTCCAAATTGGAAGGAATCCCAACTGGGACTGAGAGCACTGATAAGCTCCCATCGATGTCCCTCTTCCCCCAATTCGCCCTGGCCACAAAGCTAATGCAGCCAGACTTCGAGCGCCTGGTTGACAATCTCCCCCAGCCAGTTGACTTCATGGTTTCGGATTCCTTCCTATGGTGGAGTTTGGAGTCAGCGAACAAGTATGGATTCCCGAGGTTAGTGTTCAGTGGTATGTGTAACTACGCCGTATGTATGTTCAGAACTGTGAACCAGAGTGGGGTTCTTTTGGGGAATGAATCGGATGATGAATTGATCACTGTTCCTCGGTTTCCATGGATTAAGTTGACCAGAAACGACTTCGAAAGGCATGCTGGGGATTCGGAGCTTGTAGTCAAGTCGATAACGGCATCCAAAGCCAGTTATGGGTATGTTATCAACAGCTTCTATGAGCTTGAACCGGTCTTTGTGGATTCCTTTAACAACGTCATCACCAATGGACCTAAGGCTTGGTGTGTTGGTCCACTCTGCCTAGCCAAGCCACCAACACCGGTTATGCAAGCAATTCGTCAGAAACCCAGTTGGATTCAGTGGCTGGATGAGAAGTATGAGCAGAAAAGATCAGTTCTTTTCGTTGCATTTGGTTCACAAGCTAGGGTTTCAGCTGAGCAGCTGAAGGAGATATCACTTGGGCTAGAGAAGTCCAATGTGAGCTTCCTTTGGGTTACAAAGGAGAAAGAATCAGAATTGGGAGATGGGTTTGAAGAGAGGAATCGTGGTAGGGGGTTTGTGGTGAGAGAGTGGGTGGATCAAATGGAGATACTGAACCATCCTAGTGTGGGAGGGTTTCTAAGCCACTGCGGGTGGAATTCGGTGCTGGAGAGTGTGTCAGCAGGAGTTCCCATTCTAGCATGGCCAATGATGGCCGAGCAGCATCTGAATGCGAGAATGGTGGTGGAAGAGCTGAAAATTGGAGTAAGGGTGGAGTCAAGCAATGGGTCGGTGAGAGGGTTTGTGAAATGGGAAGGGTTGGAGAAGAATGTGAGGGAGTTGATGGAAGGGGAAAGAGGGGAAGAAGTGAAGATGAAGGTCAAGGAGTTTAGCAGGAAGGCAAGGGAAGCTATGGAGGTAGAGAGAGGATCGTCCTGGCGCACACTAGACTTGCTCATCAAAGAAATATGCAGCAAAGAGACATAGAGGTGAAGATTCTTATTACTCGTATACATGCTATGGTCATATATTCTCATCTGGCAACCAGAGTAATATGTCAATGGTACATTGTACTGGACACTGATAATTCTTGTGTAGCTTCTTCACTGTAATGAGCTGGGTTGCATTGGTTTCTCCCTAATTATCTGTCTCTGAGTGTGATGGCCATGGCCCATTGTTGACTTGTTGTTGTCCAGAGGAATAATCGATCGGCATATACATATACATGAATCATTCTTAAATTTCCAATGGTCAAAGCACCAAAATGATAGCTTAACATGAGCTCACCATTTATCAATCATAGACATAAGCATTTGCAATATCATTAATTTCTTTTAAAGCTCCATACACTAGATGGCACCATTGCTGAACTTCAATTTTATTTCCTGTAGGATCCCTGCAAAGAAAAAAAAAGGTCATGAGGAAAGAGCCAGAAAGACAGCCTATGCGGTACTGCTCGTGGGTCTTTGGGAATTGTTGATACCAAGGTTTCCAGGCTTGTTAACGACAAACCTTTTCACGTATTTACAAACAGCAAGAAGCGATCTTCCCATTGTCAATCATGCACTATGCTGTTCCTCTCCTTTTCAACCCTCAAAACGGCGAATTACGGAATCTTGTTTATACCCCATACACAGATTCATAAGAATCCAAGAAGAATCTATTGATTTTGGCCTCAACCATACCGAGTCCGAAACCCAATCATTCCTCTCTTTAATGTTCTGCTTCTTGTCTGTTCTTCAAAAGTTGCGGTCTTTCTCTGTTTCTAATGTCACCCATCGTCTTTTTTTCAGATCTTTTGTCACCTTATCTAGTTTCTGATGCACAAACCGAAGGTAAAGACCATGTTCTGCTTCAGAAGAACGATGATCATGCTCTGTTTCCTCTTCATCGTGACGACAGCTCTTTCAGAAAGTCCTGACGAAAGAAGCTGCATCCTGAATTTCCCATTTCCATCATCGCCGAACTTTCAACTGACCTGCGGTCATGGAAACTGGGGCGGATTCCTCAACAACTGCTGCGGATCGGCGTTTCCAGGGTACTTATACGCCCTTGGGAAGCGCGCAAACCAGACAGATGGGTCTTCCGTATTCCTGAACTCCAGCCAGCAGACCAGTTGCTTGTCTGAATTGTCGCGTCACGAGTTGGATTCATTGAGCTGCGGGATCGAGAAGCTGACAGCTGGCGGTGGAGGGTGCTCCGACTACTCGGTGGCGGATGTGGAGGCGAATCTGGGATCGGAGCTAAGGAATCTGGAACAGGGTTGTTGGTTTCGGGAAGGTGGTTCTTCTTCATGTGGTTCTTGTGTGAGGATTTGGCGGGGAATAGGCGGCGGGAGTGGGAGTGATGTGTGCCGTTTTGCGGTGCTTGTTTCTATGACTAGCCGCCGGATTGATGATGAAATTGGTGTGGAGAAGGTTTATAGTTGCCTGGAACAGCAACGGAATGAGGATTTCTCTGGAAATGGTAAGTTTATCCGGTTGATTTTACAGGATCGTGTTTAGGATTTTTTTCGTAACTCAAGTTATTGTGATTCAGCATTTGGGTAACCTTCAATATCAACAGTTGAGGATTTTTCCCAATAACTAAAAGTTGTTTCCTGCTCATTTCCTTCAGATGGGTCAGCTTCAGGAGCAGGGGAAAGCAAGAGAAAAAGTAGAAAAGGTAGAGTCTCTCTCAACTAATTCGTTCCGTCAATTCTAAACTAATTGTGCAAATTACGTGCTCACTTTTGTGTCACGAGCATGTACATAAATGGTATCAAATTCATTTTTTGAGCTTCTTCGAGTTACTACGACGAACGCTATAGTTTTTTAAGTTAACAATCCAAATGGCAGTAACAGTGGTTAACTATCTCATCAGTCTAACAAGGAGCTGTCTTTTTGGGGTGCTTGAATCAGATTTTTGGATCCTTACTGGAGTTGTCACCGTAGTTATGGCCTCCCTAATCATTGCGATAAGCATGTTTACAATACGATTCATTCTGTCAAGGAAACGGGGAACCAACACAAATTTGATCACCAGAAAAAGTGGTACAGAACTTTCAGCTCACTTTCTTTTCACAAACTTCTGCTTGCCTAAATCCGTAAAAAGATAGAAGTCCTGATTCCTTATAAGTTACAGGTTTTCAGGAGATGAAACTAGGTGATTACCCGTGTCCGAAGTTCACAATCAAGGAGATCTACAACGCTACCAGCGACCTGAGCATAACCAATATCACCGGAGAAGGAGCTGCAGGAAAAGTTTACAAAGGCATACTACCGAATACTGGCCAGAAGGTAGCAATCAAACACATCATCAACGATGGAAATGCAGAAACCGTGGTGAGGGAAGTCACTAGCTTGTGTCATGTCAGACATCCTAATCTGGTGGCCCTTCTTGGATGCTGTGTTGGAGACGATGAGTGTTTCCTCGTCTATGAGTTCTGCCCCAACGGCAATCTCTACCAGTGGATCTTCGGTACTCCATTTCGAACTCGACAATTCGTCTCAATGTTCCTGGTTTTTTGCGGTCATTTGCTGATGTTTGTGTAGGCAAACTTTGATAGGGAAGGAAAAGTGCTTATCTTGGACCAGAAGGCTCGAGATTGCAATCGATAGTGCACGAGGTCTCTGGTTCCTCCACACATACTCTGAAGGGCGTATTGTTCATCGCGACATCAAGGTATCGAACTCGGCTGATTGATCAGTTATTAAACTTGATGTGTCTAAAGTCGTTCAAAGCTTATAACAAAATGCTTTGTTATCTTTGGTTTTATGGGCAGCCTACGAACATTCTTCTAGGTCCTCATTTTGAAGCAAAGCTCTCGGACTTTGGACTGTCGAAGGTTATGGAAGATGGGGATATTCAAGTGAGCTCTGAAGTGAGAGGGACGTTTGGTTACGTCGATCCTGAATACCTGAACAACCGTCAGGTTGATTCGTCTGGAGATGTCTACAGCTTTGGAGTTGTGCTGTTGCAGATCATCTCGGGAAAGAAGGTCATCAATATGAATATGAAAGAGCCACTTCCCCTGCATAAAATGGTAGGATTATCAGAACCCATAAATCCTTTTAAAATTCCTAGTTCAGTCAGGATTTCTAATCCTATTCGGACAAGAACTTTTAAATGCATACAATGATAGCATAACTATGATTAAGCTGTTCTGAGAATTGGCATTTGATCGTAATGTCTCAGGCAAAAGCTTTCACCAAAGGAGAAAGCATGCTGGAGTTTGCAGACCCTAAGATGACGGGAGACTACCCTTCTGAAGCTTTCAAGCTTGTATTTGAGCTGGCATTGTCGTGCACAGGTATCAAGCAAGATAGACCAAACATGGAGAAAGTTTTAATCAGATTAGAACAGGCCCTTGCCTTATCAACAAAGCAGCAGAATCCCATTCCTTCAACCTCACCAGATCAGATCTCAGTATCAGAAAGATTCGAACAGTCAGATCTTGATACATGACAAAACAAACTCAGGTCAGTCAGGTGAAAGCTCCAAATGCAGGTATTCTTCATTGTAATGAGCAGATAGAGATTCTTGTTCATAACATCTAATGTAAAAAAAAAACAACTCAAATTGAGGTAAGGTTTAATAACAATGCTGGGATTCTACAAAACAAAAACAAAAAAACAATGCTGGATTCTGCAGAGCATCTACAACAATCTCAGATTTCAGTTACCTTTGAATTCAATACTTCAACTGGAGTTAAATGTCTCATAATTTCTAACAATCACTTAACATCGCGTGTCAATACAATTTGTTTATATCACAAGCTATAGCAATGTGAAGTTCGTGTTTTGCAATATCGTATTCCTATCAGTAAACTAGTATACATTCACACAAAAATGTTAGCACATTGCACAAAGCTCCTAAACTACTACACTTTCTTACGCTCATCCAACTTAACCATTCTCAATAGACAAACTGTACACTCTCTACTAGCTAAACATCATGGTCAGTGTAAAAATTGGGCTCATCAGGCTTAAATAACTGAGGCATCTTCAAGCTGGAAGAGGTCCCTGTTTCAGCCCCATGCAGCCCCTTCTGCTTCCTTGTATTGGCAGCAAACCTAGAAGCCAACATCGTAGCTCCGAGCCCTCTTTGATTCGCACCTGAAACCCCATCCCCATTTTCATCCTCGTACTCGTCCTCTTCAGAGTCATCATCCTCGTCCTCGCTGTAGTAGAAATAGTCCGCATCCATAACAGGCAAGTACCCTGAACCTAAGGGGCTCTCCCTCCTTGTCAGCTCCTTTGTCAGTTTCCTCTTCTTGAACCTCCTCCAGACTACCTGTATCAAGCAGGCTGCCCATGTCCGCCACTGATGGGAGTAGTACCTGAAGGCATGCTGAATTCTCTTGCTCTGCAGTCGCTTGAACTGCAAGGCAACAAACTTCAGGTCCTCTGCCTGGAGGGCAAATGCCTCCACTTCTGTGAGTGCCTTCACGGTTCTGGTGGAGGATGGGAAGTTGAGGCTCGATGTGGGCATCAACGCCCACGTCAGAAGCTCCTCGCCGCAGAAATCACCTGGGCGGAGGGTGATCGAGTTGAAGAACCCTGTTCGTCCTCCATTAGTCGTTGAGCTCTCTAACTGGCCTCTGATTATGAAGAGCATCTCATTGACCGGGTCTCCTTCTCGAACAATATAGGTCCCTTCTGTGTTTAACGACGAGAACAGTCGCTCGCAGATTGCATCCAGGAGCTGGTCGTCCATCTGAGAGAAGAACGGGACCTGTTTAAAAGAATTCGAGTTATTGAGACGAATGAAGTTTACAGAGTTACAGAAATGTTGGGAATAGAAGTGGAGGGAAAGCATTACACGGCGGACGAGGGAGAGGCAGAGGTGGCGCTGGATTTCCCGTCGCAGGTCCTGAGGCAATGACCAGAGGATTGACTCTTCATGGACACCTCTGGTGGCGAGCCATTTGTACTGCACGAACCGGCGAATTCGCTCTGCGAGAGCTGGAGGTAACTGGCGATGCCTCATCCATTCCTCTGTATCTCTTCTCTTGATCCTCCACTCTTCCAATCTCACAGACATAGATTGCAGATTAGTCTGTCCCAAGACAAATAGTAGCAGTCAGCTCTTTATCACAGGGTAACTTAAAAGAACATCAAAGCTTGAACTTACCTGCATATTGCCAATGAGTTGTGCAGAAAGCACCAACCCAACGATACAAGTGACAATGCAGAACACGTTCTCCCCCAGAAAAATGCTCGTATCCAGATTCTGGGCATACGAACTACCGAAAGACAGAGCGAAAAGCATCAAAAGGGTTTTGGCATTGAGCCAGCTGAAGAAGGAAAAGCAAGGATCTTTCTTTGTTGGTTTCTCTTTACCTACCTTAGATTCTTGAATCCCCACCATAGACAGTACAAGTACTTCTCCACAAAAGGCGAGGAAGCAACCTCGCTAGTGAAAGCTTCAGCGAAGATCCCAAATGCGAACCCGATGTTGCTGTTGAGAGGGTCGCAGGTCGCGAGGACATGGGTCACATTCCGCCAGTACTGCCTCTCAGGCATCACCATAGATTTGCAGTCCAGGAATTGGTTAACACAGCCTATGTTCCCTTCATTATTCTCCCTCGCACATGCCGTTTTCCAGCAGTAGTACTGCCGGCCAAACGACAGCAGGTACCATGTAGCTCCTAGTACCTGAATCGGCAAACCCCCCACGATTTCCAATGTCATTGAGGGTGAAATGCAGTGGAAAATGAAATGGTGGAGTGGGGTGACGCTGCTTACTTACATGACTGGCGAGGATGAAGAGGACGAGATTGTAAGCGGCACCAGCCCAGGCAGTCTTGACGATGAAGCCGGTGGTCTTGACGATGCGTTGGTGGAGAGGGAAGATGACGAACATCCTGGGAATGTATTGGATAAGAACTATGAGCGAGAGTGTGTTGTTGGCGTAATCTGCTGTGTGGTTTCTCGCCACTGGGATTACTAGCCATATTACGATCTGTAGAAAGAAACACATTTCTTGATTAGCAATAGCAATTCCAAATACATGGTCCCCTTCGCTGCAATCTCCATCCGATCAGAAACATTGTCTTGTTTAATGTTAACATTTCAGGTTATCCAAAAAAATCAATACAGAAGACCAATCCACGGACCATAATCGACCCATACCTTATCGTTTTGATGCATTTTTCATGATTTTACTGGTTAATTACCCTAAAGCAAAAGAAATATAATCACAAAGTTAGAAGCTAACCTGAGGCAGGGGAAGAGCGGCGGCGACGTCGATGACGAAATCGGACCTGAGGTAGCGATGAGCAATCTCATTGGAATCCATGACGAGCTCGCCGCGGCCGAAAACCCGCGTATTGGGCGCGACGAAGGCGGTGCGGAACTTGAGGACAATGTGGAGGATGAAGAACAAATCAGCGATGGATCGGTAACAGGTGATCTTGACGGCGAGGTGGTGGTCGAAGGAGAAGCAGAGGTCCTTGGCGACGACCAAAGGGAGGAAGAAGTAGAGCGGGTCGATGAACAAGGCGAGGATGGAGGTCAGGAGGAAGACGTGGTTCCAGTACGTCACGATGTCGCTGTCCGGGTCGAGGATCTGGTACCGCCATAGGATGAGGAGCGGGTGGGGCTCGCCGTTGGGAGGGGAGGAGATGGCGGCGATGGTGTTGATGAACGCGGTGGGGAGGCGGTGCTGGAGTCGCCGGAACCGCCGGCGGAATTTGGCGGTTTGGGTGTAGTAGACGAGGTCTCTCATGTTTCCGCCATGGAGGGAGAGGGGGAAATCGAGAGAGAACGGTTAGAAGAGAAGAATGGAGGGGATTTGTGAGGAAGGGGAAAAACTGTTTTTTCGTGAGGGAACGGAAGAGAGGGAGTGAATTTCGGAGGTGGCGGGAAAATGTTGTGACGACTAACGTAACATGTAATTCCAAATGGGCGGGGGAAAATTCGGTCCATATTAGACTTAACCAACCACTCCATATAATCTGATTTTAATTTTGTTATGTTTTGTTTAAAATGAGACTAAATTGAAATAAATTTGATCACTTCAAATGTGTTTTGGTTCGACTTTGAATAATATTTATCCATTATATTTTACTTGAATTATTTTCGATCCAAATTGATTCTCGACCAATACGAACCATACCATCTCACATGGCATGCGATTTAGAGGAAATAATTGTCATGAACTATTTGGTTTTCAATAGTTCGAGTTATTAAGTGAATGTTAATTATGAATATTATTTATCAAATATTTTTTCTAGATAAGGGTGATATGTGTTTGTTTTCATCTTATACTTGATAAACTTGAAACCTTCAGGTTCAAGACTAGTGATAGTACTATTAGACCAAACACTTGTTTGCATATTATATATCTAACTCATGTTTATATCAAATATTAAATTTGGGAACCATAGAGATTTAAATACGCGACTACTCAGCCAAGCTAACTATAATATCATAACATGAAATTTTTAGTCTTTATAACTAGAGCTCTTAGAAAAAGTCAATTATAAATCTTATATCACTATCTTATAATGATAATATAGAGATTCATTTGTCAACCGTTAATTCACTAATTTTTTTTAAATACTTATCTGTTACAACTTTCAACTCAATTAAAATGATGAGTTGATTACAACTTGTGATTTTTTTTTTTTTTTTTTTTTTTTGGTAAAAACAACTTGTGAAATTTTAAATTTAACGCTTAGCCCGGTGCCTTTTTTAAGGTTTGGATTGGAGATTGGAATGTTGGATTTGACCGTAGCCCATGCCCCATGGGCTCATGCGACAGCTTCTGTTACTTATTCCCTTGAAAGCTCCCGCGAAAAATCACCTAATCGAACGAAAGCATATCCGAGGGAATCGCAGGTGATCGCGACGGAGGTTGTGCTTTTTTAGAAGAAACCCCGTTTACGTAGTCAGATTAGTAATTGCGCCCACGTTTTCATTATGGTAGGTGATCAGAATCGCAGATGACTCAGCGCCTGCCTGCCGCCGCCGTGATAAACAAACTTGCTTTCTTTCTCCGGCCGTCGTCTATCCATAGGGCCCCACTCACACGCGCTCTTGTACCACTTGTAAATCCCCTCAATCATTTCGCTGGGACCGGCGTCTCTCCTCCGGTCATCCCACGTTACTTTATTGAAGGATTGATTCCTTCCCATCGAGGAAAGCCCAAATCAATTATTAGGAAAAATGGGGAAAGAGAAACCCAAATCGATAACTCTCTCATTATTATATCGCATCTGCTTCAGCCGCCGCTTCTCCAGCTCTCCTACTCCTCGATTCCTGCTTATATAAAAACCCCTCGTCGGTAGCCACCCTCCTCCAGAAACTCGCCACCCTCCGAAACGCTTCGGCTCTCCAGTTCGGCAGTTCTCCGCTTGATCTTTCACGTTTCTCCAGGGTCCCATTAATGGCCGGAGCCGCCGAGGGAAACGGTCCTGCTGCCGTTGATGTAGGGATGGACGGTGGTGTTCCTGGGCTTTCCGCCGTGATTCCAGGGTGGTTCTCAGAGATCAGCCCAATGTGGCCAGGTTTGCTTTCGATCTCCTGTTTTATAGTTTCGATGATCAGGGAACTGCTTTGTGAAATTAGGTTTTGGTCAACGGTGGATTGTTCTTATTCTGTGGCCGGTTTCTGGAACTGGGTTTGTTGAATTTCCGGCTGGCTGATTGATTTTCTTTTTCTTTTTGGGGTTGGTGGTGTGGCAGGGGAGGCTCACTCTATGAAGGTGGAGAAAGTTTTGTTTCAAGGCAAATCCGACTACCAGAACGTTGTTGTGTTCCAGGTACTTCTGCCCTTCTCCCCCGTTTCCTGGTACCCGTACTTCTATCCATGTGGATCGTTGAATTGGTGATTGAGAGAACTGTCACTCTTGTTAACTTGCAGTCAGCTACATATGGGAAGGTTCTTGTGTTGGATGGGGTGATTCAACTCACTGAAAGAGATGAGTGTGCATATCAAGAGATGATTACCCACCTCCCACTTTGTTCCATCCAAAACCCCAAAAAGGTTCACCTTTACAACCTCTAAACTTTGGACTAAGAGCTTTAGGATCAGTGGAGACCCATTGCTGAATGATGTTGTGAACATTTTCTGTTTTGCAGGTGTTGGTTATTGGAGGAGGTGATGGAGGTGTCATTCGCGAAGTGTCTCGCCACGCTTCTGTTGAGCAGATTGATATGTGCGAAATTGATGCCATGGTGGTTGATGTGAGTTTAGACAAATCTCTTCATTGTTCCTGTCTAGTTGGTGTATGTTTTTCCTGTTACATATTTGAAGTGCCTGAGCACATCATAAAGCTATAGCTTTCCTCTATCTCAGGTCTCTAAGAAGTATTTCCCTGATGTAGCAGTTGGATTTCAAGATCCTCGTGTCAATCTCCACATCGGCGATGGTAATGCCTGCTCTTGCTTCTCTGTACCAGCCCATTTTCTGCTTCACACATATCCATTGTGAAACTCTGTCAACCCTTTTACAGGCGTCGCTTTCCTAAAGGCGGTTCCACATGGCACTTACGACGCTGTTATAGTTGATTCCTCGGATCCAATTGGTATGTGTTTGCCTTTGTCACAAACTTCAAACAGATTCAATTATTCGTTTAACTTGGAGAATGAAGTCTCATCTCATGTGGTTAACTAACTTTGATCAGGGCCTGCAAAAGAGCTGTTTGAGAAGCCTTTCTTTGAGTTGATTGCCAAGGCTCTTCGCCCTGGCGGTGTTGTTTGTACGCAAGCTGAGAGTTTGTGGCTGCACATGCATCTCATTCAAGACATTGTATCTAACTGTCGTGAAATCTTCAAGGGCTCTGTTAACTATGCTTGGACCACTGTCCCTACATATCCGAGGTATGGGACTTCTCTGGATTTTTCATTCATGGTACAATGAGATCGACTTAATTGAGCCTCAAATGCATGGCATTTGTCTCCTGATTCAAGGGTTTTTTGGCAACCATCCATTGGTTCTGCTGGTTTCGAGAATGCATGTTTTCTAACATGACATTACATCTCATTAAAAAAAAAAAAAAAAAACATGACATTACATCCTGGTGCATGTTGAGTTAAAGCTTTCGAGTTTCGTGCTATTGGGGGACTCCAGCGATCATTTTGTTTGTTGCAGTCTTTCAAACCATTAACTGTGTTCTGAAAGATACAAGAAGTTACTAAATTGTGCATTCAAAGGACATGTCAACTAAATTCACCCTAAGTGTATTCACATTCCTCCGCGTATTCTGCAGTGGAATGATTGGCTTCATGCTTTGCTCCACTGAGGGCCCAGCAGTTGATTTCAAGAATCCGGTGACCCGTGTTGAAGGTGAAGGGAGTCACCCCCAAGTTAAAGGGCCATTGAGATTCTACAATGCAGAGGTGAGTTTACTTTGCTTGCACAAACCCCAAACCTTACTCTCCTACTCCTGGAATTGTCAAAATTGCAGTTTAATTTAACGGGTTAATTGCATGGTTGGTCACTGAAATTACAAAAAGCGTTCATGTTTGGTCACTATAAATATTTAAATCCACTTTTGGTCACTAACTTTACAAAAACCGTTCATTTATGGTCACTCTCCGTTAGCTGCCGTCCAACGCCGTTAACGGCGTCCGTTAAGTGATGACGTGGCTGACGGATTTGCCTAATCAGCACTTTTTAACCCCAAAATTGACTGATCCGACCCGCCACGTCATTTAAACCCGCCATGTCAGCTAAACCTAACCAAACCTCTACCCAAACCCGACCAGACCCGCTAACTAAAACCAGACCAGACCCCCAAAATTGTTTGACTAAAACCCTAATCAAAGACTGCCTCCATCCGCGCAGCCTTCCTCCCTTCCCGGTCACCTTCTTCTCGATCGAGTACGCAGCTCCGGGTCGTCGTAGAAGGTGGAGTCGGGCGGGTCGGCAGGAGAATGTGGCAACAAAATCTAAATTCTCTTCTGCGAAAACCCCTGCTCTCCGAAGAAGCAGAGGCCGCGCAGAGACGCGGTGGAAAAATGAGACGTTTTAGGGATTCGATTTCCCCTTCAGCCCTTCTTTGCCCTCCTCCAAACCCGCTCTATGGTTTCTCGAAGAAACGCCGGTGGATAACAACGAAAGGTAGGGGACGGTGGCGGTGACGGTCAAGAACTGATTCTGAGCCGATCTATCTTCCTCACCTCAACAATAATCGAAGCCGTGAGATTCGGATTGACTCTGCTCTCTACTGGGAATTGCTTAGTGAGCTATCTGATGGATCGATCTAGATTGAGGATGGCGGCTTCGAAGTGGGTTGTGAGCTATCTGAATAATCGAAGCTAAGGTCAGACCCCAAATTTGATTTTTTTTGTTTAACTAATTAGGAGGAGTTGCTTGGGATGATTCGTTAACCCATTGATAGTACTGTTTATTTCTCAGCCTTTGGCAAGATGAACTTGGGATAATATGCAGCAGGTAGCTCTTCAGCAAGCAATGGACTAGGTGATTTTTCCATTTTTCAACCATTGAGAGGAAATACAGGTTCTTGAGGCCGCCCAGTGTTTCGGGGATCGTTCCTCCGAGGTTGTTGAAGTTTACCGCGATTACTTCCAGAGAGGAAATATTACCCAGCGATGGAGGGACGCCGCCGGTGAGATTGTTGTATTCGAGAATCAAATCCCGGAGCTTCGAAGTACCGACGACCGGATCTGGGATGTTTCCGACGAGCTTGTTTTCGCCGAGCAGTGTGCATAATAAGTGCTGATCTGGTTTGGTTTTAGTTAGCGGGTCTGGTCAGGTTTGGGTAGAGGTTTGGTTAGGTTTAGCTGACATGGCGGGTTTAAATGACGTGGCGGGTCGGGTCAGTCAATTTTGGGGTTAAAAAATGTTGATTAGGCAAATCCGTCAGCCACGTCATCACTTAACGGACGCCGTTAACGGCATTGGACGGCAGCTAACGGAGAGTGACCATAAATGAACAGTTTTTGTAAAGTTAGTGACCAAAAGTGGATTTAAATATTTATAGTGACCAAACATGAACGCTTTTTGTAATTTCAGTGACCAAACATGGAATTAACCCTTAATTTAACATATGTTCTTTTTCTATCTCTTCCAGATTCATTCTGCAGCTTTCTGCTTGCCATCATTCGTGAACAAGGCAATTGGCTCAAAACTCCGGTGAAAGATGGAAAAACTGGAAAGGGCTTAACAAGAACAAATTACCGGACTAAACAACGCATCATGACGTATACATTATAGAGAGAGTAAAGCTGTGTGTAAGCTAAGCTACTGATTAGGGTGTAGCCATGTTCAACATTATTAAGCAATAAAAGACTGCATTTGCTTTTGCTGATTTCCCTCGTCTCTCTCAAATAATCTTCTCGTCTTACACAAGATTTGTGCACCCTTGCTTCTCCGAATCAACTTTCTTCTCCAGAAACCTCCTTTTACAGTCGTAGTAGTAAACAGTACAAACTACCCAATTCACCACTTCCCCAAACCAAACCAACCCGCCTTCTCCTACAGCAATCAAAACCACCATAGATCCAGATTCCTTGTTCAGATAACCATAGTACCCAAATACCATCCTCAAGAAAACCCTCCAAACCTGGAAAACAACCATTAATAGAAATCCCCTGCCTCTGCATCCCCTGCTGATATACCCTGCGACCCCAATCCCAATATACCCGTGCTTCTCTTCCAGGATAGACACCACCAAACCCACGTTCCAGATCGCGCTCCACTCCAAATACTTCACCACCAAGGCACTAGCAACTAACCCAAAAACCATCTGAGAAAGCAATCCGTTGATTGGGAAAGAAACCATTTGGACGACGAACGATACAACTCCAGCCAATGTCAGCCAAACCATAGCTAAGTTGTAGATTGATGTGATGTATGGCCCCCTCAATGAACCCACTTCCTGAAATGGCTTAATGAACAACATTTCCTTCAAGATTCCGGTCTCCTTCTCCCCATAAATCGTCGATGCTGAGTGAACTAGAACGATGGTGTTTAATAGATTCATGAAATGGCCGATAGTGAGGTATGAGAAGGCCGAGAGGCCTAGTGTTGGCAGGCCCGGCCCAGACCCTGTGCTGGCCTGACCCACAGCACAGGGCCTCAACAACATTTAGAGCCTCAACCTGGCCCATACACTAATACACATATTAAAAAAAAATGAAATTGATACGCGTCGGCCCAACAACCAGCCATGCTTTATAACTCAATACACATTTTCTTGTACGAGGATGACGGATTCCAGGCCCACTTATAGTCAAACAAGAGTAAACCAATCAAATCCTATCGAGGCCCAGAAAATAAAGAATTTTCATTGCTGAGCTTATTCTTTGTTAATGTATATTATGGATTAATCTAATCAAACATTCTTGCTTCCTTCTTTCATGGAATTATTCACATCAATACATCATTGTATTATGTTCCAACACATTTCATTTTAAATTATCGTGTATGTGTGTAAATCAACAATATCGTCGTACATCTACCAAACCAAACGCATCAATGATCTTCGACGGGAGCATCAGAGCTCGAACGTCGGGATGGGAGAATCAAGGCCATGAACGACTTGATAAGCCATGCGAGCCAACACGTTCCTGTAAGGATCGCTTTCTCTCTTCTCTTTCAAGCAATCTTTGCTTACCTTGTATCTTTTTAGTATCATTTCATAATTTTTTAATAAATTTGAGAGAAAAAAATTTGGAGCCAAATTTTCAATGTTCGAACAGGGCCTCCGAACATTATGGGACGGCCCTGAGTGTTGGACTGAGCCGCTGGATCAATTCCAAGGTGGAGTCTAGTGAATACCGCGGCGGGAAAGAGCAGAGTGGCCAATGCGTCCCGCAGATGGGATCGTATACCGCAACGAAGTTGGCTCCTGCTTCATAGATGAGCTGGTGAAGAACGAGGTGTTGCCAGAGGAAGAAGCAGAATGGAGGAACTGAAGTGAGGAAGGAGAGGAGAATGAATGTGGGTTTCTTCGCTGGTATTTTCAAGGATTCCTTGATAATGCCAAGGAATTCTAGCTTGTCTTTAGTGATTAACTCGGTGCTCTCCATCATTTTATTTTGTGTTGGGTTTACTGCATTGATCTCTGCAGAAGAGAAAGATGCAAGCTTTAACAAGGAGGAATATGACTACAGATGAGAATAACGAGATGTAAGATGCAAGCGAAGTCAACCAAAACGAACTTGCTATGAAGCTTCTGCTGTTTTGGTTGGCCCTTTTTGTGCATAAGTAGTGGGAACGTTGGCTGATGGATACTGTGCCTGGTCAGCAATGATGGGATTCCGATGATCATGGAGATCCATCGTCTCTCTCTGCAGTCATCTCTGCATCTCTGCCAGGCGATGAGGAGGTTCAGAAAGGATCCCACCTAATTGACTGGTTTACTTTGGTCTACGTAGCTCCTTGACCTTATGAAGCCGATGATGCGAGATGGTAGCACGTGGCCCAAAATGGATAACTGACACTGTGGGCTAACTTTTAGGCCCAAGTCTGAGATTTTCCTCTTTAGTATTTGTCTATTTGAAACTACTTATCATGCAAAGTCCAATATTTAATATTTGAATCAGAAATAATCGTTTAGGTTCCATAAAAAAAAATTATGTCTACCAAAGAAAATTATCGTTTAGGAAAACTAATAAAGAAGTTGCATTGCTGAAAATTTGGTACACACCTTTCAGACTCCTTGTAAGTTGTAACATGAAATGAAACGGAACTGCACCACCAGATATATCAATTTGGTCGAGATAAGTAGAGAGCGTGAATATTGATATTGAGTCGATTTAAAGTATTACATTCCAATGTCTAAGTTGCTACCCTTCTTTGACACATCCAATGCTCTTTGAATCTCCGAACAATCATATAATGAGTTTTAGGTAAAATATCTCAGGTATCCTTTAAATTTGAGAATTGGAGTATATATAATATATCATTTAAGTTTGAATAGGGCGTCGGGTACCATTAAAGTCTCTAAAAAGTGCATCCGTCTAGTTTTCCATCCAACGCATGGCTAATGAAATGTTTTCAATATAACAGATAAATTAGTCAAAATAATAAACGAATATCAAGAAAAAATAATAAATGTACTAAAATATAATAATAATTAATTAATATTAATATTAAAATATCTATTTAAATTCCTAATTCAATTAAAAGCACCACTAAAAACAATTAAAATAAAATCTAATTGATCATCAATGCATCAAGACCAAAGAAGTAGAAATGGAACACAATTTTAAAATTGAACATATTTCATTAATTGGAAAAAAATTAGAAATGGAAAGTAACCAAGTAATAAGTAAACTATAAAAGCTACAATATTTAATAACAAATCTAGAAAAGAAAATATGACTATAGGAAAAGAATTGGAATTACCGAATAAGTAACTTTAACTAATATGCAACATCTACAATATAATATTAGAGAATTACAAGGAGATTTCACATGCACAATTAGACAACGTCAAAATGATGTAAGAGAATCAAATATAATATTCTCAGATTATTTATATTGAGATAAAATTCACTGGATATTTGTTTCGGGAAGTAATTCAATTATTAGAACATAATAATAATTGAAAATACTTATAATGGTATTGATTATAAATTTCATATTCAAATATTGGTTCGGTACCAGATTTTTTAAAAGAAGATCGCAACTAAAAAAATAACGTTTTTCATAAGTTCTAAAGATTTTTACAATAAGAAGAAGTAGAAGGACTATTTCTGAAATTTAGAAAATGGAATATTCTAAGAATGTTCTGTCAACTTTAGCGACAGTAAACTTAAGTCGTATCGGGTGCACATATAATAGAGTTCTGTGGTACCCGACGCCTTATTCAAACTTAAGTGGTATAGCTCCTGCAATTCTCATACTTTAATGGTACCCAAAATATTTTACCCAATAACTTCTCAATCCAATGACATGAGTGCTGAATAGTAACCCGACAATCTCACACAACCCTCCTCTGCAAGGTGTGTATTCTGATGAACTACTCAATAAAAGACTCGATCAATTTACTGTGATCTACTCAGACAACGTCAACGCACACTACACAACACGTGATTGTTATCAATCTCTCGAGCAATCCTACACCTTCACGGAAAATTCATAACTTCAAAGTAAAACGATTATACTTCAAACAAAGACTTCAAATATATTAGAAGCATCTAGCTTTGTGCGTCACCCGCCCATAATCAGGTTTTGTTCCATATGCGAAGCCCAAGTTGGTGTTAAGGGCTAGGCAAACGTCGGCATGCTTACATTGGTGGTAGGGTTGTCAACTTTGTGTTAATGGGGAAGTGTGGCGAGCGACCACTGAAAAAGGCCTCTTAAGGCTAGGGCAAGTGGGCAAAATCACAAAGGGAAAGCACAAGAAAGAATGACGTGCACTTCTCATCCACGTTTGTGCATGTCTTCTTTCGTATGTCACTTTCATATGCTTCCCTACAAAATGCATGCTCACATATAGTTAAGCAACATATGTCTAATCCTGAATAAAAGTGGCAAATCTGTATGGCCCGATTAAAAGAAGTGACCATTTTGTTTATATCTTAAGTCTTATCATCTTATAGTTGTCCTCACTTATCATAGTTTACGTCCAAAAATATTGTGTTTTAAAACTTTTGGGGAAGAAAACGATAGTCTAGTTAAATTAACACCCCCATTTCTTTCATATTTTTCTTTAGTCATGTTGAATAGTATTGCTTTAGAAGACCTTTTTTTTAATTTTCACTTTGTTTTCAATATAAAATGACAGTTCAAGGTCAGATGTACAGAGTTTTCGCCAATAGTTATATAAATAATGTGATTGCCGCAATGAAATTTATGTTTGACAAACTTCTCCACTATGAGGAATAATCAATATATACCTCCATGCCAGTTAAATTATGGATGCACTCATGAGTGACAACAACCATATATAGGTTTGATATTCAACACTATACGTTTGTACAGTTCAAGTGAGTTTGAGCCTGCCATCGATTGTCTTCGTCACGAATCAAATCATTAATAGTACTTGTTCCATCTTGCAATCAAATTTGTATAAAATTTAGTCTAGACGAGTTCACAACTTGGGCTATAATTTTGTAAGAAAAAATGCACCACTCAAGCACTTCCATTGTCATTTTTTGTCATTGGTCATATTGTTGATAGACAATTCGTAACGATAAGGATGTTTGTGATAGCATACCTTTACCTTATTCCAAATAATAACGTCCAAACATCTTAATCAACTTCTTTGAGCTTTGTCCATGGGTATTCAACTTTAGTCTTAACCTTACATCCTCCAAACTTTTTTCCCTATTCATATTCAATTTCAAACGGATTCTATTATCAAAATTTAGATGAATTTTTAATATATGTAAGAAACCAAATGTCGCCAAATGAATTACTAAATACACCAAGATCAACCATAAAACAGACTTACAATCAAGTCATACCAATAGCGTGATCGAATAGTCGTGTATTCGAATTCAACCGACACAATTGTCTTGTTTTTTCCCTTGCTCGACGAGCATATAAACTGTCAAGAAACTGAAAACTACTCCCTTACACGACTATCACCCAATCTAAGCACTACTTATCCTAGCCCGACGATGGGCAGTTACAGAGAGAAACTTGCAGTTGCAGTTACAGCAAAATCAAAACGTTAACGGAGACGACAGAGGGCCGGTGAAATAAAGGGAAAAAACAGAGGAAAGATAAACCGTTTGATTTGGACGAAACGTCCTGGAATATGCCATCCCTGACGGCTGACAAATTCTGGTTTTCGTTTACTTTGTTTTCCTTTTCGTTTTTGGTCCCGAAAAATGTAATTGGTGTCAGTGTGGTGATGGTAGCAGTAGCAGTAGTGGTGATGACTGACTGCTCTCAGTTAGTGCATTTTTTTTTTCCAGTTAAAAGAAAGAAACCCACTTCCCTTCCCTTCCCGGCTTCCCCTGTCTCTCTCTGTCTCCGTCCTGTCCATGTCTCCTTCCCCATTATCATTCCCCCATTTATAAATAAACACATAATCCTCATTATTTAGGTCCCAACGATTTTGTTCCTTTGTCTCTTTGATTCTCGGAAAGAAAGAAAAAAGAAAAAAATTCCCCAGAACCCAAACGCGAAACCCACCCAGCCTTTTCCCATCTTCCGTCACTTTCCCTTCTCTGTTTTCCTCCTTTAGTTTGGTTTTTAGGGGGTGTGGTGGCAATTTGATGTGGAAGGGGAAAAGTACCAATTTTTATCCAACACATCACCTAATTTTCAACCACACACCCTTCAGACTTCTATCTATCTACTGCACCAATGGGAAAACCCAAAAAAGACAAACAAAACGAAGAAAAGTAAGGGGCCGGGGCTGGCTTGGCTTCAACTATTTCCTCCAGCGAGAAATGGGAAATTTAAAAGAAAAAAGGTGGAGCTTCGTGCGCATATTGTATTCGCATTTCTCATTTTTTGTGTTTCTCCTGTTGTCCTTAATTTGTCTGCACTTGCTTCTTCATTGAGCTACTGCCCACTCGAAACACTCTCACTGCATATAAGTGAGAACTGGAAAAGGGAAAGGCCCACACAAGCTTTCCTTCAACAGAAGGCCTGTGAAGGAGATGGGTAAAGCTGTCTCCTTTGCTAGATAATCCCATCTGGGTATAGCTTTGTACTTTCACCATTTCATTGTTATCTCCGTCCCTTCCAAAAGAGGGAAATGGATTTTCAGTAAGCAGCCAGCTTTTTCTGTACTACTCTGTTCTGTTCCATCCATTCCCCTGCCTAAAAATGGATCTAGAAGGCGCACCAGCAATTGCTGATAACCCAATCAAGGTAAAAAAAAAAAAAAAGGGTCGATTCTTCTTCAATGTATGTGACTATATGATTTGAGATTTGCTAATTTCTTGCATTTTGATTTTGGCAGAGGAATTCATGGAAGGCAGTCCTGACCTTGGCCTACCAGAGCTTAGGGGTAGTCTATGGAGATTTGAGCACTTCCCCATTGTACGTCTACAAGAGCACATTTGCAGAGGACATCGAGCACTCCGATACCAATGAAGAAATCTTCGGAGTTCTATCTTTTGTCTTCTGGACGCTCACGATAATCCCACTTCTCAAATACGTGTTCATTGTGCTTAGAGCTGATGATAATGGCGAAGGCGGCACTTTTGCTCTGTATTCTCTGCTTTGCCGCCATGCCCGTCTCGGTGCTCTCCCCAATTGCCAGCTCGCAGATGAGGAGCTCTCCGAGTACAAGAAAGATGGGTCGGCTGCAAATCCCCGGAATCGAATTGGGTCCAGCTTGAAATCTGCTCTGGAGAAGAGTAAGCTGCTGCAGAAAGCTTTGCTCGGCCTAGCTTTGATTGGGACTTGTATGGTTATCGGCGATGGAGTTCTTACCCCTGCAATTTCCGGTAACAGTTAATTATTTTTCTTCTTTTGCTATGGATGTCGATCGATGACTCAAGAGAAATTTTGTTCCTTTCCCACCTTGAATCTTCTTTGTGGTCTTATCTACTTGTCTCCAGTATATTCGGCCGTATCTGGAATGGAGCTTTCGATGGAGAAAGAGCAGCATCAGTGTAAGTATCCTTCGAAAACTCCATAAATTGAGTTTTGTCTCGGCATAATTACTATCACGTCCAATTTCAGGTCGGTTCATTTCAAGCAAGTTCTGTAGATCACCAGCTGTTCCAATTTAGAAACGTTTTGAATCTGCCGAAAATCGAATAGAGTAAAAAAAAAATTGGCTTTTAGGCTATGCTCATCACATTGAAGAATTCCCCACCACCAAAAGATCAGTAGTAGGTATGAAAGTTTATCTTAGCTTCCAATAGTTCTCATCAAAATTTGATCACTCGGGAGAGGTTAGAAGCTTTCTCTTCATACCATTAGCAATCCTTGTTGGGGGAGGAGGTGAAGTTGGGGGAAAAGCACAAAAGGGGTGTTACTAATTTGGATTTAGCAGCATGGCAGTATTAGTTTATTACTAGTGGGAGGATATGCGGTGGTCCATGATAATATCTAATTAGGGGAGAAAAAGAAAAGCCTTCCCGCTTTAATCCTAGTGAGATCACTTCAACGTAGTACCTTCCCATTCCTGCCTATTTACTAATCATGGTGCATTAGGAAATGGGGGGCCAAGCTGATAACTATGATTAGTCATAAACAAGGCAACACGTAGAGGGTTTACAGAAAGAGACGAGTCCAGGGTTTGTGTAAAGTTATGGTCTTTGTGAAGTAAGCTGTCCCTTTCCATGGTGGAACCGTGGAAGACAAGAAAAGAAAAGAGGATTAGTTCATATGGAACAGTGAATCCAATACAAAGACAGAAACCAAATCTCACATGATGTGGCAATTGGTGTCATTTCAGTTTTCACAGCTCAAAGTTTTGTTCAGAGGAACAGTTGCAGGTCTCCCATGGCTCCTACAAATAGACAGCTGTCTTCCCTTTCCAGCTTAGTGTGCTGATAAATGATATAGTCAGCATTCCATTCATGTTCTATCTCGACATTTAGTTCTCAATGTTGTCTCATTTGGTTACTCCTAGGAGACATGGATTTTGAGACTATGTGACCTTGAGACACTGATCCATGCAAATACACACACAAGTTTGACTGTGAGCTAGCATGGTTTAACTTTAAGGGCACGTTCGATGGCGATTTTGAGAAAGGAACACTAAATGATGGGGTTAATGGCATTCTGTTCTGTGAATTTCTGCAGATGTTGAACTGCCTGTGACTTGTGCGATACTTGTATCTTTGTTTGCCCTCCAACACTTTGGAACGCACAAGGTTGGGTTCATCTTTGCTCCGATTGTCATCACGTGGCTGCTGTGCATCAGTAGCATCGGCGTGTACAACATTTTCCGGTGGAATCCCCTTGTTTACCAGGCTCTCTCCCCATACTACATGTACAAGTTTCTGAAGAAGACGCGGAGGGGAGGTTGGATGTCATTAGGCGGGATTCTTCTCTGCATGACTGGTATAATGCTGCTACATACATGAAAGATCATTTTGGATTTTCTTTTGCAGACATTAGTCTGTGTTTTAAGGCTTACTTTTATATTCTTCATTTCTGGAAATCTATTCAGGTTCAGAAGCTATGTTTGCAGATTTGGGCCACTTTTCTCAGTTATCCATCCAGGTACATTAAACCAACTCCACATTGCATATTACACTACTTTCTGTAGCACTCGGAACTTGTTTATCTAATTGACACCTACTAGATGTTACTTATCTTCTGCATGCTGTTCTTGCTTACACTACATCCAATTTTTGCTGTTCTGTCTGCAGATTGCTTTCACTTTTGTCGTTTATCCATCACTGATCCTTGCATACATGGGACAAGCTGCTTACCTTTCCAAGCATCACTCTCTCGAAACTGATTACCGGATTGGTTTCTATGTATCTGTTCCTGGTAGGCATGCAACTATTGTTTCATTTCTGGAATAGCCATGAACTCCCACTGTGATGATTTCGTAATATGGTGTTTTATCTAATGCTGCAGAGCAGATAAGAGTTCCTGTATTGGCAATAGCCATACTTGCAGCAGTTGTGGGAAGTCAAGCTGTCATCACGGGAACTTTCTCGATCATCAAACAGTGCTCGGCTTTGGGATGCTTTCCGAAGGTCAAAGTTATTCACACTTCGTCAAGAATTCATGGACAAATTTACATCCCGGAGATCAACTGGACCCTGATGCTGTTATGCCTGGCTGTTACAATCGGTTTCAGGAATACGAAGCACATGGCCAATGCAGCAGGTAATGCAAGGGTTGTGTGGTCATTAACTTGTTCTTCCCAGCCAATGCTATATTTTCTCTGAGCTGCATTACAATATCATGTTTTCTTCCGGACAGGTCTGGCAGTTATAACTGTCATGCTTGTAACAACGTGCCTAATGTCACTGGTCATCGTCTTATGCTGGCACAAGAATGCCCTTCTAGCACTTTGCTTCATCTTCTTCTTCGGTTCATTTGAAGCTCTCTACTTCTCGGCCTCCCTCATCAAGTTTCTCGAAGGAGCTTGGGTTCCGATTGCCCTCTCGCTCATCTTCCTGGCTATAATGTACGTGTGGCACTATGGAACGCTGATGAAGTATCAATCTGATGTTCAAAACAAGGTCTCCATTGACTGGCTTCTCAGCCTAGGTCCAACTCTAGGCATCGTCCGAGTTCGAGGCATAGGCCTCATACACACGGAACTCGTGTCTGGCATCCCAGCCATATTCTCTCACTTCCTCACCAACCTTCCTGCTTTCCACCAAGTCGTGGTCTTCCTCTGCATCAAATCTGTGCCCGTACCTCATGTGGGACCCGAGGAACGATTCCTCGTGGGAAGAGTCGGACCAAAGGGGTACCACATCTACAGATGCATAGCACGGTATGGCTACCGTGACATTCACAAGGATGACGTGGAGTTCGAGAGGGACCTCGTTTGTAGCATTGCAGAGTTGATCAGGTCTGAGAAGCGTGGTAGCAGTGTAGATGTCATGGAAGAAGTTGAAGACGATGACGAGAGAATGGTAGTGATTGGGACGACATCCTCGAACCTTGAAGGGATCAAGTTGTGTGAAGAAGATGAAGAGGAAGAAGCGAGACGTTCGGATGAGGTGAGGACATCAGAGGCCGTGGTAAAATCTCCGGAGAGACTGAGAAGGAGAGTGAGGTTTATCGTGCCAGAGAGTAGTCATATCGACGAAGAAGCACAAGCAGAGCTGATGGAGCTAATGGAAGCTAGGGAAGTAGGGATGGCATTCATACTAGGGCATTCATACGTAAGGGCAAAGAGAGGGTCGAGTTTCATAAGGAACATTGTGATAAACTATGGATATGATTTCTTGCGGAGGAACTCCAGAGGACCAAGCTATGCGTTGTGCATTCCTCATGCATCTACATTAGAGGTAGGAATGGTCTACCATGTATAGTAAAATTCTGAGTATGTGTGACATAATAGGTAAGATAGATATATAGCCTCTGTAACCAGCCAACCCAGACATTTTTGTTGCTGCATTTCTATAGAAGAACAGATGTCCCAAGTCTTTTAAGTTTTGTAGTTGAGCTGATGTAGTTATGAAAAACAAACTTCTCGTGAAGGTTGTTGCCTATGTACAGTCAGGTTAGTCATACCAAGAAGCCTTATGAGTACTGGTATCTTGTTCTAAGCACAAAAGTTATCTACACATAATATAATACACCGAAGGGAAAAACGGGAGCCCTATTTCAAATTTCCTGCAACGAGAGTGAAAGTAGGAAGGACATTTTGGTCTTCACAATTACTTTTTTTTATTCATTAAAAAGACACGTACTGGGATTCGAACCATGTCCATTTTAAAGAAAAGCAAGGAACATAACCAATCACACTAAGTACATTTGTTGTATCCTTTTAAATAAAAAACATATAATAGCAGGGAGGAAAAACCCCTTCCCCCCATTTCAAATTCCTTGCTCCATGAGCGTTTGTAGGAAGGGTAGAATAGGTAGTGTTAATTTTTTTCTCTTTCCTCTGTGGAACGGGCCAACTTACCGTACACATGCCGATTTAAACGGGTTCAGGAGTGTCAATTTTTTTCTTTAAGCCCTTGTATTTCTCCGTGGTGATAAAATATATATGAAAAGGCAAAAACAATACTTCTTTTTATGCTAAAAATAAAAAAAAATTAACAATAAACTAATGCATGGTATCTAAAGGGCTAACCGCTAACCATAAAATAAAAGAGTTGAATGGGCCTGACCTACACCGGATTTGGCCATCAAGTAAAACAAATGAACATCATTGGTTTGACATTCTAAAACAAGCTATTTTCTCTAGCATAATATATATTATTATATTATTTTATATTTTAGTGGCTAAAATATAATGTAGTTTAAAGTTATTCAATGGTTCAATCTCAACCAACCCAATTAGTCCAATTTTTATCATTTCAAATATATATTATATAATTATTTGATATCATAATGATAAAATTATAGTGTATTTTATAGGGAATCGTTTGGTATTTGTTAGTAAAAAACTAAACAGAAAGATCTATTTGGTTATTTTAAACATTAAAACGATCCTAAACATTTTCAGTTTCTTTTGAATTTCTATGGTTTTATTCCCGAATAAGTGATGTGCAAATGGGGAATTGCAGTCATCTATTTTCTTTCACTATTTTTTATTTTCAAATAGAAAGTTTAAAAGTAACGAATAATTAGAATTTTGCATGAGTCGGTCAAACATGCTGAATTTTAAGTTTTGGCCCGTTTTGATCAAGTCTAATTTATAATCACATGGTTCCCTGATACCCGATAAAAATCTCAATCCAAACCAGTTTGGCAGGTGAGTCCGTGTTTACCACCATTCTCTAGGAATACGACAATGGCGGTTCCTATCCCAAATCGTGTTGTTCGTTCTTGATTTCCTTAGATTTTATCATGGCCTGACAAAAACCAGAAAGCACAATGACGACAAGATGAAAGTTTTATAAATCAAATTAATGGTGTTCTCTTTCTGATCTCATGTAATTATATAATGAAGTTGAAGTTTTTCGATGCTATTCAATTTCATTGGTATGTTTTTAATGGTCTAACTTCATGGTTGTACCAACTTTTGATGTACTGTTTATGTTCCAATATATTCACTTTGGTATGATTATTAGGGATATGCTAGGCGGTACTCACCATTAGACCAATTTAGCTTAATGGTTGAATCTACGGGTTATCCCAATAATTCAATATTCGGCTCAGCTCCTCCGACCAACGGGTCGGGTTACAAGCTAGTTGCTTAATAAAGACTCTTGTAATTGTGTTAGCTGGATTTTGTTTTTGTTTTTTTACCAATCCAATTTAACCCAGGTCAACGTCTAGAATAGATACTGTCTTCGGAGATGTCTCCCAACTCCCAAGCATTGATCCTTTGACTTGTCTAATTGGGGGGTTTCACTCTATTTAAGCTTTGCCTGGAACTGATAAACTAAACTATGAGACATTTGTGAGGGCAGGAATTCGAGAGAGAGAGAGAGAGCTCCCATTTCTGCCAATTCACATTCTCCCACGGTAAGCACAAGGTTGGAAAACAATGCTTGAATTCATCTCTCTCACCTTCATCTCGTCACTCCTAATCTACATCTTCATCATCTTCTTCTTCTTCAAATCACATCCAGCAACCAAAAACCCATGTCCAGAATCCCACCCTGTAATCGGAAACGTCCTCAGTTTACTCCGGAACCTCCACCGGTTCCACGACTGGATCACAGACATGATACGCCACACACCATCCTTGTCCATTCAAGTCAACTCCTTCCTCAACATCTCCAATGGCGTCTGCACTGCAAACCCGGACAACATCCAGCACATGCTCACCTCCCCAAACTTCTCCAACTACATCAAGGGCTCTCGCTTCAGCGACATCCTTGACGAACTCCTCGGCGACGGCATCTTCAACGCCGACGGCCAGATCTGGACCCTTCAGCGCAAGATTGCCAGTCACGAGTTCTCCACCAACTCTCTCAGGCTATTTGTCTCGGAAGTCGTGGATTCTGAAATCTCCGACAACTTGCTCCCTTTCCTGTCCCGAGCAGAGGAGGAAAACAGGGTACTCGATCTTCAATCAGCGTTGAATAAATTCGGGTTTAGGAGCATTTGCAGAGTTGGGTTCGGTGTGGATCCAGAATCTTTCACCCGGAATCTCGACTTCATGGACGCCTTCGACTACGCCGTGGAGAATTGCTTCCGGAGGATCACCTCCCCTGCTCCTCTGTTCTGGAAGCTCAAGAGATTTCTTAATCTAGGGTCGGAGAAGCGATTCCGAGAGTCTGTCAACACGATCAACGATTTCGCTCTGGGGGTGATTGCATCGAAAGAAGAAAGCGACAACCGGAACCATCAGGACTTGTTAGCGAGATTCATGGTTTGGAGCTCGACCATGGAGTTCGAGGACGAAAAACAGAGGCGCAAGTTTCTCAGAGACATCGTGATAAGCTTTGTACTGGCCGGGAAGGACAGCACTTCAACTGCTCTCACTTGGTTCTTCTGGCTCGTCGCCGGGAACCCACGTGTCGCAAACTCGATCCACCGCGAACTGTCGTCTCTGCGTGGACAGAGCAGCAGAAGATTCGGGTACGAGGAGTTGAAGGGGCTAGATTACCTGCATGCGGCTCTATCCGAGTCGATGCGGCTGTTCCCGCCGGTGCCGCTGAATTCGAGATTAGCGGTGGAGGATGCGGTGTGGCCGGACGGAACCCAGGTGAGGAAAGGGTGGTTTGCCGACTACTCTGCTTACGCGGTTGGAAGGATGGAGAAAGTGTGGGGGGCGGATGTCCTGGAGTTTAAGCCGGAGAGATGGCTGGATGGTGAGGGAAGATGCAAGCCGGTGGATCCGTTCAGGTACCCTGTGTTCCACTGTGGCCCCCGAATGTGTTTGGGGAAGGAGATGGCTTATATGTAGATGAAGGCGATTGTGTCGGCGGTGATGATGGACTTCCAAGTGTTGCCCGTCGACGGAGGTGCGAGTCCAGAGAGGATGATGAACCCACCTTACGTGTTGTCGCTGCTTCTCAGGATGAGAGGTGGGTTGCCCGTCGTGATCAAGAGAAGGAGGACGAGGAACGGTATTGGTATGTAGCCAATTTTTGCAGCATGTTGGTGGTTTTATTTGTAGCGCAACCAAACCAAGTATCGACTAAGGCCACCAGTTACTATGTTAAGCTAGAGACAACAGATGAGTTTTAGAGATGGAAAAACACGACTAACCATGGAAAAACAGAGTTTTAGAGATGGGGAGCTAAGGAACTCCTGGGAGCAGCCTGCACATGTGTTTTTTTACTATTGATGACCATATTATTGCTTAAGAAAAATGCACAAAAAAATTGTGTACAAAAACATACAACATCCAACCATGAACTCCTTATGTATCTCTAGACATGAGGTTGTGTATCCAAGGAAGGAGACTAACTCCTGAATCCCTTCATGAAGTGTTCCTGCAATTATATCAACTGAACATGGCTCTAATGGAGTAAAATGGTTCATCATCTATATATGTATTCCTTTAATTTAAATGCATTCAACCTTTCCATTTCTCCTTATAAGACTAATCCAATCTGTTGCAGACATACCCAAGACCTTCTCATCCATGTAGTTCATCCACACTACATAGCAGCCACCTATTTCTCTATTAAATTGAAAACAGAATCACATACTTGGCTGCGCCTGAGGTATTGTCAGTCAACCAATCCTTTGCCATGTCTCTTTTGACCTTCCTTGCTGCTAACAGACATTGGATAATTGTTCTCCCAACTTCCCCACAGCAACCGCATGCCCATCCCTCTCCCCACCTTCCTTGTGGTACACCAGGGTGGCAGTTCCTTTACCTGCAAGCAACTGAACCCTATCTTTCCCCTAACATACTCCATTATCTTCCCATCCGCCAATTTCCCCAGTACATCTGTGACATAGAAAACATTCCGAGATGTCTCCTTCATCGTCAACACTTCAGCCCCCTTCACATCTACCAGTTATCCCGAAAGTCCTCGTCACGTCAGCTCTTTTAGTCCCCACACAGAAAACGCCAAAAATTGAAACAATAGTGAAGAAGTTGGGGCAATAAAGAGTAGCCACATTTCATATGAACGAGAATGTCTCAGTATTCAATCACCTTCAGACTCTGTCACTTCCCTTTTGGACCTCACATGACTCTTATGGCCTCTCATTTCAACAGCCAGCTCCTGTATTGAACAACAAGAGCTTCTTTCCATTTTACCACCAAGTATCTCGATGGTATCCATTAGTCCCAACCCGATAAGCCGGTTTCTCAGCATCTCAATAGTAGAAGAATATGGTGGAATGCCCTCATCAAGCATCATCTCAAAATACTTACATGCCTCTTCAAGCTTACCCCTTTTCTTGCACAGACCGTGAATCATAACCGCATAGGTCGAAACAGATGAATAAAACTTGTTCTCCTCCATGCTCTCCCATACTTGGGTTGCTCTGTCGAATCTACCAACCCTTACCAGCAATTTCAGCACCATGTTGTAGCTATGCCGATCAGGCAAGCAGCCATCTTTTGCCATTCGGGAAACCAGGTTGGTAGCTCTGTTGACCTCTGAATGCTCGCAATGATATGCTAGTATCGCGTTGTAACTCCATGCATCAGGAGGAACCCCCTTCTCCAGCATCTCATCAAGAAGCTGGTAAGCCTCGTCTACTCTATCCGTCTTACAGAGCTTCTTGATGACACAATTATATGTGAACACATTGGCCAGAAGATTGTATCTTTTCATTCTATCAAGCACCCGAAAAGCCGAATGAACATCATTTGCCTCACAATATGCACGAACGAATATGGCATAGCTACCAGCATCAGGTTGGATTCCACGAGAACCCATTTCTCGAAACATGTTATACGCTTCAGCGACACTCCCTCCCTTGCATAAAGCTTCCAATAGGCTGTTGTATGCAGGTACATCCACCGCACACCCTCGTTGAAGCATTTCATCAAACGCCTTCCGTGCAGATTCCATGTCCCCAATGCCTCCCCATGCCCGCACCAATATACTATACGTTTTCACCGTCGGCTCGATCTCATGCTTAACTCTATCAACAAACTCCTGGGCCTGCTTCACATGCCTGCGTTTGCAAAGAGCATATACAAGCTGGTCGAGATCATTAATCCCAGGCTTCAAATCAAACTCTGCCATTCGGCCGAAAGCTCGAATGGCATCATTTGGGAGGTTAGCCCTGCTATAAGCTCTAAATACAAGCCATAAAGTCTCTGAATTGACCTCAAAATCACGAGAATCTCTCATTTCTATCAAGAAATCCCATAGTATAGCGAACTGCCTGCTACCTCCTAAAATGTCCACCAGAATGTGATAGCTGTGGGCACTGTGTTGAAACCCAGGAATACTCTTGGCCCAAAGGAAGAACCTGTGAGCAGGGAACCCTAGATTCCTGCAGCGCTTCAACACCTGCTCGACGGCCTCCGCGGAGATTTGCGGCCGATAAGCGCGGAGTGAGAGCTCCAAATCGTGGTGCGGATTCCTATGGTCGCTGAGAAGGCGGGAAATCTCGCTTACCAGCTCTGGCAACGGCTGGGTTTGGAAGGTCTGTGGGGCGAGAGAGGCGAGAAAGCGGAAGTGAGAGCTGAAAAAGAAGGGTCTCGTTTTGGAAGCGAGAGGTCGAAAAGCCATAGCTTCGGTGACAGAGATGAGGGAGAGAACGAAGAAGAGAGAGAAATATGACTTGGAATTAGATGGGATTTTGCAAGTTGCTACCTCTTTCATTAAAGAAATTAACAATTTGGTCCTTCTAGCTAGTTGTACAGTGCAAAATCGGTCCTTATACTTCATTTCATTACAATTAAATCCTTTCAATCTAACCGGTACTACGAAAGTATTTCGTTTCCCTTATTTTGCTCATTATATAACTCAAATTAACAAGCAAATTATGAGTCGAGCCTCAAATTAACAAGCAATAATTGAGGTAATACTCATATTCCAACCTGAAATCTTTACGTTTAAAACTAATGATATTACTACTGAACCAAGAATTATGAGTCAAAACTTACCAAAGATATGATAAAAGGGACTCTTACCACTTACCTACTAATTGACTATTATATTATTATTATTTTGATCTGAAAAATCACATATAAATTCTGAAAGTCATTAACTACTTTCAAGAATCGCAAGGCTATCTATGCATAGGAAAAGAAATTATTTTAAACGACTTTCCCACATTTTATTGTCCTCTTGTCTCCTGCTCATCATCTGGATTTTGGATTGCAAGGCTTCGCTTCTGCCGACTTTAGGATTCTTTTTCCTCGGCTTCTGATATCTTCACAACATTTCAACGGTTCTAGCACCTAGGATTTTTTGTTTGCGGTCCGTTTGGCTTTTTGTAATCGGCGGCGGATCCAGAACATAGTAGAGCACTATGCCGGATTTCATTAAAAATATGAGATACCGTAAAAGAAAAATAACCTTGATTTTTTTAAATATCTATTGTACACGACTGTATTTTAATATAGTGAATTCATCGATAATGGAGTCTACATCCATACCAATAATATACTCTCTTTCAAATAAAATAGTTAAGCAATCATCGAGAAATTCATCGCTCATCTTATTGCGCAAATCAGTTTTCACATGTTTTATTTTTGAAAAAAATTTCTCTGTAGTAGCCGCTTAAACGAGCAACGTCAACACTAGACAAATCAATTTACTAATCAATTTTTATTGTGTGTGCAATCATATTTTCAGCAGTTGCTCTAGTAATTTTTAAAGAGAACAAACCTCATATTTCTATTTGTCTTTTACGTTTTAGACTTTTAAAGAATTTCAGGTTTCATTGTTTTTCTTTAGAAGAAAATCATTGCGCCTAGAAATTCTAAGATAAATTTGAATTTTTGATTTGATTATGTTCTTGTGAACCATTTTTTCAAATTACACACAATCTTATTATAAAATAACACTAGGTCGTATATCCAAAATCGAAAAATTTATATGGACTATACTAGCTTCGAATCCAGAGGAGGGCTGGGCCGTGGCTACTCCCTAGATCCGCCACTATTTGTAATAGCCATTTTCGGTAGGAAATTATACATTCAGTCCTCGTACTTCTTTGTTTTGCATTTAAGTCTCCCCGAAAGGCATGAAACAAACCAGGATCAGGGTCAGATTGAGTGTGTATTTTGATTCAGTTTAGTTCACTTTGGTTTCGATATCATCGGTTTTTTATTTATTTTTACTTTTGAAAGAATTTACAGAACCAAATAAAAAAGGCGATTCTACTAATGCTTTATGCATCCTATCATTCCCCACCGTTATATGAAACCAATAATTATGCTTACCATTCATTAATTTTTTATGATTTCACTCAATTCCAAACCGGTCACAGCACTCTACAATCTAAAATTATTATGAAGCCCAAATTCAGTAGAGCTTAGTATAGCGTTGAAAGAGGTTTACTTGTGAAAACAAACCCTCACATAAAGTCTATGAACAGAAAACATCACACACTTAGTCTCTTGTGCCATGCACAAAAATGTTGTTGAATGAAGAGTTTTGCAATTCCACTAACTATATTTAAATACACACATGAATATATTATCACATAGGTTAGGTTGTGGTTGAGTGTGAAATATTGTTATATTGTTAAACTTGGGTACTAATTTTTTTATGTAGAGATTTGCTCGAGAAATATGTATGTATCAGATATAATTTGCACCCAACAAAGCTACGCGTTAGATCAAGGGAGTTTTTGTGTTTTATATCGTACACGCAATTGAGATATTGGAGTAAATTAAATTACATCTGTGAAATTTATATTTACATATTTGAGCTTGTTCTCAAACAAAACATATAAAGTTATTGTCTTCATTCTAAGTGATATACAGTTTCAAAGTCAATACAATTTTGTTATTGTGTTATCGCGGTGCTCTCGTATTTCCACCTCAGGTGTGTAGGAAGTGTAATCCCTATCATCTCCATTCTCATTGTAATCTTTCCTTCTCTTTGACTTTCTCCAATTACCTTCGTTGACTGAAGAAGAGTAATCATCATCATTGAACTACTTCGGCTGCTCCCTGTCATCCGCACTCCCAGACTACTTCTCCACTTCCTTTCACTTATCCCTAGCCTTTCGTACCACGTGGTGCAATATGCTCTTCAAAGCCTCAATACAGACAGACGTAATCAGGTAATCACAAGCACCATGAGTTACTCCCTTCATCATCGCTCTTTTGATCATTCACAAACATTATCATAACATGCAAATCCATGTCAACATCGATGTGCTCCAACAATTTGACTTCGTCCATGTCTGACATATGAACATCCCTAATGACGATATCATATCATTTTTTTCTTCCCTCTAGAATTGAGAGAGCTTCTTCCACTCTACTACATATATTGCACTTCATGCTTGCAAGTTTTGAGCATCTTTTCTATGATCATAAGACAAGTGAGATCGTCATCAGAGACCATAATATAGAGTCCCACCAGGAACTCATCACAGATGGTTTCAGTAGATTTCCAGCTAACCCTAAAGCAAACAATAGAGACACATCCCTTTCCATTAGTCGAGATGTTGACGGAAAGTTAATTATGGATACTAATATCACTCTCTTACATGCCTCCTCCAACGAAGCCAACTCGCAGATTTGAAGTTTGCACAAATTTATCATACTTTGTACTTTAATATACTATGAATATTGCGGATTGTGAATATTCGAATGCACGACCACTTGGCCAAACCAAACTCTAATATAATATCATAAACCTAATGGTCCCAATAACTCGAGTTGTTGAGAGAGGTCCATATATGAATCTTAACTACTTCCTACAAGATGCGATATGTAGCTAACACATACGATTCATTTCACCCACTAATTGTGAATTATTAACAAACTTATTTTTATTATTGATTATTTGTACTTTGTTACATACAAGGGCGAAGCCAGGAATTGAACTTCTATGAAGCCAAAAAATTTATAATAGCAGTAAACCTACAAATTTTAGCACTTTTTCAATATAAATTTTGAACTATAAAGAGAAATCAATCATACATGTGTAGTATTTTAGTTGCTTTCAATGGCTGGAAGTCCAAATTCGTCAATAACATTCCTACATTTGGGATTCTTAATTTTTTTGAAAAAAATTGATTTCAAATCATAAATCCAAAAGTATATTTATAAAACATAACTATCAAAATATGATTTTCTACGTCTTCCAAAATCATTAAAATTAAGGAACTGACACAAGTTTATCAAAATAATTAATAACATAATGTTGCAAGTGGAAGGACTCAAATGAAACATTATAAAGTTTAAGTACTTCAAAGGAATTAAAAAGTGAAAATTAAGGAATTAAAATACTAGATAGGATTGAAAAAACAATGAATATATAGAACCTGATCCTATGCTCGACCATTGAATTGTCTATCACTTCTAGGGGCTCTTCGAACCCCCAATTGATTTTGAATGCATGCCACGATGCTCAATCATCACTCATTCTTAAGCGAAATCCGCGTCTCACTCCTTCAAGTTGACAACATATTGAGGAGTGCACTTGTGCTTCTTGCAGAATTTGATCACTTTGGCTAGAATCCCGCATGATGTTGGTCATTGGGGATCGGGGTGTAGTCGTCGACACAGTCATCCTTGATCATGTGCTTGATTGTTTGCGATTGTACTGCCACCGCCTCCTCCACTTGGAACGGCTCGTCGTCGCTGCTCTTCAGGGTGATAAACTTTTTCTCGCTGCACTTGTCGACATTGTTACGACAATCGGGGCTCTTGGTTAACTTTAGATATTTTTTGTGGCGTGCAAGCGATTAGAAAGCGAGAGCGATTGATTATTTGATGAAGATGGGAGAATGTGTATGCATTGCTCGGTGTTGCTTATCCATATATATAGGAAGAGAGCCTAATTGCACATTGATTTGATTTTAGGAGCTCCGAAACAAAAACAGAAAACATACATTTTATGTATGTTCGGAATTTTTTTAGCCGCGCCTTAATCGAATAATCGTTCATTTCAACCGGTAACTAGTAAATCTACAAATTTAAGGACCAGAATATATATCAGCGAAAATCTAAAATGTGTGACCAAATTGTAGGCCTTACCAAACTTTAGGTGAAATCCGTAGTTATCCTAAAATCAGCGAAAAGACAATATCGTCCTTCTCTCGTGCGGTTCATGCTGTGGACACATACAGCTCTCCGGTGGCAATCGGCAAGCCTCCTTTCCTCCCCTGACCCAAATCATTTATAGAGGGAGAAGCCTGCGATCGCCGACTCACTTCCCTGCCTCCAGTAATAATGGCGCTGATCACCAGGAACACCGCTTCTCGCCTCCCGCTCCTACTCGCCAACCACCGCGCTGCCGCCGCCGCTTCTCTTCATACAACCATCCCCTCGCTTTCCCCCGATAACGCGACCAAACCGACCTCTTATGCTCCGCCGCCTTCCCCGGCCACCTCTTCCCCCGTGGGGCTCTCAAAGACGGCCGAGTTTGTGATCTCCAAGGTCGACGATGTCATTAACTACGTCCGTCGAGGCTCCATCTGGCCCATGACTTTCGGGCTCGCTTGCTGCGCTGTGGAGATGATGCACACCGGTGCCGCTCGCTACGATCTGGATCGGTTTGGGGTTATTTTCAGGCCTAGCCCTCGCCAGTCCGATTGTATGATTGTCGCTGGTACCCTTACCAACAAGATGGCCCCTGCTCTTCGCAAGTAAGTCCACATCTCTGATTTTAGGGTTCCGATCTTTTCAGCTGATTGGGGTCAGGTTCTTTTTAGGGTTAGTGTAGAAAGACTTTTACTTTTCCTATTTTGCGATCTTGTCTTTTGCACCTGTAGAGGAATCATGCTGCTGGAAACTACGGAATTTGAATAGAGAGGATCATTGGTTGTTCGCACTGGCAAGGTTGGGGTTAGCTTAGTACCGATGGTTTGTTGGTCTATCCTGGCGCAACAGGAGGAACATTGAATTCCTAGATTATTGGAGAAAGTAATGTTCTTACCATTTTCAATGTAAAGCGCTCAACTTGATTGAAATTCTGAACATTAGGTTTGCAACTTACAAATTTGGATAGCCTCACTTGGCCGAATTTCTGCTCATGCTAGAGTTGAGATTCACAGTCCTACGGGATAATTACAATGCCATTCCTTACTAGATTCTTTAACTTACGTTTTCATCAAATTATGTCCACCATCAATTGCTAGGTTATATTCAATTGCGGATGAAAAATCTGGTGTTAGCTGTCGTTATTTATTAAGTTGTCATGAATTTGATTGGTTGTAAAGAAGCACATAATGGTTGTTGCTGCTAAAGATGCGGGAAATAGGGTTGATGTAAAGAACATTACGTTGGTGGACAGAATTTGATGTTGGCTACTAGAATACTCATGTCATATATTATGTTGGCTACTAGAATACTCTTGTTTGAGGTTTAGGGTGGCTAGTAGAATACTCTTGTTTGAGTTACTTGGCTTACAGAAAGTTAAGATACACCTGTAGGAAGAACAGATTCTTATGCGATATATTATGGTGGCTTGTAGAATTAAGTGGCTCTGAATTTAGTTCATTGATGTTTGGTACAAGAACCGGGTTTCTCCTCAACTGCTCCGATTAGCAAACTAAGAAGTTGCATTGCTGTTTGTGATTAACTGATATAATTCAAAGGCTTCAGCATGTTGATGGTTGAACTAGTTTACTCATGCTACACCATTCTTCGTATGAGAAGGATAGTCATTTTCTTTTGGCCATGAATTAATATGGGCTGATGAAAATGTGTGTACAGGGTGTATGACCAAATGCCAGAGCCAAGATGGGTCATCTCCATGGGAAGCTGCGCAAATGGTGGTGGATACTATCACTACTCGTACTCTGTTGTACGTGGTTGTGACAGGATTGTCCCTGTGGACATCTACGTCCCAGGTTGCCCTCCAACTGCTGAGGCCCTACTGTATGGAATACTGCAGCTGCAGAAGAAGATCAACAGGCGCAAGGATTTCATGCATTGGTGGACCAAATAAGACCCTCTCTGGAACACTACTGGGAGGGCAGCTTGGTTACCAGCTTCTATGGCACCTAATAATTCAACGTTGTTTTGCCTTGTCGTCTGTTTATTAAGTGGTGTGCGAGGATGGAAAGATCCTTTCCACCGTTATTGATGATGGTCCTGTTTCCATAACCCGGGAAAGCTTTCAGCCTCCGGAGCTTGGAGCTCATCTATGCCTTCTCTGGGAAAGATATTGTAACTTTGATTGGCATGAACATGCTTGCATACTTGTTCATCCTTTTCTTTTTGCTGTTTCAGCCAGTTACTTGGTTGGTAGTTGTTTATTACTGATGCACTTGGAATTGGATGAGGTTTGTGTTGTTATGTGGAGCAAATAAAGAGCCCTCTTGTGAACTGTCCATCCCTTGGCTTCAAAGTGTAACTAGTAGCTACTCCTGATTCTGGCTTAACTGTATTTCCTTAGAGCCATCTGATCTTTTGCTGTGAGCTTCTTCTTGTCGAAGATATCGTATGGAAGGATCGGTTGATTGGTTTGCGTGGTTTTGTTACCCTTAGGTGAGGTTAATGGTACCTCTTGTTGTTTGTGAGCTTCATTCTCCTTTGATATTTGAACTTGGGGTTTTCCGGCGAGTTCAGATGGCCAAAAGGATAAACTCATTTCTTCCCATTTGCTCAAAGCATTGGGTAATTTTTTTTGGTATTGACGAGCTGCTTTACTTTCCTCGCAGAGGGAGGCTGCGATGAGGTTTGAGTGTGTGAGAACTGAGAAGTTGTAGTGGAACAATGGTCAATAAGACGGTCTTTGCTTTGAGTGTGGGCTTCTTCTAGGTACCCATCTTTTCTATGGGCCGTGCGATTCTAACTTTGCAATTTGTGTGGTGTGGCCTTAGGCCTTAGCTAGTGAAAAACACACAAGGGAATTGGCAAGAAGCAAGTAGGCAAGAAGCAAGTAGGCTTATAGAGAATTCAGAAGGCACAACTTCCCATGAGCTTCTATTCCGGACAACTTGGGTGGGTGCTTGGTGGGAGCATGCATCGTTTGGATGTTTCTGTGTGAGACTGCAAAACAGAGTACAGATAATTTGCTTGTCAATTCAGTTGGGTCCATGGCACATGCCTCAAAAACATTTGTTTATTTCTCTAACCTCTTTGATTCACACACCTGACTGTTTCTTGCTATCCATAATCTGAAATTCGGATGAATTGGTTAGTGTATTTATGGTCTCAGATGTTCTTACACAAACGGATTAGAGTACTTGATATACCGTTATTAGATGATAATTGCGTTAATACTTGTTGTTGTGTGCATTTAACAATTGTGGATCACGTGTTCTATCATATAGGTACATTCACATATAAAAATTTTGAACGTATTAATATTGAGTGGTCTCAAAAACATGTTATGGGCAGAATATATATGATTTATGTTTATCATGTCAAAATGCATTCTTTTCATGGAGTATAACATTAGCAGAATATATGTTCATATAGATAATTAAATGTTGTTGGTCTGTGTAATCTGACATGATTTAGGATTAAGTGGCTTGAATGAGAAGGTGCTTAACTCACAAGGCCCGATTGAGAAATGATGACCAAAGTTTCAGATGTTGATACTACTAAAGAAAAAGGAAACAGAAAGAGAAAGAGGTACAGAAACATTCCTTGCTTGACAAAGCCAGATGCTTTGTATAGTCTGATTTTGTTTTACTAGCAATAATATCAGCATTCTTGAAATGGTTTGGCAGAAATCACACTTCAATAAACTATTTGTAAAAGGAATAGAGATGGTTTAATCAGTATTTTAACTTTGTTTAGAGGGACAGATCTGAAGATAAAGACCCAATTCCTACTGTTGGGCGCTAACTTCCTTTACTTTGCTTGGCTTCTTCTTTGTCTGTTCACTAATTATGATGAGATTATGTAAAAGGGAAAGCAATGGGGGGTTTAAAAAGGTGGCAATAAGCAACAATATATAAACTGGGCTCAGTCAGTGGGGTCTCGATATGAGAGCTGCTGGTTTGTGTGTCTGAGTATAAAAGGCCAAAAAGCTCAAATCTTTTGGCATTTTCTGATTTCCGCCATTCCCTTCTCCTCCGTCTGCTTCATAATTACTGCAGTTGAGCGAGCAGGAAGGTAGTCAGCAAAATGTGTAGGCAATTGGTCGCATTTACTCTTATTTTCTTGCTTCTTCTCAATGGGTTTTCTTCAGTTTCAGCAGCCACTCCTGCAAGTAAGCAGTTTTTTGAAGTTCGCCCGACCTAAGCTTAGTTCATAGTTCAGTGTTTACTGATTCCAATCTTTGGGTATTTCACATGATGCAGAAATTGTGACTGGGATCGTCACCAATGTGGTTTCAGCACTTGTGAAATGGCTTTGGTCCCTCAAATCCAGCCCCAAAACAGGTAACTTTAGTTGCTTCTCTTCATTGGATTCACATAGAGAAGAGGCCTATTGCTTGCTTATGCTGTTGTTTCATGGATGAATGGGTAATTATAGGGACAGTTTCAAGGCTGAAGGGTTTGATGGGTGGGGAAGCTCCTCCAGCTGTTTCTGGGCGTTCCCTGGTGAAATTTGAAGATGGGTACACTGTGGAGACTGTGTTTGATGGAAGTAAGCTTGGGATTGAACCTTTCTCAGTCCAGGTTTCTCCAAGTGGCGAGCTCATGGTCCTGGATTCAGAGAACAGTAACCTTTACAAGATGCAAACTCCACTATCTGAATGTAAGTTTGTTAACCATTTTCTAAGAATTAGTTGCCCATATTGTGTGTTTGGAAATGAGATTTGGATTTGGATTCCTTCTCCTTTTATCTTTTCAATTTGTGGGGAAGATTCTATTTTGAGTCAAAAGGAAAGATAAAAGAGAAGTGAAGGAAAGAATAAGTAGATCACTTGCTTGAAATGTGAGCAAACATATACTTAATGCCTTTTGTCAATTACAAGCCTCAAACTTTTAAAAGTACATGGGACAACATTTTCAGGTCTGTTTACATCACCTGATTCCATCCTTTGCTTTTTCCTTGAGATTTTTAGCACTTTCCCAATTTGTCTCGAAATCAAGGCTTGATCCTTGGTCCTGGAGGCTTTTGTGTCTTACAAGATTAGCAGTTTATGTTTCTTTTAAAAACCAGAAGGCTGACTTCACTGGTTTTCAGTAAGAAACCTGAAATATGGTTTGGACTTCAAAGCTTAAGTCTAAAATGCTTTCTTTAGCCAACTTATTGAAATAAGATGTTCCCATTCTGAAAGAATGAGAGTTGAAGTTTTTGCTTCGGTGATTATGTTTGCCAAGTCCTTTCGTCGTAGAATCTGTCCTTTTCATATATGGGTGTGAATTTGAGGCAATGCAGATAGCAGGCCAAAGCTGGTTGCTGGATCTCCAGAAGGATACACAGGGCATGTCGATGGGAAGTTAAGGGAAGCAAAAATGAACCATCCGAAAGGTCTAGCTGCAGATGACAAAGGAAACATATATATTGCAGACACCATGAACATGGCTATCAGGAAGATTAGTGAGGGAGGTACTAAAATGTCTAAAAGAACCCCTCTTGCTGTCTGAGCCTTTGGTTTTCAACAGATTGGAGAAAAAGAAAACCATGCCTGGTTTTATTTGTGCAGGTGTTACAACTATTGCAGGAGGCAAAAAGAATCGAGCAGGTGGCCACATTGATGGGCCAAGTGAAGAAGCCAAATTCTCTAACGATTTTGATGTGCTTTATGTTGGAAGTAGCTGCTCTCTCTTGGTTGTGGATAGAGGTAACCAGGCAATTAGAGAGATCCAACTCCATGATGAGGATTGCAGCAACTATCAAGATTATAGTACTTTCCACTTGGGTAATCAGAATGATAGTACATTCAGCTTGGGTAATGATAGTACTTTCCACGACTCATTATGTTTCTCCTTCTTTTCAACCACTCAGTGTTTTGTTTGTTATACTCTTGTGTTTACAGGTGTAGCAATGCTCGTCATTGCTGGGTTCTTTGGATATATGTTGGCACTTCTGCAGCGAAAGGTCCAAGCTTTCTTCTCTCCTCGTCATGTAAGCAACAACACGTCTCCAAATTTACTGCTTTAGTATTGTGTTATAAGTTATGCAACAGTACATTGTGCAACTATCCTTTTGCTTGTGTTCCTGTAAACATGACCAGAGTTTCAAGTGCTCTTCAATGCTAGGACCCAAGAGCTTATTACGTGAAGAAAGCTACACCAATGCCACCTCCACCATATCGGAGGCCATCTCAATCCGTGAGACCTCCTCTAATCCCAAGCGAAGACGAACATCATGATAACAATAAACCAGAAGACGAAGGCACGTTCAGTTCACTCGGAAGACTCGTTGGGGGACTAATTCCAGGCTTCAGAAGGAAACCCGTGGTTCATCATTATCAGTTCCATCCGCAGTATCAACAGCTACAACAACAACAACTCAAGCAGTTGAACTCATGGCCAATGCAGGAAAGCTACGCGATTCCAGGCGAAGATTCCCCACCACCACCTCTCGAATCCACTTACCTTGCACCCAAGAGACAATATCCATTCACGACCAAGGAGCTGCTTCAGAAGAACCAGCATTACAACAGCGAATGGGATGACACAGATTATGGCCGGCATCAACAACAGCAGCAGCAATTGAAGCATCAACACCAACAGCAACAGCAGCAACAAATGAAGCAGCACCAACAACAGCAGCAGCATCACAGGCAGCACAAATCGAACCCGAAAACGTACTACGAGAAAGGCTGCGAGACGAACGAGATAGTTTTTGGAGCGGTTCAGGAACAGGACGGTCGTCGTGAAGCAGTGGTGATAAAAGCTGTCGACTATGCAGATCCTAGGTACAATCACCATAACATTCGACCAAGGTACAACTATGTTGGTTACTCTCATGCTAATTACCAGTCATGAGACAGCAGCAGTGAGATAATAGAGACAATCAGCTAAAGACCGTTTTTCCCTCTCCAAAACAGATGTATTCTTATTTCTTAGGCTTATTTTCCTTTTTCATATATTGCTATAAATACGTTCGTTCTTAGCCTACAGGTGCATAAGTTGTTTGTATCTATTCATAAAGAATGCTAGAAAATAGTTGAATTTACAGCTTCGCATGGGCAGGCAACTGATGCTACGAAATGTAACATGTCACAGACTATATAATTATATCTGTGCGTTAGGATCGTTTACACAAATGGCTGGAATAGCTCAGATGGTTAGAGCGTGTGGCTGTTAACCACAAGGTCGGAGGTTCAAGCCCTCCTTCTAGCGAATTTTTACGTTTTTATCTTATTTGGACTGGGGAAGCCCACCCGTAATCATGGCCCAATTAAAGCCCACCCCATGACCAGTTCCTTCAGGGCTGAGTAATTACTGGTTAGTTTAAGCCTTGGAAACTCGTTTGTTAAGAGTTGGAAGTTGAGGGGCTATAGTGTGGTTCACTAAAAGGTTAAGGGGTTACCTCTTTTTTTACTCATTTGTCGTTATCGTTCCTTCTGTTGAAACCAAAATTGGGAACTTTTAGAATGAAAAAATGGTTGAAATTACGAGAATTTTTGTTAATGTCGATAGGAAGAATCAATTGATTATATATAACCTAACGCCAGCTTTCCGAATCAACCGTTGAATTTCGACCAAATAGCCATTCTAAAAGGAGGAGAAGCTTCAAATCACCAACGATTTGAGGTGCGTCGGCCTGGTGGAATCATCGGCAACCGCCATTAATAGACAACGAAGAAAGAACCCATAAGTAACAACAATTCGATTTTCCCCGCCGGATTTCCGGTACTCCTACATTCCTTCCCCTCCTCTAGATTCTTATAACATGAATTCCCTTCTCTGAGAGAGAGAGACAGAGAGAGAAGGGAAACATAGCATTTCTCTCTCTATCTCTTTGTCTCCGTCTTCTCCCCCAATCCTCCATGCCCGTTCCTCGAAGCTCTTCCTATGATGCATTTTCCGCCGGCTCAGACGATGACATTCACGATGCCACCTTCGCCAGGCGGCGGTGCTGTTTCTGTTTCCCTAATTTTCTGAAAAAAGAGCAAACTCTTGGCGGCGACGGCGGAGGTGGTGGCGGGGGATCGTCCGGAGCATTCTGGAGACAAATCAAACCTTTGGATTCGTCTTCACCGGCAACGCCGTGGTGGTCAAAGAGCTGGAAGAAGGTTCGTGGGTTATCGGAGGGGCCGAGGTGGAAGAATTTGGTGCGGCGGTTTAATGGACGGAAGCGACAAGGGTACGGGAAATTCAATTATGACGCTACAAGCTACGCCCTTAATTTCGACGAAGGACCCCTGGCCAATGGCGTTGATTATGACGAGGATCTCCTCGGCCGCGGATTCTCCGACAGGTTCTCGCTCCCTCCGTCGGCTAAGTCCTCCATGGATTTCGACAACGACGCGAATCCGTTCAATTTCAGCTGACGGGTTTCGGCCGAAATCATGTGGGCTTGGGAGCGTGAAGGCGGTTTGGGCTGGGTTTGGGAGGGGCTTTGAGAGGAAAAGGTTTGGGCTAAAGTGGTAGTAAGCACCTAAGACTTAGTCTGGGATATTCTTTCAACATGGTTGTTTCAGTCTTTGTGGTTAACAAAGATATTTCATTTTATACAATCCCAAGAGTTTCATCAAATTGCATTTCATTTCATTGTGATTTTCATTTTTGATTTAGAGAGGGAAAGGTAGTTTAGGAAAAACACTATTTGAAAAATGCATGTTTTGGGTTTCTTATTTTTTTCATAGGAAATTGAAGTTAGGAACTTGTTTCTAATTCTACAAATGTAGTGCTTTGGTTTTGGGTTGTCCAGACGTGCATATATGTAACTTAAGTTCAAATTAAACTTGACGGAAAATGATTGGTATAGAAAATGGAATTATTTTCTTGGAATTGCTATTAAATGTCGTAAGTGCAAGACTAATCAATTATTTTATTGAGTTAGTTTGTCATTTTATTTGAGAGCGAGTTTATACGCCAACATAAAAAAGGTATTGCAACCCTCTTCAACTTGATCGAAAATCACTTTATAAGTGTCGTCATAAGACGACTAATATATGAAACTCTCCAATGATAGTTAGTGATTTCGTTCTGCTAGTCTATCCTTTTATTTAGGAGCAAATTTGATGCTAGAGGAAGCAAAGAAGAAGGGAATCACAACCTTCCAAGCTCAAAGAAAATGAAAGGAGACTAATCTTCGTTTTCTCCAACAAATGAGTGAGAATATGAAGATGATAACTTTTGACCATGCTCTAAATTCAATTGTTAAAAGCTTAATTAATGAAGAGTGTCCCCCAAACAATTTGTAGACAAAAAAAAAAAAAAACGATAAAGGAAAGAAGGCAGTAATCCTAGCAAAATGATAAAAAAGAAGAGTATAGGCAATCAGAAGTTTGAGTTCGAGCAGAAGTTGGAGGGCTGCGGTGAGTTGGATGGATAAAAAGAGCTGGATCAGGGTCTGGGAAGCTAAGATTCCCTCGAAGTTGAAGGTTTTTGTATGGCAAATTTTTAATCGGATTCTTCCTACTACGGAGGCGCTTATTGAAAAAAAGGTCCCGGTGTTGCCCCGTTGTCCAGTCTGTTGGAATGGCCCGGAAACGATGGAGCATTTGTTTCTTTACTGCCCGGTTGCGCGGGCTATTTGGGACCATTCAGGGCTGGAATATCTGGGCGAGGGTTTGCCCCACCATACTTTCCCTTTGTTTCTCAAGCGTCTGTTGGAGTTGATCCACCAACCCTCACTGGTGATGGCGGTTGTTGCAGTCCTGTGGCGGATCTGGAGATCCCGGAACTGGGTGGTCTTTGAAGGCAAACAGTTTGGGATTCCAGTGCTTATGCGACAATTCCATCAACAGTATGAGGAGTGGATGGCCTTGCCGGCGGATGGGCGGCCTATGGTCAGGAGTCGGGTGGTGCCTGCTGAGGCTGACGTGGGAGATTCCCGGTTGATTTGTCGATGGGATGGGGCAACTAAAAGTGGCTCGCACTCGGCGGGTGGGATGGTTCTTCTCACCCCTGATAGGATGCTGCTTCTGGCTAAGGGGGGTCAGTTTCCCTCGTTGGAGGCGCCGGCGATGGTGGAGTTCCTTACGCTTCGGGAGGCTATTACTTGGTGTTTGGATAGTGGGTTGACAGAGGTCCGGTTTGAGGGAGATGCTAAGGTGCTTATTGATAAAATCAATCAGGGTGACGCTAGAGAGAATCGGTTGGGTGCAATCCTGGAGGAAATTGGTCTTTTGTTGGGTGCCCAGCCGGGTTTTAGTGTGCGATTTATAGGGCGGGAGAACAATAGGGTAGCTCATGTAGTAGCTAGAAAGACCCTCTCTTTGTCTCCTACTATGTATCGTTCGTTTGATTTCAGGGTCTGGCTGGTTTCCAGGATGTAACTATTTTTTATGATCAATATATGATATCTTTTGAAAAAAAAAAAAAGCTAAACACATAGAAAAAACTAACAAATAAGGTTTATAAATATCCTAAACTCAATCAAGGTTAACCTAAAAGACAAAATTATGTTCCTCATATTTTACTTAATTCCCAACCCATTTGTGTCTCTTGATCTCTAGCTAAGGGATGCATATATTCTCATTCTTGAACTATTAGGTTATGGTTAACCTGATTATATGTATGTTTTCATACTTATTGAATGTATTTTGATTAATTAAAGTCGTTAGTTATTTTTTATTAAAATAATTTTATATTTATATCAAAGAACTAGAACACAAGGTTTACTCATTAGAGATTATAATACAACATCAATTCTCCAAATCCGATCAATTCAATGACTTAATTAGCATAATTCACTAGACATTTATAGCCTCAACCACATATAATATCACTCCTCAATTCTGCATTTATCATGAATACACAGACATGCTTTGATCCTTTATTAATCCAAATAATACACAATTAGTCGGCCGAGACATTGCTTGCTCTATAAACTAATCGAGAAACGAACAAACTAATGGTGCACTCACACATATTAATAACAAACAACCAAACCAGCTAACCCCTACACCCAAACCGGTTCTTCCCTAACCCCGACCCATCTTAGTAACCCGGCGACGACGACGATCTCTCGTCGTCTTCCCTGATCGCATCCACCATGACCGCCACCTGACTCATCGCCGGCCTCTCGTAGGCCGACGGGTTGACGCACTTGATCGCCACCTGCAGCACGTTGACCATCCTCTCCTCGCTCGCGCCTTCCGATATCAGGTGCTTGTCGAAAACCTCGACGGTCCACTCCTCCCGAACCACCGAGTGGACCCACGTCGGCAGGCTGACGCCGTTGTTCTGGACCGTCTTCCCCGTCAGCATCTCCAGCAGGACGACGCCGTACCCGTACACGTCGGATCGGAACGCGTCCGCCGCGTGGGCCGGCTTCTTCTTGGGCTTCGACTTGGACTTGGACCTCACCTCGCTGAAGCTGAAGCTGTTGCCCTCGGAGGACGAGTTGTCGACGTCGTTTTGGTTGTCGTCGTGGTCGGTGTCGGCGGGGACTGGGAGCAGGCCGTACTCGCTGACGCAGGCCTCGAGGCTTTGGTTGAGGAGGATGTTGGAGGATTTGAGGTTGCCGTGGCTGATGCCGTCGTCGTGGAGCTTCTTGTGCATGGAGGCTAGGGCTCGTGCCACGGTGGATGCCACGCTCAGCCGGCTTGGCCAGTCGAATGCCTGTCCCATCTTTGTTCCTGAAACCATATGTGGATGTGTTTGTTTGAGCTAGGAAAGTAATTAAATAACTAAAAATGAGTGAAATTCAAAGTTGAAATAAGAATTGTTGTACAAGAAAAAGAAGAATTAGTAGTAGTTTATTTTGTGACGAAATTATGATATATCGTGGTTCAACTATTTCATATCACTAAAAATTACTTACCGTTTTATATATATATACTTCTTTGATATGAGGTTTTTTCGATTAGACCGTTTATAATGTACAATTTCACAAACACTATTTTTTTAGTAATTTATATGAAATTATGTGTCATCTCATTAAAATTGTTTCAGTTTTTACTTTATTGATTGGAGAAAGAATGTTTTTTAAATGATGCTTGTCATATTTATTTGACTTATTATTTCTTCATCTTTTACTAATTAAATGAATTATTTATTATCCATCTACTATTGAGTTGTTACTACTCAGTATATCAAAATTTTAAATTTACTAAACGTGTAAGAGTTACACCGCTAAAATGAGCGACAAAGACATAGTTAACTGAATCGAAATTTAACCAATTGAAACTAATCAGCTACGATTTAATCTAATTTCAGTCATAATTTTTTTCTTTTACTAATTTGATCATACCGGACCGGACACCCTATCAACTCAAGTAGGGGGTGCAAACCAAGAAACACAGCCTTAACAATGGTGGAATTTAGAACTTAATTAGAAGAATGGAAGGCCTTACCATGGAGATATCTGAAGAGACTGCCATTCTCCTGGTAGCCATAAACCAGCAGCTTCTCATGCTTGGAGCTGTAAAACGCCAGAGCAGGGAGCACATTCGGATGACTGGCCTGGTGTATCCTCTGCATCCTAGTCTTAAACTCCGCCGTCTGAATCGGCCAATCCTTAATCCTCTTCACCACCACCGTCATCCCGCCGCTCAAGTTCACCTTATACAAGCTCCCGTGCTTCCCCCTTCCCAGAAGCTCTGCCGGAGCCTTCAGCAACTCCTCGAAATTCAAACCCCCGCCGTGCCCCCCAGATAAAGGACTCGTCAGCAGTACAAGCGAAGAAGAAGTCATCGCACTTTCTTCCGTTACCCCCGAAATTTCCGATAAGCTCTCCCCTGTTTTCGCGTAGCTAACAGAACTCGCCTTGCTCATGAAGCTATCGTCATCCACTGAAGCCACTCTGGCTTCCAAGTCACCCTTTTTAGTACTACCTCCGGCGTTGCTCTTTCTTCTGCAGAGTTTGTAAACGATGAAACCGATGACTCCTAGCCCGATGATTGTGTAGCCAGAGTACATCAGAATCTGATCCCTCGCTCGGGTTTTCGACTTCTTGCCGTTGTTGTTCAAAGTTTCGTTTTGGGCGTTCATGACGGTTGAAGAAGAAGATGATGATGGGCAAGGGTTTGGTGACGGCGGCCCGCAGAGGTCAGGGTTGTCAGAAAAGCTGCCCTGGTCGAATTTACCATGGAGGTCGGGAATCTCGCCGGTGAATTTGTTGTGGGAGAGGTCGAGCTTCTGCAATTTGAGAAAGTCGAATCCAGGGACTGGACCCGTGAAGTGATTTCCCTGCGCGGTGAACATCACGAGCTCAGGAAGGCCGGTGAAGTCCGGCAGCTCGCCAGAGAAATCATTGTGGGAGAGGTCGAGCTTCTTGAGACTCTTGATGCCGGTGATGGATTCCGGAATGTGTCCGGAGAATTTGTTCTTCGCTATTAGGAAGTGAGTGAGATTGGTGCAGTTTGAGATCGCCGGTGAGAGCTCGCCGGAGATTTGGTTCCGTTGGAGGTTGATGATGGTGAGAGACGAAGCCAATAATGGGTTCACGCACACGGAAGCAGGATTGAATTCCCCTGACAGGCTGAATCCTGAAAGAGTGATTCTTGTTACAGAGCTGTTAGCGGCGTCGCAGGAAATTCCCGGCCAGGAATTCAGGCAAGGATCGGTTGTAGGAACCCAACTGGGTTTGGTTCCGTTCAGATGGGCGAGGAAGGTGATGAGGGAGTTCTTGACTCCATCCTCCACACCCGCGGAATTAGTCGGGCGGTGGAGGACGGAGAGGAGGAGGGAAATGACAAGTGCCCACCAGATGGGTACTTGACTCATAGTTCTAGAGACAGAACCTGAGATTTTTTTTTTCCTGTGATTTCCACAACTGGTAAAGATCTTCAATATAGCTTTGAGGGGATGCTCTGTTTCAAGAGAATGATTCGAAGGGGAAGGCAGAGTGAGGGCAATTCCAATGTCAGCTGCTGAGAGCCGGTGGAAGAGAGCAAGACATTCGGGTAAAGACAGGGAAGAAACAAGGAGCCGGCTGAAAGTTAGCGACTGGCCAAGTCGTTATACATGAGTCAGAGTTTGATTGTAACAGGCTAACAGCCGAGATTTATTGTGTCAAGAGAGCTACAACTTTGGTTTCTTTGTTTATGTTATTTAATTTTTGTGTGATATTGAAATATGGGTGGCAGAGCAACATTCCGAATAACTAAGCTTTCAAAATTGTTGGAGCAATTATTTTACGGAGGCTGCCAATTGTCGGGGTAATCATTCAAACGGTAGCTTTCTGCGTTGGGAAAGAACAGTGTGTCTGTGTGTGGAAGTGAAATGGTACAGGGTAAAAAACAAATAGGCATCCACAGGGTGTCTGGCAGCTCCCTGTGGCAGCATCATCTACAACATTACAATCAGATTGAGATGGTTAATGGACGGGTTAACCATCTAATCATCTCTATCTACTCGAGATTCATATGAGAAGTTTATTAGGTGATTCCGAAAGAATTCAGTTAGTCATTTGCTAAGTTACTAATCTGTAGAATGATTGCTGCGTTATGCTGTCACCATCCATCTAACCTATATGTACTATACAATTTCGTGAGTGTGATTCATCTCCTCTACGACCCATGGGTGGATGAATTTCAGACTAAAACACTTTTCATAAGTGTGATTCATCTCCTCCAATCCATAACCCATTTAACAACGGGTGGAAGAATTTGAGGGTAAAAACCACCCAACCCCATCATCTCTGGTTCTACAATCAGGAGTGGCAACTAGGCTAAACCTGTCCAATATTTGGACAGAATGGAAATTGCACGATGCATGATTTTATATCGTTCAGCTTGGATCATCAAATTTAAGAAGTTATCGCCAGAGTCAGATAATCGAATCGAGAACTGACGGGATAAGAATGAAAACAAACGCCTTTATTGGGGTTATTTCTGGTCCTAACATCCCTTCATTATCGATTCGGATTCTAAACCAAACAAGACCATACCTACCCTAACTAAGTTCACAAGCTACAAATGTCATTCCAGTTGTATTACCCCCATGCTCTATAACCTTGCATTGAATGAGTAACATATGGAGCCTGCACCATGTCCTGCCTACCCAACGATAACAGGAGGACAGTTATTGTGATGGCGATGTACCAGAACTCCAAGTGGATATCATGATTCTGAAAGGTTGTTCCTTCCCTAGCATTTTGTTTCATGTCATTTAGTGATTCTAGCCACAAACGGATCGGTTCAAGCTTAACTTTGCAGGGCAGTAAATAACAACCTATCTGGAAAGGCCTCAAGGGCATGCTATTAATCAATGCACCAAAGCATACAAGTTTCCCCCATAATTTTGGATTCTAGACCACAGTACAGAAACATAAGTTTTCCTCATTTATTGTGATTTTTGTTGTCCTTCTTAATTCCCAGTACATCACTGTGCCTGGTAAATTATCAGATTCCCTTGAAACACAATGGTAACCCTGATGTTACACTCTTCTCCTTCAAACCTTGAACCAATCTACATGCAATTTCGAATGAATAATTGAGTATTTGGGTATAAAGAAGATACTAACGTGATATGATGATCACTGGGAAGAATATGCAACAGATTTGCTACATCGATTCAGGGATCAGCATCACCAGCAACATTGTCTTCACTGAATGTGCTGTGCCTGTCACTATCTTCATCCTCGCTTATCTCTTCATCGTCACTCTCCTCGTTTGGAGCTTTAATGGTGTTCGACTTCTTTGCATATCGTTCACAGTACTCTGTCATCCCAGTAAACAAACAAGCATTAAGTTTTTAGGATCATGGATTCTCTAGATAGATCGGAAGCACGGTAAATTGGAACGTCATCCAGTAAAGGCAAGTAAGAAAAACTATCGAACAGATCTCACCTTTTACCTTTTCTTCATACTGCTTTTTATCATTCATCATAAGTGCAGCTGCGTCAGCATTTAGTGGGTCCCCAGGGTTTGGGTAGAGCAGTAGCTGTGGAAGAAAAACCTCAAACACATTCAAAAGATCTGCAGCCAGAAGAAGCCACAGAGGGTCAATCTCGAAGAGAGAGGGCAAAGTTAACAACATTTAATTGTTCTAGCTTGTTCTTCTAGTTAACTTTTGTGATAATGAAAGAAGACATAAGAATTTAACTAAGCCAAGGAGTTACATTACATAAAAGCCATTTTCCTTTTCTTTTTTTCCTATTTGAGAATCAAAGTGTTTCGAATAATTGAAGAATAACGTCAAAATCTGTCCTGAACTTAAGTGATATTAACTAAAAACACATTGATAACCTGCATGAGTCAATGTCGCTGCAGCACATTGTTCAATCAAAACCAGTCAAACGAATCTCCAAAATCTTATCAGAGAAGACAAAGCTCAAGTTAAAGGAAATATTCTTACAGGATGGCCAGGTTAGATTCAACACTCTTTTCCAGCTTTATGCTAGTACATATATGGCGCTAATAAGAAAAGGAGGGAAGTTCAAGATGGATTTGTCACTTAGTTTTTGGATACTAGTACTGTGAGATTTCACAAACTATGTGGCAAGTAATGTGCTTCTATATGAGTGTGCAAGGGAAAGGTCCAACTACCAAACATTGGACTCCATGATTGGTTGATGACATCCAAGCAAACAGAACCTGACCTGTGAAATACAGGAGAACAACCTTAGATCAGGCTTTAAGTAACTTGGTATAAAGCAAATTAACAAAAAAAAAAAAAAAAAAAAATCCCGCATAATCTTCTACAGACCTATGCAAAGCACTTGCGTCTATCTCTCATAATCTTTCCTGATGAATTTTTCCCCATATTTGTTTATGAAATTAAGGCATGTTAAAATCAGTACTCGGAATTCTTTAATAGGCTACAATAGTAGTTAAATTTTAACAAGAAAAAGGATAACAGGGTCAAAACCGGAATTCTAATAAGTCATTTCATTACCCACCAGCCAAATGCGAGTAGCTACACATCTACTGTAATATTGGTTTTGAACAAGTAATTAACAAAATTATCTACATGAGCTATCTAATGAACATTGGGAGGCTAAAATCAAATCTGGCAGGAACTATAATGAAAGGCTTACATCTCATCAACATTGGGGTGGTATATTTTATTGAGGAACCCGATAGAAGGAGATTTGTATGGATATGCATCTGGTAACTCCACTCGAACTTTCCAAACACCACCTTCATAAAGGCCTGAAAAATGAAGCCAGACTGCAGTGAGAAAAAACAATATGACAGTGGTTAAAGCATGATCCATATAAGGACAGGCATGGGCAAAGGAAACCAATAGCAAACAAGATTAGATGTCAGGGTCATTGTGGCATTAGAGGTCTCAATCTTAGGTGCATAAATGAACATCAAATTTTGTGGTTTAGATCTTATAGCATGCTTGCCTGAGGAAGTGGTGGGTTTGTTTCTGAAAAGCAACACCAAGATGCAATGTCCATATAAACATTAGCATATTGAAGAAAACATTACTCTCTTTTGGGCCATGGAACTCCACGTTGAATTCATTAATCCCATCATTGATTGTTTCCACTGTGTAGTCACTCATCATCCTACAATGCACAACCAACATTAGGACGGTGGAATAAAAAGAACAGTCAGGCACCACTTGAGTAGATAACAGATCCTTTAAACCTCAGAAATCCAAAAGAAAAGAGAAAACAAAGACCATAAAGTTAAAAAAAAAACTGGGATATTCAACGAAAACTTGGAAATTACAACATATCTATTTTACATTGTTGGTATTAACTGCTAACTATATTCGCATCAAAACGTTCATCACCGATCTCGACATTTGAAGGTAGATAACAACTAAAAGGCATGAGCAGAAATGAAGATGAGACTTCATAATTCTAAGCACGTACAGTTTCATGACATCCATGTCTCTTCTTTTGCTTGGAGAAGACATTTTCCCCCTTCAATGAATCTTCTTCACTTGGGAACCTAGCACGAGGAAGAATAACAATCAGGGCTTGAAAGATTCGTGGTCATGTGTGTATGGACTCCAACGGTTGAAGGTTTCCCGAGCTCCTTTTCCTACCATCCCCCATTATCTAAGTGTGTGCAATATTGCCATTCAATTTTCATACGGATTGGTTCCATGTGAAATCGGAAATAATTGGAGATGAACTTTAAATGGTCAACCATCACTACCTGCAGAACCCATCAAACCAGTCCTCCGCCAACTAAAACCACACAATTGCATTTGATCAAGAGAAAACAACCATCTATATCATGAGTAGAGCGAGCTAGTACTGAACTAGGTCTACATAGCAGCATATTGTGAACCAGTTTGATCTCACAAATGCAATTAACAGATTCTGCCCTAGTGGGGGAATGGGGAGAGGTCGAATCAAACATCAAGTTACTAGACATAACCATAACAGCAATAAAATCCTTCCAGCTCAAGCAGGAGAAGGAGCAAGAAAAAGACCAGTGCTTTAGGCTACTTAAAAGAAGGATAAGCAATTTTACACTTCATAGAGAAACTGAGGGGGACAAGCTTGATCCCAAATGCAAGCAAGGGCAGGGAAGGGAAGAACTCAGACAAGTAGTTGGTTAGAAAATGACCCGACTCACCAACAAAACAACTATAAATCGGAGTACTTCTCACAAACACGACCAAGGAACAAGAGAAACGCCAGCCATCCAGATCACAAAAAAGACATGCACTCGACTTCAACATGCAATGCAGATCCTGCAACAACTAATAACCATCCCAATTCGACTCCTCCAGTTCTTTCCAAATTTCCACAGTTCGGGTTACGATCCTAACAACTCCTGCTGAATTTCTCTACCCAATCAAATTCTACAAAGCAATGAACTAACCAGCAATTGAGAAACGTAATTATAAAGATCAATCAACGGGCCGGAAAGAAGACGATTCTGAGACTAACCGAATGCGAGAACCGTAATCGTTGGGAGCGCAAAAAGTTTTGATCTTGTATGGACGCCGAGTAGTACAATCCGTTTCTAGCGAGGCGGGAACAAGAGGAAACGGCGGAGCAAGAGGAAAGAAGGCAGATTTGGAGTGAAGAGGAGAGAGTCGGAGATGGAGAGAGCGAGGCAACAATGGAGGAGGAGGAGAAGATTCATCAAGATTCCTACCGTCGCTCGTGTGGGTAATGGGTTTGGTCCCTGGCACGTGCCGGTTGCTTCTGCTTTCTTTTCTCAAAGCTTTGCTTGCAAGGTGGATTAATGGCGAATGAAAATGTGGCGGGTGCGGCGGTTTCAGTTGCCACCTCTACAATTCTCACCAGAACCAAATTACACACACGACACCGTGTCGTTGAAACGAAGACCCGAGACGACGTCGTTTCAAGTTTCCCTCTTTTTCTGATGCATTCTTTGGCGGCAAGTCATCAATCGTCTCTAACTAACTGAAATTCGTCGCTCGGTCGCTGATCGCAGTTCCATTGACGGAGAAAAAGATACGAATCGGGAGAAAGGCGGAGTGGTGATCGCGGCAGGATGGGAGTCCAGGGACTGTGGGACTTACTCGCTCCGGTCGGCCGTCGCGTGTCCGTCGAGACGCTTTCCGGGAAGAGGCTCGCAATTGGTACGCCGTAGAAAACCCTAATAAGCTTGATGCTCTGGTTGCACAAATGAGTAAATGACCGCCGTTTGATGGCCTGGTTGGTTAATTACATTGCTGTTGGATCATTTTCGTGAGGGCAGACGCGAGCATTTGGCTGGTCCAGTTCATGAAGGCCATGAGGGACGAGAAGGGGGACATGGTGCGTAATGCACATTTGCTAGGGTTCTTTCGTAGAATTTGCAAGCTGTTGTATCTCAGGACCAAGCCTGTGTTCGTCTTCGATGGAGGCACGCCTGCTCTGAAGCGGCGCACGGTTATTGCAAGGCGGAGGCAGCGAGAGAACGCGCAGGCTAAGATTCGGAAAACCGCCGAGAAATTACTCCTCAATCAAGTTAATTATTCTCTGCCAAAATTTGAACTGATCACTGTGACTTATTATGTAGTGTGGTTCTGTTCTCTGCGTGGTTTTATGATGCATGAATGTTTTTGAGTTACTCATTTGTTTGTGTTTGAGCTGTGAGCAGCTGAAGACAGCGAGGCTGAAAGAGTTGGCAAAGGATCTTGAAAACCAGAGGAAGAATCAGAAGAATAATGTCAAGGGCAAGAAGGTTTTACCAGAGCCTGCAGCAAGCAGTTTGGAGAATAGAGATGCAACATTTGATCATGTCAATCAAGAGAAATTGGATGAGATGTGAGATAATTTCATGTTGCTCCTTTCCGGATGCCCAGCTCCATTTGTTTTCAGCAGTTCATTAATGATTCTTTCTATTTAGGTTGGCTGCGTCTATAGCAGCGGAGGAAAATGTGGGTGTAGAAAATGCATCAACATTTGCTGGTCCGGAAAGGCAGGATGATGAAGATGAGGACCTGATACTGGTACTTTGTTTTCCATCCTTCCTATATCTTATAACCTTCATGCTCTATTACAACTGTGTTGAAGCCATCTTTACTGGTTTTATTTGGTTGAAATTCTAATGCGAGAAACAGGGATTATACTGGTCAGGTAAAAAATAATGTAAACTCAGATTAGTTCTACTTTGCTGAAAGTCAATTTAGCTCGACATTGTGCAACTTCAGTATGACTCGAGGGATCTCGATCCTTGTTGATATGTTGATGGCCGTTATTGAATTCTTTGCAGCCTGAGATAGATGGTGACCTGGATCCGGATGTATTGGCTGCTTTGCCGTCATCAATTCGACGTAAAGTTCTGGTAAGTGCTGCTATTAAGATTAATTTTAGGTTGATTACCGTTGTTTGATTAAGTAAATTCTGGCTTTTCTGTGCAGATGAAGAAAAGGTCAATGGTGGAAGACAGACAATTTCATGATGAAACAAAGGTAATTCAAAATTGCTGAAACTGTTAATGCAATGCAGTGCAGCAAAGAAATCATAATTGGATCTTTGACTAGAAACATGTCAAGCTCCTGGTTGTCTTATAGAAAAGAAAGATTTTGTAAGATTTATCAATGAATTTCGTGTCATTCATTATACTGATTCCTGATTTTTCTTTGTTCGAAGGTTTTAAATTGATTTTAGATTTTAGATTTTTGGATTCTCAAAACAATTTTTACATATATCCATTTTTGAATCTATTTAGATTTATTTGGTTGTGTCTTTAACTTCAACATCAGACTGTAAGTAGTAAACTTCATTAGATCAACTGCCTCACAATAATCACTTGTCAATACTGCCATTTGGTTCTAAAAACTTATGGAAGAGTTATTTTTATGCCAAGTAACATTGTTGTTTGAGAAAATAATGAACCACTACCTCTTTTATAATGGTAAGAAATGGGCAGATACTTGCAAGCTGTTCACCATGTAGGTACATCATGCATTCTGGCTAATGTAGCATTATTGTTAAACTGATTCTTGCTTGTATGTGCTATAAAAAGTCTGCTTTTGTTACTTATGTAAGAGAAAAACTCATAGGCTTTTAGTTGTCTGCTGAAGTGCTGATTGATAGCTTATTTTGCTTAGGTATCTTTCCTGTGTAACAATTTCAGAAATTTATTTCTGTTCCTTCATGTTTCACTGGCATTGCTATTTGAACCAGATTGAAAACAGCAAGAAAAATGAGAAGGGAAAGGAGGTATTGTCGGACCCAGCCGAAGTAGAGGAGAACAATTTTGAAGGGCTTGACAAAGGGATGGAAAGTTTCAACCAAGAAAAGCTAGATGAGATGTAGGCTATTAAGGGAGATTTAGTTTGCTCTATGATTCCAAGTTCCTGAATTTGAAGTTAACACGTCTAAAGCAAAATTTAGGTTGGCTGCATCTCTTTTAGCTGAAGAAGATGGGAGTCATAAGTATAATACAACATCTGTTGCTTCTGCTCCCTTCGAGGGCGGTGAAGATGATGATGATGAAGAGATGATTCTTGTAAGTTGGCAAATATATGTTAACGGTTTTCAATCTGGACTTGTCATGGATTGATTTACTTTATTTTTGTTTGATGTTTTTAAAGGTTCAACAAGTTAAATCATGGTTTGATGTAGATCTTAGGATTCTTATCCAAGAGTTATTTTGAGTTTTTAAGAAATACGAGCCATGGGAACGGTCCTCTATGTTTACGTCTCCATTATTGCTCAGGCTTGATCATTACTTTTGTTTCATAACCTACTTTCAGCCAACAGTCCCAGGGAAATTTGATCCTGCTGTCTTAGCAGCTCTGCCACCATCAATGCAACTGGATCTTCTTGTGCAGGTAGCTCTTTTTTTTTTTTTTTTGTGGATGCACTGATGAAGTATTGACCAGTCTTCATTTAAATGGTCTTTCTCATCTGCTTCACAAATTTTCTGTACAATGCTCATTTGCTATATTATTTCTGTAGATGAGAGAGAGGTTGATGGCTGAAAACAGACAACGATATCAAAAAGTCAAGAAGGTTAGTTCTTGAGTGCAATGGTCACTATGTGTGAGGACAGGGACTGCATGTTTCTGTGATATCTAGTAAAAAAGTTATCATTTCAGTGCTGTTTTAGCTTCCTTCTCCTTAAACCAGACTTTCCAACTTTAGTCTCGCCAGTACATAATATTTTGTTTTTTCCATGGCAGGCTCCTGAAAAGTTCTCCGAGCTCCAAATACAAGCTTATCTCAAAACTGTTGCATTCCGTCGAGAAATAGATCAAGTGCAGAAAGCTGCTGCAGGGGGAAATGTAGGTGGTGTTCAGACTTCAAGGATAGCCTCTGAAGCCAACAGAGAATTTATCTTTTCATCATCATTTACTGGGGATAAGCAGTGAGTCTCATTTAGTCATTTTTTTCATGCTATCATAAGTTCTTTTCCTTTAATAAGAATCCTGTCAGGAGTTCATTGACGTGCAAAGTACAACTTTGTATGAACCTTAGTTATTGTTTCCAAATGATGGTGTGGCCAGTTGTTATATATATATAGCTAGGTTTGTATCTGGAAGATAAGTGAGGGCAAAGAGAGATGGACTCACTTCAGCAATTGAAGAACATTCTACAGATTTCTTTACATCTTGAAAATCTCTAGGAAAGGATGCTTAAATAAATTATGCAAATCAAAGTGGAGGCATTAAACTCTATAGTTTTCATTAGAAAAAGAAAACATAACCTAATAAAATGAAAAACACAAAGTTCCAGATGATCTAACCAAATTAGAGTACTCGAAATACTATAAGAGGTGGACAATTGTTTGTTGTTTTCGCATGCAACTTGATGCTTCTGATGCAGTCTCTTGGCCATGTACTACTTTTTTATTAAAAACTTGGCCATGTACTAGATGGTCCATTAATGTGTTCTTTATGCCTACAACTATTATTTGTTATTTAACTTAGTGGGGAACTTTATGTTGATTGTATACTCTGATTATGTGAGGTTATTTACTTCTGGTGGAGTGCTGAGCAGTGGGGATAAGCAACAACCACCACCAAGTGGGCTTCCATCACATTCTGTTAAAGATGGTGCTTCTGGCAGTAACGCAGCTACAATGGCAGGAATTGGCCTTGAAGAATCTGGAAATGTTTTTGATGATGATGTTGAAACCTATACAGATGAAAGGGGTCGTATTCGATTAAGTAGAGGACGTGCCATGGGGATGCGGATGACCCGAGATTTACAGCGGAATTTAGATATAATGAAGGAGATGGAACAGGTTGAAATTGATGTTGCAAGCGTTCCCTCTAAGACCATGGGGGGACAAACTAATTCTGGAGAAGGAATTCCTAGTGCAAGAACAGAAGTCAGAGGTTCAGATGATAATAGTGTTGGATCTACACAGTTGAACGAGAGAAATGGACACCATTTGATAGATAACAATAGTTGTATGCAGATTTCATTTGAGATTGATGGTGTTAGCAAGTCTTATGAAAGTGATGATGACATGTTCTCTTGTTTAGTTGCTGGACAACCAATTGACATCTCTTCTGTTGACAATGATACAACCCGGAAACAGGCTCTTGATTCAGCTTCTGATAGTGATTGGGAGGAAGGGAGCATTACGACAAAATGGGATGGTTCTTCCACCGACCCAGAGTTAGTAAATAAGTCATTCCTAAAGGCAAGCAACAATAGCGATGGCAGTGAAGTGGAATGGGAAGAAGAACCATCTGAGGTAAAAAATAAGCTTTCGTGCCAGGTTCAATCTGGGAAACCTGTTTCAAGAGGTGAGTTGCAGGAAGATGCTGATTTGCAGGAAGCCATAAGGAGAAGTCTCAAGGATCCAGGAAGTGGTAAAGGATTTGCAGAAAATGGTGACGAACTTGTAGTTATTAATCGAAGCGACAGTAGGCAAGTGTTGAATATGGTTAGGAAGGATATTCAGGAAAGTAATATAAACATTGGCACTATGGAAGCAAATGAACCATGTGGTCCAAGTACAGCTAATGAGCCCCACAAGGTCTCTCGAAGCACATTGTCTGGAATGCATGGTCTTGATGATATCAGTAAGACATGTCTAGAGCACACAGGTTCTAAGTTTGAAGAATGTCGATGGGATACAAGCAAAGAGCTCAAGGCAAATGGAGAAGTACAATGGCCAAATCCAGAGCAATCTGTAGATGCTACTACTGAGGCTGGTGGGTTATCTACCACAACAACTAGTTTCTATCCGGCTGAGGATTCTCATATTTCTAAACCAGTCATTGGTGATAGCATGATGAGTGTTGGTATGGACAATGTTCAAACAGAAGCTTCCATGTTTGTCAGGGAGGATAAAGTTGCTCCTGAAACTGAAGCATCACATCATTCAGTTGAGGAAACTATAGCAAATTCTTCTGGATCATACATAGAGTCTCTTAGAGGAGATTCAACAGCTCCTGATGACATTGAGGAACAAATGGTTGGTGAGAAGATCCTCGACACACAATTTGCATCAAAGAACAGCGAGAATCATGCTGCTGCTGATACAAATGATGAGAAAGTTTTTTCACAGGCTACCGTAGAGGAGGAGATACATATACTGGGTCAAGAAATTATGAATCTGGAAGATGAACAGAGAAAGCATGAACGCAATGCTGAATCAGTCACCAGTGAAATGTTCGCGGAGTGCCAGGTACATGCCAGTCAGCTTATTGGTTGCTTTTCAGGCTTATGTGGCTGGTTTGAGTTCCCTTACCGAGCCAGTCCTATGGTTCCCAGCTTGTTATAAATACTAAGCACCATAGTTGGCTTGTATAATGCTAATTGGAAGTGATTGTACAATGCTAGTTGTTATGAAATCCTAGTTCTCCTTTGCTGCTTAGAGAGCATAATTCTGTTTTGTGCATCTATTGTAATGCAGGAGCTTCTTCAAATGTTTGGCATACCATATATAATAGCACCAATGGAGGCAGAAGCTCAATGTGCATACATGGAACTCGCAGGCATTGTTGATGGTGTTGTAACTGATGATTCTGACGTTTTTCTATTTGGAGCGTGTAGTGTGTACAAGAATATATTTGACGACCGCAAATATGTGGAGACTTACTTCTTGAAGGTAAGAAAATCTACCGTATCCTTTACTCTCATTCTTCCCTGAATGCTATTTAGGGATACAAGTTTCCAGACTTCTGGCATGCATATGGTTTCTTATCTCTTCTCGCACCATTCTTGAGTGTAATCCTCCTCTCAGGTCTACTTTTACTTTCATGGTGGTTTTGTCAGGATATTGAGAAGGAACTTGGCCTGACTAGAGATAAACTAATTCGTATTGCATTGCTTCTCGGGAGCGACTATACTGAAGGAGTTAGGTAATATACAACTTCTGTTATTTGCTCTATCAGTATTCTGTTATTGTGCTGCCATCTTCAAGTATACTTGTATTCGTCCAGGCCATGTGCTTGGGCTACCTATATTACTGCTTCAGACTTATTATATGGGCTGACTACATTTACTAATTTGCATGCTGATGGGTTTTGCATCTTATTGGGCTATATTTTTTATGCAGTGGGATTGGTATTGTTAATGCTATTGAGGTTGTTGATGCTTTCCCTGAGGATGATGGCCTGCAGAAATTTAGAGAGTGGATAGAATCGCCAGATCCAACCATCCTTGGGAAGCTGGGTGGAAAGCCTCGCTCAAGTGGTAAGAAACAAGGATCCAAAGTTGCTGACAGTAAATTGGATCCATCTGCCAAGGACACTGCGTCAATGGATGGTATTGACGAGATAAAGCAGATTTTTATGGACAAGCATGTAAGTAATCCAAATTTTTGTCATATAACTGCCAAACAGCCAATGCCTCCTCTTCATACGTGGTAAACTAATTTAATTTTTGTAGAGAAATGTTAGCAAGAACTGGTATATCCCTTCCTCTTTTCCAAGCGAAGCAGTCATTTCTGCATATTGGTCGCCCCAAGTTGATAAATCAACAGAACCTTTCACATGGGGAAAGCCAGATCTTCACCTTCTTCTACGGTAAGCTCTTAGGGATTTTTTTTTAATAATGGTGATAATGCATATAAATTAATTAGAAAAAAGAGTTTACAAAAGGAATTAACTAGAGGTGAACACCCAAGAAAGACCAACCGGAAGAAGAAAATACAACAAAGAAAGAAGAAGGGAGAATAGGGAAAAAAAATACTTAAAAGCTCTTAGGATTGTAACTTCTCTTTAAGTGTGCATGTGAATTTGCATTTAATCATAGTAACGATGAAGTTCCTTGCTGCTGTATCTTTGCATCTATTCTATGATTCTATTCACTTGTTCATTGGTGGTATGAAGTTCCTTGAAATAATTCCACTTTCTTGACATGAAAAATGTATTAAAACCTTTCTTATTCATGATTGAGAGTTTTGCCTTCAGATTATGCTGGGAAAGATTTGGCTGGAATGTCCAAAAGTCGCAGGAGTTGCTTCTGCCTGTCCTGAAAGAGTACAACAAACGCGAGGTTGTAGCTTTTCTTGGACAATCTTTATCTCTTTATATGTCTACTATCTCTTTCTTTATGTAATAGTATACCAGTCAGTTATCTTATTTGGTGACTCTCTGTTCTGGAATGGTTATATAGACTCAACTGCGGTTGGAAGCATTTTACACTTTCAACGAGAGATTTGCTAAGATTCGAAGCAAGAGAATCATGAAAGCTGTAAAAGGAATTACTGGAAAATCAAGTTCAACCGTATTGGATGATGTCCCAGAAGAAGCTCCTGAATTGACTAAGAAAAGAAGAGCGACTCCTGCTGAGTCTGAACTTAAGTCAGCAGAAGGATCTATTCTTAGTAGCGACCACAATCTTTCCGGGAAATCAACGACTAAGAGATCTAAGAAAGCAAGTACCACTGCGAAGGATATCTCATCTGAAAAGGAGGAATCAGGGCAAGAGTTGTTGTCAGGAAACAGGCAGCAGACTGCAGAAGGCTCAAACAAGGGTGGGAGAGGTAGGGGTAGTGGTGGAAGGAAAGGGAAAGGGAAAGGAATAGGAAGTGGGAGGGGAAGGGGAAGGGGAAGGGGGAGGAGATCTCGAGGTTTGGAACCATCTGGACAGAGTTCTGGGGACACTGAGAGCAGCAGTGAAGAACACGAGGATCAGATTCAGAACTCAAAGAGGCCAAATGAAGTGCGACGGGTAATGACTTGGCTTGATATTTGTCATCTTTGTCGCAGCAACATATCCTCTTTGCTCAAGTTATTCTACAATCAGAATTTTCTCTTTGTTTCTCTCTTATGTCTAATAAGATACACCCTCCCGGTATTGTTTTTTTTTTCTCCATGTATACAGTCGAAACGGTTGAGACATCCTGTTAGTTATACATCCGACCTGGAAATGGATGACGTGATCAATTCAGTAGATCCAGATGGTAAAGAAGAGGCAGCAGGAGAAGCTAAAACCCATCCAGGATATGCTGACTCGAGTCCTGCTGTTAGAGAACCACAGAATCTGGAAGACGATTTATTAGTGCAGATGGGTACAACACCTAGGGAGGATCTCGAAACAGGAGGTGGTTTCTGCATGGATGAAGGTGAAGCTGGTAACCCCGAGGGTGGCATTAGCATTAATCCTTCTGAAAGCAACGCTTCGAAAGATTACTTAGAGAGTGGAGGTGGGTTTTGTGTGGATGAAAGTGATGCACACAATAATCAAGCTGATGTCGTCAGCCTGTCTCCACCCCTCGAGGAAGATTCCACCGAGAAGCCTCGTCATGGTGGTTTGATGAATGAGGTCAAGTTTGCTGCTTTTTCATCACTGAATGCTGTGAATGAAAGCGCAGCCGATAAGGATCCATGCACTGAGACATTGAGAACTACAGAAACTGATGATCATCTGCAGTCCGGCAGCTCCTCTATTCCTGAAAGCATTGTAGATGATACCTTGGCTCCTGAAGCAGGAGGTCTAAGGGCGATGCCTTTCTTGAAAAGAAAGCGAAGGAAGAGCTGAAAAGCAAGTGTATGGTTGCTGGTGTGTATGTCGTCGTAGTAGTAGTATATAAGTAATAATTATCTTCTATATAATAGCGGACTACACTTTATTGGCCCAAACTTCCTACTACTGTTTCAATTTCTGTCGTTTTGGGTGGCAACCATTGAGAGAGCTTCGCATAATAGCTTCCCAAAAACTTCCTCGCGGCAGTCGGCCATCCCTTCCCTCGTGCCCTTACCGTAAAAGCAGCAGTCGGCCATGTCTGTCTGCGGTCGTACCCATCCTTTCACCATTCCACTTGCATTTTTCAAGTTTGTAGGACTGCGATTGTTGCTGCCGGAAGGAAAAAGAGGCCTCTCTTGCCCTGTTACACACTCGCTTCGTATCTCCACTGACGTCCCTTCTCTGGCTCTTGGACTGTACCCTCACCCCATTCCCAAAATCTCGCCCCCATTCCTCACCATTCACCCCAAATCCCGCCATCCCGTTGTGCTTTTCCATGGTACAATCGCCTCAGCAACCCACTTCAGTACGCAATCCACAGAGGAAGCCACCTCTCTCCATTCTTCCTTCCCAACACCCACCCTGCCACCAATTCCACCTTATCTTTAGATTTCTTTTCCTCCGATACCCTATTTCTTTGCAAGTTTTGTTTTTCTTCTCCTCTCTCTCTCTGATGAGGAAACCCAACGATGGCCGACGGAGATGAGCCCAGTGGAGCCATTCCCTGGAGCTTCCAACCCGTAAGTGAAAGATATATATTTGGTTGCTGCTTTGCGGTGGTTGAATCTGAATATATTGTTTTCATGTGCTTTTTATGCAGGAAAATAGTGGTTGTGCTTGAAATCACATTTAAGAAGAGGTCAAGGTGGTTCTAAACAACCCTGTTGGTTGAAGAAGAAAATGACGACAAGGGATTTTCGGTGTTGCGGAATCGGCGACAACTGGGATAGTAGGGGAGGAAGGGTGGTGGTGTTGGTAGGAGGATGATGAATGAGCGTCGCGGTGACTGGGGTAGTAAGGGAGGAAGGCTGGTGGTGTTGGTAGGAGGACGATGAATGAGCCTCGCAGTGGTGTTAGGGATTGAAGAAGTTGAAGATGGAATCCCCATTTTTTGTTCTCTTTCACTGCTAACAATTAGGTTAAGTTTTCCTCTGATATTTCAGAAAGTGATTTCCTTTTTGTAGCTGGAACTTAAAGATAAAGAGTTGGTAATCTACACACTTTGATTTTTTGTGTTTTCATAGGTATTCTTGGAGTTCCTCACATATTTACTTGCTGCTGGTTTGTTTTTTTCCCACGATCTTAAGACTGTGATGGTTTGTTTTTTCCCCCACGATCTTAAGACAATGACCAGTAGTGTTCCATTGCTTATCCTTGCAATATTTAGTTCTCATTGTTGGATTGTTCTATTAATTATGACATGATCTATGTTATTCCTCTACAGCAACATGGAAGCTGCAGCTGGTGTTAGGAGCTGAACTACATGTGGTTGCAGGTGCAATACACAAGGAGGAGTTAATCCACAAATTGGTATGTGTTTTATTCTTCTCCTTCATGTTGATTTCTCTGTTCAATTTATAATATTGATTCTTGGGAGTTAGATCTGAAATAAGTTGTTTTGGACTAGCTCTGCCGTTATATAAGCATGTTTGCCAATAAGTGTAAAACCTCACTCTTTGGAAGATTAATCCTGGTTTCATGCCACTCTCTTATTAACTGAATTAATTGACTTCAGTGACTGGTGGTGGTTTCCAGTTTCCACCCCCTAATAACCTGTTGAAGAATCCTTTTTTGCTTTCTTCGTAGTGGGTGGCTTTGTTTCCATCCCCTAAACACAGTTAACAACTTCTGCTTGCTTTTCACATGTACTTCACCATGTTTCTCTATGATGAAGGCCAATTAATGCTTGCTTTTACAGGTCCTTTCCTAAAGTTTCAGTCAAAAGGAGGAATGCTGCTAACATTATATTCTGTAGAAGATGAGCCTTAGTATTTGTGTATTGAAGCATTCTACATTATGTATTTAATTTGTCAATTCTCTATTTCTTAGCATTCTGTAATTGTATGGATATAGCACTACGGCTTTCCTAGAGTTCCATATATAATGAACTGCAATGTTGACTTGATTTGTATTATGGAATGCAGAGCAGGATAATCAGGAAGTTTCTTAATTTAAAGTTTGAACAGATAACAATGTTGCCTGGATCTATTTGATAACAATTTTATTATTTTCTTATATATAATAATGACACCATAAATTTAGCAAATGTGCAGGACAATTTCTTATATTTGTATTGATACCCAAAGCTTCATCACCATATTTCTAACCGTTTGTAAATACAGAATACAACTTAAGCATGCCTTTACATGTCCAGTTTAATATATATAAATTAAATTACAACACTGCTCACCAAGTTCCCTCCAAATCAGAACAACCACAACTAGGTTCTATATTGATGTGGATTGTGGAGAGCATCAATTTTTAAACGTATCCTTTCTTGGTGGCAGTTAGTTCAGCAACTTACCATTATCGACCAAACTAAAACGGTTAACATATTCTTTTTCTGAACTTTAGTATACCAAGGTTATTAATTTTAGCTAAATCGGATTTTACTTGACTGTTTTTCATGAACACACTTCCAATACTCTAAAACTCACATCATTGCCTATAATACGACGGTTCTTATCTATCGTCATCTGAACTACCAGCCATACGGTCATGTTGATGCAACTTAAGTCCCCGTGGCGTAGCCACGGGTATTGATCCTAGTTATTCTGTAAATGTCGAACTTAGCTGGCAGTCTGGTATGGTATGTTTCTCGTCCGGCTCAGTTTTTCGCCATTTTTGAAACCTCTGATTCGTTCAGACTTCCAAGGCGAATTTTTGGCAAGTTTGTTCCATGCTGAAGCCTGGAAATGTTAATACGATGTATGCCGGGACCGGTTACTATAACAACACCCCTTGTGTTGTTATTGTAACAACACTAGTCTCCAACCAATAGAAAGCTAGGATTGTGATGACTTTTTATTAGATGAGTTGACCTAGTGTAAAATCAAAGCAGGGGTATAGTTGTTATTATGAAAAATCTGTTTAAATAATAAAAAAATTAAAAAAACATATTTTTTATTTTCTGCCCAAAAATTTGGTCGCCGGAAAGTGGTCGCCGGTCACCGGAATATGCTTTTTGTCGCCGGAATATGCTATTTTGTCGCCGGAATATGCTTATCGGTGTCGGAATATGCTTACCGGCGTCGGAATCTAGTCATCGGGGCCGGAATATGCCTATCGGCGTCGGAATCTGCTCACTGACGGTCACCGGAGTTCGGTCAACGAACTTCGTTGATCGGTCAACGGTCTTCGTTGACCGGGTCAACGGTCAACGAAGACCGGGTCAACGGTCAACGAAGACCGGATGTATGGTCTACATTGTGATATTTATGGTTTGGTTTCTCATATTTTCGTATGCCTTTTGTGGTTTGCTTTATCGTGTTTGTGGTTTGCATTGACAAGTTTCTGGTTGCTTTCAAAAACTTTGTGGTTTGCATTGTGAGGTTTCTGGTTTGTTTTAATATATTTGCGGTTTGCATTAGGACGTTTATTGTTTGCTTTTTTGTGTGTTTAGAAGGTTTCTGGTGTGCTTTCGCAAATGTTGTGGTTTGCTTTGAGAGGTTTGTGGTTTGTTTTAGGAGATTTGTGGTTTGCATTAGGAGGTTTCTGGTTTGCAATAAGAAGTTTCTAGTGTGATTTCGAAACTTTTGTGGTTTGCTTTGCGAGGTTTCTGGTTTGTTTTAATATATTTGTGGTCTGCATTAGGACGTTTTTGGTTTGTTTTACCGTGTTTGTGGTTTGCATTAGGGGGTTTGTGGTGTGCTTTCGGAATATTTGTGGTGTGCATTATGGGGTTTCTGGTATGTTTTAGGGGATTTTTGGTTTGCATTATGAGGCTTCTGATATGCATTTTGTAGTTGTTTTTATTGCGTTTATAATTTATATTAGGCGGTTTATGGTGCTAATAACTAACAAATAAATACAAAATTATTACAAGGCTACAGCCCCATTTGACACAATGACACCAAACTACATATGACCACAAGTACACTCTATAATTAGCAAATTAAACAACACATCTCAATAGATAGACCACAAATATCAACTTAAAACTTGAAAATAGCTTTCCCAGGATCAATGATTCTCTTCACTATCCATTCAAATTGTCACTAGAAAAAACAAATTCAATTGGAGTACTAATGAAAGAAAGAAACGAGATGGAGAGGAAGAAAAGCAATTGAAGCATAGACCATTAGTCCGCGGAAAGCCTTGGAATGAATTTCCACAACACAGGCCGCAGCTGGTACCACCATTGTTGCGAATCTCTAGGAATTTGAGAGATACGAACTGCAGCGAGGCAACATAGGAGCCCCAATGAAGTCGTCTGCAGCCGGTGCCGCCATGGTTGCGGAGCCTTCTGCTGCTTCCGTTCACGTACCCTCTAGCAGCGGTAGAATCCGAATTTCCGACAGTTCCGTCACGGGAACAGGCGAACAACCGGAATCCGATGGCGCTCATTGTTTAGGGAAAGCTAGCCTAGCGGCCCTCATTGTTTCTTTTTCCCCATCCCCCCCAAATGCAAAAACCTGTCTGGATTCACTAAATGAGAAAAAACCCTCAAGGGCTTTCTCCATGGAGCTAGCTGATTCGAAGTCCACAAACCCAAAACAGTGCGTCCAACACCGCCACCTCTCGCTTGACCTGAGAAATTGCCACCGCGCTGCTCCCATCCCCCTTCTCTCCCAAATTCAGCGACATCAATGGCATCCAACGCCACCGCATCTGCTCCGGAATCGCCGTCGTCGCTCGGTAACTCCTCAGTTGGTGATGATGTCCGTAATCTTGGTGGACGCGGTGGAGGTGGGCGGTGGAGCTGTTGCGTTGGGGGCCGAGGAGAGTGGGAAGATCGAAGAAGAACTGAGATCCAACGAGAGTGCGAAGAGGACGGGGTGGGTAGGCTAAATATAATTTAATTTTTATTTTATTAGATTTTAGATAAATTTACCCTTATACCCTTAATGAATCATGTTGTTAGTATCCGCACCCATGTATGCCAAAGGACGAGCCTTCGGCTGGGTTATCGGCTTTTAATTTTTATAAGCCTAATTGGGCCAAATTTTCTGTCAGGTTTGGGCTCGAGTTATTTGGTAAGGGCCCAACGAGCCGGATGTTCGCACTTTTTGTGCAAGTACCTTACTACCTTTATCTCTGTTAGGAATTCAATTAGGATATTCAATTAAATTTCATTCCTTCGTTCTTCTGCAGGAGGCCTTGGCGTCTGGCGATTCCCTCCAAGTTTCCATTGCTCTTCCTCCCGGCTCCCTCCATCATAATCTACTCAAGACTCACAGGTAAATACATGGTGGCTTGCTATCTTGCTCTGTAGAGTTCCTACAGAACCTGAGGAGTCATAAATGCGCTCTTGGAAGACCTTCAAATCTTCTTCGTCGTGGCAGTGCTCAGTACTGTCATTGCATCCTTAGCTCTGGGGGTCCTCCTTACAATAGAAAGGAAATGAGTTTTTGGTACTCACATCTTCTTACTTGTAAGAGCTACTAGAATAGTAGAATGGGAAGGATCCTAAGCGTAGAAATTGGGTTTTTGGTTCTCACTTCTTCCACTGCACTTGCATAAATGTTCAGTTGAAATAGTTCCGCATTGCAAATGGCAGGCCTCTGCACGATACAATAAAAGTTTCAAGCAATGGGGCGAGTAACACAACCCTCAAATTTTACCTCTTAATAAGAGAGTATGGCTCAAACCATGGCTAGTTTGCAACCAGGATTGCATGCTGCTACACCTGCTACAGCTATACCTGACCACAGCTTGGTAACTTTCACTCACTCAAAGATGTCCTGGATGTATCCTCCGTATTATGCAAAATAACCCTTCTTTTCTCTCCTATCACAGATCAATGGCCTCCCATTGAAGATCGATTGTGGCAGGGTTGTGGATGCAGATGCTACAGTTTCAACTGGCTTTAAAGACTGGAAGAAGTGGCGTTTGGTTGTTTCTTATGATGGGACCCGGTATGCTGGCTGGCAGTTTCAGGAATCCCCTCCTACTATACAGGGGTTACTCGAAAAAGCCCTGACTCGAGCGACCAAGCTGGAGAGGAAACATCTTCAAGTTGTCGGAGCGAGCAGGACTGATGCTGGAGTTCATGCTTTGGGCCAGGTCGCACAGTTCCTCACTCCTTTCAACTACGACTCCTTGGACCGCGTTCATGCAGCTCTCAACGGCCTACTACCCGAAGACATTCGAGTACGAGAGATTGCGCCGGCTCTGCCTGAATTCCATGCTCGATTCTCGGTCACCAGCAAGCTCTATCGTTACAAGATCTATAATGATGCGGTGATGGACCCACTCCTGCGCCACTATGCCCACCACAGCCATTACAAACTCGATACATCCGTCATGGCGGAAGCTGCCACGCATTTTGTTGGGAGTCATGATTTCTCGGCCTTTGCCAATGCATCTCGCAATGATCGAGTGCCTAATCCTGTCAAGACAATTCTCCGCTTTGATGTTTCTGAAATGGCATGGATCAAGCTGTTAGAATCTTTTGTTGTTTTCAGTTCCGGTTTGTGTATGTCTATTGTATAAGTATGTGCTGACATGGTGCTGCTGCAGGGGCAATTGATCCAGCTGGATGTTGAAGGCACCGGTTTCTTGTACAGACAAGTGCGTAACATGGTTGGTTTCAGCTTTCACTTACTGCTCTTAGCATAACCCTACGCTTATGAAATGCTCGGTTCCAATTGCACCTTTTTGTTTTCTTTGCTTGCAGGTTGCTTTGCTGCTGCAAATAGGAAAGCAAGCTATCCCTCCTGATATAGTACCAATGATCTTGGCGAGCCTTGATCGCAGGGAGCTCGCCAAGTATGCTCTGGCGGCCCCACCTCACGGTCTCTGCCTTGTCTCTGTCAATTACAATCAAGATCATCTCCCGCTTCCCAAACTGGGATCTCCCGCAGTTAGTTTTGGCAGGCATCACACTATCAGCAGGTGTAAGCTCCCGCCATCACTTCTGTAGGTTGTAGTATGTAGAAAGTGCATTTCCTTCTATTTCACCCGCTTTTGTTGGCTTAAAGACCTCAATCACTTCTGGTTACATTCATATCATCATCGCATGGATCACAACAGATAGTAATGCCTTAGAAATTTGTCATAGAGAATCCTCATGGATTATCAAATTCGATGAAATCCTTCCCCTGGCATTTGTGTTTATGCTATTTATCGCACCTAACTCGATGAGCTTGTTTGAGATCATGTAACTAATGAAGAAGTCATGCCACAAGCGAGCTACCTCGGATGTATGTGTATCCTCGAGGATACTCCATCCTAGAGATGACAATTTAAACTATACCCACTTTTACGTATTGGTTACATCCCTAATCTTGCATTAGGCATATACATCAGAGGGCCTCATAATTTCCCGGCAAACTCATGGAAGCAAGCAGTTAAGGCTTATAGTCTTATTGGTGGCCAGTGGCCACTAAGGAATTCTTTTCCTAGTATGATAGACAGTGTGATTTTAATGGAGTATACTTTGTGAATCCTTAGTACTTGACCTAAGAATCTTCTGTGTTCTTTGCTAAAACATGCAATAAGATAAATGTAATTAGCAACACTAATTTAAGATTCATCCTTCACTCTCTTTTAATAACTTGCATTATTGATATAAGTTGTTCGGTTTTTGAAATATTAGAATCTTATACTTGAAGTTGAATATCGATGATCCTCATATATATTGGTTGAATATTTATACAAAATTTGAGATTACTGTCTGATTTTCGATTTTCATAGTCGGTAAAGAAAGTTATATATAACTCATTCTGAATCTCTTGCAATAGCTCAAAGGGACCATGAGATAATTCTCGTCATCTAAATGGATGTTCTATCGGCCAAATTTTAATACGATGTTCTACTGAGTGGCCTAGCATTAATTAGTCTTGTACTAAAGGCGATGAACAAGACAAGATTATTGGGCCTCTTAGCCTAGACCAAGGGGGATAATGAGGCCTTAGGCCACTGATGGAGTTGTTGGATCACAGCCCTGGAGGATGGTGGAGATATTGTAGAAATGTGGACTGTGGAGGGAGACGACCTACCCAGATCGCTCTGCGCGAGTTTCAAGCTGATGTTACGACCAAAAATTGTCTCCATTTCAGCTTCAAGGGAAGGAGTGAACAGAAATCAGAAGAGAGAAATGGCGGGAGGAGGAGGATTTGTGTACGGGGAAGTGGTGGCGTTTTCAGCGATGGTGAGTATAGAGTGTATGAATGTTGGGCTGAACACACTCTTCAAAGCTGCAACTATGGCGGGCATGAGCTACCATGTCTTTGTTGTCTATTCCTACGCAATTGCTACTCTTGCTCTCCTCCCGGCTCCTTTCTTCTCCCGCAGGTTGACTTTCCTCTCTCTCTCATTTTGCCGATTAAGTTGGGGATTCTGAGAAATTAATCAAGGTGAAAGCAAGGCTTGAATTTGCAGATCAAGAGCTCTTCCTCGGTTAAGTTTCTCTGTACTCTGGAAAATTGGCCTTCTTGGGGTCATTGGGTAAGCTTTTTTTATTAGGAAAATGAATGGGCACTGATGAATTGATTCCCCTGTTTCTGGGTTTCTTTGGTTTTGAATGGATTTGGTCTTGGGTGTTGTGGATTTGGGAGCAGAAGCTCATCCCAGATCATGGGATACGCAGGCATCAATTACAGCTCTCCTACACTTGCTTCAGCTATAGGCAACCTCACTCCAGCTTTTACCTTTTTACTTGCTGTCATTTGCAGGTAATTCCCCCACCCTGCAATTTCTTACCTCTCCCGTCAATTTCTAGCCATTCTACTGCATTGCCAACGATCCAAAGAGCTGTAATCTTCACTGTCCTTCTTCCTGGATACGTGCATTTATAAATGACATAGATTTCCATAACCTTTTTCTGTACCTGTTTAAAATCCAAGAATGGAGAAAGTCATTGTGAGGAGAAGATCCAGTCAGGCCAAAGTACTGGGCACAGCAGTCTCAATAGCAGGTGCATTTGTTGTAACTCTCTACAAGGGTGCTCCAATTATCAAGGCTTCTCTGTCATCGTCAACTGTTCAACTCAATCAATCTCTTGCTAGCTCACCAACCCAAAACTGGGTCCTTGGTGGGTTTTTCCTCACCTGTGAGTACCTTCTAGTTCCTTCATGGTACATTGTTCAGGTATATATGCTCCTCTCTGACCCTGGCACTTCTGGTGGTTGCGAATGATGAGGAGCTGACATAAATCCTTCTGGTGTTGGTGTTTGCTCGAACACAGACTCAAATTATGAAGGAGTACCCAGCTGAAGTCACGGTAGTCTTCTTCTACAATATAGTTGTGTGCATCATAGCAGCATTTGTTGCTCTTGTTACAGAAGGGACTTCTCCAACTGCCTGGATATTGAAGCCTAATGTAGCGTTAGCATCCGTGGTTTGCTCGGTGAGAGGCTGAGCCGAGACTTGACTTTGCCGGATGTTAAGGCTGAAGATAAATAACGAGACTTTTCTGACCTTTTGCCAATGCTGCTGGTGTGTGTGTTGTAGGGATTTGGATCGTGCTTGAACAACAGTGTTCATACATGGGCACTGCGGATCAAGGGACCTGTGTTTGTAGCAATGTTTAAGCCGTTGTCCATCGCCATCGCTGTTGCTATGGGCGTGATGTTTCTGGGCGACACACTTTATCTGGGAAGGTAGCTATAATTAGCTCACTTCCATCCACAGAAATGTCTTGATTTGGACCGCATTTTAATAATACTGTCCAACCTGCTCAATGTCCATCCTTGCAGTGTGATTGGGGCAGTAGTAATATCGATTGGATTTACACTCTGATGTGGGGAAAAGCTCAAGAGGATGATTTCACAGAGGCCTGCGTTGCTGCTAGTTGCTGCAGCCAGCAGCAGGAAACTCATTCCGCAGAGAAGGCTCCTCTGTTGCAGAGCTACAGAAGAAATGCACAAGTTGAAGCAGACACCATTGCATTTGCGACAAAGTGAAGAAGCCAAATTGCTTGAAAACCTTGTGTGTGTCCGGTGTTCTTAAAGAAGGAAAAGGCCTTTGCTCATCATCAGCAGTATCGAGAGCTAGAACAACCGTGCAGAACAAGCAACAGCGGCTGAACCGGGGATGGAAATGCAGCTTCAATGGCCAACCTGTAGCGTGTTAGCAGAATGAAGGATTATTTATGTCAACTGGGAGGAGAAACTCATAGAAACCTGTAAATATTCATCTCCACAAACAGGTTCCTGTATTTTGTCAGTTGTCCGTTTATAGCCCATTTAATTACAAAATCAATCCAAATTCAGCTAGTTTATGGTTAGGATCAACGATGCTTAATAAGTACGTACTAGACAATTGGCCCGCGCTTTGCGGCGGGAAGCTCGAATATCTAATTGAGAGGTATTGAATTAAGTTATGCTAAATTAACTTTTTATTGCGGTTTGAATTCAATGTCAAAATTAGTAATTTCTCATATGATTTTATAACTTTTCTTAAGAAACAAATACAACTTTGTGTCTTTGAAGGATCTTGAGAATGTTTAAAAATCATTTACCATTTATGTACTTTCATTATCGATAAATAAAACAAATTAGAATTAATAATTTATATGTTGAAAAGAAAAGTCATGAATAAACGAAAAAGAAAACACCATCCAAATGCCAAATTGATTTAGGTGAAGTGAAGGCATTAAACTCGACATCCGGACAATTACGCATCGTCATTTGAAGTTTGGTGAAGTGAAGGCATAAGGTTAGTGAATGTTTACAGGTGTCCCTCGTTTTATTGCCATATGTAACGCATGCATGCTTGGAATAACCCACACAATAATCCAAAGATACGAAAAGGAGCATTATCTTCATTTGTTACCATATTCTTGCTATAAGCTAGAAGTGTAGGTTTCTAGGTTCGTTCTTTAGTGTAATCTAGTATTCGAGAGTGCCATTTACTGTCTACTTTGCATGCGAGAATTCTAAGTGCACCAGGGATGATTTCTAGCGCTATTGCAAAGCTGGAGAGAAGTGATGGGGATAGAGCTTGGTTCAGGATTTTCAAATCTCTGTTATTGAGTAGCTTATGTGGGTGAGAAAGACAATTTGTGTGTGCAGGTAAATTCTTGATAAATGGAACTCGGGAATGAAGAGAAGAAGTGATAGAGAGCTTGGTTCTGCATTCGTCCAATCTCTGTTCTCGGTGGGGGAAAAAGATTTGTGGTGCATGTCAATTATATTCTTGTCTACCTCCTTTATTATGGTGGATTGGAGGTTTCTGTAGATTTCGATTGACTCCATAGGTTGAAAGCGTATGCTTGCCCAACTAACAGAAGTGCTTGCTCTGTCCTGTCCTGCCTAGCCCAACACACGTTCTAATTGAGGGAGTTTGGGAAAGAAGCCTTGGCGATCGACTTGTTCATTTTATGGCCCCTCATCCATGCGACAATTAAACGAAAAAGAAGAAGAGAGAAAGACAGAAAGTTGCTTGTTTATCCCACAACATGCAGAGATAGAGATGGATGTCGAGGATCCATTCTGCATAGGAGATTATGATGAACCCTGCCGCATTCCATCACACCACAGGATAATTGGGAACGGAGCCGAACCGATGGGTCATCAAACGCAACTTGGTTAGCCGCAGGGGATCGAAGAAAAGTCTGGGAGGGGAAAAGAGGGCACACGGGGGCTTGCGGTGATCCCTACCGCAACCCATTGGGCTAGCAAGTGAAAAGTTTCTAACGTCGATTAGACTTGCTCGTTTATCGTCGGAGGGAAGCGCTATGTAATTGTCTAGCCGCTAGCCGATTGCCGGAGGCAGTGGCGGACCCAGGATTGTCAGAGAGGTGTGTCGCCGATAAAATAAAATAATAAGTAAATTAAATTAAATTAAAAATTAAGTTAAAATTAAAAAAAATTAATTCATAAAGTTCACAATGTCATGTTTACAACGAACCACGACGACTTTTCATCTGCTGAAATGTCTCTAAAATACATTCATCACTTATGCTGCAAAGCAAATCTTTTTCAATATACACAACTAAACAATCATTCATAAATTGGTCACTCAACCATCGTTCTTGATTATCTTCATAGCTGAAAATGCTCTTTCGCAGCTTGCAGTTGCCACAGGTAAGGTCAATACCAACTTTAACAGCAAGTAAACTAAAGGATAAAGAGTGTCCTTTCCCCTTTCCACCAATTTCCTAGCTAGCTCGTCGATTCCTCGCAATCCATCAAAGCTCTTATCCTCCTTGACATGAGAAATGTAGCCCCCCAATTGTTGATGAAGTCGTGAGAGCACATTGGATGGAAACTCCTCGGGATAAAACTCAGTAAGACTCATCAACTTTGCTTTATCAAAAGAAGCAAAAGAGTTAGCTGGACTAAAACAAGAAATGCAGTCCAACAATCGAGTGTTCACCTCACCAAATCGAGTATTCAATTCTTGCAGCTGCAAATCTATAACTGCATAGAATAAATCGACTTGATAGTAATGCATAGAACAAATCTATAATGACATTGGGCCATTAATTGGGGAGATTGAGCCATTAATTGGGGATGGGGAGGGAAGGAATAATAATGGGGAGGTAGTGGGCTAGTGGCCGACTAGGCTTTTGGCCTGTAGGTTCTTTTCTCATTTAATTAAAGGTTCAGACCCAACACTCATCACACATGTATATTGTATGGGTAAGAGTGTTTTTTTTAATAGGAAGGATATGATTATGCTTTATGAGTTATTTTAAACAAAATTAAAAAGGATTATGATTAAGATTGATTCATTTGGATAATAATTTCTTCGACTATAATGAAGGTTGTCGGCTATAATTATTGAGGGTGTGTCGGCTATCCCGAAGTAAAAAATTTTGTACAAAAAATATGTAGGTCCTTCATAAAATTCTTGAGCGAGGGTGTGTCGGACGACACACCCTGCAATGCCTTAGGTCCGCCACTGGCCGGAGGGAAGAAACCTAACGAATATCTAGGATGGGTGATGAGGGAAAGCAGGTGTAGGGAAGCTGTGGTGCACCCGCCCTCATGCTACTGGACCCCTTAAACAATTAGGCGCTTTATATATACTAATTTGATACTAACATAATATGTCAAGTATGCTGTATATTTGCATTTTACCCTTAATACGACTTTCAAATCTGACAACTCCTCTCATTTTTACAATGCATAAGTCAGTTATGACCATGGTTGTCACGCCGGCCGACGTGCCACTGGTTGAACCTGGTTCAACCTATACCGGTCATAAAACCGGTATGACACCACCGGTATGATCGGCATGATAGATATACGAATCTCTAAGTAAAATGATCTTATATTAGTGAATTTATTTGATAAAAAGTAATTTATTATTTATTTTATGTGTTAAAAAGTTAAATGTTGATGTTATTTGTTGGATTCAAGTACAAATATTTAGGTATTGACGTTAAATGTCGTGTTTAAATATGAGTATTTGTAAATTATTTGTAATATGAACCGGCATGAATCGGCACAAACCGGTATGTACCACCGGTCGAACCATTCCACTTGCTAAACCGGCACACTGGCACAAACCGGTTTGACAACCTTGGTTATGACTCAATCAAGACCTATATTAATTTATGAGTTGTGAGTCATCAACGACATGGTTACTACAACATGGATTTATGTTTACGGTTTATCCCATCAAAAATTTATTTTGATAAAGTTTCTAAGGAAAGAACTAAAAATGGGTTTAAAGTTCTTAGCACAGTGACCTATTTATCCAGACAACATATTACAGTGACTGAATCTGCTATTGACTGATTAGCCACGGTGGATTCCATTAATTTCCTAACAAATGTGATAACTGATAAGTCATCTCCCTCAACAAGCCACACGCCCACTAGTGTACAACTCCCTGGCCCTCTGAATCTTTTCCTTTCTTTCTTCTTTCATTCTCCAGCTGGCTCAGTCATCAGTCCGATTCTCTGAGTAAACAGAGAGATAGATCGGAGAGAAAGATGACGGCAATGAGTTATTTCCTCGAATCAGTGCTTCCATTTTCAGTCATGGTTGGTCTCGAGCTCATCAGCGTTGGGCTAAACACCCTGTTCAAAGCTGCGACGTTGCAGGGCATGAGCTACCATGTCTTCGTCGTCTACGACTACGCTACCGCCGCCCTCGTACTCCTCCCAGCTGTTTACATCTCTCGCAGGTTGTTCCTTCTTTTCTTCTTCCTTCTCTCTTGTGACTAGTAAAGGAAATAGCTTGATTACTCTGGTTTTTGGCCCCTGCTTTTTTTTGCAGATCCACAAGTGCTCTTCCTCCTTTGACTTCTCGCATGATATGGAAAATTTGTCTTCTTGGGCTCATTGGGTAATCTCACTTTACTCTGTTCTTGTGGAATTGGGGATTGGGAAGGGAACGGGGTTAGGGGTTTCGATTTGAGAACCAAATTTCTGAGAATCCAATGGAAAAGAGCAAGACTTAGTGGAGAAAGAAATGAATGAACACAGGGGAGCATCTAAGATGATGGGTTACACAGGGATCAATTTCAGTTCACCAACACTGTCTTCAGCCTTAAGCAACCTCACTCCAGCTTTTACATTCATATTTGCCGTCATGTTCAGGTGATTTTGCTTTCCCCCAATTTGCCTTCTTCAACCCTTCTCCCCTCCTCTTGCTGATGATGATACCTGTAATTGAACCCCAAAAACAAAGAATGGAAAAGGTTACAATGAGAAGAAGATCAAGCCAGGCCAAAATTGTGGGCACCATAGCTGCAATCACAGGTGCATTTGTTATAACCTTCTACAAAGGTCCTCCAATTTCCTTTGCCACCACTACACCACCATCATCAGTTCTTTCTCAACTTGATCAACAACCTTTTCAAGTCTCGTCATCGACAACCCCGAATTGGATTCTTGGTTCCGTTTTTCTGACCATTCAATACATACTAATTCCACTCTGGTGTGTTGTTCTGGTATGCTTTTGCTCCTCCCTCATTCACCATGAAGTTATAACCTTGAACAATGATCCTTTATGGGTTTGGCATATTTTGTTTGGCAACAGACTCAGATAATGGAGGAATACCCTGCAGAACTCACGGTAACCTTTCTATACGACTTGGTAGTATGCATCTTTGCAGCAGTTGTTGCTTTGATTGCTGAAGGAACATCATCGAGCGCTTGGTTGCTTGGATCGAGGATTGCATTTGCCTCGGTGTTATGCTCGGTGAGAGGAAAACACTAGTTACATGTCTTTATGGATGAATGAATGAATTATTTTGTATTAATGGAAATCAGTGAACTGTAAACTAGGGAGTGTTCGGATCATGTATAAGCAATGCTATTGATGCATGGGCACTAAGGGTCAAGGGGCCTCTATTTGTGGCAATGTTCAGTCCATTTTCCATGGTGATTGCTGTTGTCATGGGGGTGGTGTTTCTGGGGGATCCACTGCTTCTTGGAAGGTATAGTTTCTTATCAAGTTTACATCTGAGAGTGTCCTTCCATTTCCAATCAATGCTACAAAGTCACAAAATTTCCAATTTGCTTTTGATCAACTATTTCACAGCTTAATTGGAGCAACGATCATATCCGCCGGGTTCTACATGTTGATGTGGGGAAAGGCAAAAGAGGTCGATAATAGTGAGACCAAATTAGAAGATCAGTGTCACAATAGCAGCAGCCTGCAGGCACCCCACTCTGGAGAGGATGTTCATGCCCCTTTGCTGCAAAGCTACAAAACTGAACAAGTATAACATGAATGCATGTGCATGAAATCTAAATCTTGGAACTTGTATAATGTACAGTTTGGTTCAAGTAATCTCTTAAGAGTTAAGAACCATTAACGAATCATGAAACCTGGGCTGTTCAAATTCAGCTTCCATTTGTATAATTGTATCCCTCTGCATATGTAAAAGAGTGAGAGCAGCAGAAAGGTATCTGTTTTACTGTAATCTGTCGAGTGAAATGAAAGAAACCTACTAACTTCGTTATTGTAAAATGGTGATGTTTCTTGTCAGAATTTGTGACAAAATATTATTTGCATTACATTTATGCTCATTTTCTACCTTTTGTGCAAGTTTACTGATAAATTATGCAACTCATCAAGCTGTATTCATATACTTAATATATTTTGGGGCTAATACCACTACAACACCCAAACTATGACGAAAATGTCACTTGTATCATATTCTTTTCAATATTCCATTCATATCCTGAACTATTATATTTTGTGTCATTTGTATCCTGCCAATTTCGTTGACCGTTAAAGATAACAGTTGACCAAACGGCGGTCAACTTAACATTGACTTTTGCTGACGTGGCGGTGCCAAGTCATTGACACCTCACATTTTTAATTTATATTATATAAAACTTTGAAAATAAAAAATTGAAAATCCTTTAAATTCAAGAATATTACTAAATAATATTCTAAAACCCCAAAATTCAAATAATAAAAAATCTCCATTGATTTCGTCGATTGTCCCTCTACTATCTGCTTGGTGCTTTCCCGTCGATACTCCAATCGCTGAGCTTGAGGAGCGGAGGAGCTTCGCCATCCATGGGTTAGGATCTCTTCGGATCTGAAGGTTGTTGCGGTGGTAGAGGAGAGACGATTCCCCTCCCCAACCTTCGATTCCCCTCCCCACGACCTTCGGTTCCTCTCAGATTCACCGGGTAAAGGTAGCATTCAGGGACTTTGTACAGGACAAGCTCGACGCCATTGCTTCGCCACCGCGCCCGTGTTCCCAGTGACGGCGCTGAACTCCGCCAGCACCACCGTCCCCCTAGCAACCACCGCGTACTCTCTCTCTCCTCTGAATCAAAACTTCCGCTCCCTTCGTGCGTCTTCACTTTGAACTAATTCATAGGAGGTGGCACGGATTCCAGTTCCCAATTGGAAATTGGGATTTGTAAGTTTTGTTTGTTGAATTGGAATCGGGATTAGGAATTTAAGCTTACAAATAATGGAGTACCGGCAGGCCAACAAAAGCTTACGGCCAGCGGGAAGGGGTTAAGGGATGGCCTCTCTCTCTCTCATCCCCTCCTCTGCTCCACCATGGTTGCGCTGCAGATCTGGCCGGCGGGGGGAGAGCAATGAGGGAGATGAAGTTTTTTATTTTTATTGTTGGTGTTTTATAGTTCTGTTTTTGTAAGATTGTTTAATTTTATATTTGGCAAAAAAAAAAGATTGTTTTTTTTATTTTTTTATTAAATGAATTAAAATTCCACGTCATGTGCCACATCAATGCTGACTGGACTTTTTGTTAAAAACTAACGGTCAAAACGAGTCAACTTTAACAGAAAAATAGTTCAGGACATAAATGGAATTTTGAATAAATCGGGATACAAGTGGCATTTTTGCGATAGTTCGGGTGTTGTAGTGGTATTAGCCCTATATTTTGTCATGAAATTCTATTTACCAATCAACCAATAGTTTCACGAAATCTCATCCATCAATCATAAACCCCATCAGCCATACCTAATTATGTGATTGTTGCGGAATCAAAGATTTTAATCATATAAATCACAATTCTGTATTGTTTTAATTCAAAAAGACATACCAAATTATTTTGCACACAACTTATACCACTGACTAGATATTTGCCTAGAAAATGTGTATGTCCAATTACCACATGTCACGTAGCGATTTTGATGTGAACTATATGAGTAGAACTCTTTGTTTCAAGATCAAATATAAAGATGTGAATAAATTCATGTTTAATAGGTCACTTGACTTGAATTTCAAGATCTATTTTTTCTTTTTTTTTTTGCTATCAAATGCTAATTTGATCAATTAAATTGTTAATGCATACTACCATACAACCTATATCAATATAACAAAGATATCAAACTCAGAGGAATTTTACAATGCTATATAGTATTGGTGCTATAGGTTTTTGTCTTTATGGTACAACTTGAAATTGTACCTTTAACGTTATGGTACAACTTCATATTGTACCTATACTTTTTGTACAAATTCTTTTATGGTACAACTTAAACTTGTACATTTATGTGATGGTACAACTTCAAGTTGTAAAGTTGTACCATAACATAATGATACAAATTCCTTTATGGTACAACCTAAACTTATACATTTAATGCTATGGTACAACTTCAAGTTGTACATTAAAACACCAATACTATATAGCATAGTAGTAGTGCTCATCAAACTCAATCGTATCATAAATTATTTATTAGCATTTTGTCACCTCACAACAAAAAATACTAACATAATAATTTCATTATGAGTTTGCTTTGTCTGGATGCTGAATTTAATCCGTCTTTTTGCTGACAAATTCATTGTTTAGCTTAACCATAAACGCCCAACCATATTGTGATTACTTATCTACATCCACACTACTTATAATCTACACATAATATAATACACCGAAGGGAAAAACGGGAGCCCCATTTCAAATTTCCTGCAACGAGAGTGAAAGTAGGAAGGACATTTTGGTCTTCACACTTACTTTTTTTTAATTCATTAAAAAGACACGTAGTGGGATTCAAACCATGACCATTTTAAGGAAAAGTAAGGATCATAACCAATCACACTAAGTACATTTTTTGCATCTTTTTAAATTAAAAAGATATAATAGCAGAGAGGAAAAAACCTTTCCCCCATTTCAAATTTTCTACTCCAGGAGCGTTTGTAGGAATGATAGAATAGGGAGTGTCAATTTTTTCCTCTTTCCTCTGTGGAACGGGCCAACTTACCGTACACATGCGGATTTAAACGGGTTCAAGAGTGTCAGTTTTTTCATTAAGCCCTTTTATTTCTCCGTGGTGATAAAATATATATGAAGAGATACTTCTTTTTATTGCTAAAAATAAAAAATTTAACAATAAACTAATGCATGGTATCTAATGGGCTAACTGCTAACCATAAAATAAAAGAGTTGAATTGGTTTGACCTACACGGGATTTGGCCATCAAGTAAAACAAATGAACATCATTGGTTTGACATTCTAAAACAAGCTATTTTCTCTGGCATAATATATTATGCTATTATTTTATATCTTAGTGGCTAAAATATAATGTATTTTAAAGTTATTCAATGGTTCAACCTCGACCAACCCAATTAGTCCAATTTTTATCATTTCAAATATATATTATATAATTATTTGATATCATAATGATCAAATCATAGTGTATTTTATAGGGAATCGTTTGGTATTTGTTAGTAAAAAACTAAACAGAAAGATCTATATGGTTATTTTAAACATTAAAACGATCCTAACATTTTCAGTTCCTTTTGAATTTCTATGGTTTTATTCCCGAATAAGTGATATGCAAATGGCAGTCATCTCTTTTCTTTCACTATTTTTTATTTTCAAATAAAAAGTTTAAAAGTAAAGAATAATTAGAATTTGGCATGGGTCGGTCAAACAGACTGCATTTCAAGTTTTGGCCCCTTTTGATCAAGTCTAATTTATAATCACATGGTTCCCTGATACCCGATAAAAATCTCAATCCAAACCAGTTTGGCAGGTGAGTCCGTGTTTACCACCATTTTCTAGGGATACGACAACGACGGTTCCTATCCCAAATCGTGTGTTCGTTCTTTATTTCCTTAGATTTTATCATAGCCTGAAAAAAACCAGAAAGCACAATGACGACAAGATGAAAGTTTTATAAACCAAATTAATCGGCCAACGGGCCGAGTAAAAGCTAGCAACGATTGTGAGATGCTCATTTCCCGAAAACCGACGGGATAGGCGATTTTTTATTCGATTTTCTGGAATTCAGTTTCTATAAAACTTACTCCACCTCATCATATTACCAGAAACAATATTGTTTCACAAGGTAACAGGTACTTGATTTTGGTTCATAAGGCCGATTTTTGATTTGTTGCATCATTAATGTCTCTTTCCTGCTAAAATTCACTATTTTTATCACGTGTTTCCCAAAAAAACTATACAACAATAAGTTATACACCCCATTACATTATCAAATTTCATACCTCACCTTCCTCTAGGGATGAAAACAAAATCCGAACCCACGGGTACCCACCCTACCCAACTCGGTCAACGCGGGTAAAATCCATGTTGACGGGTTTTGGGCCAGGTTTGGGTTTAAACCCGTTCAATATTCATCGGGTTGGGTTGGGTTTGGGTTTAGGTAAACCCGACCCATGGGTTCCCGCCCACACCCATATAATTAATTTTCTCGATATATTTAATATTCTAAACAACTTATCTTATTTATGTTTGTGGAGACATGCCTAATTTTTTCTTTCTAATTGTGTAGAATGAAGTTGATGTTATCGAGTGGAGAGTGAAGAAACTTAATTGAAAGGAAGAAGCTTTCAATTAATCATGTTATTTATGGATAATTTGTTATTTGCTTGAATTTTCTTGAATGGTATTTTATATATGGATAATTTGTATTGAGAGATTGATATTTGACTTTAATTTTGATAGCAACTTGTTATTGTAAATTTTTTAAGACAAAAACCTGTGGGTACCCATGAACCCGCGGATACCCAGGGGGTTGAGTTGGGTTTGAGTTTTTCAAACCCAGTGGATTTTACCCCGAATTTTTTTCACGGATAAACCCATGAATTTGGATTTGAATTTGGCAAAACCCGACCCAACCCGACCCATTGCCATCCTACCTTCCTCCAGCCAACTGGCCGGGGTCCACACTAGTACATTTTAAAGAGTTTGATTTGCTCCATTTCCAATTTCCTGCAACGAGAGTGAAAATATTGTGATTACTAATCTACATCTACACTACTTATAATACATTTTAAAGAGTTTGATTTGCTCCATTTCAAATTTCCTGCAACAAGAGTGAAAGTAGGAAAGGTATTTTCGTCTACACAATCAATTTTTTATTTCATATAAAAACGTATTGAGTTGGGTTTGAGTTTTTCAAACCCAGTGGATTTTACCCCGAATTTTTTTCACGGATAAACCCATGAATTTGGATTTGAATTTGGCAAAACCCGACCCAACCCGACCCATTGCCATCCTACCTTCCTCCGGCCAACTGGCCGGGGCCCACACTAGTACATTTTAAAGAGTTTGATTTGCTCCATTTCCAATTTCCTGCAACGAGAGTGAAAATATTGTGATTACTAATCTACATCTACACTACTTATAATACATTTTAAAGAGTTTGATTTGCTCCATTTCAAATTTCCTGCAACAAGAGTGAAAGTAGGAAAGGTATTTTCGTCTACACAATCAATTTTTTATTTCATATAAAAACGTATTAATGCTAGGATTTGAACCATGGTCTCTTTCATCAAAGACAAGAATTGTAACCAATTAGACTAGACACATTTGTTGTACTTTATTAATACAAAACATAGAGGAAGTTAAAATTATTAAAATAGAATACTTTTCTATCATGGTTAGTTAGCTCGCTAAGTCTCCTGTAAGTATTTTGTGATGTTTGATAATTCTATTTTCATATTTTAATAATTAATTTAGAATTTTTTCTAACTTATAAATGAAGGATAATCTTAAAATCTAAACACAAATATCATTGGTTGGAATATTGCGCATTGAATTAAAGTGTTTAATGATGAGGAAGGAGCGCTGTCGAGGGTGGAGGAGGTGCAGGTGATTATTGCCAGGGAGCGGCTACAACAACGGCGGGAGCGGAGCTAGGATAAGGAATTGAGAGCTGATTTTGCTGCGGGAAGGGATGTGGTGATGGAGGAGGAAGCACCCCTTTTAATTTTTAACTATAATATTTTTTTTATATTTATTTATTTATTTTACTTTCTTGTGAAAATGCACTGGAAATGGTAAAAGATTAAAATTTATTTTATTTATCATTGTTTAATTGCCACGTCACTGAGTTAACGGTCAACTTTGAGGGTTGACTGCCACATCACACAAATTTAATGGAGTTTGACGGAGAGTGACCATACTTGAACCATTTAACTAATTTGAGTGACCAAGACTGGATTTAAATATTTCCAGTGACCAAATATGAACGTTTTTTGTAATCTCAGTGACCAACCATGCAATTAACCCGCATTTTTTTTGAATCGCTATTCGTCGCCCTAAAATTCAAATTTTATCGCCCTAAAAAGCAACTAGATGACATATTTACCCTCAACCAATTTCATTTTTAAACCCTAACCAGAAGGTGTCGCTGGCTCTACTCCGGCCTCCCCTGCTTCGTCGCCTCCCCTGCTCGCCCCCCAACCTGAGCAGCTCGCCGCCGACAAGACAAAAAAGGTGGCGTTGTGGGGAAGACGGGCAAAGGGTAACTCATCACTCTCCCTCGTACATCCGCTGCCCGCAGAAGGGTTTAGGGGTGTTTTATCAAAGATGATCCCACTGGAAATTAATTGGACAGAGTAAGGGGATTCTTGGAATTAATTGGACCAGGGACAGGAGGAATGAAACAGGAGGTCGTTAGTGTTTTTGTTTCCAGTGGAATTGAGGGGGATCGTTAGTGATATCTTTTGCTAAGAAAGAATGAGTTGCTGCATCAATTTACAGTCGGAGTTGAATTATTAATATGGATTTTCTGATAACTAACCACCCGCAACGATTTGATAGAGTTGAGCAGAGTTGAAATCAATTTGGATATGCAAAACTTGGTTTTAACTCGAGCTCCACCGCAATTGCTATGGATTGCAAATCGCACAGCGGTGGCCGACGACGAGTCGACCGATAATTTATAAGTTTGTTTAGGGTTTAAGTGTTTAAACAACAAATAAATGAACTAAGGGTATTATAGTAAAATTAACTTAATTCGGGCGACGAATAAGAAGTTTTAGGGCGGCGAATAACAACCTTTTTTTCTATCTTATCGTATCAGAAACATTGAATTTTACAATCAATTCATATAAAAACAATCCTTATTTAATTTGTCACCAATGTTTCGTTATGCGGTGTTCTCAATAAAAGGCCACATGAGAAATAAGTAAAAAGAACTAAACTTATGTTTATGATAGTGGCGGCTATCGGGTATAGTTCCCTTCAAATTTGGTAAATTTATCAAGAATTATAAAATTGTATTGAAGCCAAGGTGTATATAAAAAGTTAATGATATCGTATTTTGTGATAAAATCGTAGTTTATTGTTGATCAAGCATTTTAAATTATTAAAAAATATCTATTGATTTAGACTTCAATAGATGATTTTTTGATCAAACCGTTGGTATCATATCACAAACGGAAGATAAGAACGACACAGTCGCAATAGCAGCAACCTGCAGGTTTCTCATTCTGCAGGTGGTGTCCATTTGCCTTTGTTGCAATTCTACATAACTGAACTAGTGCAACAAGCATGAAATCTTTATTTGGTCTTGTATAATGTACAGAGTTTGGTTCGAGAAGCAGCTCTTAAGAAAAGACGATAGAGAGAGCATGAAACCTCACTCTGAAAATATAAAGACTAAAAGAGTGACATAGCAGCCAGAAAGAATTCTGCTTTGTTTACCCTTGTGGAAATAGAGAAATGGGAAAAGGAAATTGCTTTGTTATGTGTCCTTTTCATGTCCTTAATATAGAGCCTAGAAAAGTAGCTCCTGTAAAAGTTTCAGTAGTATTTTAGTTTTGGCCACCAGGAGGACAATATGGTTTGTCCTTTGTGTAAAGTATTTTAATGTGAAGAAGGAAAAGAAGAGAAGGAATCTTCTTTGCATTCATACTTAGGAAAATATTTTGATGATCACTTTACTTCACTCACCCAGACCCAATAACTCAAAAACGAACGACGACAGTGACAACTTAAAACCTGATTATAAATTCAGCCACTTGACAGTTCCTGCCAAGTCATCCATTATTAACACCGCTGCTTGTGCCGGCCACGCAACCCGAGCCATTTTCAAACACTCCCAGCAGCTTTTCAGTGAAGAAAAGGACACAGAAGAAGCTGGGAAGGTGAACAGAAAGGGGAATAGATGACGGGAGGATACTATTTCCACAGAGACGTGCTGCCGTTTGTGGCCATGATCAGCTTGAACATCATCAACGTTGGGATCAACACGCTCTTCAAGGCTGCAACCATGGAGGGGATGAACAACAATGTCTTCGTCGCCTATGACTATGCCATCGCTTCTCTTGTTCTTCTTCCTGCTCCTTTCCTCTCCAAAAGGTTCTACCTTTTCCCCATCCCAATTGCTCTCAGATCGGAAAGTCCTGGTTGGTTTTCTGGGAAAGCTCAATATGCATCGTAATTTTGCAGGTCGAGTGTTCTTCCTCCTTTGAGCTCCTCAGTTGTGTGCAAAATTGGCCTCCTCGGACTCATAGGGTGGGTTGAGTAACTTCAAGTGAAATCAACCTTCTGATGATCTCAATATCTGAGCTTTCCTGGGTTTTCTGTTGAATTGGTGGCTAATTTCTTCCCAGGAGTTCATCTCAAATCATGGTGTACACTGGAATCAACTACAGTTCTCCAACTCTTGCGTCCGCCATTGGCAATCTCACTCCAGCTTTTACTTTCCTGTTTGCCGTCATTTGCAGGTACCATTTGTTTCCCAATCCTAGCTCCTGCTACTGTATTTTCAGTAGCCACAACTTTCTACCACTTGTCCAAGAACGGAACTCTCTCTAATTTCTCCTTTGTCACGAAAAGGATGGAAAGAGTTGCGATTAGAAGATCATCCAGCCAGGCCAAAATCCTAGGCACCATAGTGGCAATAGCAGGTGCATTTGTGGTGACCCTCTATAAGGGTCCCCCCATTTTCGCGTCAGAATCTCCATCACCAACTAAACTGAATTATCAATCATCCCTTCTTCAGTCATCAACAACAACTACGCAAGAACATTGGGTACTTGGTGGGATGTGTCTCACCGTGAAGTATATACTTGACCCTTTGTGGTACATTGTAGTGGTATGTATTGTCTGCTTCCTTCCAAACCCATCTTCATTAGATTGCTGTTCATTTCATCATGAAGTCTCAAATGGTGGTGTTTTGTGGAACAGACACAGATAATGAAGGAGTACCCTGCTGAATTCACGGTGATCTTCTTCTACAACGTGATTGTCTGCATCATAACATCAGTTTTTGCACTGATCACTGAAGGAACATCGTCCAGTGCCTGGATATTCAGCAGTAGCACAGCAATAGCATCGGTTTTATGCTCGGTAAGAGACTTAACAATACTCATAATCAGATGGGCAGTATCAAGACCATGCCTTTTTTAAACCTTTGCCTGTTCGGTTAGGGAGTGTTTGGATCGTGCTTGAGCAATGGTGTAGATGCATGGGTGCTGCGGCTCAAGGGGCCAGTATTTGTGTCGTCGTTCAAACCATTTGCGATGATTGTAGCTGTTGCCATGGGAGTTACGCTTCTGGGTGATATTCTGCATCTAGGGAGGTAAACCAAACTTCAGTCTGAACACAAATAGACAGAGTCCACAAAGCTAGTAACTTCAAACCTAACAAGATATCCCCTTTTGTATCCATTCGTCCAATTTTGGCAGCCTGATTGGAGCAACAACCATTGCAATTGGGTTCTACATGCTGATGTGGGGAAAGGCCAAAGAGGAAGCTGATGACACCATCCCACAACAGAACCCTCACCATATCAGTAGCACCCTCGAACCTCACTCCAACGAGAAGGTACCTTTACTGCAAAAGCTGAGCCAGTGGTGAATCACCATTCAAGTTGAAGTGAAAAACTGCAGCAGAAGCTGCTAATTTGGTGCGCACCCATCTGCATTCCAAGAGTAATTGCGCAATGGAGGGTATTTGACAGCATAGTATATAATCTGCAAGCCAATTTGTACCTAAGTAAGCCAATAATCGAAATTTGAAGGGAATCGAGTGTAACTCTTCCCTGTGTTGCAGAAGGGCCAGGTAAGAAGGAACTGACCTGGTAGAAGTGTGAAATACCTTTGCCATGGCCGCCTGAATAGTTCGTTTTGAACTGGACAAACGTCAAACGAGAGAGAGTGAATGCTAGAGGGTAGAGCCGAGCCGGCTGCTTAATGGGCCGGGCAGTACAAATCGTAGTTTACGTTCCCTTACATTTCGAAACTATGTTTATGATAAAAGTTGTATTCCTTAAAAATTTATGCGAAATAAAAAAAAATCATGTCGTTTGGATTTTGGAGTATAAAGTAATGGTTATCCAAAGTTTGACGAAATCGAAAATAAGCTCGTTCGGGGTAGCAAACGACATTTTTTGGGACGAAGACGAGACCAAACCACCTTCAGCAGTCTTGGGCTTGCAAGATCTCAAAAAGTTATGCAGAATAAAAAAAAATCACGACGATCGGATACCCGAACACAAAGATATGTTCGTTTGAAGTTTTCACCTAGGTTAGGATTTAAAAAAAAAAAACACAGACCGCATGGTGGGGGTGCGGTTTGCAAAACCACCCCCTACTAGTGCGGTTTTCATCGAAGAACGCGCCCCCGAGTGGCGGTTGCCTAAACCGCTGGTACGGGTGGCGATTTTTAGAAAATGGTGTTATTTTTGGAATTTTTCGCAGTTGGGTGGTATTTTTGGAAACAAAAATTTTAACAATACTATTTGTGAAAAAATCCCCTTACTCAACCAAGTTCACAAGAAAGTGGATTGAAATTTGACAGTGACAACTGAAAAGAATAACTCCATTAAATCCACCACCACATGATGACAGTAGAATAATATTAGAAACATCGTTCCAAGTCCTCTCACTCATTAACACCATAGCTTGCTTTGCTTGTGCCGGCCACGCAGCCCCTTCACCCACTAAGTAAAGCTTTCAGTGAAGAAGAGAAAACAGGCCACCGGAGAAGAAAGATGACGTGGGGTTACTATTTCCAAAGAGATGTGCTGCCGTTTCTGGCCATGGTCAGCTTAAACATCATCAGTGTTGGGATCAGCACGCTCTTCAAAGCTGCAACCATGGAGGGTATGAGCAACAATGTCTTCGTCGCCTATGACTATGCCATCGCTTCTCTTATTCTTCTCCCAGCTCCTTTCCTCTCCAAAAGGTTCTCTCTTTTACCTTTCCCTATTGCTCTCTGATCGGAAAGTCCAACTTGGTTTTCTAGGAAACTCAAATATGCATCATATTTTGTTTGCAGATCAAGTGTTCTTCCTCCTTTGAGCTCCTCAATTATGTGCAAAATTGGTCTCCTCGGGCTCATAGGGTGGGAACTTGTTTCCTCTGAAATCAACCTTTTGATGATCTCTATATCTGAGCTCTCCTGGGGTTCTGTTGAATTGATGGTTAGTTTCTTCACAGGAGTTCAGCTCAGATCATATTGTACACTGGAATCAACTACAGCTCTCCAACTCTTGCATCCGCCATTGGCAATCTCAGTCCAGCATTTACTTTCTTGTTTGCCGTCATTTGCAGGTACCATTTCTTTCTCAATCCTAGCTCCCGCTGCCGTATTTGTGAGAAGCCATAACTTTCACTACTTGTCCATGAACTGAACGAACTCTCTCTAATATCCCCCCTATGACAAGAAAAGGATGGAAAGAGTTGTGATCAGCAGATCATCCAGCCAGGCCAAAATCCTAGGCACAATAGTGGCAATAGTAGGTGCATTTGTGGTGACCTTCTATAAGGGTCCCCCGATTTTCCCGCCGGAACCCACATCACCAATCCAATTGAATTATCAATCATCCCTTCTTCAGTCACCACCACCACCAACAGCACACGAACATTGGGTACTTGGTGGGATGTGTCTCACTCTGAAGTATATACTTACCCCTTTGTGGTACATTGTACTGGTATGTAATGTATGCTTCCTTCCAAACCCATCTTTGTTAGATTGCTGTTCATTTCACCATGAAGTCTCAAATTGGTGGTGTTTTGTGGAACAGACACAGATAATGAAGGAGTACCCTGCAGAATTCACAGTGATCTTCCTCTACAACGTGATTGTCTGCATCATAACATCAGTTTTTGCTCTGATCACTGAAGGAACATCATCAAGTGCCTGGATTTTCAGCAGTAGCACAGCAATAGCATCGGTTTTCTGCTCGGTAAGAGGCTTAACAATACTCATCATCAGATGGGCTGTATCAAAAGCATGCCTCTTTTAAACCTTTGCATGCTCGATTAGGGAGTGCTTGGATCGTCCGTGAGCAATGGTGTGGAGGCATGGGTGTTGAAGCTCAAGGGGCCAGTATTTGTGTCGTCGTTCAAACCATTCGCGATGATTGTAGCTGTTGCCATGGGAGTAACGCTTCTGGGTGATATTCTGCATCTAGGAAGGTAAAACTAACTTCAGTTTCGATACAAATAGACAGAGAAAGTCTATAAAGTTAGTAACTTTAACCCTAACAAAATATCAACTTTTGTTTCCAATCGTCCAATTTTGGCAGTCTGATTGGAGCAATAACCATTGCAATTGGGTTCTACATGCTGATGTGGGGAAAGGCCAAAGAGGAAGATGATGACACCATCCCACAACAGAACAGTCACCATGTTAGTAGTACCCTCGAACCTCACTCCAACGAGAAGGTACCTTTACTGCAAAAGCTGAACTAGTAGGGAATCACCAATCAAGGTGGTGTAGTTGAACACAGCAGCAGAAGCTGCTGATTTGGTTCGGACCCAAGAGTAAGTGCAGGATGGTATTTAATAGCCTAGTATGATCTGTAAATATAGACGTTGGGTGCTTGTTCAATGAAAGGCAATTTGTAAAGAAGAAAGCCAATAATTGAAATTTGGAAGGCCATCAAGTGGAACTCTTAGCTCTGTTCCAGAAGGGTGGCGGAGAGAAAGAACTGATCTCGCTGGTGTAAGTGCGAAATGCTTTGCCGTTGCCGGAGCGGAATAGTTCGTTTCGAACTGGAAGAAAGAAGGAATGCTAGAGGGGCAGAAGTAGAGCCTTGCCGGCTGCTGAATGGGCCGGGTAGTGCAAATCGTGGTTTGCATTTTTGGGCTGGATATGTTCCCTGTTGGACATAGTTATGGCCTGCTAGTTAGGCATGATCACCTATGGGCTATGGTCCATTATTATTAACTTTTCTTTGGGTTATGTATTGTTTGATTTGGTTTTGGTGATTGTTTGGTTGTGATAGTATTATTTTTTTAAGTTTATGTACAAACAAAAAACAATACATGCATTGTTTGCTTGATGTGATGGAAACTATCACTCAAAATGAGTGATAGTATTATGACTATCTCTACTAAAACATGAGATTGTTGGGTTCCTTTTTTGTTCCAAGTATACCCCTAGTTATATATATATAACTAAAAAAGTGATCTTTCTCACAAAAAGTCATATGACTTGTTGAATACTAAAAAACTATCACCAAAACCAAACAATGGAAAGTATATTACATTATGTTCCTTAATTGTATGTATATTACAATGCATGCATTGATCACAATGCATTGATTTAAGAATCACCAAAACCAACCCAACCCATAATTAACCCTATGTACCGTACCACTTGATATATGTGAAAACTGAAAAGATTAGTTACATAATGCGCTTAGCTTCCCTGTTATGTTAATCATAAACCCATTAATTAGGGATGTAGAAGGACCGGTAATTTGGGTGCACAAATCTAATTTATTATGAGTCAAATTAGATTTGGATAATAATAACATTTTTGGATACATATCCACTTTTTAGTTTGGTCTAAATTAAACCGATTACATTATATACTCAAAAGAAAATGGATAACCAACTCTAATGTGATTTGTCTTTTTCTTTGTTCTAAAACAAGCAAAAATATAAAATTGCTATCATTGAAGCTATGAATTGGTTGAATTGGTTGAATGCGCGAATAGTGGAAATGTCAATATTGTTTTTTCGTGTGCATTACATAGATCCAAATAGATAATCAGTTGGTTCCGACCTAAATGGGTTGATCCAAATTGAAGACAATTAATACCCAATCCATACCCAAAATTATTTAGTGTGTATATGAGTGCATTTGGGTCAACACAATACCCATATGAGTCTTATGATAATTTTGTCCAATTACCCATGAATCATCTCACCATTGAATAGGCGGCAGCACCAACAAAAAGAAAAGGAAAATAATATGCATTATAAAAAACTTACAAATGCCAAGTAGGCGCCATCCTACATGAAAACATACGAGTGAGTTAACGAATTTCAACTATCATCCCACATTTCAACTTGTGTTATTCTTACAACTAAATTATCTAAAATTGCAAGAGTCAACAAATTCATCCTAATAAAATGATGATTTGCTTTAACCATAATTTGTCCAATCTAATGAATTCATATAGGTGAGGAATCATCATGGCCAAGATTGATGCTCGTTTACTAAATTCACCTAATATAATAACTCCACGAATTATGATGCAGTGACATCATGAGAAAAGACCACCATTAATTATCCAATCCGCCACTCAACAACACAATAATACAAGAGAAGAGAAATCCTGGCAAGTCAAAACCATCCATCCATTATTAACACCTCTGCTTGCATTGTGACTAAACACTCCCAGCAGCCTTTCAGTGAAGAAGAGGACACACCCTTCAAAGCTGCAACCCAAGGAGGGTATGATCAGCAACTCTGTTTTAGATTGGTATGTTGGACCAGGTCTCCCTTTGATCATAGATGGCTTGGTTTGTTGGGCCATGTCTCCTTTGATTATGGTGTTCATAAGTGCATGGTATATGATATATAATCGAATCTTATTCAACAACACGAGTTATAAAAACTTATTGTGTGTTTTGATATAGTATCAAGTTTTTTTTTTCAGTATGTCTTCTGCTCTCGAATCCTTGTGACCCAGTTGATAAATACATGGCGTCTCTGATGCTTGTGTAAACTTCAAACTCACGTGAGTGATATTTTTCGTTCGAGGGGGTGTTATATATTTAGTAGTCATTTGAGGTTGATCATACTCATTGCACCATAGACCATGTTCCCGTTGATGTTCCCGTTGATTTTTCCTTTGAGCAAGAAGCTTGCAGCTGGATCTTTCATTTGGTCCCTCCCTAGAGTATTACAACTACTACCACCATCACTGAAACCCAGCAGGAATCAGTACCATTATTATTTTCATCATAAAGTCAACGTAAGCTCCACAGAAACCATCAAACCGTCTTCCCCGACTCCCTCCAAACTCGCCACATTCAAGCTCTCCTTCATGGACAACCTAGTCCCTCCAATTTACGTACCTTTCATCTTCTTTTTTCCTGCTCCCGCCTCCACGGGACCAAAACCAGGGGAGAGATTCGAGACCCTCAAGTCTTCACTCGCCCAGACCCTCACGCACTTCTACCCACTCGCCGGCAGGCTGTCCAGATCCGACGAAGATAACGAAGCCGGTCCCATTCCAGTCATCAACTGCAACGACGAGGGTGTCCCGTTTTCTTCCGCCACGTTCGATGCGTCCGTGTCTCAGTTTCTAAGGAGACGACTCGAAATCGACTCGCTCCAGCAATTCCTCCCTTTCCCTTCCCATCTTATCATCTCGGGCCTCGAATCGGCGCCGCAGATCGGCTTCAGGGCTACCGCGTTCCCCTGCGGCGGTCTCGCCATCGGCGTGTGCTTGTTGCACAAGATCATAGATGGCCCCACTTTGGCCGATTTCATGAAACTCTGGTCCGCATTCGCCAGCAGCGAGGAGAAAACGGCGGCGGGTGGCAGCGGGTACGCTCACAATCTCGCTGCCACGTCACTCCTGCCGCCACGACACGACGATGTCCCCGCGGCCACAGAGGGCGAAGAAGGGAAGGTGCTGATGAGGAGATTCGCGTTCGATGAAGAAGCGATCCACGCGCTGAAAGCCAAAGCGAAGAGCGATCAGATACCCGACCCGACCCGGACCGAGGCTGTTGGTGGATTTTTGTGGAAATCGGTGATGAGTGCAGCAGCTGCCAGGGCAGCATCACCCGACGGGTCAAAGCCCAGATCCGTTGTCTCAGTTGCAGGTAATGCCAACATTTGCATTTCAAATGTCTAAATGATCGATGCACAAAGGTTAAAACATACTCACTTCTCTACAATGTAACTCAAAGTTATTGTAGTATTGATTGATTCATTTTTTATTTTTTACATATATTGGTCATAGCAATGGCAGTTAATCTTCGATCTCGAATGAATGAGCCATGGCCAGATTACTCTGTTGGCAACATAATTTGGCCTGCTCTTTCATTGTACCACAGCGATCAACAACAAGATTCTTTAGATGATGGAACAAATAAAACAATACAAGAGTTGGTCCGTAAATTAAGGGGGTCAGTTGCGAAACTTGATCAAGAGTTTATGAGAAAGTTACAAGGCAGAGATGGGAGACGAGAATTTCTAAGGAACCTAGAAGCATTTTGGAAGCCAGCAACGATCATGGTAGATGTTGTTGTTCAAAACGCGAGTATAGTAGCGCCGTTTACAATTACTTCCACAATTGGACTGAGATTGTACGATGTTGATTTCGGATGGGGAAAACCTGCTTGGGTCACCATGGCTCAATTCCCAACTCCAAATGTGGCCTTTTTGCTGCAGTCTCCGGTTGGATATGGTGTTGAAGTTTGGCTCACGTTGCCTGAAAAAGAAATGACCATGCTGGAACAAGAACCTGAATTCACTACTTATTCTAAGAATAATATGTGCGTACTTTGAGCCCCGACTACCTATATATTAATCAAGTTTCCTTTTTTACTTTATAACTTCATCAAATAAGTACTGGTGATTGTTTCTTATTGTTGGATTGTATCCGATGAAGGTGATAATGTAGTGATCTTTTTCTACTTTTCTCTATGTGGGTTGGTTGTATTATGAGTTAATATATTTTCATATTAATACACACGTAATTGTTTCCCTCAAAGTTGACATTATATGAATTGTATTTGTTTGAGAGTGAGATTAATTTCACATCATAGTTTGAAACTAAGACTTATAGATGCTACTTATTTTTTCATGAGTGGCACGTGGAGATAAATGTTTGAGAATTACGACAGTACTATTGCCCTTATTTTGTTCTCATCGCCCGCCAACTCACGCATCCACCACCTCTTGCTGAGCAGAACAATTAACTATCATTCTGAATTCACAATAACAATTAATTCCGTGATTAGAAGTTGATTATTTGCATGATTAAACGTATGAAAGCATCGGTGAACATGAGAATTGAGAAGGTTCCTGGTCCCGCTGGCGAGTCGAGTGACGTCGAGGTCCGCTTTCGGGGAGTTGGAGAACGAGATCGGAGAAGGGTTCTTGGCCGTGGTTGACGAGAACGTAAGGGCACTTAATGGATTTTGAAGGAATCCTCGAACAACATCGAGTTCGGAAGAGAAGGGATATCACGAAACGACGGCGTCTAGGTGATGAAGCGGAGAACATTCTGCTCAACCTTCAAGAGACTTGGGACCTCGGCATCCCTTTGGCAACCGACGACATCAAATTAAAGCCGTCGTTCTTGTCAGTATTATTAATAAATTATTTCATTCATAATTATTGCTTTGAAATTTAAGCAACAATGAATTATCAACTTTGACTTCTTCCTGGTATTTGACCAATAATGAATTATCAATTTTTGTTCTAGAGAAACTGTTTTCTGAAGTTGTATAAAAAGTTAAAATTGATTTTTTTTAGAGTAGAATTTTATAATCTTTTACTTTGTGTTACTATCGATATGGATTATGACTTCCTTGTTTGTATACTAGAATATGTTTTTGGTGGAGTTGAGACATCAACGAGCGGCGAGCGCAATAAAATAGACCGTGTCAGAGGTTACAACAAGCGAAGGAAGAGGTGAGTCGAGTCTTCCAAAGCAAGGGAAATGTTGATGAAGATCGACTCAATGAGCTAACCTATTTGCACGCAATTATCAAAGAGATTTTACGATTACACATTGTCAGCCCGTTAGTTCTCCCAAGAGAAACTAGAGAGACCGTACAGATCTATAGATTTGAGATCCATGTCAAGACTAGGGATCTCAAACCGATAGAACAGTTTGAAATACCCCCCAACAAGGAAACGAGTATTATCAAATTAATATATATGGCCGCCAATAATATTCTCCAACAATTAATAAAATCTTGAAGGAATCCTCGAACAACATCGAGTTCGGAAGAGAAGGGATATCACGAAACGACGGCGTCTAGGTGATGAAGCGGAGAACATTCTGCTCAACCTTCAAGAGACTTGGGACCTCGGCATCCCTTTGGCAACCGACGACATCAAATTAAAGCCGTCGTTCTTGTCAGTATTATTAATAAATTATTTCATTCATAATTATTGCTTTGAAATTTAAGCAACAATGAATTATCAACTTTGACTTCTTCCTGGTATTTGACCAATAATGAATTATCAATTTTTGTTCTAGAGAAACTGTTTTCTGAAGTTGTATAAAAAGTTAAAATTGATTTTTTTTAGAGTAGAATTTTATAATCTTTTACTTTGTGTTACTATCGATATGGATTATGACTTCCTTGTTTGTATACTAGAATATGTTTTTGGTGGAGTTGAGACATCAACGAGCGGCGAGCGCAATAAAATAGACCGTGTCAGAGGTTACAACAAGCGAAGGAAGAGGTGAGTCGAGTCTTCCAAAGCAAGGGAAATGTTGATGAAGATCGACTCAATGAGCTAACCTATTTGCACGCAATTATCAAAGAGATTTTACGATTACACATTGTCAGCCCGTTAGTTCTCCCAAGAGAAACTAGAGAGACCGTACAGATCTATAGATTTGAGATCCATGTCAAGACTAGGGATCTCAAACCGATAGAACAGTTTGAAATACCCCCCAACAAGGAAACGAGTATTATCAAATTAATATATATGGCCGCCAATAATATTCTCCAACAATTAATAAAATCTTGAAGGAATCCTCGAACAACATCGAGTTCGGAAGAGAAGGGATATCACGAAACGACGGCGTCTAGGTGATGAAGCGGAGAACATTCTGCTCAACCTTCAAGAGACTTGGGACCTCGGCATCCCTTTGGCAACCGACGACATCAAATTAAAGCCGTCGTTCTTGTCAGTATTATTAATAAATTATTTCATTCATAATTATTGCTTTGAAATTTAAGCAACAATGAATTATCAACTTTGACTTCTTCCTGGTATTTGACCAATAATGAATTATCAATTTTTGTTCTAGAGAAACTGTTTTCTGAAGTTGTATAAAAAGTTAAAATTGATTTTTTTTAGAGTAGAATTTTATAATCTTTTACTTTGTGTTACTATCGATATGGATTATGACTTCCTTGTTTGTATACTAGAATATGTTTTTGGTGGAGTTGAGACATCAACGAGCGGCGAGCGCAATAAAATAGACCGTGTCAGAGGTTACAACAAGCGAAGGAAGAGGTGAGTCGAGTCTTCCAAAGCAAGGGAAATGTTGATGAAGATCGACTCAATGAGCTAACCTATTTGCACGCAATTATCAAAGAGATTTTACGATTACACATTGTCAGCCCGTTAGTTCTCCCAAGAGAAACTAGAGAGACCGTACAGATCTATAGATTTGAGATCCATGTCAAGACTAGGGATCTCAAACCGATAGAACAGTTTGAAATACCCCCCAACAAGGAAACGAGTATTATCAAATTAATATATATGGCCGCCAATAATATTCTCCAACAATTAATAAAATCTTGAAGGAATCCTCGAACAACATCGAGTTCGGAAGAGAAGGGATATCACGAAACGACGGCGTCTAGGTGATGAAGCGGAGAACATTCTGCTCAACCTTCAAGAGACTTGGGACCTCGGCATCCCTTTGGCAACCGACGACATCAAATTAAAGCCGTCGTTCTTGTCAGTATTATTAATAAATTATTTCATTCATAATTATTGCTTTGAAATTTAAGCAACAATGAATTATCAACTTTGACTTCTTCCTGGTATTTGACCAATAATGAATTATCAATTTTTGTTCTAGAGAAACTGTTTTCTGAAGTTGTATAAAAAGTTAAAATTGATTTTTTTTAGAGTAGAATTTTATAATCTTTTACTTTGTGTTACTATCGATATGGATTATGACTTCCTTGTTTGTATACTAGAATATGTTTTTGGTGGAGTTGAGACATCAACGAGCGGCGAGCGCAATAAAATAGACCGTGTCAGAGGTTACAACAAGCGAAGGAAGAGGTGAGTCGAGTCTTCCAAAGCAAGGGAAATGTTGATGAAGATCGACTCAATGAGCTAACCTATTTGCACGCAATTATCAAAGAGATTTTACGATTACACATTGTCAGCCCGTTAGTTCTCCCAAGAGAAACTAGAGAGACCGTACAGATCTATAGATTTGAGATCCATGTCAAGACTAGGGATCTCAAACCGATAGAACAGTTTGAAATACCCCCCAACAAGGAAACGAGTATTATCAAATTAATATATATGGCCGCCAATAATATTCTCCAACAATTAATAAAATCTTGTTGTCTCCGTCGTACTTCATCAATAATTCACGTATGTATATTTGTTATAACAGTGCCATGATAATACAGAAACCGAACCCCAATCAAGTTACCCTCTCCATTTTGGGTGTATGTTTTATACATCTTATTTCATGATTCTTGTTTTTAATCACCAGATTCGTCCTAAAATAGACGATGTCTTCAATTGTATAATAATGAACAATAAAAAACATGAATTTACTTTTATTTTAAGGAATTCTAAAACTAACTCAGTAGACTTTCAGAAATTCATCTCATAATAATAATCATATTATAAGGAAAAAAATATCAGTAAATGGCATGGATTAGTCATAATTTTTAACCATATATTCATCGTCTTAAACAAATACCAAAGATTAAAATAGACAATGACGATCAAAATTTAATTCTAGACTTTTGTGTAATCCACCTGAAATTGGAGGATATCCTATAGTAACGTGCCTAAAACCATAGATGAATGAAACACAAACATCGATCAAATGATGTTCTCGTCTCTTGGGTTATATTATGATACATATGCAGCATGTAGGCAGGTTTGTTTGCTGCCAAAGGAGATACGTGTTTATCTGCTCCGGCCAACGAGTGTCGTCACCTTACAGCCCAATCCTGCCAGTGGCGGAGCCAGCTAGTGATGATCATCATAAGATCTGTGTCGGCTCCACGGAAAATCATGAAAAGAGCATCTGCATGCCTTGCTACAATTGTCGTCGTGCATAACAACCTGCCAACGAGTATTGTCCTCACCTACAACACAATATATTGTCCGGAGATCCCTATTTATGAATAACTCCAATATACATCTTGAAAGATAATATATTTTTTCTTTGCGCTAATCAACCCCAAATTAGCCAGCTGGTCTCTCTGATTCCTAACCCTCGAGTACTAGATGCCCAAAGCTCTGAATCTGATCTATATAATTAGTAGCAGCCATTTTGGGAAGTCATTTATTTCCCTTTATCACCATTGTACGACCTTAATTGTTACGTTACACCCATCAACCATGTTTCCATTTCTGGTTCGTGTTGCTCTCAGCAAGAAGCCTGCAGCAGCTGCATCTTCCATTTGTTCCCTCCATAGAGTATTACCATCACTGAAAACCAGCAGCAATCAGTACCATTATTTTCATCATAAAGTCAACGTAAGCTCCACTGAAACAATCAAACCGTCTTCCCCAACTCCCGCCAAACTCGCCACATTCAAGCTCTCCCTCATCGACAACCATGTCCCGCCAATTTACGTACCTTTCATCTTCTTCTTTCCTGCTCCGACCTCCACGTCCACGGGAGGAAAACCAGGGGAGAGAATCGACGCCCTCAAGTCTTCACTCGCCCAGGCCCTCACGCGCTTCTACCCGCTCGCCGGCAGGTACGTCAATGAAGGAGCCGGTTCCGTTCCCTTTGTCCATTGCAACGACGAGGGCGTGCCGTTTTCTTCCGCCACGGTGGCGGGCGATGATTCGTCCATGGCCCAATGTCTCAGGAAACGAATCGAGATCGACTCGCTCGAGCAATTCCTCCCTTTCCCTGCCGATCTCATCATCTCGGACCTCGAATCGGTGCCACAGATCGGCTTCAGGGCTACCGAGTTCGCCTGCGGCGGGCTCGCCATCGGTGTTTGCTTCTTTCACAAGATCGTAGATGGCCCCACCTTGGCCGATTTCATGAAACTCTGGTCCGCCGTCGCCAGGAGCGAGGAGAAAACGGCGGAGGCAGTGGCAGGCGGCAGCGCGTACGCTCACGATCTCGCTGCCACGTCACTACTGCCGCTGCGACACGACGACGTTGCCCCATCCCCAAAAGATTTCGTGGGCGAACAAGGGAAGATCGTGACGAGGAGACTCGCGTTCGATGAGGAAGCGATTCACGCGCTGAAAGCCATAGCGAAGAGCGATCAGATACCCAACCCGAGCCGGAGCGAGGCAGTTGGTGGGTTTTTGTGGAAGCACGTGATGAGCGCAGCCGCCACAGCAGCGTCACCCGACGGGTCAAACCCCAGATCGGTCGTCTCAATTGCAAGTAATGCCACAAAATTTGCGTTTCAAATGTTTTAAGTTTAATTGATGAACAAACGTTAAACTACAATTGAGATTTCCATTATTGGCTAATTTATTATGATGCATATTGTTCATAGCAATGGCGGTTAACCTCCGATCTCGAATGGATGAGCCATGGCCAGATTACTCTGTTGGTAATATAATTTGGACGGCAGTGTCGTTATACTACAACAATCATCAACATGATTCTTTGGATGATGCAACAAAGACGACGATACAAGAGCTGGTCCGTAAATTGAGGGGGTCAGTTGCGAAACTGGATAAAGAGTTTATGGCAAAGTTACAAGGCAGAGATGGGAGACAAGAGTATCTGATGAATCTAGAAGCATTGTGGAATCCGGCGATTGCGGTAGATGCTGATGTTAAAAACGAGACTATAGTAGTGCCATTTAGGATAACTTCCAATATAGGAATGAGATTCTACGATGTTGATTTTGGATGGGGAAAGCCTGCTTGGGTCACCATGGCTAGATTCCCCAATCCGATCCCAAATTTGGCCGTTTTGCTACAATCCCCAGTTGGAGGCGGGGTTGAAGTTTGGCTCACCTTGCATGAAAAAGAAATGGCCATACTAGAAAAAAAACTTGAGTTCGCTACTTATGCTAAGAACAACATGCCTGTACTTTGAGTTTTTTTTTTTTTTTTTTGCCTGGCTACCTATTGAGTTTCCTTCAAGTTAAGTTTCCTTCTCTTGAGAAATCTTCCACCGCTAGAACTTTATCAAATAAGTTATGATGGTTTCTTATTGTTGGATTGTATCCAATGAATGTTATGTTGTGATTTTTTTCTCGTCTTTTTCTCCATATGTGTTGGTTGCTTGGTTGTAGTAATGAATTATAATATGTTGGCTAAAATATGTGATGTTATCTCTTTGCAATTTGTCAAAAAATGGCTATGAAAAAATATCTATTTAATTCGGTAATTAATAGACTTAATCATAGGTGAAGAATAGCCTCAAGCCAAATTCGTGATTTACAGCCTTCAAAATACAAGAAAAATAGTTTTTCGAAAAAATTGCCCGAAATCTGTGATGGTACCGTACCCTAGGGGTGGCTATTTGGACCGGGACCGGATTAAAAACCGGAAACCGGACCGAGACCGGACCGGGACCGGATAGTAAACAATCCAATCCAATCTTTGGGCTTAGATTTGAGGTAAAAAACCGGATAAAGACCGGATAAGAGAGCTCAACACCCAAAACTTAAGGGTAATTTGCATAAACGGTCACAAACCTTTGCACTTGGTACAAAACTTAACCAACTCCTCACCCTTTAAGGCCTTAGGCCCCTCAAATCCCACAATCTCAATGTAAAATCAAGACCGAATTGGGACCGGACCGGATCAAAACCGGACCGAATCAAGACTGGACTGTATCCAATCCAATCTTCGGTCCTTATATTTTCAAAAAGACCGGACTGGACCGGATCAATTTGGACCAATTTAACCGGACCGGACCGTATAGCCACCCCTACCGTACCCCTATTGAATCTTCCAAAAATGGCCCCGAAATAAATCCGTCCAAAAATCGGTGCTTAATTGACTTAAACATCAGTGAAGAATAAACGCATACCGAATCCGTGATCTGTAGCATTAAAATTCAAAGAAAATTAAATTTAAAAAAATCACCCTAAAATTATGAAAATGCCCTCCAAAAAATATCCACCCAAATCGGTGATTGATAGACTTTATCGTTGATGAAGAATAGCGCCACACAAAATATTTTCATATTAGACTCACTATAAATTGAAAAGATTAAAATTTTAATCATGTCAAAAAATAGTGTGGCACATCTATTTCCATAAAAAATGAATCTTTAGTACTTAGAAATTATTATTTATTATATATTCGAAAGTATCATTAAAATGAACTAATTTTTAATTAAGAAATTAATAAACCAAAATATCAAATTTAAATGATTAACTTCATTTGTTTAGTCAAATGAAAACTAAAAAGGAAAATTACAAATTACAAATATTCATCATGTACCTCATAATGTTTATAAATTGAAGGACTTAACTTAATTATCTGTTTTAAAATAAAGTACTTGATATATACTTAAATTTATTAATTGATGTAAAGTGAAGGATTTATTTAGGCTTACCATGAAAGCAGTAACCACAGCTTACCATTAATAAAAAGGAAATGGAAAAACAGAAATCTGCTTCCATTTGGCATCAAATCCAAGACCAACGAGTCCATGTAGAAGCTGTTGACCGCTGAGCAAAATGAAATTTCTTTTCCCTTTCAAAAAAATAAAATTCCTTTTAAACATGTACGTTTTAATATTTAATTAGATTTGAAGTTTATACATAATATCCCGAACCATATATACCTGAGATTTGAAATTCTCGGGAGACCGGCCCCCATTAGGTATGCTGTAGCCAGTGGCGGAGCCAGGATTTGAAACTACCCCTGTCCTCTTTTCAAAATATAAATATAATTAATTAATTAATAAATAAATAAAATTAAAATTAATAATATCCAAATAATCCATTCATAGATAAAGAAATTACCACTAATACAATCATTGTTTTCACAAACAACCACGACAGGTTTTCATATTCTGAAAGAAATGCACAATACATTCGTTGTCTACATGCGTAAGTAAGTCTCTTTCAATGTATCCTACTAAACAATCATTAGCAAACTGATCTCCAATTCGACTTCGAAGCTTGTTCTTGATATAGCTTAAAGCTGAAAATGCTCTTTCTACACTTGCAGTTGCAACTGGAAGAGTCAAAACTAGCTTCAGAAGCAAATAAACAGACGGATATGACTGATGCACTTTTGTCTCCACCATTACTCGAGAAAGTTCATCACTTCCTTTTAATCAAGCAAATCTCTCATCAGCAGTAACATCACGATGATACCCAATAAACTGTTGTCGAATAATAGTATCATGGATGGAACCAAACTCAGCAGGATAAAATCTAGTAAGACACATCAGTTTCTCCAAGTCAAAAGCAGCGAATTCAGACTCCGGGCTAAAACAAGTCATGCAAGTCAACAATCTGGTATTCACCTCATCAAAGTGATTATTCAACTCTTGCAGCTGCATATCCACAACCGTGTAAAACAGTTCAACCTGAAAGTGATGTAGGTTTGTGATATCCGGAGCTTTGCGCCTTGACCGTCCTGGAAGAACATACACATCATGCATAATAGGAATGTGAATAGAATCTTTAGTGCAGCTTGAAACTACATCATCAAGCAAAGACTCCCATCCATTGTCTCTCATCTCTTGTAATCTGGTCTTTGACACACGAACAAGTTTCATGGCATTTACAATGTCTTGATCTTTCCTTTGCAATGCTAGTGATAGCTCATTCGTTATCGCTAACACTTCAATCATCAACTTCAAAATGAAGACAAAGTTAAAATCTTGAAGTGTAATCGACATACGCCATGCATCAATAGCTGTATCTGTCTCAGAAGTAGGGTCATTCTGAATTGTATCGAACACATCAATAATAGCAGAAAACATGCTATCCAAATTGATAAGCGCCCCATAGTAAGAACCCCAACGAGTATCACCTGGTCTTTTAAGAGCCATTTCTTGATTCAATCCCCTTCCAGTCTCTCGTTCATTAGCAGCTACAGCCTCAGCAATCTTCTCAACTTGAGCATCCCGAATAAACTCAGATCGTTTGCAAGATGCTCCAATCAGATTCATCACACTATTGACAGTCTTGAAAAAATCACCAACTTCAAGATGATTCTTAGCTACAGCAACAAGAGCCAACTGAAGCTTATGTGCAAACAATGAATGTAATAAGCAGAAGAATTTTCAGCTAAGATCAAACTCTTCAACCCATTGATTTGTCCTTTCATGTTGCTAGCTCCATCGTAGCCTTGTCCCCTTATCCTTGACATACTCAATCCATGTTTTGAAAGCATAGTTTCAATTTCACCCTTAAGTGTCAAGGCTTTGGTATTTGCCACATGAGTAGTACCAAGAAACCTCTCCATAACCAAACCCTGATCATTCACATAACGTAAAACAATGGCCATTTGTTCCTTGGTTGAAGCATCACGAGTCTCATCAACTAATATGCAAAAGAAGTTATCTCCTAGATCTTGAATGATTTTTTTGGTTGTTTCAGAAGCCATTGCATGAACAAGATCTTTCTGGATATCTGGGGAGGTCAATTGGAGATTTTTTGGAGCATTTCTCAAAACAACTCTTTCTACTTCTTCTCTACCACAAGCATGAAACTCCAATAGCTCAAGAAAGTTACCTTTGTTGCTTGAAGATGATGATTCATTGTGCCCACGAAAAGCTAATCCACCCCGCATAAGAAACTTTATGCACTCAAGTGAAGCCATCAATCGAGTTCGATAATCGGTTTTGGTTTGATCTGATTGTTTAGATAAACTAGCTGCAATGCCTCGTGATTGCTTCAACAAAAGGTCCGCATTGCCTTTAGCTTTGTTGTGGAAGCTGTTATGCCTGCCCACATGATCAGCAAAACACTTCTTTCTATTCCATCCTCTGAAACCTTCACCAACAAAACCATCCTGTGCTCCACTTTTCTTATCAAACAAATAACAGTAGAGACAAAATGCTGCATCTTTCTCAATACTGTATTCAAGCCAATTATACTCTAGAAACCAAGATGAACAAAATCTGCGTTTCTTCCCACTAAAGTCACTAGAAAACGATGACCTTTAGGTTGGCACGGACCATTTTCAAGATAAAACCTTCTAACTTCATCTTGCACATCAGGATGAAAACTAGAAACTTTATCTCTTAATCCCGGATCCATTTTCAATGAATTCATATCAAACCGGCTTTCTTCATATTCAAAGGAAGACTCACTTTCACTTTCTTGAGATGAAGACTTACTTTGTAGTGAAGTTTGATTTATCGAAACCGATACATTTGATTGTCGAATCTCGGAAGGAACCACCACCGTTGAAGGAGGAAAAGTTTGGGCTTGTCTACTTCCACTTCCTTCAAAATCTTGGGCTGTAGTAATTGGGGAAGTCTTGTTCTTCTTTGGAAAGTAATACCTCTCCATTTGAAAGATCTAATTTGCCAAGATAAGCACACAATAAGCAACACAATTTCAGTTCTATTTACATATCAACAAACACAACTATCATGAGTTACATCGGTGAACAACACAATATAATTTCAGGTTTCAATTTCACAGCTTACCTAGAACAAAATGGTGAAATAGAATGGAAGGATTGCCACCCAACACCCGCTGCCGCTTGCCTGTGGACGATGACTTTTGCTGCTGCCGCAAGGAGGTGCTAAGGAGAATAAAAGGCAAAGGCCTAAGGGGAAAGTAAGAAGAAAGGCCGAAATGGTTGGGGTTGCTGGGTTGGATCGGTGATGGTCGCAGAGGAGGAAAATCCCCTTTCCCCTGCCGCTGAAGAGGCCGACTGCTGCTGTCTCTCTCGTCTGTCTTTCTGCTGTATGAAAAATGAAAATACGAAGAGGGTAAAGGGATGGGATTAGGTTTTTGTTTAATTGGGATTCCGTTTAAGAACGAATATATCTATATTGTTTCCATTTATAATCAAACAATTGGATGTAGCGTAGCGGTAAAGCTACGATGTGTGAATTGAAGGTTCTGGATTCGATACTTGTGTGGAACATATATGGGGATATTTTTTTTCCAAGTCAAAAATGACCCCTGTCCTGTGACAGGGGCAAAAGTGGCTGCCTCCGCCTCTGGCTGTAGCTCCATCCCTGCTCTGGCTAGTGGCTACTGGGTTGCTAGATCCTTTGCACATAATTCACTTCCTCAGGACTGGATCACAGTCTTAGAGCTTATTTCAGAGTTCTTTCCATGATTGTATTTTGTAACTGCTTTCTATTGGAGGAATAAAATTCAACATCTTTCAGTACAAAAAAATATCCTTAGGATCCATGACAGTGTAGTAATATTTGCGTTGTATATTTGGTTTGTTTATAGTCTCTCTACTTTAGAAAAAAAAAAAAACAAGTCAACTCTAGTTGGGGATTTATCAATATACATAAAATTGGCCTGTATATTTGGTTTGTTTATAGTGTTAGCCACCTTTTGACTTTTGTCCGATCCTTTAGTTGGTCGGTTATTATTTAATTTGTAGGCTGCAGCCAAATTTTGTCCACTTCGAAACCCTCTTAGTCCTTAGATGCCCAATGCCAGAAAAAAGTATAATCCATGGCATCTCCTAAATTCTGGTCTACATATTTAGTAGTAGTCATTCCCTTCGTACGCGCTTTACAAACAATCAACCATGTTTCCATTACTGGTTCGTGCTGCTCTGAGCAGCAAGAAGCCTGCAGCTTCGATTTGGTCCCTCCATAGAGTATTACTACTACTACCACCATCACTGAAAACCAGCAGCAATCAGTACCACCATTATTATCATCATAAAGTCAACGTAAGCTCCACAGAAACCATCAAACCTTCTTCCCCGACTCCCGCAAAACTCGCCACATTCAAGCTCTCCCTCATCGACAACGATGTCCCGCCAATTTATGTACCTTTCATCTTCTTCTTTTTTCCTCCTCCCGGCTCCACGGGACCAAACCCAGGGGTGAGAAGATTCGAGACCCTCAAGTCTTCACTCGCCCAGACCCTCACGCGCTTCTACCCACTCGCCGGCAGGCTGTCCAAATCCGGCGACATCGATCAAGCCGGTTCAGTTCCCGTCGTCCATTGCAACGATGAGGGCGTGCCGTTTTCTTCCGCCACGGTCGATTTTTCCGTCGCCGAGTTTCTCAGGAAACGTCTCGAAGTTGACTCGCTCCTGCAGTTCCTCCCTTTCACTGCCGATCCGATCGTCTCGGACCTCGAATCGGCGCCGCAGATCGCCTTCAGGGCTACCGCATTCCCCTGCGGCGGGCTCGCCATCGGTGTTTGCATGTTGCACAAGATCATCGACGCCGCCACTTTGGCCGATTTCATGAAACTATGGTCCGCCGTCGCCAGGAGCCAGGAGAAAACGGCGGCGGCAGCAGTTGGCCGCGGCGCGTATGCTCACGATCGCGCCGCCACGAAGGCGATCTGCGGTGCCGATTCGAGAGCGGAAGGCGTGGAGACCATCTCGGCAGGGAGAGGGAGGAACTGCGCGAGCAAGTCGATTTCAGGTCGTTTCTTGAGAAACCGAGCCAATGACGTCGACGAATCGCCGCCATCGACAGTGGCGGAAGAAAACGGCACGCCATGGTCGTTGCAGCGGACGATGGTGGTGACGGAATCATTAGTGTCGCCGCCGGATCTCGACAGCCTCCCGGCGAGTGGGTAGAAGCGCGTGAGGGTCTGGGCGAGTGATGACTTGAGGATTTCGAATCTATCATCCCCTGGTTTTGGATTCGATCCCCTGTTTCTGGGACTGGGAGCAGGATAGAAGAAGATGGCAGGTGCGTAATTAGGCAGGGCATGGTTGTCGATGAAGGAGAGCTTGAATGTGTTGAGCTGGGCGGGAGTTGGTGAAGAAGGTTTGATGGTTTCTGTGGAGCTCACACTAATCTTGTGGTAACGGCGAATCGGTGATGGTTGGTTTTCAGTGATGGTGCTAACAGTGATGCTCTATGAAGTGACCAAATCGAAGATGCAGTTGCAGGGGTAGGCTTCTTGCTTAGCGCCATCCGAAACATTAATGGAAACATGGTGGTTGTTGCATTGCACCCTGGTAATTAAGGTAGGACGATGATTATGAATGGGAGAATAGACTACTAATATATAGATTCCTGTATTTAGCAGATGCCAAGGCGTTTACTAGTCTTCTCTTTTATGGCTTGGGCATGCGTGCAACGTGACTACGGCTGCTAATGAGTCAAGTTATCCACCAGCTGTTCTCGAGACTAATTCTGAATCTTCTCACATGTCCTAAACGCGACTACGGTGTTAACACCCAAAGTTTACAGCACTTGCTACTAGTTTTAAATTATTCTAAACTAATCCTAACAACGCCATTTAAACGATTTCGAGTTAAAATTGAACAGTTGACCTCAATGATGTTGCACGGGAACCCAAGACTAATTCTGAATCTTCTCACATGCCCAAGTCGGAAAAGAGAAAACTGGCAAAACCCTTGGCATCTACTACTGAACTCTGATCTATATATGTAGTAGTCATTTTGAGGGGTGATTCCCTTCATAATCATTCTACTACCTAATTATCCCTGTTGCAACAACCACCATGTTTCCATTGATGTTTCGGGTTTCGCTAAGCAAGAAGAAGCTTGCAGCTGCATCTTCGATTTGGTCACTCAGAGTACTATCACTGTTACCACCATCACACAAAACCAGCCATCACCATTATCATGATCATCTTAAGATCAGCCTGAGCTCCACGGAAACCATCAAACCTTGTTCACCAACTCCCTCCCGGCTCGCCACCTTCAAGCTCTCGCTCATGGACAACCACGCCCCGCCCCTCTACGTACCTTTCATCTTCTTCTATCCTCCATCCGCTCCCACAAAACAACAAGACAGATTCCACACCCTCAAGTCCTCACTCGCCCAGACCCTCACGCGCTTCTACCCGCTCGCCGGCAGGCTGTCCAGATCCTCCGCCGCCGACGGTTCATCAGTTCCCTTCGTCCATTGCAACGACGAGGGAGTGCCGTTCTCTTCCGCAACCGTCGATGACGGTCATGACGACTCGTCGTCCATGGCCCGGTTTCTGGGGAAGCCACTGCAGCTCGACTCGCTCCAACAATTCCTCCCTTTCCCCGCCGACTTCGTCTACTCGACTCGGGCGCTCGAGTCGGCGCCGCAGATCGCCTTCAGGGCCACCGCTTTCCCTTGCGGCGGGCTCGCCATCGGGGTCTGCCTGTTGCACAAGATCGTCGACGCGGCAACTCTGGCCGATTTCATGAAGCTCTGGTCCGCCGTTGCCAGGAGCGAGGAGAAGACGGCGGCGGTCGGCGACACCGCGTACGCTCACAACCGCGCCGCCACGTCGCTCTTGCCGGTTCGTCACGACGACGTTGCCGCGGCGGCGGAGGATTTTGTGGACGGCAAACAAGAAGGGAATAAGATCCTGGCGAGGAGATTCGTGTTCGATGAAGAAGCGGTTTATGCACTGAAAGCCAAAGCCAAGAGCAGCACGGTACCTAACCCTACCCGGACGGAGGCAGTTGCTGGGTTTTTGTGGCAATCCGTCATGAGCGTAGCCGCCGCCAGCGCCAGAGCTGCGTCGCCTGCCGGGCCAAAGCCCACATCAGTTGTCTCGGTTGCAGGTAATCCTAATATTAATTGTTTCTCGATATTAATTAACGTTTAATTAAATGATTCAGAAAGCTCGAGTAGTTACTCGATCGATCGGTTGAATTTTAATTTTTGGGTTTTATGCATGCATCTTGGGTCGTAGCGATGTTGGTGAATCTCCGATCTCGAATGAATGAGCCATGGCCACAGTACTCCGTCGGCAACATAATTTGGGCTGTCCCGTCATTATACTGCAGCGATCAACAACAACAAGATATTGTGGATGATGAACAAGAAACGAAAATGCTGCAAGAACTGGTGGAAAAATTGAGAGCATCGGTTGCGAAACTGGACAAGGAGTTTATGGAAAAGGTACAAGGTGGAGATGGGAGACAAGAGTACATGAGGAATCTGGAATCGGCAATCGTGACAGATGCTCTTAAGAAGAGGAGTCTGGTAGTGCCGTTTATGATATCTTCGACGATTGGACTGAGACTGTATGATGTCGATTTTGGGTGGGGGAGGCCTGCTTGGGTCACCCTGGCTCAGTGCACCAATCCCATCACAAACATGGTGGCTTTGCTGGAGTCCCCAGCTGGATATGGGGTGGAAGTTTGGCTCACCTTGCATGAAAAGGAATTGACCATGTTGGAACAAGAATCTGGATTCGTTTCTTATGCTAAGAATAACAACCCTGTACTTTGAGACTTGTTTAATTTGTACCAACTGTTATGACGACTTGGAGTGTCGGATTGTCTCCTCAAACATAGCGAGATTAATTAGTGTTTCTTGTTGTGAAATAGATAACTCACATCGTATCAGTGAACAACGTAAATCTTTATATTTTTTATTCTTGTTCAATTTTTTTTTATCAGTCATGACATAATTAATAAGTGAAAGCGAATATTAATTAAAATTAAGTAGTGGAAATGAAGACAAAACCTTATCGAAGCAATGCAGCATAATACTTCCATTAATATTTTTCGGGTTTCTCTGAGCAAGAAGCCTGCAGCTGTATCTTCTAGGGCTGGCCATTCGGTTATCGGTTGCCGGTTAACCGGTCGGTTAAACCGATTACCGGCGGTTACCGGTTAACCGATAACCGAAAAACGATGTCGCGGGGCGGTTGGCGGTAGAGGGGTTGAGGAGGCCGGTTAACCGGCTAACCGAAGCAAATAACCGCCGGTTAAACCGACTAACCGGCGCTCTCCCTCACCCCCCTAAAATGACGCCGTCTCCCTCACCCCCTAAATCCCTAAACTGCCGCAGCCCTCGCGATTCCAGAGTTCCATTCCCGATTTTCCAGTCCACCATCGCGATTTCACCCTCTCCCTGCCGCCGCCGCGCCTCTCCCTCACTCTCTCACTGCCGCGAGCCGCCGCCGGCCCTCTCACTCTCTCCCTGCCCCGCGGCTGCCCCTGCCATCGGCGCTTAAACTCCTCAACAACGCATCTGCAAATTCAGAGCTCCACAATGAAGTTAAAAAAAACGCATCGTCAAAATTGCATGAAAGGAAGAAATCCAATTCAGGAGCAGAAGAAAAAACCTCGAAGTGAAGAGCTTCACAGGGCCGCCGAGGACAGTGGAGATGGCCGTGTCGGCCGGAACGACGCGATTCGCGATGAGATGGTGGATGAACTTTTCAAATTTTACATTTTGGTCCAAGCCTTTGATGTCATTTGGATTCATGGATCAATCCACCAATCCATTTGATCCAATCCATGAATCCACCAATCCATTTGATCCATGGATCCACCAATCCAATCTACGAATCCACGAATCCGATCCAATTGTCACCTCTAGCTGCATCTATCTATGATTGCTTACGTTCAAACAGTTAGTCACGCTATTTGTTGAAAAGCAATAACAAAAACAGAATGATGACATCACAAAGGCAAAGATAAGAACCTGAAGCCCTAGACAAAAACAGAATGCTGGCTTTAGTGAGGAGAGCACTGGACTGGGTGTGGTTATCAGAGATCATGATGGAAGGTTTATAATGGCAGCGGCAAGGAAGGTACGTGGGAAGCATGACCAATCGACGGGTGAAGCGCTGGCTATGGAACTCGGATTGCAGCTAGTTCGACGACATCAGTTAGGAACATTGTTGGTGGAATCAGACTGCTTGACAGTAGTCAAATGGATTAGGGAAGCTTGTGTGAACTACACCGAGCTGGACACTATTGTGTTGAATATCAGGAAGTTGCTACAGGGAGAAGAGGCGGGCAGAGTCCAACATACCAGAAGAAATGCGAACTAGGCAGCACATATAATGGCGCATATGGACACTCGATGGGATGAGACAGAGGTTTGGTTTAATAGACAGCCGATTAGTATTCTTGACTAGTTAAAACTGGATGATGTACGCTTGACATCTACCTAATAAAGCTGAGCACAGATTTTTGTCAAAAAAAACCTTCTTATCATCATGGTACGCTTTATTACCATATGGTATTAAATATGAGCATACCATATGGTAATGACTGGTAAAAAATTATTCAATTTTTTTTTACTAAAAGTATATCAAAGTGAATATCATTTTTTTGACATAACTATTGGGGGAGGGTACATGGGTCTAGGTGTGGAGGGTACGATGAAACAGAATGCCTACCAGGATTATATCATCTAGAATATCTGACCACTGAATATGGAAACGGCAATTGGACCAAAGAAGTGTGATATTTTACTTGTTCAATGATCATGTCAAAAACTTGGTTTAACCTAGGCATAGTGCATTAACATAATTTGGGATCTAGAACTAATTCGAGTTCTAATAATGTCTCCATATGGATCATTGGCCAAGGTCCATTCATGAATCCTGCATTACTGTGTTTGCCAAATGGTGTTAACAGCCTAAACTTGAGCATTCCTTCTGCTAGTCTGCAACAGAGGAGCCTTCTCTGTGGACTGAGTGTCCTGCTGCTGGCTGCAGCACTCATCCTCATGAGCTTTCCCCCACATCACAGCGTAGAATCCAATTGAGAGCACCACTGCCCCAATCACACTGCCAAAAAATAATAACAGTACATTTTGGAAAGCCTTAGAATTGTTCATAACATATGGTTCAGAATCAAAGCTGTACTCAGTTTCCAATTGCTTACCTTCCTACATAAAGCGTGTCACCCAAGAACATGGCGCCCATAGCAACAGCAATCACGACAGAGAAAGGCTTGAACATCACTACGAATACTGGCCCCTTCTTCCTCACTACCCACGCACGAACAACAGACTTCAAGCACGACCCAAGTAGCCCCTACAGAGAACATACACATCAGGAACAATTAATGTCGGTGTCTTCAGCCTCGAATTTCTTGGAAACCAAGTCCCGGATCGACCTCTTACCGTGCACAACACCGAAGCCAATGCTACATTAGGCCTCAATATCCAGGCACTTGCAGAAGTTCCTTCAGTTTACAGAGCGACAATCGTGGCTGTGATGGTCACGGCTATGTTGCGGAAGAACACTACCGTGAGTTCAGCAGGGTATTCTGTCAGGATTCGATTCTGTTTCGGATGGGTAGCGGAGAAGCTTTGTCAGTCCAACTTCCGTATGGACTTGTTGAGAAGGAAGGTGGCAGGCTAAGAGAGGAGGAAGCATTACCAGAAAAATGTATCCCAGGGAAAACATAATGTACTCACAGGTGAGAAAAATCCCACCAAGGACCCAGTACTGTGCTGGTGAGCTCTCAAGGGACTGATAGAGTTGAGCCAACGACAAGGACGATGAAGAAGCAGCAATGAACATCGGAGCACCCTTGTAGAGAGTGACAACAAATGCACCTGCAATTGACACTATAGTGCCCAACACTTTGGCCTGATGGGATCTTCTCCTCAATACTACTTTTTCCATCCTTGCATTTCAAACGGAAGTAAGAGGTTAGGAGTGGTGAGAAGATAGCAAATTGAATTTGTAGATCGTTGGTGGATTCGGTTAAAATGGATTCATGTTGGTTCAGAGGTTAGATATCGGTAAAGAATCAATCCATCGCATTCTGTGAAAAGATTATAATGCGGTTTGGCAAGTATTTGGATCATTACCTGGAAATGATTTAGTTCTTACACGAAAAATGATCGAACCATCCTATTCCTACCAACCCATCGACATCTAATCTAATCCTTCATAGAATTTGCAGGAGCAGTAGGGTAACAATTCACCTGAACATGACAGCCAATATGAAGGTGAAGGCTGGAGTGAGGTTGGCAATGGCTGAAGCCAACGTTGGAGAGCTGTAGCTGATGCCTGCGGATCCCACAATCGAAGATGAGCCCCTGCTCCCCAAAACCAAACGTCTCATTGAATCCTTGCTACGGGATCCAAGTTCCAGCCTGGGAAGACAGAAAAACTTACACAATGACGCCGAGAAGACCGATTTTCCACAGTATGGAGAAACTCAGTGGAGGAAGAGCTCTTGATCTGCAAATTTAGCCAACCCTCTCAATTTAGTTGGCAAACGAGTGAGTACGTGAGAGAGAGAGAGAGAGAGAGAGAGAGAGAGAGAGAGAGAGAGAGAGAGAGAGAGAGAGAGCAGCAGCAGCAGCAGCAGCAGCAGCAGCCTGCGGGAGAAGAAGGGGGCAGGGAGAAGGACAAGAGCAGCAATTGCGTATGCATAGACAACATAGACATAGTAGCTCATGCCCGCCGTTGTTGCAGCTTTGAAGAGTGTGTTCAACCCAACATTCATACACTCCATACTCACCATAGCTGAGAATGGCAGCAAATCCCCATAAACAAAATTTCCTCCTCCCGCCATTTCTCTGCTTCTCTTAAACTCTCTGCTTTCTTTCCTTCTCTTATTCTTCCTTCGTTAAGTACCAAGATTTCCCTCAATTGCCAATTTACCACACAAAACCAATAATAAAATTAAAAAAAAAAGACCCATCTTATCTTCGTTATGTACGGACCACCAACCCCACTAGACTTTGATGAAGCTAAAGAAAAGAACAAATGAAATAATAGAAAAAAAATAGTATAATATGATATGATCAATGGGTTATGGGGTTATATATTTATTACGTTAGTACTAATCAAGTATTATGGTACTAATCAAGGTTGGTAACGTTTTGCATAATTGGTAATATTCTACGTTAAGAAGTTGTTTCGCTAATATATATATATATATATATATATATATGGTGGCTACTTCGGTGCACTCACTTTTTTGGGTGCATTCAGTGCACCCACCTCTAAAAGTGGTCATAATACATCAAATTTTGAAATTTAATGGGTAGCTTAGTCTCATATGATGATATAACACAGAATCACAACTAATCAACCCACTACCCTAACCTATTAACATTCAATTTTGAATTTAAACCCAAAATCCCAATTGTAAACCCTAACCCTAACCCTAACTTTCTAAATCCTGAATCATTCAAATTAAAGTGAATCTTGAATGATTTTGGTACAAATTCATGTGGTTCTTGTTCATCATACTACAAGGGATGATTGACATCGTTTTCACATGAATCGTCTGTTCAGAATGACGATTATAAGGCGGGTGCATTGAATGCACCCAAAAAAGTGAGTGCACCGAAGACATAACCATATATATATATATTAACATTTTCCTATAGAAATATTTTTACAGATCGTAGATATTTTATATGAAGTAGTAATACAATAAATGGATTTTTTATTCTTCATTTGATGTCCCATAATTTTCAGTGAATTTGAGTGTTTTTACAATTAGTAGTGTTTTGTATTAACTAAGGTGTTGTTTTTCAGTTTTTAAGCGCCAAATTTTGTTGGATGCTTTCTGGCTGAATCAAATGTAGGTTATTGTGTGTAATAGTTCGCAATCCTGAGTGTAATTGTGTTTACGATGTTGCGGTAAAGTGACAGGTTAGTAGTAATTTTATTTTCGAAATTGAAACTACTTTTAGCGAAAATCCCACTAAGTCTGCATGTTCATTTTCCCTATGTATCAACACTAATTTTGTATTATTTTTTGTCTTTTATTAGTTATTATTAGTTATATAAAAGTCTTAGTTCTAGGTTTACTGTTCATTAAGAGGTAAAATTGAAAATAACACAAAACTCCAAGGACAATAGCATATTAGAGTGGATTCATCTATTCATCTTCGTTTTCCCTTTTTCAATTATTTATTATTTATTTCTACTTTTTTCATCTATTTATAATTTTCTATCTTTATTCCTAAAATCTTTTTTTTATTTCTATTTTCTATCCCCTAATATTATTTTTTATTTGTTATGGTGCTATTTGTTATGGTGCTAAAATGGATCTATTTATTCGTATTGGCCTATTTAATTTTACATCTTTAGTCATCTTTCTAGCTCGAGCTCAAATAGCAAAAGCATGGAGAAATCTTCTAACACGGGTTCCCATTCTTTAAACGTGTTTTGTTGTTGTGTTAAAATCGACCTTTTGTTCGTATTTGGTTTTGCATTCTTACTTATCTCTTTCTCACTCTCCATTTAAATGGTGAAAGTGACATTGGAACTAACAAAACCAAATGTTAAATTATTCCTTTTTCCCTCTTTCTTATTTTTTCATTTCAAATGCAGAAACTTTGTAAATTCTCTAACTAACAGTTGTTAAGTTTCAAATATCACCCGTTAATTATAACTTTGTTAGCCAGCGAGCATATTACTACAAATTCTCTCCCACAACATTTTAGTGATTTTTCTTGCCGTTTTTTGAATTATATCGTATGAGTTATATTTTATCAATTGTTTCATACGATTCAATTACAGTGCTATCCTCCACTCGCCACGAAGCGCAAGCAAACGAGCATATCTTGTGTTTTCTATAATTGTAACCATTTTATCTAAAATATGAGCAATTAATTTAGATGCTAGTTAGCATTGGTACTAATTCTTATAAATTTAGCCGCCTATCTTCTCCCATGTTGTTATTATGTTGAAATGATTACCGCTAATAACATCTGAAGTTTTAAACGTTTCTACAATATGAGTATGACTACTTACTTAACAAAGCCCAAAACAAAAAGTCATCTTCAGATAGCTAACTACTCCATTAACAATTAAGCATCCAATGGCGTCCAATTAGTGCAGACGTATACGCATGAAAGATTTGATCCGAAAAATCAAGCAAAGAAGATCAATGTGAATCATCATAAATAATAAAAAAAATGCCTCAATTAGTAGTTGCAGAAGAATTTATCCCTAGCCTTGTGTGTTTGGGATGGGGCACTTGCCTCTAATTTTTGGCTCATGACCTGCAATTTTCTCTTGTGTGACATTTTGTGGCCTTTCTTTACCGACAAGACTAGTGCTTCCCCGTGTCTATTTTTGGATGTTGATGTTTCGGCCTTCGGGACCGGTTTCCTTCTTTCTTGGTGCTGGTCCTGTTTTTGTTTGTCTGGTTCTTTCCTTTTGTTTCCCTTCTAATAATACTATTTGGTAAATGTAACATTTGGTAACTGTAATTACTAAGTCGTGATATGTTAAGTCACTAAAAAAAGTTAATATCAATTTGGGTCACTCAAATTACTAAAACATGTCATATTTAGTCACTTTCCTGTCAGTCGCCGTCTCAACTCTGGTCACTTGAATTACTTTTTTTTTTATGAATGTCACTCGAATTACTGAAACATGTCATATTTAGTCACTCTCCGTTAGCCTCCGTCCAACTCCGTTAATGGAGTTGGAAAGAAACTAACGGAAGAGTGGCTAAATATGACATGTTTCAGTAATTGGAGTGACCAAAATTTATATTAATTTTTTCTAGTGACTAAACATAACACAATTTAATAATCTCAATGACCAAATGTGACATTTACCCAATATTATTTATATCACCATTAGCAAATAAAAAAAGCAATGATAATAAAAGACTTCAGCAACAACAGAATCCCATAAACTTCCAGTTCTTGTTGTGGTAAGTAACAACTTAAAATGAGAGGAAGCCATCACTTCCAAAGGGAAGTGCTGACATATTCAGTGATGGTGGGTATGCAATTCTCCACGGTTGGGATAAACACACTCTTCAAAGCCGCAACAATGGAGGGCATGAGCCCTTACGTCTCTGTCGCCTATAGCTATGGAATCGCCTCTCTTCTCCTTCTCCTTCCTACTCTCTTTTCCCACAGGTTTTCTTCTGCTAATTTCTTCACTTCTGGAAATTCTGCAAGTTCCCCCCACAAGTTCGAGTAACATAATCTTTTGGGTTTGTTCGGATGCATCATTTCGATTCGCAGTTCATCACCAAGAGCTGTTGACGTTCCTCCCCTGACCATACCAATCTTGTGCAGAATCGGCCTTCTGGCACTCGCAGGGTAACTTTCTTCTGGGAAAATTGAGATACTTCATCACGCATTTCGATCATTCATCCCAGTAACCCACGTTATAACGTGCAGACATGTTTATCGTATGCAGAAGCTCGTCCCGGCTGACAGGCTTCACGGGCCTTTATTACAGTTCTCCAACCCTGTCGTCCGCCATTGGCAACCTCTGTCCAGCTTTTACATTCATAGTTGCCGTCATGTTTGGGTAAAACTAAACTCTCCAAGCCCTCCATTCATCAAAAAGGCATCTCTGGCTCCTTTGTAACTTGTTTCCTTTGGGGAATAAAGGATGGAGACAGTTGTAATGGGAAGAAGATCCAGCCAGGCCAAAATATTGGGCACAACTGTGTCAATAGCAGGCGCATTCGTCATAACATTTTACCAAGGTCCGCCGATCTGTATCACCCCGTCGGCATCATCATCTCGACTCAACCATTCTCTTGTTCATTCCACAGCAGCACAAAACTGGGTTCTTGGTGGCAGTTTGATCACTCTGCATTATGCACTGGGTACTTTGTGGACGATTCTCATGGTATGAATATAGAGTGTTCATAACTTCATATTCATGAACTCCGACAATGTTAATGATACCCCAGTTACAAATCAACTAACAATTTTTTTGTGGGGTTGGGGGATTTGTTCATTGTTGGCAGACACAGATAATGAGCGACTACCCTTCAGAGCTCACAGTAATCTTCATCTACAACACATTTGTAAGCATTATAAGTGTAGTTGTTGCTCTGTTTGCTGAAGGAACATCCTCGAGTGCTTGGATAATGAGCTCAAACACCGCACTAGCCTCAATCATTTGCACAGTAAGTACCGCGGGAAAATACATCAAACCATTTGAATGGGAAACCTATGTACTCAAATGAAGGAATGATATCAATGGAGGATCATAGATTCTATTCTTCGGTCGATTATGGTTTGAGTAATTGTACTAAAAATAACAGGGGGGGTTTGGATCGTGCTTGAACAATGCCGCTGAAGCATGGGTGCTGCCGATAAAGGGACCCGTTTTTGCTAACATGTTCCTTCCGTTTGGAATGGTGATCGCTGTCGCCATGGGCGTAATGCTGCTAGGTGATACTCTGCATCTTGGAAGGTAACTTACCAACCTAGTATATACCTATTCAAACTAAGATCTTCCTTTGGTCAATCTCATTAATGAACACAACTTTTCAATTTGGATGATTGTACTCTCCTACTTTGCCAGTCTCCTCGGAGGGACAGCCATATCCATCGGCTTCTACATGTTCATGTGGGGAAAGTTGAAAGACCAAAACGATGATGGCACCGCAAAAACAGAGCAGAATGCCGATGACCATAGTAGCAGCAGCAATGCAGATAAGGTTCCATTACTGTAAGCTACCTAGGAACAGGGGCAGTTTATGGCGGACTAAAGTTTGCCTGAGTTTCAACATTTTCCCCCATCTGCATTGATCCTACGAGCACGATGCTACGATGTAGAATCTTCCATGTAAATTACAATTGATAAGTTCTAAAATATTACAACCCCACAATCAACAATCCAACGATCCATTTGCTAGCCCATAAGCTCAACAAGCTGGCGCAAACTTGATCCTAAAGCTCAAAAAGTAGCTGACAGAAAGTTGGAAGCAGCTTCCCACAACAAAGAGTTTAAAACTAAAAAAAATCATTTAACATGATAACTCACTGTTAAAATCCAATTATATTTTCCTCTGTAGAGATGTGAACAACATAAGATACTATCTCAATTAGTCATGTATCTCATCTGCATTCTAAGAAGATAGTGTGGCTTCAGAAACAAGTAACACCACCTAGGCCCGAAACTAGCTATCCCAGCTTCCTAGGCAAAAGAAAAGGGAGGAAAAGGGAGGGGATGAATGGTACATACCAACATCATTGTTTACCATGACAAGCCAAATTCCACTGCTTTTCTCTTTCACGGCTTCAGATCATCAGACATTGCCGAAGGTATGCAATGCATTGCAAGGATATCTAATGTTGCAGCCTTCGCCGTCTCTGTTTTTACAACCACTACCTAGCAAAACAGGTCAACGAATCAATAACAAGTTATCGGGGTTTTGTTATGGATGGATGGATGGAGAGAGAGAGAGAGAGAGAGAGAGAGAGAGAGAGAGCAAACGACCACCTGTTGGTATTCTAACTCAAACTTCAAATACTCATCCTTGCAGCTTTCCACCATGTTCGCCAAGCTCTTCAGGTTCTTCACAGGTTTCCCATTAAACGTAATAACCTATTACAACCAACAAAACAATAAGCTTACTAAAGTTCATTTCAAAGCTTGCTAGAGAAATACCGAGAATAATTTTTAAACAATGGTACCTGGGTGTTGACAATATCCTCGTATCCAATGTTGATGTCAGCAACAAGTACCTAGTACCAATTTCACAAGCATACATATCTCTAGTGAGACTTGAGAAAATGACTAATTGCCCTTTCAGGAAGATGGCAGAGACTATACCTGTGAGATAACAACTAGCTGTTCATCTGGAGATTCAGCCATTGCATGCATATGCCGGTCCAATAGCTTCACTGGAGCTTCATATTCATAGTCCTTTCCATACTAGAGGAGTACAGTGCAGATATTGAAGTCAGGTATCAACAAGGGTTGAAGCTTCCAAATTTTAAGAGACACAAACCATTTACCACACTAATCAAGAAATTAAGTCATATGTTGATTACAACAGTGTTTCCATTAAGATAGCCAAGTCAATATGCTTAAAATTGCAATTTACCTCTGAGCGCAAATATGGAACTGATACAGCAGAAAAAACAAATCCAGCAACAATGTAATAGGAAGGAGGTTTTCCATTTATGTGTGCTGGAATGAGCCTCTTGTGTGGTTGAAGTTTGATCTTGAACTCAAGTACTTTAGAATCACGCAAAACTTTCACCAAAGCCTTGTCACCAGTGTATTTTTGAGAAACTAGGTAACTGAATCCTATGCGTTCTCCATCTCTGAAAGGAACTGCCAATTACCAAAGCAATGGTAAGCAGCCTTTGAGCACATACTTATTTCAGATCATAATACACTATATAGCAAGAGAAATAAAAAGATTGTTTTCAGAAATGATCCTGACATGAGTTCAGAAATCTAAGATTATTACTTGTTCCATCATTTGCTATCTTTACCCCATCGAAGCTAAGGAGAATATCAGATGACTTTAAGACTTCAGATTCTGGAGCAGTTGGCTCAATTCTTCTAACACGGACACCCTTCTGATCAGATGCCATTCCCATTGCTACCCTCAAATCAGGATTTTCCATCTTCTGCCACTCAATCCCAAGAACAGGGAATCCTATCAAGATAAGTAGAGGTGAAAGAGAAACACACATCAGCAGAAACCATCGGAAACTAATCCAAGCTATATTCTCACTATGCTAGCACGTTTCATTCTATAATTTCATCAAGTTTGTTGAGAATAATGCTCCAGAAAGAGGGACAGGTACCTGTATAAACCCCATTCTTCTCATAATCACCAATAAAATGCTTGATAACTGGTGTCGGTATGACATAGCCAATATTTTCAGCATCATCATGTTTCAAAGACTGAAATGCAATGCCAACGCACTTTCCCTTGTCGTTGAATGCAGGCCCGCCAGAGTTTCCAGAGTTTATAGCTGCATCTATCTATGATTGATTACATTCAAACAGTTAGTGACCTATTTTTTGAAAGACAATAACAAAAACAGAATAATGGCATCACAAAGGCAGAGATAAGAACCTGCAGTCCTAGAAGCTCGGTAGTCGCATGGACGTAAGACAGTACCTCTATACGGGAAACAACACCACTTGTCACAGAGATTGTATCACCCCCGATGGGGTAGCCTACAACAGTCACAGCATCTTGAAGTGCAGGCAAATCTCCAAACTCGACAGGTGTAACACCCTCCCAAAACTCATCATCATTGACAGTCAACAATGCTGCAAGATCGATAAACAATAGAAACATAATTATTATTATATAATTCCAACCACTTCCTCCATAAAAGAAGAAAATCAAATTCTATGCATCACCATTAACAAGCAAATAACAAATGACACAGATATCAACCCAAACAGAACTTCTGTAATGGCTTGCTCGGAGTCAAACTTAATTGTACAGCAACAGCTCAGACAATCAAGCTCATCGATGATAGCTGGATGTGTGTAAGTTGCAACACAAAGCTGAGACATCACAGCTAGAAATAGAAATTAAAAAGCAAAGAACTTCTAACACATACCAATATCACATTCGGTTCCAATGGCCAAAACAGTAGCCAAGTACTTAGTATCAGAACCCCTCTTCTTGAGCTTCACCTGGGTGTGATGCTCCACGGAGTGCGCATTTGTCAGCACCCTCCTTCCACCAATGATAAACCCACTGCTGCTTGAACTATACTGCCGCTTCCGCTGCCAGGGAAGCGAGAAATTCGGATCCGTATGAACACAGAACACCTTCACGACAGCATCCATGGCCGGAACCACTCGAACCACAGTCTCCCACTCAGGGCCAGGACCAACGGAGCTGTTCACGTGTCCATTCTGCTCGGCGGCCTGCTGCTGCCGAGTCAGCCGCCTCTCCGACTCAGGGGACATAGGTTCCGCCACCCTATCCTTGCGTTTCGAGGACTTCTTAGGCCTCCCCCTGCCACGGCGAGGAGATGCATCGCCGTTGGCGGCGGCGGGAGGAGACTCGGCAGCGTGAATAGTAGTGGAGGGTTGAGGAGCGGCATCGTCTGGAGACGTGTCACCGGCGTTGGTTGGTTCGGAATCGTCCCTTCGTGATCGCTTCCTGGTTCTCGTCATCTCGCCGGTGACCTCCGAGTCGGTAGCTAGCTAGGGCTTTACCAAGGTCGGAGCCCGAGTAAAATCAATTGACGGGAGGGAGGCGCGACGGAGAATGGAGGATGCGAACTGCGAAGGCGAAGGCGAAGATGTAGGAACATTTGGGCTTCATAATTTTGGTCCTGTTAGTGGGCCTTCGCCTTATAAAGGTATTAAGCCCGCCGTCTCTTTTCTGTTTTCCTCCCCTTAGGCCTGCACTCAAGGACATTAAGCCCGTTGTCCATTTTTTATTATTGTAAAATCGCGCGCGGAAGCCAGACTCGACGGCGCGTCTCCGATCGAACACATTTGCCGGGCGGAACTCCGTCGGTCTCTCAGGACTCCGCCGTCAACCGGTAGCGTTCATTCCTACCAAGCTTCCTGGTGGTGTATTGAAGGCTCGATTATGGAAGACATCAATGAGGATTTTCTATAAAATCCGTCGCCACCGAGCTACGTTATGGCTTAGCATTTACACAGGTACAGTCTCTAGTCTATTTCTACGTGAATCAGTGCCCTGTTTCGTTGCTTGAAGAAAGCTGGAAAGCCGTTTCTTTCAATTTTAGTTGTTCGCTTATCTGACAATGTGAACGTAGGAACCTGACATTGGGGGTCTTTAGAGATCCTTTCCGGGTCATGTTTTCCCAAACTGCATGGTAGGTGTTCGCGAAAATGTCTAAATGAAATTGGAGTTTCGAGAATTCGGACTTCAGTTGCTTTCGGGGAAAGGTTTCTTTATACGTGAACGGTAAGGATTTTTGTTTAATATAATAATAATACCTTGTGATTCATGGGTCATGGGTCGTGAATCGTGATCCTCCAGACCTAATTGCGAACTGTTAATCAACTATTGTATCTTTGCTTCCTCTGTCAATGGGGAATTGGGATCCTTCTAGTTGGATGTAATTAGCTACATCAGCCACGTCTTATAAATATTTTATCGTTTGATGATTGTTTGGTGTCCAACGTGTAGAATAAGACAGATGAACCTGGTGAAAAACTGAAAATTATCCCAATTAATCACAGATTCGTATCCATGATTTGGTGAATGTTTCCATGTCGTCCTAACAGCTCAGTCTCACTATTCACTGCATTTCTTCTCACCATGCAATGCTCTCTGACATAGTATGGTTAACTGTTCCTTTAATTACCCAGGTGGATCTTCGGTTTAGTATCAGCAGGTATTACTCGCATGCTTGAGACACCACTCTGGTTTTTACTCATTTTTATGTTCTCAATTTTACATCCCTCCCCGTCATCCCATTGACCCAAAGGTAAACTGCAGCTGTTAACTGAGCTCACCACCTAAGCGTTGCTGTGACCATATTTAATTGGGGTGCTTCCCTCGTGTTTCTCTACATGTTGACTTTTGCACCTTTTCTTTCCTTTTATACAATCTGGTTCACTTGACAAGAAAATTGACACTAAGGTAAGGTGGGTGCTTCTCTCTTTGTTTGTACAAATTGATACTTGCACTGTTTAAACTATGACATCCATTTGGTTCAGTTGACAAGAAAACTTAATCTATTTGGAGTGCTTATCTCATTGTTTATCTGCTATAAATTGATTCTTGCATCATCCATTTGATGGGCATCTACTTGACCTACTGTTCTACACCGAATTGCCACTGAACAGATAAACCATGTCCTCTGTATTTACTAGGTTTTGCAAAACCTTGATCACTAAGTTTATCGAAGAGGATTTCCATGGGGCTGTGGCTAAGATGACAGTGCTTGATGCTTTCCTTTTCTGTGTAAAAGAAAAAATGTCCTTCCATAGTTGATATCCTATGTGTCCATGCTAATAATAGCCGTGTCTTACTCATTAATGGAGATAACCCCATTCTTGTGTTTTGATTGTTTCTCTGCAGATTGTACATTCCATTGACAAGAAGCGTCTATGGCACAGGCTGCCTGTGATTTTGGGTCTCGGTTACCTGGGAATACGTAGACACCTTCATAACGTCTATAGTTTGCTCAATGTTGGTCACCAGATCGGTGAAGGCTTCAACCCGGCTGACTATCCGTACAGGACAGCAGATGGAAGGTATAATGATCCCTCCAATGAGTTTGCCGGCAGTGAAAACTCTTTCTTTGGCAGGAATGTAATGCCTCTTGATCAGAAAGATAAGGTACAGTAACCTTAGACAAAGAAACTCAGGCATCGTACATATGTCATCTTTGCATGCATGGCAGAAAAAAGAGTAGTGTAGATTTAGTAGGCTGGCTTTGTTTTTACCATTTTCTGATCAAAGTTTCCTATTTTGTTGTTGTAGTTGATAACACCACATCCTGCTGTGGTGGCTGCAAAACTACTGGCAAGGAGAGAGTACAAGGATACAGGAAAGCAGTTCAACATGGTTGCAGCTTCTTGGATTCAGTTCATGATCCACGACTGGATTGATCATTTGGAGGATACCAAGCAGGTATATATTATACATAGATAGATACGGATAGATATATCTTACTAAATCTTCTTGTTTTAGATACCATTTTTATGTGTTTCCTGTATTAGAATATAGAGAGTGTGAATGTTAGGAAGATTTATGCGTTGGCTGATATATGGCGACAGAGTCAACCAGTGGAAATTCATTTGATCTTATCTAGTACGTTTTTCCTTCTTAATTGGTGGGTTAGAAGAAGGCTAGTTCCTGTCCAATGATAAGTGGAGTTGCGAGTTGGTGATCTTTGGCATAGATTCTCTGAAAGCTGCTCACCTATCATCCCAATCAAACTATAGCAAATTAGTTCGAAGCACCTTAATACAGAAAATTCGCCAAAAAAAAGTATTGTCACCATTTTGCTGAATTCCTTGTGTTGTGTGAGCGTGTTTATCGGCGTGGATTACTTGAGACTAGGAAGGGCTGAATGAATATTGTTTTCTAATGGTTGCCCCTGGATCTTCATCAAACTAAGTTTAAGTTTTGATCAACTTGGTGCTTAGGCACCTAATCCGATCAGCTACTTATTTTGTGGCGTGAAATGATCATTGTAAGTGTCAAATTAATGTTCTTAGTATTTTCTGGAGACCATTCAATTCAATTAGTAAAAGGTCAGTTGAACAAGTTGGCGACAACCTAAACTAGTAATAAAAGTCGAAGTGTGTTTTACAATAAAAGTTACCAACAACTTTTTATTGTTTTTTAGGTTGGTGTATATTATTTACATATGTAAATAATGACGATTGAACAAATGGTCTACTATTTTTTAGATGGTTCTAGTGTGTTGATTCGGTTTTGATTTTCTGGTTTTAACCGAAATGGTTTTACAGACATATCGGTTCTCCTTAATGATAAAAATTACTAAGCGCTTAACGGCTTCGGTTTACGTTAAAACTGAAAACCATTAATAAATCAATAAAACCGTAATTCTTAATGGTTTTTGGACAATTGACTAATTTGGACTTCAGATTTCTAATGGTCTTTCGGTTCAGAGACAAATGACTGAAATATTCTAGAATTAAAACTTTAGAAGCGAAATAGAATTTTATAATTATTGACATAAATTTTAAATAAATTATATGGTCCAGACTACTTTATAATTATGTTTTACAGAATAGGGATGGAAAGCTTTGTAATTTATATGTCAAATCAAATAATGTTACTTCTTTCTGATACTGAACTACTTCCAAGCTAGTAACTTATTTCTGGTTCTCATGAATTCTGCCTTCTTCTTTTATTTAGACAGAGCTGATAGCACCAAAAGAGATCGCTAGCCAATGCCCTCTGAGTTCTTTCAAGTTCTACATTACCAAGGAAGTCCCAACTGGTTCCCCAGACATCAACACTGGTACCCTGAACTCACGTACATCTTGGTGGTAAATACTAATAATCCTCTGAACCATCTCCTGTTTTTCGTTTGAGTTTCAATTCGGCCAAGTAAATCTCATCGTAAAGGTGCTGCTGCATTCTGGGTGAAGGGATGGAAGTGCTATCTATGGACAAAATGCAACAAGGTTGCAGAAAGTGAGAGAGTTGAAAGATGGGAAGCTGAAGATAGCTGAAAATGGTCTTCTACCCCATGATGAAGATGGGGTGGCTTTATCAGGAGACGTTCGTAGTGCCTGGATTGGCACGTCTACCCTGCACGCTCTCTTCGTCAGAGAGCACAATGCTGTCTGCGACATGATCAAGGTAATATGTTGAAACAACAGAACTCTATAGTAAAACTTGTGTCTCTGATACTGAAACACCATCTCTGAAAAATGTTGGTTTTCAGGAAGAATATCCAGAGATGGTAGATGAGGAACTATACAGGCGGGCAAGATTGGTGACAGCTGCTGTGATTGCCAAGGTTCACACCATTGATTGGACTGTCGAGCTCCTGAAAACTGATACATTACTCGCTGCAATGCGAACAAACTGGTACGGATTCCTGGGGAAATGGTTCAAGGACACATTTGGCCACATCGGAGATGCTCAACTGGGAGGTCTTGTTGGTTTGAAGAAGCCAGAAAATCATGGAGTTCCATATTCCTTAACAGAGGATTTCGTCAGTGTATACCGACTGCACTCACTTTTACCTGACGAATTCCTTGTTAGGGACATTTCAACTGAACCAGCTCCCAACGAATCTCCACCTGTAGCCAAAAAGTATCGTTCTCCTTTATCTCTCCCTGATCACATCAAATTATACAATGAGTCAATGACTTCTTGTGATGTATTTGATGTTTTGTGCTTTTTTCTTGGGCAGGCTTCCGCTTCCAGAGTTGATAGGGGCAAATGGAGAGAAGGTTTTATCAGAAATAGGGTTCACTAGGCAAATGGTCTCCATGGGCCATCAAGCCTGTGGGGCTCTTGAGCTATGGAACTACCCCAATTGGCTTAGGAACATGATACCCGAGGATCCCAATGGCAGAGACAGGCCTGATCATGTGGACCTGCCAGCCCTTGAAGGTAAGATAATTAATTATCCTTGCTAAAGAATCACAGTTCTCCATCATATCATCTGGCATGTGTCTGCTTGCCAACGTATCTTCATATTATGTTCTTTGTACAGTATATAGAGACAGGGAGAGGAAAGTTCCGAGGTACAATGAGTTCCGCAGACGCCTGTTGATGATACCTATATCGGAATGGGAAGACCTAACGGACGACAAGGAAGCCATTCGGGTGCTCATTGAGGTTTATGGTGATCGAATTGAGGAACTAGATCTTCTAGTCGGCCTCATGGCAGAGAAAAAAATCAAAGGATTTGCCATAAGTGAGACTGCATTCTTCATATTCATTCTCATGGCTTCGAGGAGGCTGGAGGCCGACAGGTTCTTCACGAGCTACTTCAACGAGGAAACGTACACAAAGAAAGGGCTCGCATGGGTGAACACAACGGAGTCTCTTCGAGATGTGATCAATCGCCATTGTCCTGGAATGACCAAGAAATGGATGAACTCTACTAGTGCATTTACTGTCTGGGATGCGCCTCCACAGCCCCAAAGCTGGATTCCTCTCTATCTCCGGATTCCAGGATTTATGTGACATCTCTAGCTGTTATTACTGGTTTCCTGTTGTTTCATAAATAAAAGCTAGCAGAAATGTTGTGTGCGATACGATGTTTGAAATTCTTTGATTGGGGTAATTTGGACCAGCAGGAACAATGTTATACTGGTAGACTGCTGGTGTTTCACTTGTCCCTGTACTTGTTGTAATTTTGTAGATGAGATGATTGGGGAAAAACAGAGAATGTGAGATAAATAATAAGAATCTCTGAGCTATTATAATCAAACATATATAACGTGGATCAACACTTGAAAATTCTTTTAAGGTTTCTTCCAGGACTTTAAGATATGTGGAGAGTGTCTATAATTTGTAATATATCGTATTAATAGCTTCCATAGCTTTATCGTTGGCAGATGAATGGATAAAATGTTCTAATAGAATATGAATCGTGCCTCACGTTTATCCTAAAGATAAAAATACAGCTAATGACTCAACCATTTTTTAAGGGATAAAAATACACTCAACCATGTGCTCTATTTATGTGATTCATACAATATTGCACCTACTTTCCTGAGACGAGTAAACTTTCCTCATAACACCTTATATCAGGGCACCTTTGAAATGATGTTTTTGATTCTTCAATTTTTATTTGTTTGTTTGTTGAAAAGTTCTTCATAATTCTTTTGATGGTTGGTGCTCTCATTAATAATTATTGGTAGTACTACCTAACTCTATCCTCACTTATTGTACCAAAGACAACGATCAGTTGCGTGATCGATTCATACAAGGTACAACGTAAATATGTAAATAAGTATAACACTTTTAAGAATGATTATTGTGTGATGTACAAGAAAGGAGCAAGTGCATAAACTAAAGTTGTGCATGCCATGTTGCATAACTGTGATATCTCATTTCTTCTAACATGCAGTTTTAACTTTTTTTTTACCCAAGTTACGCACCCCAACTCCATGTTGCATGACCGCCATGTCCATTTTGATATCCAATTTATGACCATTGCAAGACTGTTTTACTATGGTCGTAAGATAGTGGAACAATTGTCATAAAATATAGGATTAAGATGGCTGTCTAAGATATAGTGTTATAATGGTTCATGGTCGTAAGACATTGTTACAACTATGCTAAGATGGAGATTATAACAGTCATAAGATAGAAATCATTGTTACAACTATCTTTTTATCCCTCATTCGTTCTTTAATTTGATGGTTGTCACTCTCATTAGAAATCATTATAAGCCTGGGGAGAATTGATTCATACTTATGAAAGATTATTCACAACAAATCATTCTAGGCAATGGAGAGCATAACGTGATCCATTAAATCTACTAGAAACACTAAAAATTGTGAATTAATTTATAATCATTTAACCACATTATTCATGCATGAGACATTTCTATGTAGTATGGCAGAAAAGATATTCAACATGTCATTTTAAGGGATGATGCGTATGTACGAGAGGATTTGAATATCAACTTAACTGTTGAGAACTTGCATACGAAAAAATCGGATGAAAGATTACAATTATAGGTTGCATGTTTAACTCGCAACAAAGGGCAAATGATTCACAACGTAGTTTATATAGCTAAGTAACGCTAATAACAAAGAGCCTAACAAGGTAACTAATTAACTAACGATAAGAATAATATGCTTGTTGTATAGAACACTCATCAAACTGATTGATACCTAATGTTGTTGGCTTTGTTCGTTGGCAAGACCTGTCGGCTGCCGTAAATCAGTTGTGATGCTTGACGTCATTTTTTAGACAGCTGCAGCTGAATCATCCTCGTTAACTCAGGAACATGGGTTGCGTCCGATGCTAAAAATTCGTACAAAATTAGGATGCATGCAAGTGTTTATAACAAAACCTAAACTCGTGTTTGCTCTATCATGACAATGGACCTAATTAATACTATCACATACTCTATCCCCAACATGATCGATTATGCATTGACCAAACGACAACGATCCTTTGAGTGATCGATTCACACGCAAAGCTACAATTATGTTACTTTGATAAATTATAAAGAATAAAATAAACGATTGATTACTTATTCTTCACGTAAAAGTAAAGGAAAAAAGAGTGGCTTATATATAGTTGATTGATTCCCACCCTAGCTAATCGTTTAACTGAATAAGTAAAAAATATAGTATTATTAAAAATGATTGTTGTTTGATGCTCTCAAAGTAAACTAAAGTATGCACACTGCGCTATATTTTTTTCCAAAAAAAAAGTTAAATTACTTGTGTTCTGTCATAAATCAAGAAGTACGGTAATTCGGCTCATAATCTATAGGTCTATGTATTGTAACCACACTCGGATATCATACTATAAACCAATTGATTTAAATAATTTGAGTAATTAGGACTAAATGGTTCTTGAAATAGTATCAGAGACTTCGACAATCGTGAGGTCTTGTGTTCGAATTCTGACGATCTCCCATTTGTTAAACACGCGTGGTATTTGAACATGTGCAAATTTCAAACGCATATGAATTGACTTTCGTTTGAGAGTTGTATTAGTAAATGATGTTAGATCTATAATTAGACCTCTCTCAATAACTTGAATTATTGGGATGAACTTATTTTAAAATTCTATAAGATTAAATCCGTGTGCATATACTTTGGAAAAAAAATGAATTTATCAGATTACGACCATAGCAGGACAATCCTAAGATACAGTGTTACCAATTAATTGTGTTCTGTCTCACAACCATCGTAAAAAAAAAATCTACTTATCAAAATGGATATGCAACAATTCATGTTTTTTTTTATTATTTGCAAAATATCTAGTTTAATATAAAATGAGTTAAGAAAGAAAGTGTTATGAGCATGAACTTCAAGTTATGCACCGGTGGAGGGGAACGGATCAGGTCAGTAACCTTATGGTGAATAACCATGAGTAACCCGTCAACATCAGCATCACCTCTTTTCTGGAAAGCCTTTAATTTCCCTCCTTAATCTTTGACGAACGATTTCTCACTCGTTTTAAGTCGAAATTTAATTTTTTTTGCACAGCTAGATTAGATTAATTGTGCTCTTCAAAATGATATTCACTTTGATATATTTTTCGAACAAAAAAATTGAGCAATTTTTTACCAGTCTATACCATATGGTATTGACTAGTATTGAAATAAGAGCATACCTATGGTTTGAAAAGCGTACCATGGTGGTATGAACAAACCACGACTGTAGGATGGTTGAATACATGATAGTAGAAATATATTAACTGTCATTTACGACTTTTAACATTGTGTACCACAAGATACCACCCCGTACCAGGGTGGTATTGTATGGTATTGTGTGGTATTTTTTTGGTCCTGTAATTTGTCCACCCTGAAATTTGTAGATCCAATAGATCATGATGAACTCGTCCCTTCTGTGTAAACGTTTTCAAAAATGAATTAAAAACGAAGAAAATACCATATGGTATGCAGTTGGTACCGAGAGGCCATAATTTTTTTCACAAAAAATATTGGAAATTGATCTCATTTTGTAGAGCACGATGAACTGGTTCCATCTGTGCAAAAAAAATTAAAATCCGAGTTAAAACGAAAAAGATATGAGCCAATTAAGAAAGCTAAGAAAATAAAAATGGTCTTTAATTCTCAATCTTTAGATCTGGATTTTCTAAATGAAGAGTCCAGATTTGGTTATTGATGGGTGCATGACCCATGATTATGCACCCTATCTTGAGCCCCGGCCGAGCTCATTCCGCCACGATGATGTAGTCAACCTACTCGATGTTGTTGTTAATCATTTCACTCCATGAGTCAAGACGTAAATTAAACTATAGAGTAAAATTCAGTGTTATTAAAGCCGAGCCGAGCCGCTCGGCCCGACCGGTAAAACCACCACCCGGTCACAAAACCGGCTCGGAATAGTCTAAAAGCCGCTCCGGTTTTATGTAGCGGTTGGCGAGCGGCCGAGGCGGTTAACCGTTCGAGCCGATCGAGCCACTCGTCCGGTTTTTGCCATTCAGCCACTAAATTTAATTAAAAAAATTGTAGAAAATTGAAATAAACCAAAAACGTCGGGCTCTCAAATTGAATCCTTATTTCCATTTCACAATTTCGAAGTAAGAGATGAGCTCTGATTAAGAAATGTCCGCTATTTATACTGATAACGTTTATTAGATACCGGTTCTCTAACGGTTTTTAAACGGTCTAATGCCGGTTGGACTGCTAAAGTGCGAGCCGTTCGCATTACCGGGTCATGCTCCGGTTCGGTTCTGACAAGATTGGTAAAATTAGCAAAAGCTTCTAGCTAGCTAGACCAGAAAAACTGAAAAAGTACATTAATTGAGTACTTGTCGATCCATCCCCTTTTCTCCCTAGCCTATAAATATCGACTCTTTCCATTTCATAATAACATCCACAAGCAGTACTCAGTAGTAGTATATTGTTCCATTCCATACCAATCCCCCAGCTACAAGAGAGACAGAGAGACACACCATGTGTGTCCTTTCAAAGTTGTGCAAAGACGTGATCACTAAATTCATCCACCAGGATTTCCATGGAGTCGTTGCTAAGATGTCAGTCCTCGATGCTTTCTGCTTCTTGGTAATTTAACACACACAAAACCGACATCATCATCGTCATTTGTTGTAGGTTCAAACCTTCCGACGATCAACCATCATTGTATTTCTCACTCTTCTTTTTCTGCATGCAGATTGTGCACTCCGTGGACAAGAAGAACCTGTGGCACAAGCTGCCGGTGATTTTGGGTCTGGCTTACCTGGCGATTCGTCGGCACCTTCACCAAGTCCACAACTTGCTCAACGTCGGTGGGCAGCTCCCCGGCGACGGTTTCGACCCGGCCGATTATCCTTACAGGACGGAAGACGGAAGGTATAATGATCCCTTCAATGGAGTTGCAGGCGGGCAGAACACTTTCTTTGGAAGAAACATGATGCCCTCTGCTGAAGACAAGGTATGGTTGCATGTAAAATGCCGAGTTTAAATCAATAATAATACCACTGGACCAAACACTTGAGAGATTCACTTATTATATATGTTCAAGGTGATAACGCCACATCCTGCCGTAGTGGCTACGAAGCTGCTAGCAAGGAGATCTGGTGAGAAATACAAGGACACAGGGAAACAGTTCAACATGGTTGCAGCTTCTTGGATTCAGTTCATGATCCACGACTGGGTTGATCATCTAGAAGATACCAAGCAGGTCTTTTATTTATATCAGCTAGCTAGCTATAGTTAATTACCCACTGCAATTTTTTCTTTGATTGTTAACTTGTTACAAATGAGTTGTTTTCTGGTGGTTTTTTTTTTTATATAGATAGAACTGAGTGCACCAAAAGAAATCGCAGGCCAGTGCCCTCTCAGTTCATTCAAGTTCTATGCCACTAAGGAACTTCCAACTGGCTCCAAAGACATCAACACTGGCACACTCAATAGGCGCACATCTTGGTGGTAATTGATTAAATACTGCTATCATTAGGGTCATTAGTATCAATTGTTTAAGCCACATATGCATCATTGATTACGATTCTTCGATATATAAAGTTATGGAAATGGGGAAAATATTAATTAAACTTGATCATCATGACCATCAGGGATGCAAGTGTGATCTATGGGAGTGATGCGGAAAGTGGACAGAAAGTGAGAGAGTTGACAGATGGGAAGCTGAAGATAGGTGAAGATGGTCTTCTTCAGCATGACGAAGAAGGGTTGGCCATATCAGGAGACATTCGTGGTACTTGGATTGGCACCACAACCCTGCAGGCCCTTTTCATCAAAGAGCACAATGCTGTCTGTGACATGCTCAAGGTCTGTATGCTGATAACTAAATTCGATAGATACCATAATTTTATATATACTACTAAAACTTTTGTGTACATGTAACTGAGACATGTCTTCACTGAAAAATGTTGGTTGGGCATGTAGAAAGAGTACCCGGACTTGGGAGATGAAGAACTATACAGACGAGCAAGAGTGGTGACTTCTGCCGTGATAGCCAAGATACACACCATCGATTGGACCGTCGAACTCTTGAAGACGGATACACTGTTAGCCGCGATGCGACTAAACTGGTATGGACTTCTGGGGAAATGGTTCAAGGACACATTTGGCCACATCGGAAACGATATACTTGGAGGTATTGTTGGCATGAAGAAGTCGGAGAATCATGGAGTTCCATACTCGCTAACCGAGGAGTTCGTCAGCGTTTACAGATTGCACCCGCTCTTGCCTGACGAATTCCTCATCAGGGACATTTCATCAAGTACTGATGAAGAAGAATCAGCAGCTTCCAAAGAGTCCCTTCCTGTGGCTGAAAAGTACTGTTTCAACTTCCATCTTTGTGATCTTCTTGAGCTAAATCTGTATAAGGAGGTTCTTGTAATGATGTTTTTGTGGTTTGTTGTTTGGATATGCAGGCTGCCCATGTCGGAGTTGATAGGCTCGAAGGGAGACAAGGCTTTGTCAGAAATTGGGTTCACTAAGCAAATGGTGTCCATGGGCCACCAGGCCTGTGGGGCTCTTGAGCTATGGAACTACCCAAATTGGCTTAGGGAGGTAGTGCCCCAAGATCCAGATGGCAGGGATAGGCCCGATCTTGTGGACCTGCCAGCTCTCGAAGGTAAGTATATGGGCTAATCACATGACTCAGGACATTAACAAACTTGTGTAGCTTTACCAACACATATGTGCTTCAATGTTGTGTAGTTTTTAGAGATAGGGAGCGAAAAGTTGCGAGGTACAATGACTTCCGTAGACGGATGTTGATGATACCTATATCGAAGTGGGGAGATCTGACGGACGACCAAGAAGCAATTCAAGTGCTCACTGAGGTTTATGGCGATCGAATCGAAGAACTGGATCTTCTAGTCGGACTCATGGCAGAGAGAAAGATCAAAGGGTTCGCCATAAGCGAGACTGCATTCTTCATATTCCTGATCATGGCTACGAGGAGGCTGGAGGCTGACAGGTTCTTCACGAGCCACTACGACGAGGAAACATACACAAAGAAGGGTCTCGAATGGGTGGACACGACTGAGTCTCTTCGACAAGTGATCGATCGTCATTATCCTGAAATGACCAAGAAGTGGATGAACTCCGCCAGTGCATTCAGTGTCTGGGATGCGCCTCCGCAATTTGAAAAGCACGTTCCTCTATATCTTCGAATTCCATGAATCGTGTGACTAATAAAGTTCATTATTATGCCGTCAATGTTTTATGTTAATTTCAAGTCCTTTGGTGAATAAAACTATATCAATGCTGTAATGTCAAGAGTTATGTTTGGAATTGTTTTTTCTTCTTCTTCTTCAGATTGGGGTAATTTGGACCAGCATACATTAACAATGTTGGCAGTGTTGACTTGTTCTAGTTCTTGTTGTTGGCGATTGGATTGGTGGAAAATAGAGGATTGTGTCTGATAAATAAACAAGAATCTCGACCATTATTCTGCACGGATTCTAATATTCCTATAAGGCCTTTTTTCAGTCCAAGAAAACTTTACAGTGAGTTTCTTTTTAGTTTTGGGTTAAAGACACATTTGGTCACTGAGATTACTAAATTAGGACATGTTTAGTTACTGTAAAAATTTAATATCAAATTTGGTCACTACAATTACTAAAACTGGACACATTTAGTCACTCGCCGTTAGTTGCCGTCCAATTCCGTTAAAAGACTCCGTTATGTGCTGACGTGGCTAACGTGAGCGCCTAGTCAGCGCCGTTTTGGGCCGGAAATGGTCAAACCCGACCCGCCACGTCACTATACCCGCCACATATTAAACCCAACCCAATCCATTAACCCAACCCGACCCAGAAACAAACCCTAACCCACCTAACCAGACCAGAGGCCACTTAAACAAATCAAAATTGATTGTTTCCATTACAGACCCTTCTCCTTCCTCGAGCTCTTCCCGAGCTCTTCCCCTTCGCCATTTTCGATCAAACCAATCTGAGAGCAGAGAGCAGGGAGAGATGAAGCCATATTAACGCTACCCCCTTGACCCCTTTGTCCCAGCAATCGGTTATCGGAAGAAGGGGCCAGATAGAGAGAGAGAGATCACGATCCGAACAAAACGATCCAAATGCAGAAAACCACTCTTTCCCACACAACAAACAGACTCTGAAGCAACACAGAGAAAACAGAGGCAAGACTCCCCAAATTCTCCCACATCCCCCTCCAAATTCCACCAATGGCGTCCTTTGATTCCTTCGGCGTCGAAGGCGAACAACCGGTCCTCCCCTCCGCCGCCCACGTTCCTCCGCCGTTCGTCGACGACGATGACCAGGGCTTCATGTCCCACCACCACGACCACAATTCCTCCCACCATTTCGACGACTCCTCTGCTGCTGGCTTCTTCTCCGCCTCCTCGCCCCCTCCCCCGCCTTCAGGGTCGCACCCCATCTCCGGTAATTCTCCCGACTACAACGGCGGCGGCGGCCTCGATTCCCATTCTCAGGAAATGTACGGTTTCGGGCCCGCGAACCAGAGCACCGATTACGGATCTCCGTTCAACGCGATGGAGAATGCAAATGGTGGAGGTGAAGGTGGAGCGTTAATATGGCTTCATCTCTCCCTGCTCTCTGCTCTCAGATTGGTTTGATCGAAAATGGCGAAGGGGAAGAGCTCGGGAAGAGCTCGAGGAAGGAAAAGGGTCTGTAATGGAAACAAATCAATTTTGATTTGTTTAAGTGGCCTCTGGTCTGGTTAGGTGGGTTAGGGTTTGTTTCTGGGTCGGGTTGGGTTAATGGATTGGGTTGGGTTTAATACGTGGCGGGTATAGTGACGTGGCGGGTCGGGTTTGACCATTTCCGGCCCAAAACGGCGATGACTAGGCGCTCACGTTAGCCACGTCAGCACATAACGGAGTCTTTTAACGGAGTTGGACGACAACTAACGGCGAGTGACTAAATGTGTCCAGTTTTAGTAATTGTAGTGACCAAATTTGATATTAAATTTTTACAGTGACTAAACATGTTCTAATTTAGTAATCTCAGTGACCAAATGTGTCTTTAACCCTTTTAGTTTTTAAGAAAATACCAAATGTAAGTACGGGTTCCATTGTACTGTAAACACAAATTTGAATATCCACCCAAAACAAGTGAATAATTATGGGACTCTATGGATTCTGTTTTCTATCTCTAGTAGTTATCAGTTCTCTAATGTGGGCAAATGAGATGCATATGTAGCCAATATAGCTTTCAAACAAATATATGATAAGTCATTAAATTTGTAATGCAAGCGTGGAGTCCCTTTCAGATTGATTGTGAATTGTGATTAATCATAGTCTTTATCTTTATACTTTGATTAATCACATGTGTAATAAATTTTTTGATGAATTGAAATGTGTAGTAAATGTGAAGCTGAACTAACTTTCTTGATTCCGAGTAGTGTAAAACAAGTAAATATATTGATACCACATAAAATTAGTTTGAGAATGTTTATGCAATTCATAAATTGGTATTCAATCCCAGATCATGTAAGTGCTTTACAACAAAAAATCAATCGCGTATATTATGCGTGGGTAAGCATGATATTAGAGCAAATATATTGATATATGGATTTAAATAATTAATTTTGATAAATAAAATATTGACAATGAATTTTCGTGTAAGATTTAATAAATTATAAGCATGACATTGACATTAAGGAGAAGTTACAGCTTTCTTTAACCTAAAAATTTAGCCCACGTTTAGTAATTAGAATTCTCTGATGCATTTAATCAATTTATGTATTCTAATTAGATGTATTATTTAAATGTATTAATTTGAAAAATACAGTGTTTGAACCTTAAAAAGTTTGGTGGTCACTCAAAAATAAAAATAAAAAGAATTTGAGAGATTGACCATCTCTGTTTTTAGCCGAGATTGACGGTCATCTATAATAAATAATTTGGTGGTCTCATCTTCTGTCAAATACAAATATTTTATTTCATTTGAAGAAAAAACGTCAAATGATCTTAATTACATATATTGACTAAATACATAATTTAAAATCTCACTTCCAAACAACCCTAAGTTACACCAAACTACCCCAAATAGAACCCAGCTAAATTCTACTACATCATCCAAATCCTTATTCCGAAGTTTAGGTAATTCCTATTGTTGTTTACAGACTTTATATAAAGCATAAATAAAACAGAGTCAACTAGAAATCGAGAATTCAGAACTCAAAACATTGACCGGGAAGAGCTGTAATGGAAAGAACTCTTCTTTCCCCTTCCCTGGCTTGGCTCTTCGCTTTCCCACCATCGATGCTCTCGCCATTTCCCTGGTAGAGCAACGCAATCAAAACAAAAGTCTCTCTCTCTATCTCACTGTTCCTCGGCCACTTTCACAAACAGCTGGTCTCTCGCTCTTCTTTTTACTCCCCCACCTTCCTTTCTCGCTCGCCATATCTGTCTCTTCTTTTGTCACTTTCTATTTGCATAGCAAGTTAGCAACCCCAAAATCCGCCTCTCCATCCCTTTGCACATGCTCTCCATCTTCATCTTTCACAATCTGGTCCTTCCCAATTTCCTCCTCTTCCTCTTTCGGGTAACTTAACATCCCTTCGATTTGCCCAATTTCCCCCAGCTGGGTTCTTCCAATCTCGCGCCTTTCCCATTAGGGTTCCCTTCAATTTTAGGGGGAAATCAGTGAAGCATCGCTTTTCATCATCCGGGCAAGTGTTAGGATCTTGGGTTGTTTCAGAATTTCAGTTCTCCGGGCAGCCTCTGCAGCAGCAGTCAAATGTCACAGCAGGGGTATGCAATTGAGCTCTACTTCGACCCGGCGCTGGAAAACCAGGTCTTGAAAGCCTGGAACGTGCTAGCTCGCCGCCAAATCAGCACGCAGCTCATCGAAATCGAGTCTCGCCCTCATATAACCCTGTATTCCAACCCTTACATCGACCCCACGAAGCTGGAATCAGTAATAAGGAGCTTTGCTGCAAGGCAAGAGCCTTTGCCTATGTCTCTCTCCACCATCGGCACCCTCCCCAGAGACAACAATGTCCTCTTTCTAGCCCCCACGCCTTCGCTCTCTTTGCTTCAGTTCCATTCTCAGCTCTGTGATGCAATGAGGAAGGAAGGAATCGAGATCGGGGAAGAGTACAGGCCTGATGCTTGGGTTCCTTACTGTGCTGTGGCTCAAGACGTTCCCAAAGCGAGAATGGCGGATGCATTCTGTGTTCTCAGAGACTTGAAGTTGCCTGTTAATGGGTATGCTATGGATATTGGAGTTGTGGAGTTCACGCCAGTTCGTGAATTAAGCTCCTTTGTGCTTGGTAACTCTGTAGAATGAATTGCTGTTGTTTGTTGTCTCTCATTTATATTAACTTAAGCAAATTTGTTTCATTAATATGCTCCTTTCTCTTTTGGGTTACAAAGTTAGTTTTTTCCTTCCTATAATGGGTGTTGTAAACTTATAGCATAGTGGGAGAAATTGCAGTTTCTGTTTATGGACGTAAGAGTTGCTAATGAGAAGAATTCTGCTTTAAAAAACCGTCCATCGATTGTTCTTTGCATTTCCTATCAAGTAAGCAGCCGTTATGTTTTACTGATAGTACTGAGTTTCTTCTAGCTGGTTGTTGTCTAACTTTTGCTTGCGGCTTTCGTTTTCTGTTGTTTTAGTGTGAAGAATTTCTATTAGCTTTGTTGATATCTCTTGTAGGATGAGTCGTATGAGAATTGTCCAAGTCCGAATTCCAGGCTGGTGCTGTATAATATATTATCATTGATAGAATGAATCAGACTGACTGTACAATGCTTAACACTGTCAGTTCCCTACGTGGATAGCTCTCTTATGAGTCTCATTTGACTTGCAGCAACGACGTGTCGATAATCTGACGTACTAGAATAGACAAATCTAGTCTAGATGCATCCTTGTTGGTGATTGTTTATTTGGAATCAAGTTTCTCTGCCGGCTTCTTGTTTCATCATTTGCTTTGGAACAATCACAGACAGTTGTCGAACTTCTCGCTGCTAATATATTGGATACTCTAATCTAGTAGAAGATACAGAAACTCTTGTTAGCTTATCTGAGTTCTTGAATGTATGCTTAGTTCAATTGCAGCCTTGTTTTTGCTGCATGATGACCTGAATTTGCCAAAAAGGTATTCATGCCATTTTCAAGGGATGGAATTTGGCGGTTGGATGTCAATCTCAATGATGAGAATTTGAAGGCAGAAAACCCTGATGAAAGGTGTTATAATTGATTGGTACTTGCATTGGATTGTTCATTGGCATGAACTTGTCGTGTTTCCTAACTCAGTTGTGAGAGGGAGGGATGTCCTTTCTTGGACAGCTGCAGCCGAATCCTCTCCTAACTCTTGAACATGGGTTGTGTCTCCTCTGCTAAAATTGTCTTGTTAGAGCTAGTTAGAAAAAATACCAACACTGAGCAAATATCTAGCCAGAATTACTCTATTTGTACCACCATAAGTGAGGACCATCATGCAACCTGTCAATCCTGCTGCCGTCTTTCTGGTTCCTGTCATCTTGGATCCCCAACTTAGGTAATATTTCATTATTACACTGTAAAAACCAGAACTGACAGCATAACAGAACTCACTCTTCTATTCTTCTGTCACTGCATGAATGTCTATGTAGACTTTGCTTTCTGTATATATCTTTACACATCTCTCTCTCTCTCTCACTCACTTTTATTTGTCCCTCAGCTGAAACAATCAATTTTTACTATGCCTCTATGAATTGATGAAAATAAATCACTCAATTCCTATACTATGCAGCTATAATCTAATCTAGTTAACCAAAGAATGTCGATCATCTCAGCCTCGTCAAAATTGCTTGCAGGAAATCATTCCAGACATCGATAGGACCCGGCAAGCACCAATGAACGCAGTCGCTGTACCCTTTCATCCACTGGTTCCCCCAGAATAAGCCTGGGTGTCCATCGGGCCGCACCCTCATAACCCTAGTGATATCCAAAACTCCAAACTTCTTCCCCTTCTTAACTTTTTTTCTTACTCTTTGAAACTCCTCAACCTGCTTGTCTCTCACTTCATAAACATCCCTCCCTGAGTCGATCTCCAACTCCCTGGCAGGCCCTGTCCTGTTGCAGGTCCCGCCAGTGTTCCACAACCCGTTCTCGAAGTGAGACGGGGAGAATGTCCTCACCACGACGACTGTTTTCTTGCATTCCTTACAGTTGTTTATCCGGTCGAGAGCTGCCCTGAGGGCCATCTTCACTGCCACTTTGACGTCCCAGTTGGTCACGTTTGGTTCGTTGCAGTAGATACACCCCACCACCTTGGAATCCTGGTGGAGGTATATGGCCCTAAAGAACCAATGCACTCCAGAGATGATCACGTAATCCAAGGCGTGCAGGTCTCGAGCCCAGTTCTCGTCCAGCCTGTCGAGGTACAAGTCATGGATGCCGGCTGATGTCGTGCTGTTGATCATCCTTTCTTCTCCGGCGACCAGAAACTTGGTCCAGATGACCTTCAGAATAAAATCGTGCTGGGGGAAATGCCATATCCTGTTCCTGTCGTCGGCATCCTTGTAGGCTTCTACTGGAGCTTCCTCCTGCAACAACCGAAAACAAAAGAAACAGTAATTATGTATTTATGTTGATCACTAAACCACCCTATGAACAAACTTTTTGACTTATTATTTGAGCAAGGAATATTTGACTAAGAAATTTGAATTGTAGCTCATTTTGATACCCACCAAAGAATATTTGAAGGACACCCTTATGCAAGCAAAGCATAAAGCCATACACTACACACCCAAAAAGAAGAATGAAGAGTGCTCTGGTGGGTGAAAAATAACAGTAAAGAATTCATCTTTGACTTTGATCCCATTTCCAGAATCAAGGAAGAGAGCAATCACAGCCACCATTGTAGCCAACAGAAACAGTTTTATATATAAAAAAAAAAGTAAATAATAAAACAAACTGATGGGGTGTAATAGAGATTTTGCAGGCTGAAAGAGTGATCATCTAGTAAAAAAAATGAACCAATTCCAAATCAACCAAACAAGCCCCCACTTTCTGACAAGGAACAGTGTATTAACAAGAGCAAGAACCTGGGACAAAAGGCAGAGTAGTGATTCAAAATGGTTCCTTGCAACAGAGTCCCCAACAAAAGCCATTGTCTTCCCTCTCACAATCCCAAAGAATTCCTTGGGATCAAACTTCTGAAGAACACAACCATCAGGTTTCCATCTCCAGTTGAGGAAATCTTTGTCCTTCCTCCCATGCCTGAAACAGTTCTTCGAGTCTGGAATCGTCGGGCAGCTCCAATTATTGTACCTCGCACCTTCATGATCGGGCACCCACCGTCCCTTGAACAGCTCACAGTTCTCCTCCACTGCAAAATCAAGAAGAAAAAAACAGAGTATCAATACAATTGTACCAAAGGATCATCAATGCATGGGAAAGTAGCGAAATTGAGAAATGGGTTTTGAAGGGAAGGAGGGAATGTATGAAGGGTACCCTTTAGATTGGGAGGCGATGGTGGCGGTTTCAACGAGATGGTTTGATCAAGGAGATGATGATCATCACCCCGCTGTTGTTGTTGTTTTTGGGTTTGTTTGGGAGGTGGGGTGAGATTGAAAGGGTCAGGAGAGTAGAGGAAGAAGGTGAAGATGGTGGTTATTGCGAATGTGGACAACAAGCAAGGCAAAGCCTTCGACATGACTATGTTTAAAGTTTGTTTGTCCCTTTTCCCGTGTAAATGAGAACCAGGAGGCGCCCCTCCCTCCAGTGCCGGTTGAACCATTGTTGTTATTCGACGATGATGATGAAAAAGGAAATGGGGTTGATTTCATTCTTCCCTTACAACCAAAACATTGAAAAGGAAGGTGAAATGGAGGAAGAATTAAGGAGCAGAGATTTTCGGGTCTATGTGATCGGGAAAGAGATAGAGAGAGAGATGGAGGATGGGATTTTTGTTTGTTTGTGTTAGGGTGTTGTGGAGGTTGGATTTTGCATGTAGAGAGAAAGTGAGATTGTGAAAACACCCAAAAACTTTGTCGAGGAAAAAATGGAAACTAAGATATTACCCCTCACCATTAAAAGGAAGGAGCGAAATCTTAACTTTGAATACGTGTGTTGTGTTGTGTCATTTACAAGAGACAAGAAGGAGGAGGAGGGGAATTGGCCATTGGATTTGGGGGAAAGCTATGAGACGGCAAGAGCATAAATTTGAAGGGAAACTTTCTTCACGAATGCGTATAGAATATGTAACTCCTTCAATATTTTACTTATTTATATATTTTAGCTGTGTTATTATTTGTGTAAAAGATTACATCGGCAAAAAAAAAAAAAAAAAAAAAAACACGCATGTAAGGACTCGATTTAAATTGTTGGTTTTCAACATAAAGTTTAAAACTTTTCAATCATAATATGAAAAAAAAAACATATGGATTGTATTTTATTTTTGGACTAAAAACAATTAATATCCAAACCTATTTATTCCAATAAAATAAATTCAAAATGTTTAAATATCATAAATATCCAAATTGTTAATTTTTACGGTTGAATAAGTTTATTGTTACTTAGTTATAGATATCGATAGTGTTTAGCATGAACGTAAAATTCAAAAATATACAATCCGAAAACACAATCCACCAATTAAGGACTCGATCTGAAATCGGATTACAGCTGAACAGCACGATAGCAAAGTAAACTATACAACAAATTCAAGCAAACACATGCATTTAACCATTTTTCCACTCATACAAAGCTGTTACGCGTTCGAAATCTTTCAATCTGTGTTCATAGTTCAACGCATTCCCCTGAAAAAGAAAGGGGGGAAAAAAGAAGAGCAGTGCATGCATGTAAAAGCCCGCCACGATCTCCAACTGGTGTTAGCTGATTGGTTCCATGTGAAACAAGGAATTATTAAGCTAAGCGGCCGGGGTTCGCCACTAATCAACCCTTATGACTTGTAATTACATGTTTTGTTTTATTTTTATGGGATAATCAACCGGCCCCTTGATTAACGGGTGCCTTTCAGTTTCTTTTTGTTAGTCAATATTTGGGATTTGGTTGTGGGCTGTGGGGGGTGTATGGGAGATGGCTCATAACAGTTGACAACAAGCTAAGCCCTTCGTTCCACTCATATTGAGCTTAATCAAAATCTATGGCTTGGTAAGGATAGCAGTTATGTGGTTGATCATGCTTGTCACTCTAAATTGAGAGCATCCACGTAGCCTGACTTTTTCCAATTGTGTAGCGACGTGGATAGAATTTTTGCAATTACAAACCCAATTTCGACGATGTAGAAAGTTGTGCAATCATGCAAGTTTTCAAAATATTGGAGTCAAATTTCGATGCCACTCTATATTGAGAGCAACTACGTAGTCTGACTTTTCTCAATTGCATTATGAGTTTCTCAAATTACAAACTCAATTTCACCGATGTGGGAAGTTGTGGAATTATGCAAGCTTTCAAACTATGAAAGGTAAATTTCAATGCCAATGGTGGGTTTGTTCTTGCTTTCTTTTATTAATTTTTAATGTATTTTTTAATGTTATTTAAATACCTCAAAATATTTTTGAAGCAAATAAACACAAGGAGTTTAGATCTCATCGATGAAAAACAAGGAGTTTAGATGGGCCCAGAGCTATTAGCAGCGTATATTCTGTTAAGGCAAAGAAAGTCGGGCTGGCAGGAACGGCCCGGACGAGGGAGTTTCCAGGATTGGAACTATATAATGTGAAGAGTAGAATGAAGATCCGTTTATTATTGGGCCAATTCCTTAAGAGCCAACACAAATTGTGTGTGACGTACACTCTCACTTAGTGATGGCTGGGGCGGGGCGTGTACCTCAATACCCATGCCCCGTCTCATGCTAGTACGGGTCGGGGCGGGTAATACCCGCGGGTACGGGACAAGGCGGGTCGACCCTCTCTTACATGCTATTTGAAAAAAATACACGCACAATTTTACTTTTTACAATAAAACGAAGTGGAAAAGACTTGATGAATAAATAATAGTGATAATATAATAAGTAATTGAGTCTATTTAGTTGAAAGCTCAAGTCTAACTAGTTGAATAAAAACCAAAATAGGAGATATATGAATGGATGGGGTAAAAAATTGACCTAGAAAGGGCTAAGAATGGGGCGGGTCGGGGCAGAAGTTGATACCCATGCCCGCCCCATGCTAATGCGGGTCGGGTAATACCCACCAGATTGCGGGTCAGGTCGGGTATTACCCGGCGGGGCGAGTTTAAATTGCCATCCCTACTCTCACTCGGCTATGGCTTAAACATCGGTGACCCAATTTGAAATCTGCTTACTGACGCTCAATTTGGTATAGTATATTATTGGTACAAATGGATAAATCACGATTAAATCATAAAAGTTTTCAAACAAAAGATCCTACAATTAATTTATATAACATATTATGTGATAAGAATTTATAATATTTGGAGCCATCTAGGAGCGAATGCCTAAACCGATGGTGCGATGGGAGAGACCGGAGAGGGGAACTTTGAACGTGAATGTGGATGCGACAAAGCTGAAGGATGGAGGTACAAGGATGGGGAAGGATGGAGGTACAAGGATGTGTAATTCGTGATGAGGAAGGGAAGTTTGTTCTATCGACAGTGAGGGGGATGGGGATCGATGGGACCCGGAAATGGCTGAATCCCTAGCATTCTTGTGGGCGATGAAACTGGATTGGGTGCATGTGCAAAGGCCGATTTTGATGGAACGGGACTGTCAATCGTTGATCTAAAAGCTCAATCAGGATGGTCTGATTGAAACGGAATTGGGGAGGGTGGTGGAGGAAATCAGAGAATTAGGTCCGGAGATGGGTGACGTTCGATGGAGGTTTTGAGGGAGAAACGGCAACACAGTTGCCCATGAGATGACGAGGATAGCTTGCAGATGGGAGGAGATGGCAATGTGGTTTGAGAGGCCTTCTGCTTTTATTTATTTATTTATTTATTTATTTATTTATTTATTTCCTCATTAGTGAAGACTGCAATGGCGTTTTACCCAGCTAAATAAAATATGCAGATTTTGTTATATAAAAAACGTGTTCATAGATATATAAGGTCATAGGCGTATTCATCTAACAAATGTGGAATTGTGCGGTCTATCCGACAACCTCGCATTTTGTTGAGTACATTCTCATAAATAGTTTGTGAACATTTTAGCAAAATTGGTATAGCCTACCCTACAACATTTTGCTTGTAAATAATGGAGTTTTGATGTTGAAGTGATTCCTTCTCAGTGATGAGCATTTAATTGGCACAGTGTGATTAAATTCCAAAACCCGTCTGATGAGCTGCCTGGGCAAAAACACATGGTCTCCAATAATTATAATTATGGACTTAATTGGACTGATTAGATCGGGAAGAAACATGATATATAATTTAGGTACTGTATGTAGAAGATCCGCCTGACATGGCAACTGAAGAAAGCAAATATAATTAGTGTTATAAGATTCGGCTGGAATATTTTGTTGAAAGAAATACTTTTTTTTTTTTTTTTTTGCAGACCTGTTACAAGGTGCTATTGGAATGGTGATGAAAAGCGTGAATGAAAGACTAGTTTAAAGGGTGATTCCTTCTCCTAGTGGAACTAAGGTAAGTTAAAAAGAAAAAAGTTAATTATCCATGTATATATCATGTCATTTTGACAAACACATTTTTGTGTTATTGTTTTGAACAAAATTTGATAACGGTTCGCATAAACTTACGTTTTGATGAGTCTTGACGTTAGACAATGTCAAAACGCCTTGTTAATGATTCAGTAGCGAGTTAGGCATTTAAAATGCAACGGCGGAGTAATTCGACAGCTAGGCCTAGACGTATATTTAGACGGAGTTAGGGAATCATTAAAAAGTAGAAAATTAACATTATCTACTAACTCAATATTTTCAATAGCTCAAGAACTATAGCTCTCATATTGTTAAATTGTTAATCATTTGAGCTTACACGTAACACCTTCTTTCTTGAACCTTGATTTTAGTACTTTGTCATAGTTTGATTTGACTTAGAGCAAGATCAGGTAGCCATCCACTCGCAGTTCCACGATACTCCTGCAGGGACTAAATGGGTAATGTATGACTAACGAGTCGATTTATCAAATTACTTTACAACACTATTAGATGAGTATACTCAAAGATCATGAAGGTAGACACACGCCTATAGACATTCACATCTAGTTTTGATGTTCAATCACTAGAGTTTGAGAAGGCAACATCGATATTCATAAGATGGTTACCTAAGCTTAAATATTTGAGAATTAACTTGTAACTTACCATACTGAGACAGTTAGCTTCTTCCTTCCAGGAACGTCCATTCTCATTCTATTAGGTTGAAATACAATCTCTTAAAACAATCACATCATATCAGTACAGTGAAAACTGACATTTTAGAAGGGGGAAGAGGAAGCTGCCATTGCCATGGCCAGGGTAGCTGACCACATGGGAAGGTTTTCAAGTTAGGACAACATTTTCCCCATGTGCCCCCTTCTCGTGGGTTACCCTACAAATTCCCTGAATCATAGATGAGGTTTTGATCTTGAAAACAGTAAGACCTGTTTGGTTGCTGGGACACCGCTGTCCCCCCTGCAGGTTGGAATTTGGATTGCCATATCCGCCAAGGCTAGCTAGCCCGCCCTTGCTAAGGGACCCTCCACACCCTAAAAATTTAGGTTTATGAAGACCAGCCCTTCTGTCTGCATGTCTTCTGAATTCTGATCCTCTCTCTAGCTAAAAATGACAAACACTCCCCATGTTTTGCAGCAGATGGGTTCTTTGTGGCTTTCTTTCTTACCCATTTGTTAATTTATGGGGTATTCATTCCTTGGCTTGTACCTTTCTTCATTGGTCAATTATTTTTCATTCTGGACATCATCTACAGGCTGCAGCAACAGCATTCCCTAGGCAAACATAGCTATGGTATAGTGTTACACGATAGCTCGCCATGCATATCTAATCATTTGTCGAAATAGTTTGAAGTTGCTTGTAGCCATTAAAGGCTAGCTCTCACGGAAATTGATGTGGAACCCATTAACCCTAAACTCCACTGGTAGTATATTAATGGGTTTGTCTCGAAAGAATTCAGAATAACTGAATTTAACAAATCATGCAAAGGTTGGGATTAGCTTCCCACTTTGTTTACTGATCTCAACATGCTTTTCCTGTGTGCTTAGTTTCTTTCGAAAAAACCACCAACACTAGGGTATGCTTCTGATAGTGACGTACAATGTGTTTTTTTAGTTTGATTTACACAGATTTAGAACTCTGTTACTATGATTTTGGATTAACTATAAGTAATCCTCATTTTGAGTTAACTTGACGAATGAATCTTGACCATTGGTCACCTTAATTTTTTGTTCTACATAAATGGTCTATACATAGATAACATTTTGAAGAACCTTCACATGCATAAGGACGACTAGTTTATCATATGATCCAATCAATCCTTTATTATCCCGCAGGTAGACAATTACAAATTTTTATATATATGCATTTCCTGTTGAAATCAATTGACCGTCATAAGTCACACAAACTATACACTACATATTACAGTACTCTGGTCGATCGATCTGATGAAATGGTCGACCAACATTTTCTACTTGGACTTTGACCTAAATCACTATAGACACCCACAATTTGTCATCTTTGAGAATACCGATTGGGTTGTTATCATCAAAATTATATACTTTCATGTGACGGAAATAACCTTCCGATTATAGGTACGCATTTAGACTCCTCTTATTAGGGCGAAAAACAATTATTTTGAGATCTGATAAGATCTCTCAGCTTTTTTTCGGGGTATATAATCGTATCATTTTGATTATCACTATATCATAGTTTTCCTTTTCCATGATTGTTTCGTTGCACATGATATATGAGGGCCACTCGATTCGGCCATTCTTGTTTCCTTGTGCAATTTGATAGTGTCGGTGCAATTTGTGGAATATGGATTGCTGTAACGAATGCGTAGTGGGTTCTTTCTTTCCCCTGGCTTTTCCCTTCAACTCGTTCTTGTATGATCACAAAGTGGTGATCGAGTTTGGCCCCCTCGTTAAAAGCCCCCAAAATCCAAATCATCATGGAAAACACGGGGACAAGGGGCAAAAAGGAAAACCATAAGTACTCGATCGACGACACATTCAAAATTGGCAACTGGATTCTAGTGCTGCAATATAACAATATACCTCCTAGGAACTGGCGGCATATATATATGATCAGAACTAGCGCCCCACAATTGATGGGATGTTTGGGTAGTCAATACAGTGTGATTTCATGTTCAATTGTGTAACATTTTGATGAATAACGGATCCCGACATCCCAAATTGATATACTATGTCGACGTTTAAAGAAGGAAGATGAGAGATTAAGCGAGATTTGAAGGTAGAAAGACGAGAAAAAGAAGGAAACGAGGGGGGGAGGGGAAGACGAGATTTAGAAAAATGTAGGAGAATGGATTATACATCTGTGACTTTCATAACAATCTTCCAATCTCAAATTACACGATAATACAAGTCAAGATTGTCTCATTTTATTCTTGATTATCGGCCAAACTCTACTAATAGTCCAATATTATTCTTCTTTTAAATTGCACTAGCAATTATATAATACGAATCGATGCTAGTTTGGTACCTACCACCTTAGCACTTTTCGCTAGTTTGATATCCCCCTACTCTGTATCAACCACATCGCTCGAGACTAGCTAATTCAACTCGATTCACCTCATTCAATAAATTTACACAGCTACTCGTTGAGTCTGAAAACAATATCCAACACTAGCACTGGGTCCCTTTCTATGCGACTAACTGAGGAATATAACTATGAAGAATAGCAAAGAATATGCTTCGTGATTCCAGGAATTAAACAGCCAGCAAATTTCTTTGTAATGGGAGGTCAAATCAAACTGAAATTTTATCGATATAAAATGCTATGTAACTGAATAAACTAACATGATATGTTAGTAGTGTAGCGAGGGAGAAGAGGAAAACCCTAATAAATGAAGTACTACCCTTCTCACAGATAGAGGTTAAGTTACTCAATTAATTGCATCATATGGCTTGCTCCTTGTTCTATGCTAACAAACCATGTCCTCAGTTCACAAAGTAGGCCAGTCCTGTTTTTCATAATTAAAAAAAATGCTCAAATGAAGTTTTTTTTATTTAATAATGGTGGTTTTAACGTCTACTTTATAGCGAGTTTAGAGGTTTCAGCTCCAATTTGATCAAAATCAACAAATAAACAAGAGAATCGCAAGGCGAATGAAATATGTGCTCTTCAAATAATAAGGAATGACCCGATAAAGCTAATCAGTCACAATATTAATGGCTTTTTAGGTGTGCTTCAAATGAACCTCACATGAAAGCACTATATATTACTGTCCTCCTTTTGCTTGGTTAATTTGTACATTTGCTAAATTTTTTTTTATAGTAGTATAATTAACTAATATGTTTTCTTTTTTTTATATTTATGATGGTTTTTATTACTAACAAGTTAGCTTTATTTTGGTATTTCATTATTATGTTGATGTGGATGGACAAGTCATTTATTTTAGGCCACATGCAGATAGATCACAAATTGTTTCATTACATAAATATATGTGTCGCTTTGCCTGTACTGTGCTCACTTTCATTAATGCTCAAGTGGGGTGTGTAAGTCTACGTTTTAATATATCTAATAATTTATCAATGATTATTTCACAGTGTTTTAGCCCTAACTATAGTAACTGATTGACATTTGTTAATTCACAGGTTAGAGTAGCTATTCTTCGGTGCTAATTTTTTTGTACACGACTTTTTGTTGTGTCTACACATGCTCGATCACAAATGAAGTGATTGTTCATCTTCATATATTTGATCGGCTCGTTGAAATGGCTATTACTTGGAGTTAACCAAAATTTTTTTCTTACAACAGACTATCCTCAATTAAAATATTTGTTATTAATTTGTGTAAGGATCATGATTGGCTTTGCAACATAATCGTGTTCAATCAACCGATCCAAAGTTAGGTGTACTTCAAATGCCACAAAAAATCAAACACCATAAATTTTCAAAATATAATTTTCGATTGAGTTGTTCATTGAAACTGATGGTTTCTCTTAGCAACTTGAATAATATGATATAAGTTTGGTTTTAACCATAAGTAAATTACATCTTCTACCAATTGAAGGGTTCCACTCGAGCTTGTGTTGTGTGAGATGTTTAGCATACAGCCAACTCTAAGCTTTACACTTAATTTTATTTTTATCAACAAAAAACAAAGCTTTACACTTAACTGGAGTTTTAGCTAGGGTTTTAACTTATTTAGTTATTTACTTTAGACTATCTCTCTGTTGCAGAGTACATGGATAGTGGATACAGCCTGTTGTCCTTTAAACGAAAAGTATGCAGCTAAGCCAGGCACAGCCGCGTGGACATCATTTAATTAACACCATCTTATTATTATATGTGGACTAATCCAGTTGCTAATTCAAGTCTTAATATAAAGACTTAAACCAGAAGGTTCCTACTTCCTAGTAATTGATGATCATATATGGGATAAATAGATAAAATATACTGACTATACCCGATATTTAGCTTTTCATCTTTTTCCTTAATCCAATGTTCTTTTTCAGAGACAAGATTAGGGATGACAATGGGTCGGATCGGGGACGGATAGTGCATATCCGTTACCTTACCCAAAGTAGTTCGGGTTTTACCCATACCTATACCCACATGTGAAACGGGTAGGAAATTAAAACCATGTCCATACCCGCTCGGGTTTCGGGTATCCACGGTTATCCATGGGTAAGGATTTCTCTTCATAACTCCAACCAATATGTTAACAATCACACGTATTCTCACATTACGTAAGAGGAAAAGTATGACAATAATTCACTAGAATGAAGAAAATTAATTAAAACAACACAAATTCATGAAAATATTATATTTATATGTTAAATATAAAATATGTTAGAGAAAAATAATGATTATTTCTAGACAAAATACATATGTATGTGAATAATCGGGCGGGTTCGGGTTGGATAGTGAGAAACCCATGCCCACCCATTACCCGCAATATTCGGGTTCGGGTTTTACCCGTACCCACTAAATGTCCTTCGGGTTCGAGTTTTACCCTACTCGATTAGGCCGGGTTCGGGCGGATATCCACGGTTACGAATATTTTTGCCATCCCTATACAAGATAACTGAAAAAGCAATTATAGGTAAAAGATAAACCAGAGCCATCCCAAGTCCCAACTAGTAGCCATATCCCTATTCCCTGGTCTTTGGTTCACTTACTTTAAATATTCAGTTAGTCATTGTAAGAGTTGTTCAACTTATATGGTGTACAAGATGTGAATCCATTTTTACGTTTTTTTTTAATATTATAAATCTTGTACATATTTTTGTCGTTCGATTTATAATCAAGCAACTACAACGCACATAGACGTGATACCTACGCCTACCAGATTCTACAGGATAGTAAGCTTCTCATTCTCATACTCATTGTGAGATGTGAATTACATGAACCCACTGCTACATTCGTTTTCTTTCTCAATCGTATGCACATTATAATCGTTTGTGCATGAACTATTATACCTACAACATTCAATAGGGTAGCCATATTCATCCCTATTTTTACATGCTTATTATGTATATGCAAAACAAGAATCTACTTCTAAATTCTTATTATTTATCGGTCCTTTGTTGTCGTCCGATTCACAATCAAATGAACAAAAATGTATGAGTACAATACTTACACCTACCACATTCAACACCTTGGCCAGATTCATTCCCATTTCACACCCAATTTTGGTCCTAAAACTATGAGCTTTCTTCTCTTGTTGTTTTGTCAAGGCCATTTTTCTGTTAAGAATTAGTTGTGGCCTCCCTAAAAGTCATATAATTTACAATTTCCATTCCGGTGGTCCAATTAATAATCACTTTCCCCTCTCACATTATGGGCTTCTCCTCTGTTTCCAATTCCCCAGTTCTTTTCTTTCCAAATTCCCCCATTTTTAAACTCTTTAGAGGGTCCTCCTCCATTCCATAGACCATAACTTAATCAAAATTCTGCACCGGCTTAGGAAAATGTTAAATTAATATGTAAGAAATGTGCAAACATGATCTCCAATTTGACTTTCTATTCAACCAATCAGACGGTGATGATCAGCAGCAGGAGTAGGCGAGCCCCAACTGGCGACTCTCTGATGCGCTGAACTTAAACTTCTCTTCTTCTAATGTTGAAAAACAACTCAGATGAGTAATAAGATAGCTGGATCCCGCCATTAGAGCAAGTAAATATCAGCATATTTGACTCTTCTTCTCCCCTCTTATATATTGGTCCTTCATAACAAACCAGAATCAAAAAGCAACCCCCTTTTTCCCCCAGAGGAAACTTCTCTCTCTTTCCTCTGTTTCTCTCTCATTTCTCTGTTTTCCATCACTTGTCTCAATCTCAAGTTCGCTGGATTCCGTTTTCCCATTTCTGATCTCATAAAAACCCCTCCAGATTCCAGTACCGAGAAATCGAAGATGTTCAGAACGCAAACCTGAATTCGAAGGCCGACCCGATTCTTCATTCCAGAAATCCTGATCTGGGTACTCCCCTGTTTTCCAAGAAGATGGCTCCAAGCTCGGTGGTTGTCACCATCGAGAAGCCAAACAACTTATCTGTAGTCCAAATCAACGCCGCCACCGCCGGCGACGATTCGCCATTGCTTCCTGCCGACAAGCAGAAAGCGGCGAGCCCCAAGCAGTTCACCTTCTCCATTCTGCTCAAAATCTACAGAGCATTCAGTTGCATCTCATGGCTCGCAGTCGGATCCAATTCCCTCTTCAGATCGATCAAGAAGAGGGTCTCCCAATCCGAGGCCTCAGCCGACGAAGTAGAAGAGCAGGACATGGAGCCCAGAAGTAGAGGGAAGCTATACAACTTTATTAAAGCGTTTCTCGCTATCTCAATCGGCGCACTTGTGGTGGAAGTCGTGGCTCACTACAAAAAGTGGAATTTGAATCTCGTCCAGCCGCCGTGGGAAGTTCAGGGGCTAGTCCAATGGTCTTACATGGCCTGGCTCTCGTTCCGGCTCGATTACATTGCTCCCACTGTGATGATGCTCTCCCAATTCTGCATCGTCTTGTTCTTGATTCAGTCTCTGGATCGGCTCGCGCTCTGCCTCGGCTGCTTCTGGATCAAGTTCAAGAAATTGAAGCCCCAAATTAACGGCGACGATTACGATGTCGAGGACCCTTCTAGTTTCCCAATGGTTCTTGTCCAGATTCCAATGTGCAATGAGAGAGAGGTAAGTAAAGTTGCCGACTTTCTATTTGATTTCCCAGATCTGAATTTTCTGTCTTTATCTCCCTGTTTTCTTATTGGGGCTTTGTTCTTTAGGTTTACGCGACATCAATCGGGGCGGCCTGCCAGTTGGATTGGCCCAGAGACAGGCTGTTGATTCAAGTTCTTGATGATTCAGATGATCCGAATCTGCAGCTTATGATCAATGAAGAGGTTCATTCATGGCGGCAGAAGGGGATTAATATCATTTACAGGCATAGATTGATTAGAACAGGGTACAAAGCCGGAAACCTTAAATCGGCAATGGGATGTGATTACGTTCAGGACTACGAATTCGTTGCCATTTTGGATGCCGATTTCCAGCCCAACCCAGATTTCCTCAAACTCACGATCCCCCACTTTAAGGTAACTACCCATTTATTTATAGCCTTATATTCCTCACCTACTCTTCAATTATGGCAATCACGATTTGTGTATTGTTTATCTGTGAGACACTGACATTTGACACTACCTAGATGATTTTATTTCATTACGAGTTACATAGTTGTGTCATAACATTGATGATTATGCGAATTATCAACGAAATTTTTAGAATTTTAATTGTCAACTAAATATAGATATCATAAATATTATCGAAACACTATGTATAAGAGTATCATTTCAAAATATATGAGCTATAATTGTCATTTTTCTATAAAATTGGAACCTTTAGTTGGGATTCATTCCCACTAGAATTCGATCCCATTCTGGTGGACCTAAACGCTAAATGTCACTAATATCACTAGCACACTAATGTGTGCGCCACAATTTGATTTAGAATCCTCAATCTAGCAAAGTTCAGACCATCTGACAGTATTAAACCAAACGGAAATCACGAGAATTTGAATTCCACCCTGTTTTGCTTGTCTTATATATAACGTTAAGTGGGTTGCGGTTCTGATTGCAGGGGAAGCCAGAGGTGGGTTTGGTGCAAGCTCGGTGGTCATTCGTGAACAAAGACGAGAACTTGCTGTCAAGGCTACAGAACGTGAACCTGTGCTTCCACTTCGAGGTGGAGCAGCAAGTGAACGGCATGTTCTTGAACTTCTTCGGGTTCAATGGGACTGCAGGGGTGTGGAGGATCAAGGCGTTGGAGGATTCCGGCGGTTGGCTTGAGAGAACCACGGTGGAGGACATGGACATTGCAGTAAGAGCTCACCTGAATGGGTGGAAGTTCGTGTACCTCAATGATGTTAAGGTTCTTTGTGAGTTGCCGGAGTCGTATGAAGCTTACAAGAAGCAACAGCATCGGTGGCATTCTGGGCCTATGCAGCTCTTCCGCCTGTGCCTCCCTGCCATTCTCAAATCCAAGGTCGGTTGCATCCCCATTACTTTGCACTTAAGTTCATTGTCATTTGTAGAGGATACTAGGGTTCCAACTTCCAACATTGAATCTTTCGACCCTCGAAGATGCTTAAAATATATCAAACCCAATTCGTCACAGTAAATCGAATTGTTAGATTGTTTTGTTGTAACACTTTTTTTCTTGTAGTTAAATTTCAGCTCAATCATGTCAAGTCATAATCTTTTTTTTGTTGTTGTTATTTGCAGATATCAATGTGGAAGAAGGCCAATTTGATCTTCCTCTTCTTCCTACTAAGAAAACTAATCCTGCCCTTCTACTCCTTCACCCTATTCTGCATCATACTCCCACTAACCATGTTCATCCCAGAGGCAGAGTTGCCACTCTGGGTAATCTGCTACGTCCCCATTTTCATGTCATTCCTCAACATCCTCCCATCCCCCAAATCCTTCCCCTTCCTTGTACCGTACCTCCTCTTCGAGAACACAATGTCGGTCACGAAGTTCAACGCCATGGTCTCGGGCCTCTTCCAGCTCGGGAGCTCGTACGAGTGGGTCGTCACCAAGAAAACCGGGCGGTCATCAGAGTCGGACCTGCTAGCCCTGGCCGAGAGGGAATCGAAGTTGGCCCCTGCCGCGGCTGGCGAAGAGAAAGCTACGATGTTGAGGAGGCATTCGGAGTCCGGCCTGGAGCTGCTGAGCAAGCTCAAGGAAGTGGAAGCCGAGGTTGCTGGGGCGCCGAAGAAGAAGAAGAACAGGTTGTACAAAAAGGAGCTGGGGCTGGCTTTCTTGCTTCTCACGGCAGCTGCCAGGAGCTTGTTGTCGGCTCATGGAGTTCACTTCTACTTCTTGCTGTTCCAAGGGCTGTCGTTTCTCGTTGTTGGGTTAGACTTGATTGGGGAGCAAGTTAGCTGAAAATAGAGGGAATTGCGGGTTGTCAATTTAATTGATTGATTTCGTTTTGGACCGGGGCATGTTATAAGCCAAGGTTTTTTGTGCTTATACGAAAGGAAATGATTTGGTGAAGTGGAGTTGGGGATGGTTGAGTGAAATCGAGATCAAATGGTCTCGATTGGGTTGGGGTAATATATGACAGAGTGGAAGGAAAAGAGACGATAGATAGGAAAACTTTTTTTTTGTTTTGTGATTTGAAACGGTTAATTAGATTTAAATTGAGTTTGTACAATGTAATTTTTATTCAATGTACCAATAATAGTAATTATAATTTATAACATTTTTCATTTTGCAAGCTCTTCTCATAAATTTAGCGGGGAAAGTATTGAGATTTGGCCTGAATTGAATCAGTTGAGAAATTATAATTTATAACATCTTTCATTTTGCAAGATTCGGGTGAGAAAATATCCTTAAACCAAATATGATTAACTCGGTTTCATATTTCAATTTTGGGCAAAAATAAAATTGAAACCCAATTGTTTCTTAAACAATTTTAAGAAAAACCAGATCAAATGATTCCAATCCCATCCTGGCCTTATTTCTTTTTCTTCCCTCACTGTTTGCTTTTTCTCAGATGGAAAAGGCAGGGCTTTTATTTTTGCTTTGCTTTGCTTGCCTAGCATGCCATGTCTCCTCCCCTTGTTACCTCTCATAAGTCCTAACAAAGGTATTTTTATGACTTGGTCACTCTCTTCCCTTTTGGTGGGTTATGCTTGAATTTTGTTGCTGAATTTTCTGCAGCTGTCTTCTCCCGACGTCCAGTAACTTTTCAAATTCCGGCAGTTTTGGGTGTCAATCGTCGTCGGGAGCGGAAGCACTTGCGATTTAGGCTTAATCATAAGCTGTTAGACTGGACTCTACTACCACGGCAAGAGTAGAGGGTCGAACCGTGGGAGAAGTGAAGAAAGAAAGAAATCGACCACTTTCCCCTTTTACCTCGTTTCAACCCATAACGTCATCTCTCCTTCTTGCTTCCGCCAGTTCAGTCCAAGCTTCTAAAACCTAGAAAGGAAGTTGATTCTCAGCTATGGAGCGAGAGAAAGATGCTTTCTATGTTGTAAGGAAAGGCGGCATGATCGGGATCTACAAGAGCTTCCCGGACTGCCTAGCTCAAGCCGGTTATTCTGTAAGTTGTTGCTTCTCCCTTCATTTACCCAATCGCTCATTGATGAAATTATATTGTGGGTACTCTTCATTTTGATGAACGACTGCTAAAGAGGATTTCTTTGACTCCTAGTGGATTGGCTACTTAGGTTATTTTGTTGCTTTAAGTATGAAAACCCTTCAACGTTTTGCTCATTCTTGACATTCTGCATGTTCCTTTTGGCGATGTCTATTCTTGGATTACTCACCTGCGGCATGGTGGTTTTATGCTAGGTTTCCGATCCTTCAGTGAGTGTGTTCAAAGGATATGGTTTGCCCAGAGATGCTGAGGATTACCTTGCATCACTTGGGCTTAGAAATGCTGCTTACTCTGTCAGTGCCACCGATGTTAAGGCTGATCTCTTTGGGAAACTTGAGCCTTGCCGCATCCAGGTAGCTTACAATTTAGGAAAAAAGGCTTTCTCATGGGTGTATGGAATCTCAGTCAATGTGGATACTAGAACTTCAACATTTTCTTTGCGAAGTGCTTTACTGTTTTACCAGTTCTGGTCATTTGCAATTTTTGTTGTTTTAATGCCTTCTTTTCTTGAATTTTTATTTACCTGATCAAGATTTTGATAGTAGTTTTGCTGTGGTAAGGAGTGTTAGTTTGTTTCTTTGTAGTGTATCTTTGAAGTGTCATCTATAGGCTTACACATTGGTTGTTGTTTCTGTCAGCCGCCAGCTTCAAACAAGGGGTCTTCTTCAGAGCGCTATCAGGAAACACCCACTGTACATGTAAGTCCTTAGCAAGTATGGACATAGCATTTCTAGTATTGAGCATATCTCTAATTGTTATGAACTAGAAACTTGACATCTTAATCCGTGGAAGTATGCAGATTAGTGGTTTGTAACAATCATTTTGTCAATCAAGTTTTACATGTCAGTCACTTTAACATCGTGATTAACTCGCTGTTCAAACGTTTGGTTGCTCTTTACCTTTTGTGGAACAGAGGTGTGGAGTGGCTATAGTCATGGAAACCTCCCCAAACATGTATCCAAAATTACAGAATGATGGAAGCAGTAACCCAGTTCCAACCAGCTCAATGAGTTTCTCAGTTTCGTTGTTCCTCCAGCATGCAATGCTGGACTACGACCTGCAGGATTCTGTTTCCTAAGTTTCATTGCGTGTAGGCATGCCTGAACAGTTTCATTGTGGTGATTGTTCTGAATTGTCTCTGTGGTTCTAGGTCAACCTCTTTAGATGAAACTAATCTTTATCACATGTCCATAAGATCTCCCTAAACATAAATGTTTGAGAAAGGTGATAGATCTATGCATCATAGAGGACTCAGATCCTAAACCTAATTCAACATTGTCATAAACAGTTGTCCTTACAAATACATCAGTATACTACATTGTTCTAAAGCTCTTTTCTTTTAAATAACCGTGTTGAGTGTCTTTCCGATGTCTCAGTTTCTCCATACAATTATTTGAGTCATATTAATCTGATGTGTTACTGATTTGATTTGTGAGCTTTACTAGCATATATGTTTCTAACGGCAATGTGAATTATTATGTTTAACCCCAGTCGCCAGCGATCATTTATTTTGATGGTGCATCAAAAGGGAATCCTGGACCAGCTGGTGCAGGAGCTGTTTTGTGTTCCCCTGATGGAAGAATGGTAAAGCAAGTTCTCCTTGACCTGGCCAAAAGTTATCTTACGGTTTGCTATATTTTTCTTGAATTAAATTGTGCAGGTTGTCATCTGGGTGTTTTTTGGTGCAGGTATGGCGTTTCTCTGAAGGTGTGGGGCTTGCAACGAACAATGTTGCTGAATATCGAGGTGTGATTCTGGGAATGAAGCAAGCACTCAAAAAAGGGTTTAGAGACATTCGTGTACAGGGGGATTCTAATCTTGTCTGTATGCAGGTTTGTTATATCATTCATGTGCATGAAGTTATAGTCATTTTCAACTGCACTGCAATCCATGCTCGTAGTCCTTACTGTCTGATTGTGTGGACAGATTCAGGGCATATGGAAGTTAAAAAACCAGAACATAATTGCATTGGGAAACGAGGCAAAAGCGCTCAAGGAAAAGTTCCGTACTTTTGAGATCAGGCATATTCTGAGGGTAAGTACATATGCTGATTTAGAATCGTTTGTTTACTGTTAATGTGGTCTGAATTTGAGGATGATGAGAAACCAATTGGTTATACCAGGAATTCAATTCTGAAGCTGATGCACTAGCAAACCAGGCTGTTCAGCTCAGGGGTTAGTCATATCCCACCCTTGAACCTGCACATCCATTGTTACCTATCATTATTATCTTCCATCTTTAGTGGTTTATGGTGTTCCTCTGATTCTCTGGTGCTTAGTTTTTGGGTCTGACAAATTCTGTTGGTGATCATTTATGCAGATGGGCAAGTACACGAGGCTTTGATCACCAAGTAGTTTGACACCATTTGAGGTTGGAGTAAAGGGTCAAAATTTCAGCTCCAGGCCAGGAAGGGGTAGGGATAGAAATGACTTCAGTGCAGCAACTTGTTTATATGTTTTTGCTTAGCTTTTGGGCTTCTTGAAGCTAGATATCACATTGCAGCTTCCAATGTTGATAATATAACCTGTTAGCAATTGAAATGGACGGCTCTGATGTAAGCTCCTTTATGATACCTTCATTCTCACCCTACCTTTTCGTTTCGGCTGTATTACAGGAATGGTCACTGAACTTTGGGGTCACTAATGAATCAGTCGATTAATTATAGTTGACACATTCTAAGAGTTGAGTACCACATGGGATAAAGATAACGGAATTGGATGGAGAGTGACCAAATTTGAACTATTGAATTAATTTTAGTGACCACAAATAGAATTAAATATTTCCAATTACCAAACATGAACCTTTTTAATAAACCTAGTGACCAAACTTGCAATTTACCCGTTTGAAATAACTAACTAACATAACAACTATGCATTCTCTTCATATTTTTGGGATTTTTGATCGAGTTATCCTTCATTAAATCAAATAAATTGTGAAAACTAGTACTTAGATCCTAATAAATTGTAGACATTATGGACTCTTTCATCATATCCATGATTCGATTTTAATCCGCACTCTCCAAAATCATTATAATGTCCTTCACCCTTTAGCTTTAGAGGGTTTTCGATTACTTATCAGTAAGGGCTTCCGATTACTTGTAAGGGCTTCCGATTACTTATATCTATTACTGATTTGGGGAAAAAATCCAAAAATACACGCATTATTAAAAGAAAATCCCAAAATACATACGTTATAAAAAATATTCTCAATCAACACATGTTTGGGCTTCACCGCGGTTGTCAACCGCAGTGAATAACATCACCGCGACCGTCAACCGCGATGAATGCTTCACCGCCAATGTCCGAAGCGGTGTCAATCACCGCTGGTGTCCCAAACGGTGATGGACTAATTTGGGTATTGGCCAAAAGTCCATGGCTGGAGTTGCTGTTGCGTTGGCACTTGACTGAAATGGAGGAAAAAAATCCCAGTACTTTTGGGTGCTTGATCGCCATCGCACCCAGCGTCGACCACAACCGTGTCGGATGCTTGAAATCCTTCGCCGGCTCAGGCACCGCCGGCCCCGGAGAAACTCCAGCGCCCTCGACCGCACGTCCACACTCCGCCACGATCTCCGATGCTCCGTTGGTGGGAGGACCAGGAGGAGCAGTTCTTCTTCTTCTTGTTCTTATTCCGGTTGCGGTTGGCGTGGTCGCCGCCGCCGCCGCAGCTTCATGATGTGTCGTCGAGCAGAGATGTGGTGGTTCATAATCAACAACCCAGAACCACTAATTATATACCTCTTGCCAAAACAAAACAGAGGTCCATCAGCTGCAACCATTGGAGTTTACAGCTCCCCCCTCCAAGAACTCGCCCCTACAACAGGGAACTCGAACCAGAACCATAAGAAGAGGAAGCCACCCAAATTAGGCCATCACTGCTTGGGACACCGGCGGTGAATGGACAGGGTGATATTCACCGTTTCGGACAGTGGCGGTGAAGTATTCATTGCGATTGACCGCCGCGGTGATGTTATTCACTGCGGTTGACGACCGCGGTGAAGCCCAAACATGTGTAGATTGGGAATATTTTTTATAACGTATGTATTTTGAATTTTTTTTTTAATATCGTGTATATTTTTGGATTTTTTTCCTGATTTGGTGTATCAATACACTAGTGTCGACACAATTAAACGAAGAGCCTGACAAAAAGATTGTTACTCTTTCTTATTCCTAGTTTACTTGTTAGTGACAAGTTCATTAAGAAGCAAAATTCAGTGGGTAATTTGTTAGTGATACGAAGTTCAGTGACCGTTTAGTAATTGACCCCTTTGTTTTCTGGAAAGCATCCAGTTTTGTGGATGAATTGGATAAAATAGAGTGCGAAGTGTCGAAAGGCCAAAAGCTCTGTTGCAATTGAATTCAATCACTCGACAATGGTGACGTTCGCAGCTTCATCCTCGACTCTGCCCTCAATATCTACTCCCAATTCTCACTGGATTCCGCCTTCCAAGTCTTTACCCCTTCCCACTGCCGTCCACTTCCGAAGCCATCAACTCTGCATTTCTTTCAACGCCGTCGTGCTGAAGAGTCGGAATTCCCGCTGCTCCTTAATATTGAGGTCAGCCGAGCAGGATACCTTAATCCCAGAACAAGAAGAGCCAGTCGCAACCCAGGAAGACGCTGCTGCTGAACAGCAGACCGTGTCTGTCCCTGTCTCTCCTTCCGACACTCTTACCATGTACTTTGATGTAAGAAAGTTCGAAGCTTTCTCTTTTTAGCTTCTCAAGTTTCGCTTCAGAAGGGTGAAAGACTGAACATTTCACTTGGGTTTGTGATTTGTTTTTGTTTGTGTTCTTGTGTTCATGCGAAGTACATTGCTAATTGCTTTTTGATTCAATATGGAGTGCATTCTTGATGAGAGATGTTTTTGGGTAACTGTAGGCGGAGGGAACCATGAGCGACGCAGCTATTCCCGCAGTGACCAGGGCTTTAGAGGTAACTAACTGCACAACTTCGTCATTATCTCTATACATTTATCAGTTCATTATAGATTGAAGATAATGTTCTAGTAGTTAAAATCCAATTCTTAATTGAAGATAATCCAGGCGTCTAAGCTAAATCCTTCCATGTATTCTCTTTTTATTTATTTATATATATATACCTCTGCTGATATGCTGGAACCAATTGTCAGCAAGTTAGTGTCTTTCTTGATCTGTAGAAGGATTAGTGAAGAATGGGATAAGAATTTGGTTGAACTAGAGGCTTGAGTTCATCTTTTCTCCTTGCATATGCTGTATACAAAAGGAAGGGACACTTTTAGTTCCTCTCGAGTCGGGAGTATAGCAAGTGTTTGATAACATGAGCTTCTTTCTTTGTTGATTGTTTACTTCAGTCCCATATATTTGATTTCTTGGTCATTGAATCTTGATCACTTCTTTATTATGCAGGGGGCTGAAGGCGTTGGAGGATTAAAGGTTCAAGTGCTCGAGGGTATTGCCAGTGTCCAGGTCTGAATCCATACCTTTTGCTGCATAACATACTCCACATCGATTGCTAGAAGTATTTTGAGGGAGAAATGTTACATATGGTTCCCTTTATGAATTGCAAGGACAAATGTAGGTTTTATTCATTCATTGTCTATGGCTAATCTGTTTTTGAATGATGACCCTTTGGATTTCTGTATTCAATTCAGTTAACAAAGCAAACCACAGTGCAAGCAACAGGAGTGGCGTCTAGTCTTGTGGAGCTCATACAAGGTTCAGGTTTCAAGTTGCAGACTTTGAATTTGAGTTTCGAGGACGAGGAGGATCTCGTAGCTTAGATCAAGCAAATTTTTGTAAGCCAAACAGGAGAGTAAAAGTACTTCAAAGCATGTATCTTGTCGAGCATGAAGAAATTGTTTATCTATATCATTGTATCTGATAGGTTTGCCAATGAATTATCTCGAGATGAATGGAGGATAATGCCATAATTCTAATCCATTCTTGAAAAGATTGAACCTAGACATGTTGGTTGCCAGCCTATCGTCGATGATGGTGCCCTTGACATCCTGACCAGTTGGGGACGTTATAGCATGTTTAGAGTACAGGGGCAGGTTGTATATCATCATTGCAATTAACAACATTTGTTCGACTTAAGAGTCTCAAGACCTGTTGCAGAATGAAGTGAATGGGAATACTGATTGATCAACATGCGCCTAATAATAATAAGCCAGTCTGAAACTGGAGTAGTAGTTCATTTATTACAGCAGAAGGTTCTGTCTTGGCCCAGCAAGCTCACAGCAGTTAGAAGACTTTGTGGTGATACTTGATAGCTTCAGCAAGTCGACAAAACCATATTATGTAATATGTCAGAAGGTACTGGTGGCATGTGTTAGTTGGACTAGACATCATTTTCCTTTGTTCTATATATACTTGTTGTATAAATAGTAGATACATGCATAAGCTCTCCACTGCACCGCACCAGTCAATACTAGTATTACTACTACCACCCTCTCTTAGCTTTCTTCCCACTATGGACAAGCTTGCTCTATTTTCTACTCTCCTGCTACTCGGGCTGCTCCTGCTTTCGTCGGACGGCATTCCGAGCAGTACTCGACCCACATGAACAACACAGCGACGACATCATCCCCATCGCTTACGATCCAGCAAAAGAGGTGAAGCTGATGTACCTAGTGGTGCAGTGGCCGCCGGCTATGTGCCGCTTCAAAACCTGCCATCCACGGCCTCTGGCCGCTTGGTGGGTTGACGCACCAGAAAACCTCCTTCAGGTAGGGGGGGGGGGCGTCGTGACTCCTTTATCATTGACGCAAACCACCGAGGGCGTGACCCCTTGCTTTACCAGCACCGTCGCGACGTCACCCATTTTGGGTTCCTCACCAGCCTTTATACCGGAGTCTGTGAGGAGCTTCAAGGTATTGACTTGGTGCTTGACCAACCAAGCGACCAGAGGCCGTGGATGGCAGGTTTTGAAGTGGCACATAGCCGGCGGCCACTGCACCACCAGGTGCATCAACTTCACCACTTTTGCTAGATTGTAAGCGGTGGGGACGATGTTGTTGGCACAAGCTTGTTACTGAGGTACTGCTCGGAACGTTGTCTGACGAAAGCGGGAGTAGCCCGAGAAGCATGAGAGCAAAAAGTAGAGCAAGCTTGTCGATAGTGGGAAGAAAGCTAAGAGAGGGTGGTAGTAATACTAGTACTGGCTGTGGTGCGGTGGAGAGGTTATGCATGTATCTACTATGTATACAAGTATATATAGAACAAAGGAAAATGCTGTCTAGTGCAATCAAGTAACAACCAAATACATGCTTACGAAAAAAATGATATTCTGGACTAGTACAATTTGTTAGGGTTTATTTAAAGTCACACATGCACCTTCTACCTACAAATTCTAACAACCATATATCTGCACACCAAAGAAATGATAGAGTAGTGTTTGTTATGGTTTTCTTATATATATCGACTCACACAACTTGGCCCTTGCAACTGCAAATTCTAACAAATAAATAGGTGTCATAAATAAATAAATTCATTCTCACTTCTCTCTCTCTTTTTTTTTTTTTTTTTTTTGCAAAATTCTCACTTCTGTCTTTTTCTCCAACAAATTTTGATACGACTTGCAATGGATAACCAAACTTCATTTCATCAATACTATCCAGTACAACTTGCAACTTGTACTAACTACAATAAACCTGCAGTACACCAGCAACAGCCTACCCATGATCTACCATATTATACCAGTAAGCTAAGGTCCCCTGCAAAACTCAATTGCTAATCTACTAATTACTTATCATCAAACACCTAAGGAAGTGGTCTTCCGCGAATCAGTTACACATCAATTAATCTCAATTTTCGTCTCTGATGAGCTTCTCATGCACTATATGAGCTGTTCTTGCTCTGTTTCTTGCTGACTAATTTGCACGGCAGTCTTTTGATCGCTGAAACTCTTGTAGGGAAGGATAATTTGTGTTTGTGAGTACTAAATCGAAATGTGGCGTTTGATTAGCTGCGCTGATCTTATAAGTTCTCTTGGGCCTGGATTGATTAAAATTTAAAACAAACACCACATGATCCGTACGAATAAAACAAATATTGGGTTGTTCTAAACATAAACGAGCAAGCTATGGGCTTTTATTGACAAAGAAACAAAATGGTAAACGAGTGACTAAGCATCTGATTTAGCCCATCAAATCAAAACCTGCCGTATAGAGTATCAACTAGCAAGACATCAAATAAATATACCACAACATCATCATCCACAAATATCATATAAACAAAAACTATTGGGGGTGCAACGAGGAGTCATAGATGGGTGATTTTGTTAGCAGTTAACCATTAAGCAATGTATAGGTAACCGAAATCGAACCACTAAAAAAGTATTAGTTATCTGTTAACAACTACCCGTCGTTAATTTTAATGGTAAAGTCAACAGGTTTCTAAATAATTATGATTATTTTATCACTTTCATTTACTTCTAATTTAGTGTTATGATGACGTGGAAATTGTAAAAAAATAATTTCTATTTTTAATTATTTTTAAATTGCCACGTCCTTCATATAATGATTAACTATTGAACTAATTTTAGTGACCTAGAATGAGATAAAAAAATTTAGTGGTAAATGTCAAATATTTTAGTAAACTCAATGACCAAACTTGCAATTTATCCTTTATTATGAACATTGCTATTCGTCGCCCTAAAATACCTTATTCGTCGCCCTAACTTTTATTAAAATTACTTAAATATCCTTAAGTTAATTCTTATCTTTCAAAACATATATAAACACTAAAACAAAGTAACAAACACATACAACTATGTTTAATAACAAAATAAAATAGCGAAATTAATGAATTACAAGTTACAAATACACCAAAATAATAAAAAAATGGAAACCAAAACAAAAAAAAAACTCTCTGCTCGGCAAGTGCGAGGCGAGACAGAAGATGAAGGTCGAGCCGAGGAGAAAGGAGAAGTTTGAGTCTGCCTTCGCTCGTCGTCGGCACCGAAGAAGAAGTTCGCTCGTCGTAGCCAACAACCTCTACTTCCGTTCTCTGCCCAGCCGTCCTCTGCTTCCGACGTCGCCCATCTTCGTTGCCGCCGATTTACCATGGGAACGGACATGCTGCGAGGGTTGAGGTTGGTGGCGGCTGCCGGAGAGAAGAATCCACAGCGACAGCGGCGGGGTTGAGGTTGGCGGTGTCTGGGCAGGGTAACGGATTGTTTGATTAGGGTTTTGGTTAGAGATTGGGGTTAGAGGGTAAGATTGTCAATTTGATGCATTTTAGGGCGACGAATAACAATTCAGTTTGGTCATCTTTACTTTATCTACAACCACTTCTTACATGTGATCGATTTAATGAAGGAAAAAAAAACACTTTTGTTCTTTACATTTAATATAGTTTAGTTATTGTTCACATTGTATTTGTAGTTCATTGTATTTGTTAAATATAGACCTATATTGATTCATGTTTTCGTTCAAACTTTCACATCAATGTTGTCGCCACCCTTCTAGCTTTTCATTCTAACTTTTCTATAGGAGGTTAGTGTTTACTTTACATCTTGCAATTACAAGTTACGAAATGATCTTTTCAAATATAAAGTTAATCACGAACAATCTTCGAAATATGTTGATTGACAAATTTGTGAATAATTATTAAGTTGTGTATATAAAAGAGTTTGATTTGTAGTTGTTATAAACGCGCTGCTACGGATCGGGAAATCGCAAGAATCGACAAAGCAAGAATACAAAAGCGAGAATCGAAAACACGACACACGATTTACGTGGTTCACTAACACGATGTGTGTTAGCTACGTCCACGGGCGAGAGAGAGCCAATTTCACTATATCAAGGAGATTACAGATTACAGAGGAGTATGAGAAGTATTTATAGTACTTCTCCATGCGAGACCCCCGATTACCAGTCGTAGCGGCTGATAGTCCGATTCAAGTCACATCAACAGTAGTACAAACTAAGAATGTAATTAGCAAACCTTTTAGAACATGAAAAGTCATGGAAACTATGAATTTTATCAATAGAATATTTATGTTTATTATATTTTTACTAATTAATTTGTATTTTAACTATTTATCAACTTATTTCTACAATCGACTTCGACTGCACTGCGCTTTTATTTGTGCTCTTTTAACTTTGCTTGCCCAGCATACCGGTTCTGTTCTCTGAATTTCTGCCTCTCCTAATGACTGTTAGAATTTGCTGCGGCAGATACTATGGAAGCAAGACTCTTCCCGGAGGACCTGATAGGCGAAATTTTGCTGAGGCTCCCCATCTTCTCCCTCGTGCGTTTCCGGTGCGTCTGCAAATCATGGTACTCTCTCCTCTCTGACCCCAAATTCCTTTACAAAACCCTATTATTCGTCGACAACGACCACCGCCGCGACGACACTAAAATTCTTGTCAAGCTCAAGCTTAAGCCTGCGGACCCATTCCTTTACTGTTCCCTCTCATATGATTCTCTCCAAGTTGAAATCCCCTATCGAGATTTTCCGGTAGACCTGGGTATTAGCCGGCTCTGCTGGAGCAGACGATCATACTCACGCTTTGTTTAACCCTGTCACCTCCGAGATCAAAGTGTTGCCCCCTCCCCTTCATATACCGTCGTCTGAGTATGGAATGATCTGGACCACTACTGGGTTTGGGTTCGACCAGCAGGCCAATGATTACAAAGTCGTCAGGATTCGTCGTGTATACAGGCGCGCAGATAGTTGTTATCTCAATCTGATTCATGTGTGCAGCATGGGGGATGATTCATGGCGGGAACTCGATTATTCTGTTGGTATGCATGGTACTGCCGCCACATCCACATTTCAGACTACACGGTCTCGAGCTCCCACAGTATTGTCCTCGAGCAAGGTTGAGTGGGAGGAAGGGCAAGTGTTTTTGGGTAGGAATGAGTGCAGATTATGCTCAATGCCATAAAACCATCACAATCGTTTCGTTCGACATGAGCAGCGAAGTGTTTCAGGTGGGCAAAACCTTGCCAGATCCTTGCGGCAGTTGGTATAATGTCAATGGGTTCCACCCCTGTGTGTTCATGTTGAAGGACGAGACCGTTGCAATTTACCATTGTGTTGGTGCCTATGATGCAGAAACGAGGATGGATATATGGGTGCTGCAGCAGCAGTTTGGTACTGCGGGAGAGTGTTGGTACAAGCTGTATACTGATGGGGCCGAGAGGATTATCGAAAGATGGGAAAGTGATATGTGTCACTCGTGATGATCGCCTGCTTGTCTTGGATCCCACCACTGGGCAAACATATGCTCTACCGGTTGGAGGTTGCCACCACTTTTCAGAAGTTGCAAGCTATGTTCCATCGGTGCTACCGTTATCTCATTGGAAATAAAGCTGTGATGCTCTTTTCTTACGGCGTTTCCTTATAGCTCATGGAAACAGAACACCAGCTTAGTATATAAGCGGATGATGGCAGAAGTGGTAGTGAGATTTGAAGTATTGGTAAGATTGATATGTGGATTCTTACTGTTTATCGAGAGGAAAAAGGTACGTACCCAAGTTGGTGTAGGCACTATGTTCTCAATAAACATCTTGTGGCCGATGATGGGGACATTTTCGAGATGGTTAGTTTCAGTAAGTAGGTGCTATAAATAGCCTGTGTGGAACTTATATCGAACACACTTGAGTTCAAACATGCTAATTTCTGCTGAATGGCTTTCTCAACGCGCGTTTCATCATCAAAGATAACGATCAATTTTCGGGTTTGGTGAATTTCGTTACTTTGGTGTATAGTTCAGGCCATGATGTTATGGATCGAAAAGATTGGCCAGGATGTTTATTATGTGAAAAGTTAAGGTCATACAAATATATTAACCCTAAAAATATATAGAGCTCTCTGGACATGTCTACAAAGGGGTAGGATACTATGCCTACCCTTAAAGGGGTTGATTTTTTTACAAACCCTTATCAATTAGTAATTTTTTCATTAATCATTGACAAATATTAATGAAGGTAGACATAATAAATGTTCTGTTATTAAATACAAAGTAAACATTAAATACACCACATTAATTACTTGTTTTTTTTTAAATCTAAACATATACAAAATACAATTCTCTCTCATCTTTGATCTTTCTCACTCCTAGGGATGGCAATGGGTCGGGTCGGGGACGGATAGTGCATATCCGTTACCCTACCCAAAGTAGTTCTGATTTTACCCATACCCATACCCACATGTGAAACGGGTAGAAAATCAAAACCATGCCCATACATGTTCGGGTTTTGGGTATCCACGGTTATCCATGGATAGTAATTTCTCTTTATAACTCCAACCAATATGTTGAAATTCACAGGTATTCTCACATTACGTAAGAGGAAAAGTACGACAATAATTCACTAGAATGAAGAAAATTAATTAAAATAATACAATTTCATGAAAATATTATACTTATATGCTAAATATAAAATATGTTAGAGAAAAATAATGATTATTTCTAGACAAAATACATATGCATGGGTATAATCGGGCGAGTTCGGGTTGGATAGTGAGAAACCCATGCCCTCCCATTACCCGCAATATTCAGGTTCGGGTTTTACCCGTACCCACTAAATGTCTTTCGGGTTCGAGTTTTATCTTACCCGATTTGGCCGGATTCGGGCGAATATCCACGGTTACAAATATTTTTGCCATCCCTACTCACTCTTATCTCTGATTCTTCCTTTCCCAGCAGCCTCCGATCACCACACTTTGTCGGTAAAATCCCGCCTACAAACTCTCTCTGGTCACCTGCGAAAATATACCAATGCACTGATATGTTGTAATACTGTACTGGTATTTGTACCACTGCACTGATACTCAGATATGACATTAGTACCAGTGCACTGCTATCGCTACCAGTGCAGTGGTACAACGTATAAGTGCAGTGGTATTTTTTTTTTTTTTTTTTTTGCAGATGGTCGGAGGGAGTCTGCCGATGGCATTTTCACCGGAGACGTGTGGCGGTCGGAGGAAGCCTGGTGGTCGGTGACCGCTGAAAAAGGAAATATCATATATAGGGAGAGAGAATGTATTTAGTGTAGGTTTTAATTTGAAAAAAAAAAATAATTAATATGGTGCATTTAATTCCTAATGTGTATTTAATGTGTCTATTAAATTCTATAATTCTATTTAATACCCCAGAGGGGTGCCATTTTTCCAACCCTCAAGAGGGTTAGCATGCTAACCGACCCCGTCTATAAAGCTAGCTGGAGTAGTTGCAGAAACAAATATTCTACCCGCCAACTACCCAAGATAATGCAAGCCTCATATTTCAGTAGCTCTCATTAATAGGGCAGCCTAGAAACTTCCTAATGGCGGTGGAAGAGTCTTGGAACGATAGTATAAATAGCAGTGTTATTAAAGCTGAGCCGAGCGATGCACCAGAAAACCTCCTTTATGTAGGGGGCTTCCACGACTCCTTTATCCTTGATGCAAACCACCGAGAATGTTACCCCTTGCTTTGCCAGCGCCCCGTCATGACTTCACCTATTTTGGGTTCCTCACCAGCCTTTATACCGGATTCTGTGAGGAGCTTCAATGTGTTGACTTGGTGCTTGACCAATGCGAGTCCTCTAGCAAAATACTACTCCTGTTTTGGCAGACCACAAATTCTGTGCTTGGTCCACTCGTGCTTCCAAAACTGTTGGTCCTTGGTCGGGGTGGTCAGCACAGGCAATACGCCTTCAGATCCGGCTCCAAGTCAGCTTACCCATGATACATGAGTAAAATGTTATATAATATGAGTAAGATTCGGAATTATTATATAACATGAGTAAAATGTTATATAATATGAGTAAAATTCATGATTGTTATATTACATGAGCAAGACTCGAAATTATTATATAACATGAGAAAAATGTTATACAATATCAGTAAAACTCACAATTTGTTTTTGTGTAGCAGTGATAAAGACCAGTTTATCTTTGACTATATTTAACCCGAGTTTTAGAAGTGCTTTTATACTTCAATAGCCGAAGTCGGGTCAAACATTTCTTTAAGCTCGACTTTTGAAAAACTGAAAAGTGTTTTTAAGGGCTCCTCTCTCTTGGCACTCGATCTCTTCCTGTTTTTCCTGTGGGAGATCAATATTTTGAAATTTTTTCCACAAGGTCTGGGAAAGGGAGAGAGGTTGGAGTTTGAATGAGCTATCCAACACTCCTATGCTCTTGTTTATATAGAGCTACAAACAACTATACAGAACAACAGATCTCAAGGAAATAAGTTGAGTCACGTCTAATGAACTTTAGACTGTTTGTTGAGTTACAATTTACAAGTATTGCTCCTCAAAATTCTAACAGGCACACTAATAGATGGTAGAGATTCTCATGCTTTAATTTATACGGGAACATTCTTGGTAGCTACTCCTCAATGGAGGCGGACTTAGAAACAATGACAATATGTGGGCTCTAACTGTAATTATAATAAACCACATCTTGATTTGGACAACGGAAGTAAAATGCTATAAGCTGGTCTTCAAAATGTTATAAGCTGGTCTTCAAATGTATCCCTGACCTCTTTGAAATCATTGGTCTGCTATCAGTGCATGGTGAAGTAAATGTGATCCGTGTTTTTTTTCATGTTAAACGATTTAATTTTGAAATATCTAGAATACAATAAATGAGTGTTTAATTTCTTCTTCCTGATCCGTGTCGTGTCAGATGTTGGGTGTCCTCTTCTAATTGATTTCCGATTTCATTTTCCTTGAAATCGTATTTTGTGGTTCCATGCGTTATTCAAACTAATTACATAATAGATAACCTAAAGTCTTCATTTATGTAGTCAATTTTTTTGTTTGTTTTATAAATTTTAGAAAATTCCCCATCTATTATGATTCACTCACTCGTATTAATATACATGCATTGTGTCTCTTCTCAAGATAAACAAATATTGGTTAAATGTTGTGATTATGTTTTTTCCTGTTTATAAAACATTTTGTCATTCAAATTCTTCTTTTATGTAAATTTTCTTTTTAACCACAAACAACTTAATTGACTGTATATTAACTAGATAGGTCATGATTTGCAATCCACAAGTGATAATTCTCATAGTCATTAAAAAAATGCAATGTACAATTATGGATGAAAGGTTTTATAATTTTAAAATCGAAAATTAATTATGATGTCATCTTAATTTCTTTAAAATTTAGCATTTCAAATAATTTTTAAAAATTCAAATTAATGTTGTGATTACTATATATTTAAATATGAAATTTCGACAAACGAATCGATAACTAAAGTAGTGTACAACAATACCAGAAAAAAACAAATATTTAGACGATAACCCCACATAAACTAATTAAGGGCATTTATTTACCAGCGGTAAGTGAACAAAACCCTAACCTCCCAGGTAAACGAGAAGTAACCGATGCTAAAATTCCGATTAGCCCCGAACACCCCATCTTTCACCTTATACGGCACCGGAACCCTCTCCCGCCGGGAAGTCATCGGATTATTAAACTCCGCATAATCAAACTTGCCGTCATAATACACCAGCATCGTCGTCTCCCCACCACCTTGCACCCTCCGATTCGCCTTAATACACCACCAATTCTCCGCATCAAACTTCCCGTCCGCAGTCCACACCTGCACCGCCGGCGGGGGAGGAAACCCGCCGCAGTCCTCGTCAAGCAGCCAAAACGCATCGATCGCCTCCTCCTTTAACGACGGCACTCGACACGAAACGGGACTAGTCGGAACCACCGGCGGCGACAGTGTTACGAAAGTCGACCTCGCAACCTTCACCCTCCTCCGCCAGATCTTCGCCGGCGACTCGGACGTCGAGATCGTGTCGCGGTACCTGTACCTGAAATCGGAGCACCACTTGCGATACTTGTCCAGCTCTCTCTTTTCCGACTCCAGATCTGCGGTTGTGGATCTCAATCGCGTCTTCAGTTCCACCAACTTCTCTTCCTTCTCCTTCAGCTGCTTCCTGTAATCTACCACAGTGTCGCCGTTGCTGAAGCCGTGGCGGGTGTGCCATAGGTTGGTCAACGGCGGGGGCTTAAAGACGCCGTACTGGGACCAGTTGAAGGTGTCGTTCAATCTGAAGAACTGGACTCCGAACGATGGATTGATGAATTCGCGGCCGCCGGCGGAGACGTCTATGAAGTTGTTGCCGAGCGGGTTGACGTAGAGATGAAACAGGGAGAGGTCTTCCGCCAGATTCCTCAGGTTCCGACCTGTGATCAGCTCGTCGAAGATTTTCAGTGCGTCGTGTTGATCCTCCCGCTGGTGGTGGCTAGTGACCGCGACGGCTGCTAAGATCTTCCAGTCGGTGGCTTTGACTGCCGACGGTGGTGAATCTTTTGACGTCGTCAGCTCGTAGACGTCGATCGTGGTGGAGTCCGATGAACCTACAAAATGGGTAGAGGAATTGAGCTCGAAAGGCACCATGACCATCGGGTTTCTTTGGCTTAATTGTTTAATTCTGCCGTGTGTTTTATCGCTCTGGGTTTTATTAGGGTTTAAAATCTTCGTAAGAAATTATGCGACATGCAGGGGTCACCTACGTGACCGGCTTATAACGCGCGCGGATCTGATAACGTAAAGAAACGACCTTCTTCGTCTTTTTTAATCTTTGATGGAAAGACCTTCTTAATTCGTCTTAACCAGATTTGTACACGAAATTAGCAGGTAATTCTAGTGAAATGAGGAACGACAGTGACAGCTTGACGACAAATATGAGGAGTTGCGTTGGATATTTTCTTCTCCAAATGATCCATCGAGGCGCCAATGTCAACCATGCACAGCTAACTGTCAACGAGTAGGTAAACCCCGATTTTGTCACACACATACATACGCTACGAGAAAATCAAGCTTCAGCCCGACCCCTTTTCAAATTCTTGTTGCGGTGGGCTCAAATATTTTGGGTTTCTACGTTATTTAACAACTTAATTATAAAGGTCAAGAAAATTTTGAAAGCAACCAACGCAACAAGAAATTTAGGGGTGTTGCAATTCTAAGTTGTAGATCTATCCCTACCTATTCTTGGTGGGTATTGTCCGAAATATAGTAACGTGGGAATATGACGAATAAGTACTATTTTTGACAGTGCACCTTGCTATGTACTAAGTCTTTTTTTATTTTGATTTGCTTCAATATGTACTTGTATTTCTCCTCTTTTATTTTTATTTATAAAGGCGAGATTGATTAATTTTACTTATGACGTGCTAGTTAAAAGATTCAAATCCGAAAATTTTATATTGAATACCAATAGTATAACTGCACGAGTATCATACCCAACTTGATTCATGCTTAGTTCGAGACGGATATGAATATTGAAAAAGTAATGATATCTCATAGACACCAGTAAGGGATGCCCTAGGGTGTAAACACATTTTCTAGGGAACTTCAAGGTAAACTAGTATTGATATGGGTATGCGCAGAGAATTGTCTATTATAATTATTTTATAATTTATTTTGAAACAAAAATGTTCAACATCGTGACCTTAAATATCGATACTACCGTATTGTTAATTAATTGCTTTAGTTAGTAGATAAAAATTTTCACCAAATTATGGTTTAACACATCTCTGCTTTGCTGATGACCTGCTTGTATTCTTTAATGGATCAAATTATGGTTTCCAACGTTTGAATGAGATCCTAGCTCGGTTTAGGAAACTATCTGGATTACAAGTAAATCCCAGTAAATGTGAACTCTCCTTTGGGGGGTTGCCTGGTCCTGAACAGAAATTGAGGGCGGATAGGTATGGTTTTGCATTGGGGAAATTTCCTGTGAGGTATTTGGTGGTTCCTCTATCCCCAGCAAAGCTATCTGTTTCAGCATGTAAGTCATTAATCGATAAGATTGTTGCTCGAGTTAGTAGTTGGAAGTCTCGATTCCTCTCATATGCTGGTAGGGTGGAGCTTGTTAGTTCAGTACTGTATAGTTTGCATCAGTATTGGATGGCAGTCTTTCTCCTTCCAAAGGCATTGATAAGGGAAGTGGAGGGCATTTGTAGCAACTTCTTATGGGGTGTGGGTTAGAGTGGTAAAGATAGGGTGGAAGCATCTCACTTATCCTAAGAAGGAGGGGGGTCTGGGGTTGAGGGACTTAGCAACTTGGAATGTAGCTTGTGTTACTCGACATATCTGGCTCCTGTTATTGAAGCATGGTTCTTTATGGGTTGTGTGGATCAGTGTTTATAAGCTAAAAGGCCGGGACTTATGGCTTTATGAGGGTGGTTCTGGTTCATGGAATTGGAAAAGAATTCTGAAAATGAGGCACAAGATATATGCATATTTTCATCAGCAAGGGCAAGATATCTACTGGGATCAAGAAAAAATGGAGACTTTCTCAATAAGGAGGGTCTAGGAAACTTTGAGACCAAAGAAGCAGCAAGTAGTATGGTTTAAACTGTTCTGGTAGGGTAGTTCCATCCCTCGTAACAGATTCATTACTTGGTTAATTCTGAACAGAGTGGTTACAACAAAAGGGAAGATGGTGAAATGGGATTTAAAGCTAATCAGGGCTGTGTGTTCTGCAACTGTCAGTTGGAAACTTCAGATCACTTGTTTGTCGAATGTGTGATGTATAGGAAACTGATCTGCATGCTATTTGGCAGGAGTTCAGGGGTTTCCTCTTCTCTAGACAATGAGCTAGTTTGGTTACAGCAGGGTTTTGGGTCTAAAACGGTAAAGTCCCAAGTTTGAAGAGCTATGTGGCAAAGTTTGGTTAGTGTGGTGTGGCGAGAAAGGTGCAGCAGGGTGCATTCAGGTCAATGTCGGGACAGTGACGTGTTGTGCAAGGTTATACGAGAGGAAGTGATAAGGCTTTTTGGTAGGCAAGTATATGATTCCTTTGTATAGCATAGTATATAGGTGAATGTCTATGGGTTTTTATTTCCTAACTAGCAAGGATGTTGCTAGTGCCACTTTTGATGAAATGAAAGATACCCGATTCATAAAAAAAAATTCATCAATTAACTAGTTCAGTGTGCATGTTTTATAGACAAAGACTTGAGTCAAAATTATGAAATTATATTTTAAAAAGTTGTTGTATTTTCAGGTTATTTGTGAACTCTCAAATAGTTTACTGACAAAATATAAAATTTATATTCTAGTCTTGATCGACGTAATATACACCGTTGTGACGACCACTCTGGATGGTCGCTTGATCTTAATGTTAGATGTATAATGACGAACACAATAATCTAACAATTAACCTGTTTTTGTGGCACAAGTGTGACACATATCACGAGCATAAATTTACCGTGACTGAAATTATTCACAACCCATTTCTTACTTTTGGTGACCATAATAAACAGCAATGCCTTCAGGGGTAACTATCATATATGGTCACAAAACTATTCACTTTGTACAAAACGTGACAAACCTTTAATTTTGCACGTTTCAGTAACATATGTTTGGACTAATAACAAAAAAGTAAATCAGTCCATTTCCATCCAAAAGTCCGTTAGTTTATTCCAATCAGCACGCCATATCATCAGTAAATAATATTAAGAAATCAATAAACCAAACCAATTACACTTACCCAAACCAAACTCAACCCCACCTGGAACTTCCTTTTCCTCCGTTCTTGCCTTCCCCCCGCCCCGCCGCCACCTCTAGGCAAAACATGTAAAGAGAACAAAAGGATGGCTAAAAGAGATAATGTTGTGGCGAGTTATGAGGAGGTCCGCTTAGATGGAGGTTTTATTTATTCAACCTTTCTTAGCATTGGGCCTTGCTGTTTTTCTTCTTTATGCTCGGGCCTGGATGCATTCAGCAGTCAGCACCATCGGATAGGGCGCTATTAGTTTATTCCTGTTTGAATCTTAAGTCAATATTCTCTTATTTCAAATCATTATCGTTTTTGCTTAATTGACTGTATGTCTGTATGCTCTGTCCAATATAAACCCGACCTTTTTTTTTCTCTCAAATCAATTTCAATGTCTTCTCTTTCAGCTAACCTAGACTAAGTTGTTAATTGGGTTCCCACTTCCCACCCGATACAAAGAAAATCGGTTCACTAATTGGGTTTATATCAATAAGTAGACTTTTTTCAACAACTCAAAATTTTGGGACAAATTGGTTATAACATGGTATCAGAGATTGTTTGTCCTTATAATTATATGTCAAGTGCTCTCGACTTCCAATATTAATCATTATTTTAATTACTCAATTAGTCGTTTGAAAACCCTCATTTTTTTTGCAATTGTAAGTAGGGCTGTCAATTTGGTTTGGTTTGGTTAACCAAACCATTAAGTATGAAAAACCAAAAACTAAAAACCAAAACCATTAAGGCCCTTATTGGTTTTTTCGGTTGCCAAAAACCAATAAGGACTTTAATGGTCTTGGTTTGGACAACAAAAAAATCAACATGTACTCATACACTCATATTTATTCCCATTTCCCTCCTTTTTATTGAATAAACGTCATAATAATGGTAAATGGTCATTACAAATTATTGATTGGCATGCGTGTCAAAAGAAACAAAAAAAAAATATTTGTTAATAAATAATTTTATTCTTATTGGTTTCTTATTGGTTTCTATTGGTTTTCCTATTGTTGATAAATACACCACTCACAATCGCAACTTCCAAACGACCCGTAAATGTAAGAAACTGTTGCGGAGACAGGATTTGAAGCACATGGTATAAAGCTAGGTATGTGTAAACTTCAAACCATGAGTTGACATTGGTTTGAGGGGCGTTTAAGCAGGTGATTAAGTATCATAAGTGGACCTCCCCCGACAACTCGAGTTATTGAGATTAGTTGGTTTATGACACACTTCAACCTCCAAGTTGCTATGTTTTAAGATTAGATTATCACTATCTATCGTCGATTCGAAGTCAAATTACCATTATAAGACATTTGTTTTACTTTTACCGGTTTGGGACTCGTCTGTAATCTTTTTTTTCTTTTTCAGGTTGGAATAGAGTTAGACATTCTGAAGAATGTGTGATATATATCTTCTCGTGTTCGTGGATTAACTAATACACATTGTATTAATGAATCATATGAATCTGCGTGTTCTTTATTTTCTTCTATTATCGATTTTCGTATGGTTGTTACAACATTTGGTATATAAAGTGGGATTTCTTCTTATATTTTCTCAGATTCCCACATGCTTGAAACAGAGACATGGTTGAAAAAACTTCACCACCTCTTCATATTACTGTTTCATGGTAAACAACAAACAAGGTTAAACAGTTCTTCCCAAAGAAAGTTAAAACAGGGGAGCAAATAGTTGGCAGTTTGGTGAAACAGCACTAATATGTTAATTCAACACACCGTGCAAAGTAAAAAACAAACAAAATTAGACCCTCAATTACAGCAGAGGATTGTGGAGGGATTAGCGTTAGCAAGTCAAACTTGATCAACTAAGTTAAGTACGTACACACATCAACTGGACTATATAATACATCCTCACACAGCACAAACGTGACACGAAACAAGCACCAACATTAAGCAGCAAATTTAACAGCAATGGCTTCCATGGGAGCTGCAATGATGCTCTTCTTCTTCTTGCTGGCTTGCTTCCTATCTGCCACTTCCACCCAGGTATATATAGCTACTGGTACTAGCTAGCCAGCTGCTAGGCTCTTCTTCATTAGAACAATATAGATGCATTATCTTAACAAGGTAAAAGCTAACTTAGTTTTGAGTTGTGAACTTGTGATGTAATGTAGGCTGCAGAAAGTGTTCATCACAAGTCCAAGACTCACGCTCCATCCAAGGTCCTTCCAGCTCCTGCTCACGCTCCAATGGCGATGGCTCCTTCGTCTCATGAACACCATCACCATGTCCTTCCTCCACGCAAGTCTGTAGAACACCACCACCATCGCCATCATCACCATGCGCCAGAGGAGGCACCTGTTCATCACCACTCTCATTCGGAGAAGGCTGAGCACCACAACCACAACCACCGTCATCACCATAACTACGCTCCAGAGATGGCACCAGCTCCACAGGAGTCTAAGCACCATCATCACCACGGCCTTTCTCCGGCTCCGGCTCCTAGGAAGTTCCTTTCCTTTTTTTGGTAGAACGAGGCTTTTAAGTACTGTTGCGACATGATCAATGATATGATCCGGTGGAGGACTTTGTTGTTGTGGTTTTAGGGAAACAATAAATTAAGTACTTAGAAGTACTGATGCCTTTGTGTCAGTTGGTCGCATACTGTCCTGTTTATTCAGGATTATAGGTATGTTTGGTCGTTTTTTTCCTTATGTTAGAGAGTCTGTGACTGTGATCAAGTAGTGATCATGGCTCGTGTCTTAGTAAGGAACACTACTACTTATCAGGGTGCTTATCAAAGTGATCACATGACCAGTTTCAGTAATAATCAAGACCTCTATCATGGTCAATCATCTTTGTCAGATATATATTCGTTGTTCTTTCTAAGGTTGTAAAACCGTATCAGAGATTGTATCGAAATAGTTAGCGGTAGGCAATTTAATGTTGAAATCGTGGTTTAACCATTTCATATCGCTAAAAATCGTCTATCGATTTAACCTTCAATAAAAAAATATCGATCGGACAATCAATACGATTTTCAAAAACGATTGTTTATTCAAAATTTCTAAAAAAAGAAACGAAGTAATCGAATAGAAATTATTTAATCCTCTTAAATAAATGAAAAGAAAAGAGGAATACATGCACACTAATCTTTTTACCAGCGGTAAGTAAACACAACCCTGACCTCCCAGGTAAAAGGAAAATACCCGAGGCTGAAATTCCGATCCGCCGCAAACTCCCCGTTCTTCACCTTATACGGCACCGAAACCCGCTCCTTTTTCGACGTCATCGGATTATCGATCACCGCATAATCGAAATCGCCGTCGTAATACACCAGCATCGTCGTCTCTCCACCACCTTGCACCCTCCGATTCGCCTTGATACACCACCAATTCTCCGCATCAAACTTCCCGTCGGCACTCCACACCTGGACCGCCGGCGGCGGAGGCAACCCACCGCAATCCTCATCCAACAGCCAGAACGCATCGATCGCATCCTCCTTAAACGACGGCACCCGACACCGCACGGGACTGATCGGCACCGCCGGCGGCGACAGGGCCACGAACGTCGACCTCGCAACCTTCACCCTCCGCCGCCGGATCTTTGCCGCCGCCTCGGATGCCGAGATCGTGTCGCGGTACCTGTACCTGAAATCGTAGCACCACTTGCGGTACTTCTCCAGATCCCTCTTCGCCGATTCCAGATCTAGGGTATTCGATTTCAATTGAGTCTTCAATTCCCCCAATTTCTCGTCCTTCTCCTTCAATTGCTTTTTGTAATCGACGATCGCCTCGCTCTTCTCGCCGCTGCGGCAGGGGAATCCGTGGCGGGTGTCCCACAGATTGGCCACTGTAGTTGGCGGAGGGGTGTTAACGGCGCCGTATTGGGACCAGTTGAAGGTGTCGTTTAATCTGAAGAACTGTACCCCAAACGCCGGGTCGACGAATCCTCCGCCGCCGCCGGATACGTCTATGAAGGTGTTGCCAAGTGGGTTGACGTAGAAATGCGACTGGGAGAGGTCTTCCGCCAGATTCCTCAGGTCCCGTCCCGCGATCTCCTCGTCGAACAGCTTCAGGGCGTCGTATTGATTCTCCTCCAGCTGGTCGCGGCTGCAGGTCGCGATAATTGTGACGAGCTTGCAGTCGGTGGCTCTGACCGCTGACGGCGGTGAGCTTGTTGACGAAATCATCAGCTCGTAGACGTCGATCGTGGTGGAGTCGTATGAAGCGAGGAAATGGGCAGTGGAATTGAACTGGAAAGGCGCCATGATCACAATCCGATTTTGAGTTTCTTTCTGCCGTGAATCTTATATCTCTGGGTTTTATTAGGGGATTTGGATTGAAATAATCTTTGTCAGAATCTTTTGGAAAGGACGTATCGGATCGACGACTTTAGACCTCCGGGGAAAAGGTCAACATACACACGGATCAGCTAAGTGATGGTGAGTCTTGACCGCATTATATCAATTTGTCAACTGACGCGGAGGTGATGTAATGGTAATAAACTAATAATGCATGATTAAATCTTATAATTAATACGAAATTAGTGGGTAATTGTGATGAAATGACGAATGAAGAAATGAGCAATTACTGATTGGTGGGCTGATATATGATTTCCGTACACGTACACCAATTGGAGAATTGTCAGAGGTTGACCAATAAAATACGGACTTCTCTTCTCTTCTATTCTTCTCCGTGTGATCGATCGAAGGCGCCATTGTCAAGGGTACGTACATTTGCTTAATTGCTAGGCCGGCGAGAAAGTGTAGTAATAAAACGCTTTAAACTTTAGGGATTAAATCGCCATCAAATATGTTTAGGTTGTTAGGATTTTCGCTTACTTACTTTAGTCGAATCGAGCTGAGTTTTGATATAATTTGGAGTTAGTTCGTTAATAAACAAGTTGACCTTTTAACTCTTTGCTCATGTTTGACTTGAACAAGGTTCATTAATGAGCCTACGAGTCACGAAATAGGCTCGAGCTCAGACGCCATATTATCTAGCCCATAAATTTTTATTGTTCAGATCATGTTATTTACTGGTAACTAGTATATAAATAATCTATGATACATAATTTCTCTTTTATATTATACATGAGGTATATATGTTAATGTACTCAAAGTTTTAAACATCAAATGTGATGAGATATATAATTTAACAAACTAACTAATTATCAACAAGAGAACTCATAAGCTATTAATCGATTGACTCATATGTCGTTGTAGAGGTGGCTCGATGCTACACTGTTGAGCCAGCTCATAGTTCAAAACGAGCTAGCTCATGAGTTGGGCTTGACAAGTCATTGAATCGAGCTACCTCGTGAATTGTACAAGGTTTAACTCAAACTCGACTCTTTATTAAACAAATCGAGTACAAACGAGTTTTTTTTTTCGTGAGCACATTGGCTCATTTTGCAGGTATGTGTCATTAGGGCTAGCTAACGAACACATTCAGATTCGATTTGCTAGCTATTGACTGTCATTTGTTCGTGGACGAAGTATCTATGATTCATATATATGTTCGGATTGATCGAGTTTTTCTTGTTTTGTCTTTTTCGTGTGCAATGTATTTTGGTTAGCTTTGTGTCACGCCAATTGCTACTCAGGATGCCTTGTGATCACTTGGTAGAATATAGCATATGGTCTTGTTTTCTAGCAATGAAATGATGCTAACTATTGTTAGTAAGTCTGGTTCCATGCTTTGTGATTGTACGTCTTCCGTCGATTTTTTTCCCCCTTGGCGGGAGTGTGGAAGCCGGTTGTAGTTTCTAAGGTTGCAAATTGAAAAACATATGAATTGATACGAAAAAATCCTAAAACTAAAAAAAAAAAACTAATTGCGTTTTGTTTTGCTAATTGAAGGATGCCAAAATGTAACTCTTGTGTATTATTAAGTTGATTGCAGTTTATAGCATAGTTAGTAAATAGTCCGTTTTGTTACACGTATATGTACCTGTACGTATTTTATCCATTTAAAACTTTCGTATCCGTGTTATATTGTCAAGCCGTTCCATTTGTTTATTTTCATTTAATGGCTCCCGTACTAAACACGTATAAAACTCGTATAACACGTTTAATATCCGTATTTAATGAATTAAATTATTAACTTTACTATGTTTAATATATTTATTTATTATTAAAAACTAATTTTATATATTTATGACTATTAAAGTACTATTAAAGGTAACACTAGTTTAGAGATGAATTAAAATACTCGTACATATTTTATACATAACTTTTTCATACCGTATTTTACTAACTATGGTTTATAGGATCACGAATTCAAAAATCCATAAACTGACAAGATAAGTCTTCAAACTTAACGATTATGTTGATTTAGCTGGTTGGGTGAATGCTAAATGTTCTTTGTATTCCTCTTTGCTTATTGTTATGGATAAGCAAAATTTCAACACGATAATAAAAAAATTCTGTCCTTGTTTGTTTCTCTGTCTTCCCTAGGAATTTCTTCTATTCTCAATGGGTAATCACAGTCAGTAATCCAAATAATTAAAGACTATGTACATCATCAATTGTCTTCTAGAACATCAAGAATATTGCTGTAGAAGTTTAAAAGTTTGACCACATATACAGTCAAGGACAGTTTGAACAAGCAGAAATTTTTTCCATTTGCAGTTTGGTTAGTCCTTATACTTTCTATCTCACCCATTTAAGTCCCCACTATCTTTATATTCCCCCACCCAAAAAAGCATCCGCGTAATTCTGAAATGTATATAAGCATTGAAATGAAACCACAATCCTAACTAATATCTCATCAATTTTTCTTCAGAATCAAACCAGCGAAATGAGGATGGCTCCCTTCGAATTGAAGTCCCGAAACCTCTTCATCTCCTCGTCCGACAACGCCACCATCGACATCTACTCCCTAACCACCGCCGACGACGAAAACGCCGCCATTAGTACCGACACATCCACCGTCACATCCGACGACTGGAACCTCGTGGCCTCGGCGGGACCCCTGGCCAGAACCTACGATTCCCTCAAGGTGTTCGACAAAATGATCAAAGGCCGGCCGCTCAGAAACCTCGCCGAGGATCTCACGCAGTCCCACCTCTTGGTCAACATCGAAGGCCTCTGCTTCCTCGACGTCACCACCTACATCAACCCAATCCTCGGCTTCCACTACTTCCGCCTCCAGGATCTATTCCTCTGGTCCCGCCACGTGGGAGGGGAAAACGTTACAACAACCACCGTGTGGAACCCACGCGACACCGTCTATGGCAACGTGGCGGTCGACTACGCCGGTCGGATCGCTGACAAGGATGCCGAGCTGGAAAGTTTAACCCGCCACGTGGACGATGCGGAGGTCCAGCTCGTGGTCACGAGGGGCGAGCTCGATTACTACCGGAAGCACTACTGGGGAGCGGCTCAGCCGTCCCAGCTCGCCGTCGCCGACGTCGGAGCCATTGAGAGGAGGCGCCGGACGCTGCCGCCGGCGACTTTTGCCCGGGGCGGGGATAGCGGGAAGCTGCGGGTTCCGTCGTTGGACGGGAAGGCGGTGGATGATTTTGTGGTGATTGACGACGGCGGCGACGATGTGGGGCCGGCGCCGGAGTTTAAGGTGGGATGGGAGGCGGCGAAGGGAGGGAAGTTCGACACGTGCGACTGGTGGTACGTGCGGACGAGCGATCCGGACGGTGGGTCAACGATGGTGGCGTACTACGACGGCGGGTTTGACCACGTGGAGTTTTATAATGGGAAGACGGGGAGGAAAGAGCGGGTTCCGGTGCCTTGTGCGGTGGACGGCAGCTTTAGAGCCACCAGGCATCTCAGGCTGGCTACGTTGTCGTCGTTGCAGTTGAGGGTTGTGTTCACTTACATCCCCCCTATCCCAGTATTTGAGAAATAAATATTAGTCCGTTGTATTTGTATGACCATATTAGTCCGTTGTATCAATTAGATTGTAGACTAGATAGTAACAAAAAGTCAAAAACGTTACAACTTCTATTGATTTTTTCTATTGATTTTTTACTTTGATATTCATATTAGGACTGCAATCGAGCAAAATCGATTCGATTTTTTACTTGATTTGAACTCAATACGTTTATTAATTGTCAACAATAATGTCGAATCAAGTTATGACAGGTTGGATTGGGTCGGATGAACATAATGAAAATGGTTCAACTCGACTTTCATTCTGCTAGACACAATAAATAATACTTACAGAGAGAGCTTATCAAGTCGAGCACAAGCTTGCATTTAATTTGGTGAGCTCGGCTTGAAATATTTTATTCGTGGAAGAAAATAATAATATCATAATCTTAGGACAATTTCAACCATATGCATATTTTATTAAATGAATTCGAGATTTGAGCTCTCCGAGTCAAACCATTCAAAAATTACGACTAGTTGAGAATGACAAAGCTGAAACTTGATTTTTTTTACAAACAAACTAGTTAAAGAATCGTCTCATTTGGAAACGAGCCGAATGTAGAGGGAGGTATTTTCTATTTGAACTCCAAATCACGACCTTAGAGTTAGAAGTTGGAAGCAAGTATGACTACGAGTTTGGGATTGGGCCGTAAGCACGATGTCGGGTATGGGCCTTTGGGGCATTTACATGGTTCCCCCATGGCTTTGAATATTGGATCCTTCCATGGGCTCTTCGTTAAACATCCAAGAGCTCGATCATCAAATGGCTTTGATTAGCCATTTTTGAGATGTGTGTCACCAACTTTGATGAGAGGCATTGGGAGAAGCGGCCAGCTGGTTACTACTTAATTAGATGTTCACGCACCCTCTCAACACAGCATCAACATGTACAGCTGAGATCACATTATAGTATTTACTTTAATTAGATGGCCCGCAGTCAACAAAAGGAAGGAATCTAGCAAGTTGACCGCCAAGACTAGACTGGTGGTGCTCCAAGATTTTCATGTGCGATATATTAATTGGACGAAGCAGTGGGCGGCGTTGACATGGTGTGAACTTCTGAGAAGTCAAACCACCGCGGCTGCCTATCCATCCTATTCCTATTCCTAGCATATGAACACCCCACAAACAAAGCAGCCAAAAGTGGCGGATTGACTGCCCTGCCACGCACGCTATAGCCTCCTCGTTCCCGTAGCTAAGAATATAGTAATTGGCTTGGCTGTACCTTCCCCAGATGATCATGAGTTGATAAGTTGATTGCTTATTAGGGTTTTGCAGGTTAGCTTCCTGGAAGCTCTCATCATCACTTCACTACAATAAACAGACGTTGCAGGGGTCTTTTCACTTGTGATTGTCAGGTTTATACATGTTAGCTACTTGTAAGCAAGTAAGTTGCAGCCGCAGGTTTATGAAATTAATGAAAAGAGAAGACATACATGAATTATGTGACTCGATTACTGATGAATATTACATTTTGAGGACTCACTCAAACAAAATTCAGCTCACACAATATATCATTAACTAAAAATCAACACTTATAATATTGGAGGCTCTTAGAACATGCATGAGGCCGGTCTAGTATTTCTTTGTGAAGAACCAATTAGTTTTTAATAATAACTAGAGTTGTTGGGGAAGATAAAAAAAAATGGCCTCTATGCCAATCTATTACAATTATTTCATAGTTTTCTTTGAGACAGTTATAAACACTTACCGGGTCAAGCAAAATTGTTATATGTGGTTCCAAAATATTTGTTTTGTGTACCCATATTATTAAGATTAAATTGGTAGTATTGACTTTCTTTGTCTGCTTTTTAATGTATTTGGTTATGTTACTCTAAACTTCGAAGTTCAATGTTCTTTGCCAAACTAAGTGTCAACACATTCAAATACTATTCGAAGAATTTGATGACGCGGAATTGAAATAGAACACGAGATCGACAACGATTTTAATGGTATCCTCGATCGATTGATTGATCAAGACTAATCCATGGTGAGCTCATAAGAGCTCACGACTGATCTCTTATTAGGATTACATCTTGACGGCTTGCTGTCACACAAGTCGATAGCTAATCTTATATAGATAAACTTAGGGTTATAACCTTAATCCAACAAATCAGACGAGGCTCAATAATGCTCAATACTAACACGGTTTAAGTAACCACGACACTTTTCTTTGGAATGCAAATTGCAAATGTAAAAGCAGATTACTCTTAAGGAAAATCATTATAGTATATATATACAAGGGCCTCTCTCCCCTAGCTAGGCAGAAGAGCAAGTAGCTTGACAGAAGGTTACGTAAAAAATTGAGCATCGAGCAGAGCAAGGCAGATTAATTAAGATAGCCACAATTAAGACTAGACCTCGGATCACCAATTCCGGCCACGAAGCTGCAACCCTCACGGTTCTCTAAGTATTTAAAATAATCAGCAACTTGCAATCTTGCTGCAATTTAGGGTTTCTTTTGCTTGAGAATCCGCGCCGCGCCTAGACTATTCTCTCTGGATCAATCTCCCACAAGGCCACAACGTACGCCTATAAATACCTTCCTCCCTTGGCCATCATTCATCACTCACTCAACAAAGTAAAGACAGCAGTAGCAGCTAGTGAAGCAGATATAATTAGTAGATCGATATGGCTCTCATCAAGGCTGCCTGCTTCCTCTTCTTCTTTGCTCTCCTCGATTCCTATGTACGAAGACCAGTTCTCCCATTTCTACTCATTATTGGGCTCTCTTCTAGTCTTCTTGTTGCATGCAGCTTCTTCGTGTGCTTGCATGCATGATATACTCACTATGATCGCATCTTGAGCGCCATTAATGTTTTCCATATACATGCATGTCTTCCTTTCTTCTCAACCACATCCACTCCTTTTTTTTTAATGTTTGCAGGTTTCAGCTGTTGCTCCCACAACAGCTCCGGCGACTGTCGCTCCGACCCATGCTCCGGTCACCCCGACTCCGGTAGCGCATGCCCCACTGGCACCCGTATCTGGAAACTGTACGTCGTCTTACAGCTCTTACTACCAATGCCCCTAGCTAATTTGGTCGTAAAAAAGACTATTGTGTGGGTTGTCTAAATATTTACAAATGGTGTGGTGCAGATTGTGTGGCCAAGTGCCAGGACAGGTGCAAGACCCACCCGTCTGCCAAGAGGTTCTGCCAGAAGATCTGCACCAGGTGCTGCATGAGCTGCAAGTGTGTCCCAACCGGTCCAATCGGCTCCAACGCTGAGCAGTGCAAGAACTGGACCGCTACTCTCTACCATGGCGTCCCTTACAAGTGCCCTTAATTCAACTACTACTAATATTTCACATATCATCACAACTTATACTTCCATATATGTGCCCCCTTAATATTATTACCATGAAAACCTACCTTATTTCCCACACAGCCTTTAGTTTTCCATTTCATGTCTTGAAAGTTATAGCTAAGTAGTTCGTTTTGAAGTCTCCATAGACTTTGATATTGGGATTCTAATAAAAGCAATATATATGCAGTAGTAGTCCACTGAATGTTATCTAGCATCAATTGTTAGGCCATGTCGTTTCATTTCATATTTTGATTTGTGTAATTTGTCTTTGTTGCAATGGGAATAAAGAATCTCATGTTAGGTTCCGGTTACAAGGTGAGATTCTCGCTCCCGGTGAGGCTTGTGAGTGAAGTCGGCCAATTTTAGCCTAATTCATTATTACTAGATAAATGGCCCGCGCTCCGCGGCGGGTAACTTCGTTTAGCACGTTGGTCCGATCGAGAAAGTGGGTTGAGTGTTAATGGTCCGACTTCTTTAATCCGATTTAACCTGGATATATGAAAAAATCATTATATTGTTCATACATTTATAAATGATATCAAATATCATCTAACACATAATTAATAACATATAACATTACACCAAAATAACATGTAGTATTTGGATCCAAAATATAATGAAAATTCACATCAAGGTTGTCCAACCGGTTTAAGTCATTGAGCCGGTCAAGCAAGGGGTTTGAGGTTTATTGGTCTGATTAGGGTCCGACCTGTTTAAACCGTTTTATACCTTTTTAAAATATATGTACAAATAAGGTAGTAATAAAAAAAATTAATGACTGAAATGAAATTTAATCTATTAAAAACTTATTTCCTACAAAATAAAACTTATCTAACCCACCCACCATCTCCCTTCTCTCTCTCTTCTTCTCCCTCTTTAGGGGGCAAACCGAGGTCTTTCTAGAGGCTATTTTGAAGCCCGATCTTGGTCCGACTGGGTCTAACCGAGGACCCATTAGAGATTTAACAACCTTGATTCACACACTTATGTAACATTAATGTTCAACTTAGCATTCCAAAAATTGTGTTATGAGAAAAGGAAAACCAGAAAATACTCGCATTTCGCAAACCAAATGAAAAAAATGTCGTAGTTTGACCTCAAAATTGGTACCTTGCAATGGTCGACCTGGCGGGAGTGTGCGGTCCGTTTTCTCCACCAGGTCACCAAGAAAATGGGTTTGATGGTGAACTTCTAAGTAAACAGTATTTGATTGATTTAGAATAAATTGATTGATTTTGCAATTTGATTTCGATGATCAAACTTATACTTGGAATTAGAAATTTTAATATTGGTGTTTTAGATTTTGATTTTATGGTGCAACTTGAAGTTGTACTTTTAACGTTATGGTACAACCACAGATTGATATAAACAAAAGTTGTACTTTTATGTTATGATACAACTTGAAGTTGTACTATAACATAAAAGTTCAAATTAGCTCATGCTCTAATTGTACTTTAAAGCCCCATTGCGTTGAAGCATAGTAGAAGTGCTCGTAGTAAATGTTTGAAATGAATTATATCTTAAACAATGTTGTAATTAAGCTCCTTAGTCTTTTAAGTTCTTAAGAATGGATTTCATAATTATTTAAAATTCCTAGTTAAACTTTTGATGGGTGTATTAAACATTGAATTTGTAAATGTCATTGTGAGTTGTGAGTGGTATGAGTCTATTTCTATGTACCATCAATATATACATCTGATTGATGCCGCATTTAAGTGATTGATAAACGGACAATCATAGGATAAGAGAGTTTTATATGGAGGCTCATTTGCATTGATCGACTAATATCAATTGGTAATAGCAAACACGTGTAATATTCATTCCATGCAACAAATTAAATGGTACCCATCCACGTGTAATAGACAATTGCTTGCTCTCATAATCCCAAAAATCCCACTGGCAGAAGAAGCTGACAAAGATGTTATAGCAAGATCAATTGCACTTTTCTTTGTGTTTGCATGTACGAAATCAAAGCATTTGGAGCTGGTTTGCGAAATTCAAGGACTTAGGCGGAGGTGAGTTTACAACGGACACCATCTTCTTTGCTCGCACACTCCCCGTTATCTGCGGCCGAGATTGGGAAGACCACCAAGGTCCTTTGCGGAGGAGAGCTGGAGGCCCAGTCGTTGAATTTGCTTGGCTAGCCGCCAGCCGATTTGTCGACGGGATGGGGAAAGTCGGGGATATGGTCGTAGACGCATAGATGCGGGGAGCAGGTCTATCCGCCACCAGATCGTCGTGCGGGATCGGAGGTGAGGGGAAGGTTAAGAGATGCGTGGAGGAAGGACTGGGACTTGAACCAACGGCGGAGATCAATACTTAGGATATATCGACGACAATCGCGTGGTGTGCGTGATACTTACGGTAGGCTTGCCCACTCCCCACTGGACCCCTTATACCATTAGGCGCTATTTATTTAATAATAATAATTTACATTGCCGGTGTATATATATGAACTGCAGAAACGAAGCAGCACCTAAAAGTCGGCCAATAACCTAACTAATTAAAAACATACACCTACTGAAAAGGGACGTGTCTCCAAAGTGTAGACCGTTTATTGAATTTTACATCTCTTTTGAAACGTGAAAATACACTAGGCCTGATTGATCTTTGGGTAATTTTTTACAAAACTAGCTTCTAAAGTTCTAATACAATTCGTTGGGAACTGGGAAGTGTTATTAAAAGTGTAATGAAGTGTTTCAACAAAAAAAATAAAAAAAAGATGTAATGAAGTGTTTGACTGATAAACTAGTGAAATTACTTTTTAACTTAGCAAGTAATATAAAATAATGAAAATATTTTAAATTTAAAAAAGAAATAAAAATTAAAGAGGGTTTTGATTGAAGTTATCTTATCTTAAATAATAATTATATAACTTTTATTTATCAAACATATCAATGAAAAGATTATATTTTGAAAAAAATTTATATCTTGAAAATGGTTTTAAAACGAATATAAAAATGGTAGATTATGGTTTTATGGTTCATAATGAATTAGAAATGTTTGCTCGACTTCAATTTTTTTTTTATACTAAAAACTACTTCAAAAAGTCGGTCCAAATATATGCTATGATTGTTTATATAAATAAAACTTTTATTATTAAGATATTTTTTTATTCATGGAAAATATTAGTGGGGATTGCATTTATATATTCTGTAGAATGGACCTGGTTATCTAGCTCCGTCTGAAATCTAGATTGCGCCATAAGCTATTTTAATCTCCCAGAGCGGCTATAAATAGGATCCTCCAATCCCTTCACTCACTGCAACAAAGTAAAAAGGGATAAGAAGTAGAGATATGGCTCTCGTCAAAGCAGCTGCATGCTTCCTATTCTGCTTGGTCATCCTCGATCCCTACGTACGTACGAGTCCGTTCCCATCGAAGCAATTAATTTCATAACTATATATATAGTTTGTATTGTATATTAATTCCTTTCTCTCAACTACGAACGTGCACTCCATTTTGGTTGTAGGTTTCAATAGTGGTTGCTCGTAAAAAATATCCGGCGACTAGCGCTCCAGCCCCTTCTCCAATAATCATCACACCAGAGTACGCCAGCCCTGCCTCGGAAGCAGAATTAGCACCCGAAGAATTCGTTACCATTGTACGAAACGAATCAGTTCTCTATCGTTTGTAGTCATTATTATAGTAGGGTTTTCACAAATTCATCTTGTTGTTCATGCATGCATGCTTCTTCATGGAGTGATCGATCGTCACTATGATAACATCTATCTATCGCAATATTGTTCTCAACTAGCTATACATGTACTGGATTGATTTTGGATGCAGACTTCTGCGGTTGCGCCTGCAACACCTCCGGCCACTTTTGCACCGGCTGAACCACCGATAATCATCGCAGCAGCAGAGGACGCCCCTGAAGCTCCGGTACCAGATGCCGCATTGCCACCCGCAATTAATTAATATCCCATTTCTACTTAATTACTGGGCGCTTGTGAGTGTGTGTTCAATAATACCATGCCTACTTCATGTGTACGTTCACTGTTAAGTACGTTGTAAGTCTCGATCGATCGGCTTCGATGGATCTTTGGTGTTCTAATAAAAAAAAGCTTATGTATGCTGCAGCCAGCTCCTGCTGATTGTATTAATTGATTGGTAGTCCGATCCATCATGTTTCACTTTGGTTTATGTAACGTGGCTGGCTGTATTGTCTACTTAGATAAAAGGTTGTTATAGTATGATCAGTATCGTCTGAATAAAAGGCTGCTTTAGTTTTGCAAACTCTGTCCTAATTCTCCCTCTTTCTCTCTTAATTGTAATTTCTATAAATCGAGTATCACGAAACCCCAATTGAAAATCGAATTTCAATTCCAACGGCTAATCCATCCATGAAGAAGATGACTGTTCCAACGCAGTTGTAGTCCTTAAAAATTTCTGCGAAATAATTAAAAAAAAATCACGACGTTCGGATTGTGAAGCACAAAGTTATGGCCTTTCAAAGTTTAGAAAAATAGAAAAAATGGTCGTTCGGGGTAGCAAACGACGTTTTTTCGGGACGAAAGCGGGACCAAGCTGCCTTTGAATGTTAACGAATTGCAAGATCTCGAAAATTTATGCGGAATCAAAAAAAATATCGTTACGATCGAATAACGGAGCGCAAAGTTACGTATGTTTGAAGTTTCAGCGCAGGTCAGGCCTTCACCGCAGCTGACAGCCGCGGTGATGCATTCACTGTTGTCCTCTCCCGCAGTGATGCATTCACTTCTGTCCTCTCCCACAGTGATGACTTTCACTACGTTTGTCAACTGCGGTGATGCCCAAACATGTGTATATTGGGAATTTTTCATAAAACGTGTGTATTTTGGGATTTTTTAAATAGAACGTGTGTATTCTGAGATTTTTTCCCAGGTTTGGGTGGGCGTGGTTCCTTACATACAATTTTGAACCATGGTTTTAAAATTATAATCTTCTTCCTAAAACAAAACTGTGTGGTGTTGTAATATGTGATATAAAAAATCCAAAACCAACCAGTATGTGGTTCGAAGAAAACCAGCCCACACCATTTTTTTTTTGTTGAATTCCACCGCAACATCTTCGAACAATTATGTATAAAATATGTAATCTAAAAAATTTATTCGAATGTCATTCTAAATTGAAGTTTCTTTGTCAGATTGTTTGTAAACGGGAAGAAAATGAACAAAATTTGAGATCTAAGAGATAATAATTCCAGAAACGAAGCATCACCTAAAAGTTGGTCGGTGACCTAACTAATTAAATACAAGTTGTCCTATCCTCGCCTGCCGAATGAGTTAAGTGCTTATGGCCAAACATATACCAACATTCCACCACCTAGGATGGCAACGGGTTTGGATGGGGCGACCGCGGTTTTAATATTATAATCATCTTCGTTAACAAAACTGTGTGGTGATGTAATATATTATATAAAAAATCCATAACCAATTATGTATAAATTTCACCAACAACCAGTATGTAGTTCACAGAAAACCCACCCGCATCATTTTTTTTCTGTTGAATTTCACCCTCACCATCCCTGAACAATTATGTATAACATTTGTGATATAATCTAAAAAAATTCTTCGAATGTCAATGTAAATTGAAGTTTTTTGTCACATTGTTTGTAATATTGAGAGAAAATTAACAAGATTTGAGGTATAAGAGATAATTATAATTTTCTAGAGATATAAATAAACGGAATGTTAAAGTTTAGAATACAGTTATAGCACATATTTGGATGGTTCGGTATAGATACTTAAAATATAAAAATCGTATCAAACCCATTACCCTATTTGTCGGGTTTGGAGAAATCCACAAAAAGATAATGTGAGTTGGATTTTTTCCAACAAAATCCAATTTCAATGAGGTTGAATACCCAATGATTTATTTTGCTATCCTATGATCCTATCCCAACCCAAGATGTATGCGCTTATATAGACATGCATATATATAATGTGATCTATTATGTATTAACATATGAGCACTGTCCTAAAAAAAACAACTGAAAATTCAGTAAACTAACTGCGCGCCATGGCTGATGCTTTCCTCATCAGTTCCCCGGTCAACAGAGACGACCAATTTTCCGGCCGATGGCTGATCACTTCAGCAACCATCGGAGTTATACTAGTCGGAATTTGGTACTTCGTATCGAGAATGGTCAAAGGATTGAAATCACGAGGAGGAGCAACAGCTGCTTCTTCTCTTCCTCCGGGGCCTCGCGGCTTGCCGATTGTTAGCTACATCCCATTTCTCATGTACAACGGGAAGAACATTCCACTTCACCGGAAATTCACCCACCTCGCGGCCCAATACGGGCCCATCTTCAAAATCCGGGTCGGCAGCCAGCTCCACGTCGTGGTCAGCTCGCCGGCCTTGGCGAAACAAGTCCTTCGGGACAACGAATCGGCCTTCTCGAGCCGCAACCTCCCGTTAGCCATTCGAGTTTGGACCTACGGTGGGCTGGACCTCTCTTGCCTGCCAATGAGCCAAGACTGGAGCTTTATGCGGAAAGTGGTGCTAAGGGACGTGCTCAGCAACCCTAGTTTGGACCGCTGCTACGAACTGAGACGAAGGGAGGTGGTGAAGGCGCTCAGGGAATTAGTTAGGAGCGGTTCACGCAAGCCGGTTGGCGTGTTGGAGTTGGCGAATAAGATGGTTGCGAATGCGACTATGGCGATGACGTGGGGAGGAAGGGATGATGATGGTGACGTGGATAACGAGGAGGCGCGACGATTGTGTGAAGAGGGGATGGCGCTGATGGAGAAGCCGAACGTCTCCGACGTGTTCCCACTTCTTGCGAGGTTTGATCTTCAAGGGATCGGGAGGAGAGCGGCCGAGGTGGCTGGACGGTTTGACCGGATCATTACCTCCATGATTCAGAAACGCTTCGATGGTAAAGGGTCGTTAATTATGGAGCGTAAAGAGGACGGCCGAGAGGTGAAGGATTTGTTGCAGGTTTTGCTGGAGAATAGGGAAAGGTCGTCTGGTGCGGGATCGCCGCTGGCGTCCATCACCCAATTCAAAGCCCTCCTTCTGGTATTGTTCATTTGCATGTGGATTGTAATATAACATGATAAGTCAAGTTATTGAAATATGTTTAATAATATATAGATCTTATACAATATGCTAATATCGTAATGTGTCTCTTCAAGTGAAAGTTATCATATGATTTTGAAGTTTGCAGAACCTTTAGATATCAAGTGTTTATCAATATTGAAATAAATGTCGTACCATCAAGGCTCTCAAAATAACTCAAGTTATTGATAACATTCTATCCATACATGTTTAATTGACAGAACATTACGCCGGGCGGGACGGGAATGGTAGCAACCGTAATCGAGTGGGCGATGACGGAGCTACTAAGGTGCGACAGGGCAATGACAAACGTGAAGCGGGAGCTAGACGACGTCGTAGGGTTGGAAAACCTAGTTGAAGACCACCACTTGAAGGAGCTGAAATACCTGGACGCCGTGGTGAAGGAGACGTTCCGGCTGCACCTGACTGTCATCCAACGAGAAGCGGTCCAGCCGTGTAGCATAGGCGGGTACGCTATCCCGAAGAAGGCGAAAGTGATGGTCAACGCTTGGGCCATCCACAGGGATCCACGGCTGTGGGAAGAGCCTACGGAGTTCCGGCCGGAGAGGTTTCTGGACAGCAACAGCGACTTCGTGTATATCCCGTTCGGGTCGGGTCGGAGGATGTGCGTCGGGGTTAATTTGGCTACGAGGCTGCTCAAGTACGTGCTGGCTTCGCTGCTGCATTCGTTCGACTGGAAGCTCCCGGCCGGCGAAGGAGGGTCGACGGTGGATGTTTCGGACGAGTTCACGTTGATCATCAAGAAGAAAAAGCCACTGACTATTGTGCCCACGCCTCGGCTCTCTTGTCCGGATCTGCATGCCTAATTCTTGTATCGCTAGCTACTAGACATGCACTGGATTTACGGTTGTACGGTTGTAACCCTATACCGCTGGTCAAACTACGTACTCTTTTGCTTGTCTCTTTTATGTCCTTTCAAGGACGTATGCTGTTCATCCTCATGTTGTATGTTGTCACTTCATCTATTAAACAGAATCTTGCCATCAGAGTAACCTTTACAGTTTACTGTACGTATTTACTAATTAAACGCTTCTCATCGTTTCTTATGCCAGCATATATACAAGACTTGGCATTAGGAGGGATTGAACTTAAGGTATGGTATGGTTAAGGTGAGATGTAACCCGGCTCTTGACATTTGATGTTTGGTTGTAAAATATGGATCACATGGTGATTAGACATTGAAAAGTGATAATATGGTAGCAGATATTATCAATCCTCCACCTGAATTGTGAGTTTAATTCTAGTAGGATATTATGATCCTCACCCTCAACTAAATAGTGGCTAAGGCTTCACTGCTCATCGATACTCTTAGACAAATAAGTTACATTACTGACAAGGTAATTAAAGTGGGTACAAACCCAATGGAAAGCCATACATATTACACAAAGGAAAGTCACTCATATAGGATTGAAGTTTGTACAATTCAAAAATGGGATCGTAGATCATTTGATCTAAAGACCTACTATATATGGTATCATATCAAGAATCAACTAGTCTTAATAATTCGACTTGTTAGAAGAGGTTTAATAATGAATTTTGTACCACCGACATTTTTAAAGGTGACTCCCATTTTGCTAAAGCATAAGTGGAAGAGTGCATTATATAAAACAAACAGGTGGAATGGCCATACATGAAGTAGTATGAAAGGAAAGAAGCAATGTTTGCTTAGCCTTATCATACCCGTCGGTCGGATCAGAAATACCGGATACCGGATCCAAAATAGAAATAAGTTTTAGTAATAGAAAAATGGCTGAAACACAATTAAATTACCATTGAATACACAATGTACTATTACTAATTATTTCAGTATAATTTTTGGTACGATTTTAAAGGCGTCTGTTATAACTCACATATACTATTCTCTATAGTTTGTCAATATCGAGGCATTCATCGTAAACAACGATAATTAAATTGTTACTCTCTATGAAAAACGTACGAAATAATAAATTGTTAGGCCGCAAAATCGACGATGATAATCTCTTGTCCAAAATAAAACAAAGAACAATGGCGTTAACATGAAACTTGTGCAGTCAAACCGTTGGGCTTGTACTTGTGGTGGGCTGAAGTCAGCCAGTAAGATAAATCATGGGATGGGATGGGATTAGGTGCTAACCCTTGTGATAACTAGTAAAAAACACTACGGATTATTATAAAATCAATATAATATCTAAGCTAAATCACTACTAATTCAAACTAGTAGTAGTTTTTCCCTTGGTTAGGACGGTGCTAACTATTATACAATTAGCACCGTAGCCGTTCCCTAAATCATGCCATGCATGCGGAGTTGGCCAATAACCTAACTAAATAAGTACGTGCTTAGCGCGTCTGATTATATCGCTTAATGAAGGTCATTAATTAATGGATGATAATCAATTCTTCGTAATGTTTTAAAATTCAAATAATGTTTTAACTTTTAAGAATGGATACTATAATTATATTTTCTGACAATTGCATTCCTCACTTTTCTAGAGTTTTGTTACCAGATCAAATGACGTGAGCTTCCATATATATATATACAGCATAATATAGACTATAGAGAAACCTTGACCTTAGATTCCATGAACCATTTCAAGATCAGGTATAATACACCATTATAAAAATAATAATAAAAAGATCAGGTATAATACACAATTGCATAACCAAAATTTATGCATTTGTACTCGCCCTAAATTCATAGGTGGCGGGAGGTCCATGTCCTTAATTTTTATGTTGTTTATCGTCCATTTCCATAAATTTGGCAAAAGAATATTTGACCCTTGGCAACGTACTAGACTTATTTTCCATACCAATAGTCAACTTTGTATAAAATTTGGATTAGCTTTGTACTAGAGGAGAAACTGTATTTATTTTACATTTCTTTTATAATATTAAAACACACTATATTTATTTTCATAGAAAGAAGGTATCGGTTCGTTACTTTTCAAGATTATTGTTTTGTTTTACAACCCTATAAATAGCATATCCTCCCTTTGCCATTATTCATCACTCACTCAAACAAATTAAAGTAAAGAGAGAAAGTAAGGTAGTTGGCAGTATAATATGGCTCTCATCGTCAAGGCTGCCTGCTGCTTCCTATTGTTCCTTGCCATCCTCCAATATTCCCATGTATATATGCATGATCAGTTCCAATAACTTAATTATTGGGCACTTCGATCCACTGTTCTTGTTGTTGTCCATGCTTCTTTACTTACTTGACTTAGCTTCCTTTCTTAATTAATTGTCTCACTTTTTTTGCTGATTTCAGGTCTCAGCCGTTGCTCCCGCCCATCCTCCCAAGATGGCGACCGCCCCTGCCCCAACGCCATCCAATATTCTTGAAATCTGTACGACCATTGAACACCGATCTCTCTCGGATTTTTGAGACCACCAAAAATGGTCGCCGAGAAGCAAACCAATTATGACTGCAAAAACATTAATCATGGCAACCATCAACTATATATTACTGATCTTTGGCGAACATTTTCTTTTCGTCACAAACACAATCTGTTATCGACGTTCATTTGTTTGTGGTGGTGGGTTGTTTATTACCTGTATGATGAATATATATGCAGATTGCAAGGCGAAGTGCAAAGAGAGGTGCAAGCTGGTCGGGCCTTTTGGGATCAAGTTGTGCGAGGAGGTGTGCACAAAGTGCTGCTTGAGGAGCAAGTGCGTTCCAACCGGTCCGGTAGGGATCAACTTTGGCAAGTGCAAGAACTGGACCTTTACTCTCTACCGTGGCATCCCTTACAAGTGCCCTTAAAACACACACACATTCCATATCACACAATATAATAATAATGCTAATTACTTATATATATGTATCCCTTATTATTATACGTACTATGATAGCCTGCCTGCCTCATACAAACTTCAGTTTACCCCTTCGTCTGCTCAATAAAAGCATATCTATATATGCAGTCCACTAAAGTATTCATGCACGCTAGGCTATTATGTTTCGCTTCTGGTTTATGTACAACTTGTCTCTATTGATGTCCATCTGAATAAAAAAGACCGACTTACATAGTTGTCCAAGTCTTCTATCTCGTGATCAAATACGATTCTACTAGTCCAACGATATCAAAAGAATTAATATTGTATTTTCAGGGTGTTCGGGTTTGAGTGTCACGAAGTACTAGCTACTTTTTATCTCCTTCTTAATGAGTTTAAATAGTAGTCATGTAATTTCTATTCATCCGTCTACCGTCAATATTTTTCAAGAATTATGTGAAGGATGTGACAAAGGTTAAAAATAGGCTGATAGCTATTATTTGACTTCTTTTTACCGGAGCTATTATTTGACATAACGTCTAATATTATTCAATTGATCTAACTTCAGCTAAATTGATCGATCAAAGAAAAAATAAAACAATGACTGAAATCATGTCCAAGCATCGAATCAGAAAATATTCTGATTTGCAACGATATGATTTGATTTGATGCAAATCTATAAAAAAACACTTAAGCTAAAATTGACCCATTATCGAAATTCTTGTTGGATGCCCAGGAGGTTTAGGAGTGACCATCAGTACTCAACCTTTGGATTAGTCATTGTGATTGGAAGAAGAAGAAAATGGCGAAACATAGTGAGTAAAATATTGCACGTGTAATTAAATATGTATAAGATACACACGGATAATTTAATTTCTTTCCAAATGATGGGTACATCTAATATTATGTCAAAAGATAATTATATTTAAAAAATAAATGCATAAATTATCAATTATTAGATTATAAAAATGAAATATAAATGCATAAACATACATACGTTCATATATACGCGGAAAACGCTCTGATGGAAAACGCTCTCGCTGAAACACCTCTGATGGCTCCGGCACTGACCCCCTCAGGGCGGCCGCCGGACATTGGAGCGGCGATCACTACTCTGACAACGACGGACGGGCCTATTACGACACCTTTGACATCCGATGCATCGCCAATGGTGGTGGAACCCATTTCCTCGGCCATCGACTGTTCTGTTCCTAAGGTAACCACTCAGTCACCAATCTCGTATGCTCGGGCGCTGGCCGGGGCTGAGCAGCAAGGGACGCTGGCTGTTCAAACATGGACACCGGTCGGGGAGAACGATCTTGTTCCCGGGCAGATCAATGGAGAGCCGTATTTCTGCTGGCTTCAAAGGTCGGCTATGTGCTCCATGGCAGAAAACTTTGGTAGTTCGTCTGCTAGGCCTGCGCATCAGCTTCACTGCGTTCTGTTCACGATTACGAGGGTTGTGGCGGCCTATGGGGGCAATGGAGATAATGGATTTGGACGACGCCACATATTTGGTGCAATTATCCAACGAGCATGATTATTTCAAAGCTCTCACGGATGGTCCATGGGTGATTTATGACCATTATCTCGCGGTGCAACAATGGACGCCAAGCTTTGGGATACAGGATCCTCTGCCAAAAACAATGATCGTGTGGATTCAATTACCGGCCCTCAAGGTCCATTTTTACCATCGAGAGGTTCTAACCTCCCTGGGTAATCTCATCGGACGCACAATTAAACTGGATTTTCATACGATGAATCGGCAGCGTAGGAAATTTGCTCGCCTGGCGGTTGAGATCGACATGACAAAAGCTTTGGTTCCCCGGATCTACCTGGATGATCATTGGCAAAAAGTCGAGTATGAGAACCTCCCCGTCGTTTGCTTCGAGTGTGGGAAGGTGGGTCACAGCGCCGAGGGCTGCTCCAAACGCCGTCCGGCGGCCCCATCGGGACAGTTACTTCTCGCCGACGAACAGAATTTGGTAACGCCCGGTAACGTTGAGGAGGAGACGAATCCGGGATTCGGGCCCTGGATGCTGGTTTCCAAAAGAAGCCGCCGTAACTCCAGGGATCTCAACAAGAAAGGAAAGCCAGAGCTGATTTTGGGGAACGGGCCTCAAGGGCCGATTAGTAAAAACGGGAAAGGAGGGATCAAAGCTTCAGAGAAGGAGAAAGAGGATTTCGGGACGGGATCTAAGGCGCCGAAGCAGACGAGGGATCAGGCGGCTCCAATTCAGGAAAGGAGAGGAAATCAGAATCGGAAAGGGGAGGTGGAGGCGTCTTCTGTGGCCAGAGTTGGTAACAAGGGGAAGGAAGTCGCGACAGACCTAAACGACGAGGGCAAAGGAATTCTGGGCTCGGGCCCATCAAAGTCTCCTAATAGGGGGTATGTTTCTAGGCCCAACTCCGAGGCCTGCCACCCCTCTAAGTCTGGGCAATCCGAGAGGGAGGTAAGGCTGGCAGCGAGCAGGCCAGATGAGCAGGCTTCTTCTCCGTCCGTGGGCCTGGTTTCCTCAGCGGGCCAAGCCTCAACCTCCTCTGCAGCTCACCTGATCAAGTCTTTCGTTGGGCCGAATGGAACTAGAATGCAGATAGTGGCTGTGCCGTCATCTCCAAACCGAACCAGACAAGCGGAAGTGACGTCTCCATCGGCGGGTGAACGAACAAAAACCAAGAAAGGTGCTCGGCGGCAATCCAAGAAAGGATCACCAGTGAAGTTCCAGGCCTCCAAGGCTCTGCAAATTTGGTCGCTGGTGAAGGACAGGAAGAGCAAATCCAAGGCTCGGCTGGCGACACTCACGTTGGAGGAGATCAACGCCTGGACCTGTGCCGCGGCGGAGAAGGCTGATTGGAGACCAGAGCATGACAGGAGCGAGACTAGGCGTTCCGAATAGCGGGCTCCGGCCGGGGACTTGGGTGATTCGGCCGCTCTCCAAGTTTAATCCTCCCCGGTGATGTTGCTCCTTTTTACTCTCCTGCTTCTGTTTTGCCTTTTTATTTTTATTATGTCTATGTTAAATTCAGTCAATATTAATATTCTAGCGTGGAATGTGGGTGGAGCTGGGAGTAAGCGCTTCTCCCGCGCTCTCAAGCTAGTCATTCAGTCGTACAAGCCTGATTTTGTGATTCTTCTTGAACCTCAGATTAGTGGTAATGCGGCGAATGCGGTGTGCGATAAGTTGGGTTTTCCGGATGTGATTCGGGTTGAAGCAGAAGGACGGCAAGGTGGCATTTGGGTCTTTTGGGATGCTCGGCGGTATAATGCTCAAATCATCTCGGCCTGTCTGCAGCACGTCACCATCCGCATTTCCCAGAGTCACATGCCCGATTGGATCCTTACAGCAGTGTATGCCTCTCCTCACCCCTCTCAGCAGCAACCTCTTTGGAGTCGTCTCACGGCTCTGAGTAAAGGCATCAGCATACCCTGGATCCTTACAGGGGATTTTAACGCCATCAGATCCCCGACCGAGAAGTCCGGGGCTGCCTCGATGGCGACTCTCCGGAGATGCCGCACCTTCAACGACAGAATCAATGGGGCGGACCTGTTGGATCTCGGTTACTCCGGCCCAAATTTTACCTGGACTAGGGGGGAGAATTCTGATACCTACAGGGCCAGCAGGATCGACAGGAGCCTTTGCAACATTCAGTGGAATTCCGTCTTTCCAAATACTACTGTCCGCCATCTGCCTCGCCTCAATTCGGATCATAACCCCATCCTTACCTCCTTTGCTTTACAGGGGCAATCTCCTCACTCTTCTCGTTCCTTTAAGTTTGAAGCTGCATGGCTTACTCACAAGGATTTTTTGAATACCATTGCAGGGACTTGGGATTCTACCAGACCCTTGCCGAGCGCTTTGCATTCTCTGAGCATCGCCCTGCAAGATTGGAACAGAGAAACCTTTGGGAATGTGCAGCAAAGAAAGAGACGGCTCTTAGGGCGGATTCATGGAGTCGAAAGGCATCTTTCTCGGAGTTTTTCCCCGGGGTTGGCCAAGCTCCATTCTAAGCTGGAGGCCGAGCTTGATTCAGTCTTGGAGCAGGAGGAGCTGATCTGGTATCAAAGATCGAGGGAGCATTGGGTAAAGTTTGGGGAGCGCAATACTAGTTACTTTCACCAGCAAGCCAATATCAGGAGACGGAAGAACAGGATCACCGCCCTTCGGGATCAAACAGGAGTATGGATTGATGAACCTCAGGAGCTGGCGGATATGGTCTTTGAGTTTTATACTAACCTCTACTTGCAGGATAGCTCAGCTTATGAGGATATGATGCCAAAGAATGCTTTCCCCCGGCTTGCTCAAGAGGACCTCCTTGTTTTGCTGAGACCCTTTACCATCATGGACATCCATAAAGCCATTTTCGAGATGAAACCTTTTCAGGCTCCCGGGCCAGATGGGTTTCACGCGGCCTTTTATCAACAAGCCTGGAATGTGGTGGGGAAGTCTTTAACAGATATGGCTCTGGCTTTCTTCAATACCGGAGTGTTGCCTGATAAGGTCTCAGAGTCTACTGTAGTGCTCATCCCCAAAGTCGATCATCCTGAGTATGTGACTCAACTGAGGCCCATATCGCTTAACAATGTGAGTCTTAAGGCTATCACCAAGGCGATCACTAGTAGGTTGAAGTTGGTCATGAGGAAGCTCATCTCCCCTAGGCAGAGCAGTTTCATTCCTGGCCGCCAGACCACGGACAATGTCATTGTTGTGCAGGAAGTGCTCCACTCTCTGGGGAAGCGTAAAGGGAAGAAAGGAGGCATGATTCTTAAGATTGACCTTGAGAAAGCCTATGACATGCTCTGGTGGGATTTCCTTCGTGATACCCTGAAGGAAGCGGGTCTCCCCAGCACCTGGATCAGCTGTATCATGTATTGCGTGGAGCAGAATAATATGCGGGTTCTTTGGAATGGCAACCTTTCAGCGACCATCACTCCCACTCGTGGAGTTCGCCAGGGAGACCCTCTTTCCCCTTATCTCTTTGTCTTATGCATGGAACGCTTATCTCACAGGATAGACGCGGTCCTTCACAGTGGGCAATGGAAGGCCATTAGGCTCACTAGGAATGGACCGCCCCTCACTCATCTTTTCTTTGCAGATGACCTTTTGCTCTTCGCCGAAGCAGAGACGAGACAGATCAAAATCATCAAGCAGTGCCTTGACGACTTTTGCTTTAGCTCCGGGCAGCGGGTCAACTACGGCAAGTCCTTGCTGTTTGTGTCGCCAAATGTGAGCAGATCGAAGGCCAACATTTTGAGCGCGAGAGCGGAGATCCCCCTGAAGAATGAGCTTGGCAAATATCTTGGCATACAGGGCATTCATGGCCGGGTGACGGCAAGGAGATACCAGAGCCTACTTCTGCGAATCCAAAAGAAGCTAGCCCCGTGGAAAGCAAAACGTTTGTCTTTGGCTGCTCGCCTCACCGTTTCCAGGTCTATCATTTCCTCTATTCCCACCTATCATATGCATACAGAGTTACTGCCTAAAGGAGTCTGTGCTTCTATTGATCGTATTAACAGGGCTTTCGTATGGGGTGAGGAGGACGGGAAATCCAAGCTCCATCTAGTTGGATGGGAGAAGATGATCTTGCCTAAGGATCAAGGGGGGGCTGGCCTTCGTTCGGTGAGGAATGCCAACCTGGCAATGCTTGCCAAGAGTGGGTGGAGACTCCTCAAAGAAAAAGACGCTCTGTGGACCCAGGTGGTCAGGGATAAATATGGCCGAGGTAAAGAGAACCTGGATCTTTTCCGCTCTACTCAGGGAAGTTCCTTTACTTGGAGAAGTCTTAACAAGGCTTCTCCCCTCTTAATGAGAGGTTGTGCGTGGAACATCAAGAATGGGAAAACTACTAAATTTTGGCATGACTCTTGGATTGTGCAGGAACCTCTCATGAACCTTGCGGAAGAGGAGATACCCGACTCGCGAAGGGACGAGGTGGTGGCGGACTTGACCTCAGATGATGGAAGATGGTGCATGGAACAGTTAGAGGGTCTTCTCCCGCCGGAGATACTGATGAAGATTACCAGCATGGCGGTGGATAAACTCTCCAGCGACGAGGATACCCTCTTCTGGGCTTTTTCTTCGAATGGTCGTTTCACCACGAAGACTGCCTACGAGTCCCTTCTTCCTGAAGGGAATGATCCGGATACCAAGTTTTGGAAGATTATTTGGAGCCTTCCTGTCCCGGAGAGAGTCCGTTGTTTTGTCTGGCTTGTGGGACTTGGGAGAATTGCGACTAATGCCCTTCGGTACTCCAGGAAGTTTTCTGATTCTGCGGACTGTGAGAGATGTAATGGACAGGCTGAGTCCATCCTTCACATTCTTCGAGACTGTCCCCCGGCTATGTACTTCTGGGTGCGGCAAGTGCCAAGTGCAAGGCAACAGGCCTTCTTCTCGGCAAACACTGCGGATTGGCTGCGGGGGAACCTGGCAGCAGGAGAGATTGAGCATGTGGGAATTCAGTGGCCTGCCTTCTTCAGCATTGCGGTTTGGTTGTTGTGGAAGAACAGAAATGACATGTGCTTTAAAGGTATTTCCGCCACCCTCACTCCTCCTTCCTTGACTCACTCGATTGTTGCTAAAGCCAAGCTTTGGAGCGAGGCTTGGCGAGCGCCCTCTTTGTTGCCTTTTGGTAGGAGAGCCGCGACGGCCCGGATAACGGCTAATATCGCTTGGAGCCCGCCTCCTGAGGGTTGGGTGAAGTTGAACATTGATGGTGCGTCTAATGGGAACCCGGGCCCAGCTGGAGCCGGCGGTGTGTTGAGAAATGAGGTTGGGTTTTGGCTCGGTGGTTTTGTTGCCATGGTAGGTGAAGCTTCTGCAGCTTTGGCAGAGCTGTGGCCTTTTCATCATGGCCTGGATGTAGCATGGAATCTTGGGTACCGTCAGCTTGTGGTTGAATCTGACTCGCAATTGGCCATTCAGCTTATCGAGGAAAGACATGATCCCGTTCACCCGTATGCCACGTTACTTGCGGCCATTCGCAGGAAGCTTAGCCGTGACTGGCTGGTGCGCGTTGTTCATGTATACCGGGAGGGGAATAGAGTCGCGGACTGGCTCTCGAAGCACAGTCTCGTCTATCCCTACGGTGTACAGGAGCTCGCACACCCGCCACCAGGGCTCACGACCATTCTTCAGGATGATATTCGGGGAGTTTCTTTTGAGAGGCGGATTGTATCCCGCCATTGTAACTCTCTCTCTACTCTTACCTCCATGTAACTCCTCCCTTCTTGGCTGATGCCTCCCTTTATGCAAAAAAAAATATATACGCGTATTAAATAGAGTTTTTTTCTCGACAGTCCGAAATACAATTGCATTGAAGTCTAATTATTCCCGGCCCAATGGAGAGAAAGGGGTGGGCTGTCCAGGTGAATTAATTAAGAGGCCGGGCTGAGCCCGTGCTGTAATGCTGAGTTGGGCCATGGGCGGGTTCGTGACGGGGATGTGTCTAGGTTGTCTCCAGATTCATTTACATGCAAAAGTTTGACCAGTGTGAATTGAGCATGTGATCTCACATGTGTTGCAGCCTTGCAGTTGCAGGGGAAGGGTATCTCACTGACTGATGATTCTGAACAGAGCAAATGGGTAGATGAATAATGATGACGATGATGATGCAGCCACAGCACAGCACAGGCACACCGCACAGGCAACACAGCTACTTATTTCATTACTACATTTATCATCTTTTTTCATGAACACACGGCACAGCTGGAGTGAGTCCTTCTCGAATTGGCTAACCTGTGAAATGCTCTGTTTCAACGACACACACAACAACGTTGCATTTTGGCTCTTTCTGCCTCGCCGGAAAAATGGCAAGGTTTAATTTATCCCGTTTGAATGCTAGGATTGATATATATGTACTATATAGGATTTGTAGTATGATGAAAATTAACATATCTCGTTTGAATGTTAACGATAACTAGCTTAATTTTGGATTTGTAGTATGATGAAAATTAACATAAGGATAAGCATGACGATTTAAATCATTGGGGTGAAACTTAGGGAGTGGAGAGAGGGGCAAAGGGTAATATTGTACTAGTAAGGATTGTAAAACTTGAGATTTATCGAAAAAGTTAATATTAAAATATTCTATGTTAAAATTATTGTTTAACTATAATTTTAGTTACTGTCTAATGATTTAATTTTAAATAATTTTTTTTTCATCAAATCGTCGGTACAATAAAAATTTTCAATTCTTTAAGGGCTCGTTTGCTAACGGGATTTGGATATTGTATTTGGTCTCCAAGTACAAATCATCATGTTTGTTTGTTCAAAATCATTGTTTGTTAAGGTAGGTAAATCCGTGGGGTCCCATTAACTTTCGTAAGTGCACCTGGAATTTTATTCAAACCATCATGTTTTTTGTCCAAAGTCATTGTTTGTTAAGGTAGGCAAATCCGTGAGCCTACGGTCCACGTTTTTTTAGTTCTAAATCCGTGGACCTCACGTATTTGCAAATACCAAATGAACTAAATTCATAATAAAAATTCAACTAAACAAACAATGTTATCTTTCAAATACAAAATGAAACAAATTCATCATAAATCCAAATATTTTCAAAACTCAAAACCTTCATTTTCAAATCCAATAAACAAACGGATACTTAAAGTATAAGTACAACTATGAGAGACCATGTGGGTTGGAACCTCAAAAATCAGAGTTGTGGACTACTGCTCGTGGTGGCCCATGACTCATGTTCCCCTGCACTCCATCTCCATCCCAGTCTTGTTGTCTAATGCATTAAAGCAGGTGCTTGCCTGACTGCTTCACCCCAAAAAAATATAAGAAAGCAGCTGGCAATCTTCTTCTTTTGTACAACCTATCATAGCTTCCCAGTAAAAAAAATGTTTTCAATTTGTCACCGACCAACATTAAACTCCATTCAATAATAATGAGCACCCCTGCTCACTTCCACGGTAGTTCCACCTACATCTATTTATAACCCCATTTACCTAACACATATCTCACTGTCAGTGAGACACAGCCAAATAGTACATCCCCCTGCTTCGTCTTCTTCCCCAATGGCGTCCAGATCTATGTTGTTGCTTGTACTTGCAGCTACTGTCCTAGCTGTTTCTTCCTACGCAGACCAAGATCATCCCTTCATCTCCCAGGTAACGTTAAAACCAACTCATCATTTAACTTAACTCGTCTGATCCATTTCTTTTACATGGATTCACTTTTCTTTACACTTGTGTGTTGTCTCTTTCTTTCATCCACCCAGGAGGCTGTTAGTAGCACCAAGTACGCCAAATCTCCTCCACCACCGTCTACACCGGTGGTGAAGCCAGCGCCGACTCCCTCTCCTTCACCATCACCTCCGGCGAAACCCTCCCCACCGCCACTGGTGAAGCCAGTGCCGAGTCCCTCTCCTCCACCATCCCCGCCGTACAAGAAGCCACCAACTCCGACTCCTTCTCCAGCTGTCCCCAAGCCACCCACCCATTCCCCTGCCCCTGTTCCAGTCCCCAAGCCCCCAACTGCTGCCCCTCCTTCTCCATCGCCTTTTGTCCGCTCAATCAAAGGTATTGATTCAACAGAAAGCTCAACACTTTAGCCTCCATTCTCTTTATAAGCTACGTTTTAGCTCTAGTTGGTAGTAATGTTTGATATCATCATCATCATCTATCCCCTGTTTCTGCAGATTGCGCCCCACTGTGCGCGAATCGGTGCAAGCTGCACTCGAGGCCGAATCGGTGCAACAGGGCCTGCGTGAGCTGCTGCAGCAAGTGCAAATGCGTTCCACCTGGTACCTCTGGCAACCGGGAGAAGTGCGGGACTTGCTACACTGGCTTGACCACTAAATTCAACCAGCCCAAGTGCCCTTAGAGAAGAAAACTCTCTCTGTGTGTTTCCCCTGTTTCTTTCTACTACGTATTGTTATGGGTTTATAAGCTATGAAATGTTGTATCATCGGAAAGAGTCTTGAGAGAGAGAGAGAGAGAGCAGCGGGATCGGAAAATAAAATGGGGTTGCTAGATATGTGTAATGTTTTGCGGGAGTTTCAAATTCGTTTCTACTATGTTTGATCTTGTTACCATGTCCATCTTCATCAATATAAGAGCGCTATTGTTGATCTTGAGTTCTGTTGGTTTTAACTTGCACATCCATTTTTTTCTCGAAGCAATTCAGCCCTGCAAAAAAGGTTCAGTATTATATTATGGAACCTTGCAACTTGGATAAGAATGACTCTCGGTGCATGTGTTGTCCCTGTCTCGAGGAAGGACTATAGTACCAAGGATCCCTTATGCTTGGAACTCCCCAAAAGTCAATAAAACTAAAAATGGGCCCAAAAGTCATAGCATAATGATTTATTATGCCATGGGCCTCCAGAGGCCCGAATCCGTATCGTAATATCTGAATTCAAGATCCAATCTCGTTCAACAACTTACCCCGGCGGCCAAGACTCAAACACTGCAGCCTAACCGGAACCGCTAACAGTTAACTACTTAACTGAAAAGAGGGCCGAGTTGAGCGAGAGGGAGAGGGAAAGGGGAAAAAAAGATAGGCCGGCAGCAATGAGAAGCGCCGACGGGATCCTGGGCACCAGAGCCGGAGCCGGAAGAGCGGCAGCCGATGTAGCGAGGAGAAGGAAATGGCTGAAAAGACGAGAGATATGGCTAGTTATACTTGGAGTTATCCTCCACGCTGTTTACATGCTCAGCATCTTCGACATCTACTTCAAGACCCCAATTGTCCACGGAATGGATCCCGTTCAGCCTCGCTTCACTGCACCCGCCAAACGCCTCGTCCTTCTCGTCGGTAAAGCTCGCTCCTTTGTTAGCAATTACTTTTCCCTTTGCTTGGGCAACTGTGAAGTGTTTGATAAAATGCCTCTGAGAGGCGGGGATATTGTTTTCTTCAACGTTTTCATTTTGAAACTTGCTTTATAGTTAGTTCATTGAGTTGAAAAAAGTATTGCTGCAGCTGATGGATTACGTGCTGATAAGTTCTTTGAGCCGGACGTGGAGGGATACTACAGAGCACCATTTTTGAGGAGTGTAATTAGGAACCAAGGTAGATGGGGAGTCTCTCATGCTCGGCCACCTACTGAATCAAGGCCGGGCCATGTAGCTATCATTGCAGGATTCTACGAGGATCCTAGTGCTGTCACAAAAGGTAGTCAATTGATCATTGGATTCCTTTCATCCACAATTATTTAAGATCTAGAAAGATACGATAGATGCACTTGACTGAACATATTCATTGCTTTGTGCAGGATGGAAAGCTAATCCAGTGGAGTTCGATTCAGTTTTTAATCAAAGCAGGCATACCTTTTCTTATGGGAGCCCAGATATTGTTCCAATCTTCTGTAGTGCGTTGCCCCATAGCACATGGAAGAGCTATCCTCATGAATTTGAAGATTTCGCAACTGGTTAGTTAAAGTTCATGGCTTTGAACTGCTTTTGTGAGAGGGTTTTCTCTTTAGGTTTAATTTTGAGGTTTCATAACTGGTGGAAGCTCGAGATTGTGGCATTCAAATGTTCAGTCATGGATGTGATCAAAATATATCATTTCAACGTACTGCCATGAAACTTCCATTTCGTATACACTAGCATTATTGTGTGATTTTCAGTTTTACTGAATGCTTTATCAATTCAATAGTCTTAATGCAGATGCTTCCTTTTTGGATGAGTGGTCTTTTGATCAATTTCAGAGCCTTCTGAATAGGTCAAACGAAGACCCAAAGTTGAAGGAGTTACTTCTACAAGATAAACTAGTCATATTTCTGCATCTACTGGGGTGTGATTCAAATGGACATGCACACAGGCCCTTTTCATCTATTTATCTCAACAATGTTAAGGTTGTGGACCGCATTGCCGAACGCATGTATGCTCTTCTTGAAGACTATTACAAGGACAATCGTACTGCTTACATATTTACAGCTGACCATGGAATGAGCGATAAAGGTCTGTAGACAACAATTTATCTCATCCATTTTGCTTCTTCATGCTTTAACCACAAGACATTGATAAATAGTTCCGATCCTTGCCTTCTTGATTATTTGGATACAAACAACATTAACAAGCCAGATTTTGCTTCCATTGACCTGTTATATTATCCATTTTGCAAAGAGATTTCTCATGCTTTCAGAACAGCAAAATGTTCACATCACATGGTTAAATTGTATGTAGCCATGCATTTTTAGATGTTCCAGAACCTCTTTTACATCACTGTGAAGTATCCCACTGCTTTGTTACAAAATAAGTTTTCTGAGCGCCTGTCTGTCCGCTCTTTGTTAGTCTAAGCCTTCACATTAATGGTTGCCCTAACAGGTAGTCATGGTGATGGGCATCCTACAAACACTGATACTCCCCTTGTGGCTTGGGGAGCAGGAGTCAAATATCCAAGGCCGGTATCCGAGAGCACCCATTCTGATCATGGTTTACGCTTCGTTGATGAGCATGAACATGACACACCTACTCCAGTAGAATGGGGCCTAAGTGGCATAGAACGAGTGGACGTTAATCAAGCTGATATTGCACCTCTTATGGTTATATACTTCTAACAATTCTATGTGCTGAGCTTAAAAAATTACTTTCAACTCTAAACTTTTTATATTCTCCGAGGTACTTACATTACTTTGCTTTTGCTTTTTTCTGTTGGCAGTCAACACTTGTTGGCATACCTTGTCCCGTTAACTCGGTGGGAAACTTGCCACTAGGCTACATAAGCATGATCAAGGTTAGTACAGCATTACCAACTCAGTTTAAGTTGCCGATAAACGTTATGTTTCTTCATAAGTTGCATGCTGGTCTCATGGCTCAAACCTAGGGTAGGTTTGTGTTTTCATCTAGTAAACATTTCTGAAGTATTATAATATATCAGTATTATTATATGAGTATATATATAGATACAATATGGTTTTCTGTCAAAACAAACATGATATATCTTGCATAATATGACATCTGGCTGCTAGACGATGGTTCTAGACCTGTTGAAAGTATCTCATTTTTTTTTTTAAATTTTTTTGTCCAGGCAGAAGAGGTTGAAGCTGTGTTAGCAAACACGAAACAGATTTTGACCCAGTTTCTTCGCAAATCACGTATCCTTTCCTTCTGTTGTTAAGTTCCAACACAGTACCTGAAGCCTTCCAACTTGTAGAAATTAACTGTTTTAGTGAAAAGGAGACAAGTATGTCCGATGACATAGCTCCATTTTCTGTGTCACATCGATTTCCCTGACGATCTCAGAGCTGAAGCAGTCAAGCTCCTTGGATTTCAAGCCATTTGGACCATTGGCTAATCATTCAGCTTTACTGGAGCAGATTGAATCTCTAATATCCATTAAGGACTATGAAGCTGCAGTGAAGCTATCTGAAGATCTAAGAAGCTTGGCTCTGCAGGGACTTCACTATTTTCAGACATATGATTGGTTGATGTTAATGACCATGATTACTCTGGGATACATTGGCTGGATGCTGTATATTATTCTTCATGTCCTGCAATCATATACTTCACTGGCGAGAGATATCATGAAGATGCAACCAGCTGTGCCACAGAAACATACTTCTGGAAAGAAAACTGTAAGCGTTCATGCTTGTATAGTTCACGTTCCAGAACTAGTGGGAAAAAACTATAAAAGAATTACTAATTGTAGCTAGTTGTTAGCTAATTGTCCGTATATGCAATGAACATTTCTGGTAAAATACCTAAGGATATCTTAGTCAGTCTAGCCATCCTATTTTAAACTTCTGTAAATTAAATATTTGTTAATTAAAACACTTTTGTCCAGGAAGTGTTTTCGAGACTGATGTCTTGGAAGTTGGCATGCTGCCATCTATCACAGTGCCTGCATGAAAATTATAAAGTGTGGAAATTCTATGGTTTGTGGAGACATCTTCATTGGTTTGTGTTAAGTGTGTTTCATTACTATGTTACTTAATTATTGGTCTCCTTCCGTTATTCCTTCAAATTTTACGGTTTATGATCAAAACAGCTCTAACATTTGTGGCAGCTGCCAAGTTTTACCTGTGAATCTTGGTTTCTCAAGTAACCATATTGTTTCTTTTGATGCAAATTTTGGTTTGTTTCACAGGTTTATCTGCTTGGATTTTTAGTCATGGGCATAACTTCACTTCTCTTGATTGTGGAACATTCTCCACCCCTTTATCATTCATATATCGCGATGACTGTGTTTCTCTGGACCAACATACTTGGTGAATATCGTTTTATCCAATTGATATGGAAGTACTTAAGTGAGAGAAAGTCCAAGACTGTAACTACACTGATAGCTGTTTTTTCTGTGTCAATAGTCGTCCTTGAACTCCTGGTAAGTGTATCTAGTATGTCTGCTCTTCTCAAGCTTTTTAGTTTTTATGCCATGTCAGAAGCTGCAAGTTACATAACATCTCTGCTGCTACGATTAACAGGTTCATAGCTTCACAGAAAGAAAGCTCTATACTTGGTGTTTCTTAACTGTGGGAATAGTGGCGCCTGTCTATCTTTTCAACAAGATTCCATGGAGATCATGGATACCTGTTTTTGTTTGTGCTACATGCTGGTGTTTGTCTGTTTTCACTCTGATGCCTGCAGAAATTCCTGATAATACTGAACTAGTGTAAGTTGTTTCTCGAATTTCATGCTGAGTGCTGCCTCATTTTGAAGTTGAATTGTGTTTACTGTTATTTGTATATTGGCCCAAAGTCCGAATGAGTGAAGAAGCAACAATTACATCCTATTTCATTATTATCTTATAATAATGAGTGGTCACTTGCCTGCAGGATTACGAGTGGAGTTCTGATAGTCATAATGGGAGCAGCTGCAAGGTGGCTGGATTTTCATTCGGAAGGAAATAAGTACTGGATGAACATATGTTTTCATGGGAAGGAGAAACTAAAGTTCCCAATGTTATTCTACATACAGGTGTGAAAGATCTCTATTTGTTTTTTTATTCATAGTTTCCTCAAATTTTCTTAGTTGACATTATGTATATTTTGTTTGAAAGTGTAGGCTCTTTTCGTTGGATTATCATCAATCATGGTGCCATTGTCAACGTCTCACAGAACAGAGAAACAAGAATTGCACACATGGCACCAACTGATTAATTGGTTGATTGCAGGTATACTTTTAAACTATCTATGTTTTATGTAATTCATATCATCTGAATTCCCTGCTATTAGTTTGCCTTCTACAATGAAAATCCTGGCGACAAGCGCCTCATAAGTAATCCAATATCGCCTGAAAAGTATGTTTATTTGCAGGACAAATCATTTCCTGGCATACATGTATCATATTTCTTCTATATAAGCCTTCTCAATGCATGAAGAAGCACAAATTCTATTTTCTGATTGAGAAAATAATGAGAAATTCCTATAAGACCTGATAAAAACAAGCTATTTTTGCAAACTATGTGAAGATTTTAATACATCAACTTCAGCTTGCCCTGAAGGTATGCTTAATTTGTACTGTACTGTACTTTAGTTGTACTGTTGGGAGCCCAGCTGCTGTGCTGTGTGATATATGATTATTTTGTAAACTACAGTGACACCATTATTTATACTAATTCTTGTTCCGTTTTCGTTTTACGATAGGTTTCTCCATGATTCTTCCACTTTTCTCTGAGAATGGTCTCCTGTCTCGGCTTACATCTATTTTTCTTGGATTTGCACCCACATTCCTGCTACTCTCCATTGGGTATAGAACTGCTAGCTACCTTTTAACCATATCCTATTGGTAGCATTGAGTAATAAAGGGTGCAGGTCAACCACTTTAAGATGAAAATTAATGTACTTTTGTCCCTACTTGGCTGATTACCTGCAGATACGAAGCTCTCTTCTATGGTGCACTTTCTCTTGTACTCATGTCGTGGATTATATTTGAGAACACCCTTCTTCAGTTAACTAAGGCGAAGAAAATGTCATCTGCAACAAACATGGATGCCAATACCAAACTTGAAAATGGAGATAGATTCTTGCAGCTTTCTGACATGAGGATCCCATTAACTTTCGTAAGTGCACCTGGAATTTTATTCTGCTTCAACCACTGATTAATTGTTGCTAGTTAGTGAAGTTGATACTTACTGAGATATATTTTCCGAAAAAGATGGTAAATGTAATCTGCTGATTTTTTCCCCCTTGCAGATGGTTTTGTTTAATGTTGCCTTCTTTGGGACGGGGAATTTCGCAAGTATAGCAAGTTTTGAAATTTCATCTGTCTACAGGTTCATCACGGTTTTCAGTGTAAGTAAACATAAAAACCCTATGGGTCCGCTTGTTTGTTTTTGGTGTGAGAATCTTATAACCCCGACTTATGTGATATTCTTTTTATTTGCAGCCGTTTCTTATGGCAGCCCTTCTTATCTTCAAGTTATTTATTCCATTCATGCTCGTCATGTAAGTAAAATCAGAAAGATAAGCATCCCAATCCTACTCTCTTATGGTTTGGATTTGAGTTAAGTTCTTATTGCTAATCTTATTTATCTCACATTCGATGCAGATGTGCATTCAGTGCAATAACAAAGCTACTACGAATACCGAGACTGGGGTGCTATTTTCTGGTCATTTTATGCTCAGACGTGATGACTATCCACTTCTTCTTCCTGGTATGATCCTGCTCTTCTTCTTAAACCGATCCAGTCTATATCAAGTTTTATTGACTTGCTCCAGTGCGTGGGCCTCTATTATATTGAGACGCCTTAATAAATTATGCACTTTCAATTCATCAACTAATATTGTAACAAAAAAAAAAAATCATCAAATGTTGCTGTTGAACACTTCCAACTTATTAAAACCAAATTTGATAATTTCCACAATCCTTAAATGTTGTGGGGAAATGCAGGTCAGAAACACAGGAAGTTGGATGGAGATAGGCAACAGCATCAGCCATTTTGGAATAATGAGCGCCCAAGTAGTTTTCGTGCTATTACTCTTTGCCATCACAAACATCTACACGAGAGGCATCCAGGTCAGAACAGGTCGCCCCTCGTCCCAGAAAGAAGTATAGCTTGCCAAAGCTTGCAAAACTGTTAATGTTAAACCAGTCCTTAATACCCCAGAAATCTGCGTTCAGGCCTCAGAACAGCTTCTTTCTGGGCGTCAATCCCTAGCCAGCGGACTATTTCTGAAAGTTCTTCCGATTCAATTTTGTAGCAGGTGCGACGTGTTTCTTACTAAGGCTTTAGAGTAGTCTTGATTGATTTACAGCACCGTTTCTGTAGACTGTAAACACAATCCCACCATGTATCAGCTTCAGAATTTCAAGTGAGTTTTGAAGCTAACTTCCGGGAAACTCTTTTTGGTCTGACCTCATTTCTTTGTAATTTCAGTCTAAAAGCAGATTGGAATTTAACCAAGTACACATTTTTTTTTCTATGGTGACATTGACATACTGAGGTCGCTGGCTCCCCCATAGTCGTGTTAAAGACTTCATGCATTATGATTGGGAGGAAGGAAGCTTGAAGGCAAGTTACTTGCTATCCATAGAAACATAAGTCTTCCAGTTGTTACATCGGCGGTTAAAAACAACTACCACCTTGTCTTGTTTTTTTATTGTCGCCAATCAAAAGATGCCACGTGGCATCTCTTTCTTGCTAATCACCATCGTCTTCCTCGACAAGCCTGACAAAAGCAATTTCTCATCTCTCAGCTCACCAAACCAAAAAATATAAACAAAATCACCTTGACGAGGAAAGAGATTAAAAAGACATAACATCTACCTAATTTCAAAGTAAAGATGAATTAAACTATTCACAGTTCATTGACCTACTCTCTGCAAGCACCATCTATATGTAAATGCATCCATCCCAACCAAGTGTTAAGGAGGATAGCGCAGCTCCATGGGCAGCTAGATTCCTTCACCAAGATTTTATCCTAAGCAAAGTTGATCATCCAGGCAAAGATGAACCACCAGCCTCCTATGTAAACCTCCCAACTCTCCACTTGCTAGCTAATCATTTCATCATTTGGTCCTTCTCTTCTTATCCTCTGCTTTTCCTTTTTTTGCTTCTGGGTGGTGCTTTATTGCTCTGTTTCCGGTTTGCTTCAGATTCAACAGTGGCGTGGAGCTGGCGAGCTCAGTGGTCGACTCAGAATTACTGTACCAATCATGGAGCTCCATCTGCAACCTGTACACCGAAGTCAACAGCCACCCCCATCAGCAATCTCCTTCTCCTGCAACATTCAAAATCTTCAAGCAACATAACTTAACCATTATAGCTTTCGTCACTTCACCAATCTACACCCCGCAGCATCTGCAACAGCAGGGAGGGCAAGATTTGATGACATCAGCAACCCTCAAAGCTCAAAACTTTCCACACCTAGATTTCCTCTGCTCCAGGGGCAACCCTTCTTTCTCCATCCACTCAGATGCAGTTTCCAGTTTTGTCCGTCTCTTTAATGACATCAAGGCTTCCCCAGTTCAGGTAAAAGTTCCAGCCTTTTTCCATCTTTACATTTCTCCATCTCAAAAAACCCAAATCTGAATTGGAAATGAAATTGCTCTGTTTTGGGTTTGGCTCTGCTCCAGTTTCTTGTTTCGCGAGATGATGAGATAGTTCTGGAATCGCCATTGATAGTGACCGGCCATGCCCTTGGAGGGTCGATAGCTTCATTGTTTACACTATGGCTGCTGGACGGTATGAGTCAGCTTCCGTCCAAGAAGCCATCGAAGAAGCTCCCACTCTGCATCACATTTGGCTCCCCCTTGATTGGTGACTCCGGCCTCCACCGTGGCATTTCCCAGCGATCCACGTGGAAGTCTTCCTTCCTACATGTGGTTTCCAGCCATGATTTTCTCCCGAGGCTATTGATGACGGCTTCAAATTACAAGCCTTTTGGCACATTTATGCTGTGCTCTGAGATGGATTCCACTTGCGTAGAGGACCCAGATGTAGCTTCGATGTTGTTCCGGAAAGGGATCGAATTGGCTCATTTGGGTTCTGGTGAAGGATTGCCTGTTGAGCATTATGGGTTGATGGTGGAGCATCTCAAGCGTAGAGATTTGTGCAAGGGGAGCTCAGATCTTGGTTGGCCAGTTGCGGATTCATTACAGGCTGGGATTATCTTGTTACTTGACTCTATTGGGATTGCCAGAAATCAGGTGAGAAAAACTTCACTGAATGCACTGTCAAGATGACTTAGTACTTTGGACCATTGATTACTGAATTCACTCTGTTGTTTTTTTGGCGTCCAATAACAGCACCAACATCCAAGCGTAACGGACCTGGCATCCCAATTGTACCGAAAAGAGAGGTTATCGGTCCTCAGCAAAAGGAACGCCATGGATCCCAGCAGGAAACTAAACGACATCAAGATCAAGATGGCCTTCTTAGAATGGTACAAGAAGGACTGCAAGAACAAAGGCGTGGGCTACTACGACAGCTACAAGAACCCGAGAGCCACATCGGACATGGACATCGCCAAGCACAAGAAGTACCTCACGAATTACTGGAAAGAAATGGTGGAAGAAGCCGAGAGCCACCCTCAGAAAGAAGGCGCCTACGTCAGGATGACGTGGCTCTACGCTGGGAACACATACCGGAAAATGGTGGAGCCACTAGACATCGCAGAGTACTACAGGAAAACAGAAAACAGAGACTACATGAAAGTGAAACAGGGGAGGTCAAAGCATTACATTCTTTTGGAGAAATGGTGGAAGGAAGATTGCGAAAGCCATCATCCGATGGATTTGTTGTCGAAGAAGAGGAATGTTGATGGTAATTTCACGGAGGATTCGTGCTTCTGGGCTCACGTCGAGGAGGCGCGGTTTTCGTGTGGGTTGATCAAGGATTTTGGGAGGTTTGGTGGTGGGAACGAAGAAGAGAAGAGGTTGTCTGAAGGTTATTTGTTGTGGTTTGAAAGGTATGTGATGGAGCAGATTGGGAACTATGCGTTGAATCCTGAGGTTTTTGTTGCTGAGAGTAGTTTTATGAAGTGGTGGGCAGAGTTTCATGGGATTGTGGGGAGTGGTCACAGATCAGAGTTGGCTGAGTTCATGAGGAAAGGGACGTTCCACAAGTATGGCTCTGATACGGTTACTAACACGCCTCAGAGGGACGAATTGATGTTTAACATGACACCAGGAAATTTTGATGGCAAAAATGTCAGCATGTTTGGTTCGTGTAGTCATCAATGATTGAAGCTAATCATATTGTCAGTCAATACAAAACTTCAAGTCCGATAATTGAGTTTGGTTCGAGGGTATATATAAGGTAACGACATAAGATTCAATCTCCAGCTTCGTTCTTTAAGGAATTAGAGCTATCGAGACGAACTGGTCTCTGATGATCAATTGCTAAGTTGCAGCATCTGCGGGAAGTAATGGATGCTCTTATTCAGTGGATGTGAGCTTACAAATACAATCATGTGTACATATACATTGGTGTAAGTTTTGTACATTTTCTGATGTAACTTAAAGTTTGTAACATCATCACTTAATGTTACTAATAGAAACTTCTTCCCATGAAGTGAGTTTTCAACCAGATTTCTGCTGGATGTATGAAGGAGAAAGCACAAAGGATCCCCTCGTGTTACACATTGATCTGTTCTTCCCAAGCTTCTTCTTTTCTTGGGCCCCCTTTTACTTTCTCTTGGCAAACAAATTGGTCCCTTACTTCAACCACATCAAGTCACAATGGTTCTGATTCCCTCCAGTTCATTGCTCAAGGAACCCCATAGCATAGCATTCAGCTTTCATCCTAAGCGAAGTTAACCATTCCTTCCATTAAAGTACCAAAAATAGAATGAAAAAGTTAACCAACCTATCACTTTTATAAGAGGAAGGAAAAAAGAACAGGTTGTAGCTTATAAACCCATTCTCCCCACATAGTTTGGAGAGACCATGAGCCTCCACCAGCCTCAAATGTATGAGTTACCAAACCAAACCATCTCTTGTTCTTCTTGTACTTGTTCTGCCAACTAAAGTTCTTCCCTGTTTGATGTTGCAGATTTGACAGTGGGCTGGAATTGGCAAATTGTGTGTTGAATTCGGATTTGCTACCTCTATCATGGACCTCTATCTCGAGTCTATACTCAGAAGTGAAGGCAAACTCACCGCAGCAATCTCCACCGTCCCCGTCTCCAAGGTTTCGAATTTACAAGCAAAATGACAACTCAGCAGTGGTTGTTGCATTTGTGACATGGCCGGTTTACTCTTCAGATCATCTTCAACAAGGAGATGGAGGGGCAGAGTTGGTCTCATCAGCAGATCTCAAGCAGCAGGACTTCCCTCACTTTGAATTCCTCTGCTCCAAAGCCAACCCTTCTTTCTCCTTCCTCAATGATGCAATCGCCTGCTTTGCCTCTCTTTTCGAGGACCTCGTTCCTCTCATGTCTGAGGTGCTACTTCTTCTTCTTGGTTCCTTTTCCTAGTATAGTTTTCATATTACTTGCCGTTATGGGTGAGATAGGACTCCAAAATTTGAGCTCCAGGAGTGATCAATACATACGTTGCTGAACCAACTCTATTTTAATTTGCATGGCAGTTGCTTGTCACAAAAGGCAATGAGATAGCCCTGAAATCGCCACTAATAGTGACGGGACATGCCTTAGGAGGTTCAATCGCCTCCCTCTTCACGCTATGGCTGCTGGACAGAATGAGCTCCAAGAAGCCGGCGAAGAGGCTCCCTCTCTGCATAACCTTCGGGTCGCCCCTCGTCGGCGACAAAGGCCTCCACCTGGCCGTCTCACAGCGCTCCACGTGGCCCTCCTGCTTCCTCCATGTCGCTTCGAGCCGTGACCCTCTTCCCTCTGCACTCCTTGCCACAGCGATCCATTCTTCTTCTTCATCATCGATCAGTAATTATGAGCCATTTGGGACGTTTCTGATGTGTGATGAGCAGAGTTGCGATTGCGTTGGAGACCCTGAAATCGTTTCGCGGTTGCTTTCCCACAAAGCGACGGAACAATTGGGATCTCTCGACGTTGATGAGTATGGGAAAATGGTGGAATATCTCAAGTCCAGAGTTATTTGCCAAGGAAGCTCGATACTTGGTCGTCCCATGGCGGATTCAATGCAGGCTGGGATTGCATTACAGCTTCAATCAATCGGCATTTCGCTAGATCAGGTAAACAGAGATCTCCAGGCCTTCCTTTTTACTTTGGCTAATAATAAGTGTACTTAAATGGGTATTACGTAATAATATCAATGCAGCAGAAGCAGAGCACAATCAGCCTAGCTACAGAGCTGGAGAAGAAGCAGAAATTCTCATCTTTCCGCAAACGGAGCGCGCTGGAGCAGAGCAGGAAATTACAAGAGATCAAAATGAAGATGGCGTACTTAGAATGGTATAAAAAGGACAGCAGAAACAAAGGAAAAGGGTACTACGACAGCTACAAAATACAGAGCACCACAGCCGACATAGAAATCGCCAAGCACAAGAAATTCCTGACCAATTACTGGAAGGACCTCGTCCAACAAGCCGAAAGCAAGTCCCAAAAGGAGAGCTTGTTCTTCCGAACCATGTTCCTCTACGGCGGAACGAATTACCGGCGAATGGTGGAGCCACTCGACATAGCAGAGTTCTACCGAGACGGAAACAGAGACTACAAGAAACAGGGGAGGTCGCCGCATTACATCCTGCTGGAGAAATGGCAGAAGGATGACGCTGCGGGGAAGGGCAAGATGAAGAAGAAGGAGAAGAAGTCAGTGGATATGATGACTGAAGATTCCTGCTTCTGGGCGGACGTCGAGGAGGCTCTGTCTGCGGTGAGATTGCTGAAGCAGAAGGGTAGCGGTGGTGGTGGTGAGTCTAGTGAGGCGAAGAGCCGTTTGGTGGAGTTTCAGAGGTATGTGATGGAGCAGATTGAGAACTATGCGGTGGATTCTGAGATTTTCCTGGGGGAGAGCTCGTTCATGGTTTGGTGGAAGGAGTTTCAGGAGGTTGCTGGGATTGTTGGAAGTGGTAGTTCTTCGTTGGTTGAGTATATGAAGAGCGGCAGATACCATAACTATGGTTCTCCTTAGTAATTCATATGTTCTTGCATTGAATTGTACCATTTTCTCTGTAAATGATCCCGATTCATCCTTGTAACTCTGCGTGTGAATATTATGCATTTATACTACTTACAAGTTACAAACCCATTACTCTGTAAATTGAGCTTATGATCCGTTACTAATTGAGTCTGATAAGTATGATAATCTATGGGCTGTGACTGTGAGTTTGAGATGTGATTGAGCATGATACTTAGTATATAACACGGATTGAATAATCAATCATTTGCATTTGTAAGTACTGGATTGGTCATTTATCTACGACCGAAATGTGTTCTAGGAATGTTGTAACTGTTTCTATTGTGCTTAGATCATATAGGTCACTAACTACTCCATATGTCGATTATTTAGCGAAGATTTCCACTCACTGAATACTTCTTAGTATGCACCCCCTCAATGTGTGTCTGATTGAGAAGAAGATTGCTTCCAGATTTAGTCGTGTTAGTAAGTCGTTAGTAAATAGTATGAGATCTGCAATTGACCCTCTGCTAGTAACTTTGAGTTATTGAGACTAAATTATTCATGACATGATATCAGAACATTCAATGATCGAAACATGTTGTATTTGAATCTCGGGGTCTCCCATTTGTAAAGCAATTAATATTTGGACATGGGAAAAATTCAAACTCATGAGTTTATTTTCGTTTTAGAAGCGTGTTAATTAAAAATATAAAATTGTTAATAAAATATCTCTCAACAATTCGAATTATTGTAACTAGATCATTCATCACATAACCTAATAATACCTAACGAGCCTGAAAGGTCGGGTGCCACTATTCTTTAAGTTTGTCCTCTATTCCTTTGGCTCATAATATGTTAGTGTTTCCTAGATTGATATATGACGGGGTTCTTCATGCATGGGTCTGAAATGAAGTTTTTTCATACTCAGTCAGCATTTCGATTTACCTTTATAAGCATTATCTCTTCTGAAAGTTGAATGGTCATGGCCATGGTAGACAGTACCTGAGTGAGTTCGCGAGGAAAGGTATGTATCGCTAATGACTCTTATTTGTGATTTGAAGAATGCATTACGGAGACTACAAAAGAAAAATATGGCAAAATACATTAATTTTCTGGCAATTATATATGTTTATATACGACACAAATATGTTTTTGATACGGAACACACATGTCAATAGTTGGAACACGAAGTTTTAATAATAAATATCATGGGTTGAATCGAATTGGCGGAGTTGGTCGATTTGCGAGGTTTTTTTGTTCATCAAGGGCAACCTATTGATGGTTGAGAGCCACCTAACCAGAGACCCAAAAAGAACTTGAACATGATACAGGTCCATCCGGACATAACCAACATTCTTACCCAAAACGATCAAACTCAATCCCAATCGGTCAACCCATCTACGTAGATTTTAGAAACCCTAAAAAATGCACATGATGCTTCAAATAAAAAGACAACAATATGGTGCCAGCTATACTCCGTGACCGTGAGAGTCCAGCCAGGCAATGACATGCATGATGCAGCCCAGAAATGCGAAAACATGGATGGATTCTCTAATCCCTTTCTTTTCCCCCAAATTAACTCGTTGCTCACACTCGTCTCGATCGTAAGGTAATTGATGAGCTGTTGTATATGGCCCATACGTACAGAGACAGCCGTCGCCATCCATAATTCTCTACTTCGTCGTCGGCGGTCGGCCCCATGCCATGCATTATATATTCCTCCTCGATCGTGTGTTTTCCAGTTGTGAATGAGCTAGCTTTGCCACTCTTGTAGCTCACATTACTTTCACACCCCCCAAAAGTCCCACACCAGCTAGCTACCGCGTTTTGGGAGATCACGATTCCATCGGAAACCACTTTTCAGTTGATCAGAGTTTAATTAGAGTTCTATAAGATTCATAAATACGGCTTTTCAATTGATTCATTACATTTTTTTTTATTTTAATTTCGGATAGCCTTGGAAATAACACAAAACGAGAGGATTGTGCTTGATTTAGATGATCAAGAGCAAATTTGTTCGTCGAGTATTAACTTGCAAAACAAGCAAGAATGCGAGATGTTGTAATTCGGATTCTTTCTCCCGAAAATTTGATGTGGAAAATCGAAAAAATTAAAGGTAGAGCTAGGTAGGAAAGCGTACATCATCCTTTCTAATCTTAATCGTGGGTGTGTTATATTGTTAAGGGGAGTAGAAATATGCTAATTACCGGCTTGAGCAACAAATGACAAACACTTACCCCTAACAGAGCATGCTCTTTGAGCATCGTCGAGTATCGGCATTTATGAAACTCATTCAAATTCTCTTTGTATATGGGATCAAACAAACTCTCTGCTCCATGAGCATCAAAGAAAAGAGTCATAATTTATGGATAATTAGCATAAATGGTCATAAATCTTTGTACTCGCTACAAAAAGATCATAAATTTTTAATTTGTAACAATACAGTAAGAAAAGTTTAAAACTGTATGTACTAGTCACCTCTATTTAATTTGTGACTGGTTTATATTAAAGGTTTGAGACTGTTTTGAGGTCGAATCGTATGTTCGTCCAGTGTATGACACTAACCACTTAAATGACATGAGATGTCGAGTCCTGTGTTCATCTATATATTTGCCGGATAAGAATGCTCTTTGTTTACATTTCAGTTCCAACACCAATAAACTAAGAAAGTAGGCAGAATTTTTTGAAACCCATTTGTGAGACATTGAATTCTCTAATCGCCATCCTTTGTTTTTTTTTTCTTATGACTATTGTCATCCTTTGTTACGATCATATTATTCACACAAATTAACAAAGGCATCATACCTCGACTAGAGCAAGTGCTACAGTGATTGATCTTTCAAACGTTTGAACATTGTACAAAACTATCACCAAAAAAATTAATTTGTAACGATACAATAATAATAGATTGAACTTGTATGAAATAGTTACTATATTTTGTTACTATATCATTACAAATTAAAGATTTGTGACAATTTTGTACTAAGTGCAAAATTTTGTAATTACTTATTGAGTCGCCATTAACATTGTGATCTTCATTAAACTTCTGATCATTAATTCAGCAACAATTATAACCCTCAAATGTTCTCAATTATCGATTAACAAAAGAACCGAGCCAAGATTAGTGGTGGGATGTCCACATTGATACCATTAATTGGATTTTCCCCCACCCCGTTAATCATTTGCCAACCACATTCCACATGAACCAAAAACACAGACGACTATCACAATGCAGAGTGAAACTCCAATCACATTATATAATACAATTACAAATATTTGAAAACTCCATTCCATTGTAGTTTTGATTATGTGCTCTGCAATACGTCTATTTGCATCATTATTAGGGATGGTAATGAGGCGGATTTGTGGCGTGTTTGAATAAACCATCCTCATTCCCGTTTTCAAATATCTATACTCATAATTGTCCCATATTCATGCGGGAAAGGTTTTGCAAATTCATCCTCATACCCATGGGTTTCGGGTACCCATGGGTAATACGCACCCCATACATCCAGCATTATAATACCGAATATTTTACATAGATTTTCTATTATAACATTAAACGCACCTACTATATCATGAAGTCGACAAAGAGACAATAATTTTTAATACGATTCAAAGCATCTTATCCGAAAGCATTCATTAATCCATATAAGAATAGAGTACAATGTCATCCAAAATCATTATTCTCTATTATGATACATCTATTAAGTAATAATTAACTAACATAATTTTCTTAACAAGGGAAAAAGGTGAAAGAGTGAAGGAAAAATTGAGAGAAAGAAATTTGATTTAGGTGGCCACTCAATTGCATTTCTACTATATATATTTTTCTTGAGCTATTATTGATAGGTTACAAATTGATTCACATATTTTTCATATATGAAGAAATATTTTTGGTGGGCCTGGTATGGGTATGAGTATGGGGCGGGAGAAGCTAAAACCATACCCGCATCATACCCATCAAATTTTTTGCGGGTTTTACCCATACCTGGCCCATACCTGGTCAATGCGGGGATTCCCCGCGTTGACTGAATCGGGGGCGGTCGGATACCCGTGGGCATGGGTTCGATTACCATCCCTAATCATTATCAATATCGTATTCTTTTTATGTTGTAACTTCTAGAACATAGGTTATAACATTTTATCTCGAATTTTTCTAAAGGGTTAATACCCTAGTTTGGCCCGAAGTTTAGCGTTAGTGACCGTTCTGGCCTCATTTTTCAAATAAGACATTTATGGCATACTTTTGAAATTATTGAACAAATTTGGCCTATAATTTAAATTGACCGTCAAAATTGACGGTCAACTATTATCTCCGTTAGTAACTCAACATACTGTGCTGACTGGATGTGTACACATCATTATTTTTACCAAAACAAGTCATTATTATTTAATATAAAATAAAAAGCAAAAAAAAAAAAAAAAAAGAGAGGGGGCACGGACCACTCTTCCCCTTCCTCATCTTCTTTCTCCATTATCCTCCCCAAATACACGTAACCCTAAATAATTAGAGACCCACCACCAGCCCCTCCCCAGCCAAATCGCCGCTAACAAAACCCAGTGCCACCGCCCGCCGTCTTCTTCTCCCCTCGCCAAATCGATGCCCTAAACAAATGAACCCAGCGCCGTCGTGCTCTTTCCAAACCCGCCGCCGCCGTGCTCTTGCCAAACCCGCCGCCGCCGATTCGAGACAATCCCCAACGTTGACGCCACCCAGGACGCGTCGGTGCTGTCCAAGCTAGCTCGCCTCTGTCGCCATAATCTCTGGTTGTTTCTTCTTCCCTTGGATCACCTTGCCGCCTAATGGTTCGACAACGAGATCGGCAGATCTGGGACAGGGAGATCCGACAATCCATCCCCTTCCCTCTCTTCTTTCTCTCCATCATCGAACCAAACACGCGCGTTGCACCGTCAGCGCTCCCATCGCCTCCGCGGAAGAGGAACCGTCTTGAGCCCGACGAGGAGAGACATAAGGACAGACAGAGAGCATCGGCTAGTGATTTGTGGACGGGATCTCGAGTGAGCAGCAACAGAAGCGGACGGACAAAAAGAAGGACAGGGAAGATGGAATGGAGGTAGCTAGAGATGGAAATGGTGGCGAGATGGGTAGGGAGGATGGGTGAAGATTTTAGGAAATCCATTGGGTGGGGAGGGTAGTGAATTGGGTCGTGAGGGGAGGGAGTTAGGGTGAAGATTGGATTTTGGTTTTTTTGTTTTATTTTGTTTTAAGATTTTGTTTTTGAATTTTTTCAACCTAAAAAAATGATGTGCCAGTTATCTTGGATCCACCTCAGCATTTTGATGCTCAGTCACTGACGGAAAAATAGTTGACCGTTAATTTTGACGGTCAATTTAAATCATAGGCCAAATTTGTCCAATAATTTCAAAAGTAGGCCATAAATGTCATATTTGAAAAATGGGGCCAGAACGGTCACTAACGCTAAACTTCGGGCCAAACTAGGGTATTAACCCTTTTCTAAATTGTAAAGTACAACAATACAAAAATATTACATACTATTACTTATAAAAGGTTGTTTTCATATCTTTCAAGGAATTGGCTACATATATGACAAACAATTGCATGGCATATGTGCACGACTATGGCAACATAATATTTGAAGAGATAATGGAGGCAATTACAATTTACTTTTTTACAAGAATACCAAAGAATAATCGAGAAATATTGTATATGCTATATGAATATCTAACAATAAGGGTGAGAGGACCATCTCTTGACGTTAAGCCCCAAAGCCTAATGTCGATCATTAATTTCTTGTCCTCTTTATTTAGAAATTATCACATTTATCTCTATAGTTGGAGAATCTATTCAAGTATCAAGGCATACCTAAAAACCTCTTCTAAAAACTAGGGGTGGCTATATGGTCCGGTCCGGTTAAATTGGACCAAATTGATCCGATCTCAGTCCGGTCTTTTCGGGAATATAAGGACCAAAGATTGGATTGGATACACTCCGGTCTTGATCCGGTCCGGTCCCAATTTGATTTTAATTTTAGATTGAGCTTGTGGGGATTTGAGTGTTGGGGTCTCTTATCCGGGTTTTTTTTACCTCAAATCTAAGCCCTAATATGAGATTGGATTGTTTGCTATCCGGTCCCAGTCCGGTCCTGGTCCAGGTTATACGGTCCGGTTTCGGGTAAAACCAAACAGTCCTGGACCAAATTGCCAGCCCTACTAAAAACCTCTTGCACATATGAGATAATCCAGCTTAATCCAAACACTGGTCTAACCACACCCAACCCTCCTTGGTCCATTCTCCAACCATCGATCCACCCCACCAAGTGAGTGCCACTGCCACCCTTCCCCTAACGCTTCTTCTGATGCCTTCTAGTTTGTCCACCTTTGCAGCCGGACATTATGCTAGCTCCAGGCCAACAAATACACCAAACTGGGAATCTAAAAGCCCAATGTTAATTCCGGTTCAATAATATTATCCACAATCTTGACATCTTGTTTCTTCTCATGGCGGTAAATCAATTCGGTCCAACCCTGGTTGGATCCAGACCCCATTTATCCAAACCCCTGAAATCCCGTGATTGGCGGGTTTAAAAAAAAATAACTTAAAAAATCGTTGGCGCGTGTACTTCAATCGCCCACCCCCTTTCCCCCTCTGAGTCTCTCTCCATCTCATCTCTCTTCCCGAGCAGTACTGTAAATTCCAAACCCTTTTTCTTTACTTTCTCTCCCCTCTCTCTCTCTCCTTTTCCCCTTTCCGTTCATCTCAGCTAGCTAGTGGCCACAAACACTTCCCCCATTTTCTCCCTTTCTTCTTCTCCTCCCCCACATTGCCTTCGATCCATTCTCCGTCCGCCGTCTGAGCCCTCTCTTCGCATCAATCGAAACTCCAACCATGGCTACACCACCACCGCGGCCTTCTTCGTCGCTGCTCGTTTTCCTCTCCTCCGTCTTCCTCTACCTAGCAGCAGTCTCCGAATCCAAGCTCTCCTACAGCTACTACGACAAATCCTGCCCCAAATTCGCCCAGATCATCCAGGACACCGTCACCGACAAGCAAATCAAGAGCCCCACCACCGCCGCCGGAACCTTACGCCTCTACTTCCACGACTGCTTCGCCAACGGCTGCGACGGCTCCGCCCTCATCTCGTCCACCGCATTCAACAGGGCCGAGCGCGACGCCGACATCAACCTCTCCCTCCCCGGCGACGCCTTCGACCTCGTCACGCGCGCCAAAGTCGCCCTCGAACTCGCCTGCCCCAACACCGTCTCCTGCTCCGACATCCTCGCCGTCGCCACACGAGATCTCGTCACCATGGTCGGCGGGCCCTTCTACAGCGTCCTCCTGGGCCGCCGCGACTACCGCGTCTCCAAATCCTCCGCCGTCCCGGGGAATCTCCCTTTACCTTCCATGTCCACATCGCAGATGATCGAAATGTTCGCCGCCAGAGGGTTCTCCGCCCAGGAGATGGTGGCCCTCAGTGGCGCCCACACCATTGGATTCTCCCACTGCAAGGAGTTCACCGGGCAGCTCTACAGCAACGGCACGGGATCGGGTGGGTATAATCCTAGATTTGCGCAGGCGCTGCAGAAGGCGTGCGCGAACTACAAGAAGGACCCGTCTATCTCGGTGTTCAACGACATCATGACGCCCAACAAGTTCGACAATTTGTACTACCAGAACTTGCCCAAAGGGTTGGGCCTGCTGGCGTCCGACCACGGGCTCGTCTCCGATAGCCGGACCCGGCCGTTTGTGGAGCTGTACGCCAGGGATCAGAACAAGTTCTTCCAGGATTTCGCCAAGGCGATGCAGAAGCTGAGCGTCTACGGGATCAAGACTGGGAGGAGAGGCGAGATTAGGCACAGGTGTGATGCTGCAAACTGATTGGATTGAATTCTTTTCTTCTTTTTGGAACTCCATTGATTCATATATGGTCGGTCATTCTGTCTGGGATAAAAAATTTGGAGGTTGTTACAATGCTACGATTATATAAATTATAAATGGTTTTTTTTTGGGGGGGGTGTGATCGTTGTTCTTTCCTTTTTGGTTCTACGAGCGTCTCAGAATGGATCGGATTTAGTGTTTTAGATGATTATCTTTGTATACGGGGGATGGAGGAAAGAAAGAAAGCAAAGAACTTTACTCTGTATCAGGCAAGAAAAAAAGGAAAAGGGCCGATTTGAACTTTGTAAAAATTGATACTTTATATTTGATATAGTTTGGTTCTGCTTCGGTTCATCTCCCACTGTATAAATTGAAATTTTTGGCGAGAATGAGTCCCCTGAGGTGAGCCTGACCTAGGGGCCAGCAGGCAGCATGGTTGCTGCTGGTGGCTGTAGTTAATCTGAGAAACTGAAACTAACCAATCAACTCAACAGAGAGTCGGGGGTCAGTTGGAAGGAGAAAGAAGGTAGGAAATGGGGGATTGGAAGAATCCAAAGCTGAGAAGGATTATTAAAATGGTGACGGGAAGTGAGGACCGGGGCAGGGAGCAAGCAATTAAGCATTACCATAATACCGAGGTAGAGGCGCAATCAGCGGTGAGTTTATTTATTATATGGGATTCTGAAATTGGGAGCTTATTAACAATAAATTAAAATTCCTTCAGACTGTCACGACTCTACTCTATGCTGAATTTTGGCATTGGGGACTGGGGTTGTGGTGTGAGAGATTATATTATTAGTTACAGCACAACGTTTTGGTTTTGGACTCATTGCTCATAAGCGTCGGTGACACCTTGTCCCAGAAGAACCAATTCCTTACATGTGCGCAGCCGGCTTTCAAGGCATACTTCCTCGTCATTTCCCACCGGAGACAGTTGCAGTTAACATCTCGACACTGTTGTTCATAAAGAAATGATAAACAGTTGCGGACAGTCTCAGGGTTTCTTCATCAGGACATTTCAAATTCCTACTCGGCAGAGCTACTTGCAGCATTCTTGTTTATAATCACCCGTCACATACTTAAGGTGCGTGCTCCGATTTCTTTGGGGTGGTACCCTCCCTATTGATTCATTTGATTGTGCGAGTACCATCTATTGATATCGTCTTTTTTCAAGTGTTATGGTGTTCAAGGTGCTTTTTTTCGGAAGTTCTACTGTACTACTTATGAAGTCGCGCACAAATTTCTGTTGATGTCTACGTCAAACTCAATGGCGGAGCCACATTTTATCCATGAAGAACTATAGTCTACATTGAAAAATAGACTAATTGGCAAGACTCTTGCTCCCTCTCCGATGACCATGGTCAAATCTCTCAAGTATAAATTTTTTAGCCGCTCGTTCAGATTTCTAACTTCGTCCTTAAATCGAACTGTTGATGTGATTTGAATCTGACTATTAGCCGCTATGACTTGAATTCACGGGACTGGTTGTAATTGCTTTTCCTTAACCATATTGGATTAAGGTTGGACCTAGAAGAAGTACTATAAATACTTCTCATACTCCTCTGTAATCTGTATCTCCTCAAGTGTAGTGAAAAATGGCTATCTCCTGCCCGTTGACTAGCTAACACACATTGTGTTAGTGAAGCACGTAAATTGTGTATGTTCGCTTGCTCGCCAATCCTCATTTCTGTCCCGTGAAGTTCTCTCCTCCTTGTCGCATGCCTCTTCTTTCCTGTCTCATGCTCTTGTGTGTATGCTAGTCCTCTCCGGGAAGATCCTCCTCAATAACTTCTGAAGATAATTTTCGATGATGTTGTCCAAGTTTCTGACTGCTCGTCTGACCTTGTTGTTCGTGACTCGGACGGGCATGTGCTTATGGCCTTGGGTGTCCAGCATCAGTGGATCTTATGACTCGGATCTTGGAGAACTCCTTGCAGCCAGGGATGCAGTCTCTCTTGCAGCTTCTAGGAGTTTGCCTCGTGTCATCCTCGAGTCGATGCATAAGCTATCATACTTTTATATTGCCGTCTGTTTCTCAAGTCTTTTTTTCAATGTATAGATTTTAGTGCAGTTCCGCGGACTGCCAACTAGGTTGCGAGCAAGAGTGGCACGTAAAGCCCTGTTGTTGTCTTGGTTAGAGTTAGCTTCTTTTGATTTTGTTAGTTGATTTGTTAGTGGGATCGGGAGGGATTGTGGGTAGTAATTCTTTCTAACTATTGTCTTGACCTTACTCGGGGGGGGGGGGGGGGGGGGGGGGGGAACCACGTAAATCGTGTATTATGTATGTACGCTTTCATTTTCTTGCATTGTTGAATCCTTCTATTTTCGATCCGCAGAAAAAAGTCGTGTCGTAAATAATTTTATAGCAAATTATCCTGTTTTTGCATTTAGGACAGTAATCTACCGCCAAAATCTCAGATGACAAACTATCCCTCAAAGTCGTGTGTTTAATCAAGTACGTAGGCATTATCATACAACGATGCCAAGCCAGCTGTCTGCGGCCCGGCCCACCTGGAAAGGCTCAAAATTGTCGGCCCAGATAAAAGGTTTGCATGAGGAGTTGGCCCGCTCGCCTATGATGGGCACCTAACGCTCTCATTTTACCTACCAGGCTACCACCACCAATGTGATGAAAAGTTTCGAGAACAAACAAATAATGATCAAGGAGAAAAGCCAAAGCCCAAAATGGCCTTTCTTTACATTATCACCATTGGAGAAAACACTAATTATTACGAGGCCGCAGACCTGAGAATGAGGTTGTGATTGTTAGAGGGAGGGCGGGTATACGGTCCGGTCCGGTTAAATTGAACTAAATTGATTCGGTTTCAGTCAGGTCTTTTTGGAATATAAGGACCAAAGATTGGATTGGATACAATCTGGTCTTGATCCGGTCCGGTCCCAATTTGATCTTAATTTTAGGTGTTGGGGGTCTCTTATTTGGTCTTTATCCGAGTTTTTTTACCTCAAATTTAAGCCCGAATATGAGATTGAATTGTTTGCTATCCAGTCCCACTCCAGTCCCGGTCTGGGTTATACGGTCCGGTTTCGGGTAAAACCAAACAGTTCGGACCAAATAGCTAGCCCTAGTTAGAGGCACCAGTTTGAATTTAAATGATTTAGATTGAAGTTTTGACGTTATTCTAGTGTTTTTTTTAATGATAGTCATTGACAATAAAACTATCATACTCGTCTAATCCACTCATCTGAGCTCGTCGATGTTCATAAAGGTCGAAATTTACTGCAAATGACGAATTTATTTTCCATAACGAAAAACAAAATTATATGATTGTACAACGCTTGAAAACTAATGAATATATATATATATATAAAAAAATTACATCCTTTCCCATGTTCGACGAAACCCATGTTCATCTTTCGTCTCCTATACAAAATCAAAGCACATCTCAAATTCTCAATCATGGAGCATAAAATAATTAATAACTCAATTAATTACAAGGATTCCTAAACTTCATGTACGCGTTGACAAAATACAAGATTTAGCAGCCATGATGACAATGTGACCGGATGCTTACTCGGTGTATGATGCAGCCATGACGACCATATGATGTGCCGTGGCAGTTGAAGGTTCTCGTTCAATGTACGTATATAAATATAGATCATCACAAATGGACAAAACCTTGTTCAGTTCACTAGCCATCGTGCGACCTTAAATCAACAATTCAACCCCTCTTTCTCAATCCCTATATATGATGAAACCATAAAGCAGGTGAAACCCATATTATCATTCATCAATCATCCCTCCAATTCCCACAAGAAAAAGATCAAACTCTCTAAAAGCTAGACTCGATCGAGATGGTTCAGAAGCACCACGTGGTCGTGTTCTCGTCTCCTGGAATGGGCCACCTCATCCCGCTCGTCGAGCTCTCCAAGAAGCTCGTCACGGCCCACGACCTGTCCATCACCCTTATCATCCCGTCCTTGGGGCCACCTCCCAAAGCTCAAGCTCACGTGCTCGAGTCGCTCCCACCCGGTTCGATCAACCACCTCCTCCTCCCTCCGTCCGATCCGTCCAAGTTCCCGACCGGTTCCCGAATCGAGACCCTGATCTGTCTCACCGTCGCCCACGCGATTCCCGCGCTTCGTGATTCGCTCAGGTCACTGGTCGAGAGGGTTGGAAGGCCGGTAGCTCTGATTGCTGACTTCTTCTGCACCGACACGTTCGACGTTGCCAGGAAATTCGGGGTGCCGAGTTACCTGTTCATCCTCATGAATGCTACGGTATTGTCGATGTTACTTCATCTCCCGAGGCTCAACCAGGAGGTGTCTGGTGAGTACGGGGACATGGATCGCCCTATCCGGCTCCCCGGTTGCAGGGTCGATCTCCCCGGTCCGGATCTGCCCGACCCACTTCTCGACCGGAAGGACGACGCCTACAAATGGTTCATGCACAACGCCAAACGTTTAAATCTGGTGGATGGATTCCTGGTAAACAGCTTCACGGAATTGGAAGGAGAGACCATTCGGTATTTGCAAGAGAATCCCGGACCCGAGAAGAAACCGGTCTACCCGGTTGGACCCATCATCCAATCCGGCCAATCCAACGGTTCGACCGATCCGAGCGGGTGTTTGGAATGGCTGGATGATCAGCCAACCGGTTCGGTGGTGTTCATTTCGTTCGGCAGCGGCGGGACTCTGTCTTCGAAACAGCTGAAAGAGCTGGCATTGGGTCTGGAGATGAGCGAGCAACGTTTCCTCTTGGTGGTGAGAAGCCCCAACGACGCGGCCACCGACGCCTCGTATTTCAGCGCGAAGAGCGCTTCGAACCCGCTCGATTTCCTGCCCGATGGGTTCGTGGAGCGAACCAGAGGCAGAGGCATGGTGGTTCCGTCGTGGGCGCCGCAAATCCAAGTGCTTGGCCACCGGGCCACGGGCGGTTTTGTGAGTCACTGCGGGTGGAACTCGACGCTGGAGAGCATTGTGAATGGGGTGCCGCTGATTGCCTGGCCGTTGTACGCGGAGCAGAGGATGAACGCCGTGCTGCTGGAGAAGGATATGGAGATCGCGTTACGGCCGGAAGCAGGGGAGGACGGGGTGATCGGGAGGGAAGAGATCGCGAGGGTCGTGAAGGGTCTGATGCAAGGGGAAGAAGGTGCGGCGGTTCGTGAGAGAATGGCGAAGCTGAAGGTGGCGGCGGCGGAGGCAATGAAGGAAGGAGGTTCTTCCACCAAGTCGTTGGGTGAATTGGTTTCTAAGTGGGGAGAAGTGTCATTAGAATAGACTATTGACCAAAATAATAATTAGTTGATTTTGTTTTCATTGTCATGAATTGTATTCTCTTTGTGCAGCTGTGCTCTCCATTATTTGTTTTCAAGGTCCATTTAATAATTGACTTGAGCTTTTATTTTTTGTTGGTGGTAGTTAGCAACTTAGCATTATTAGCGTTGTCGTTAATAACAGTTCCTTGTATCCAATACGAAGCCCTCTGCCTCTCAAACAGGTTTCTTGCCGACTGTCCATCTTACCTCGGTACATTCATAGGTTCTTCACTGACAGTTTTGGAGGTGTGTTGTTCATAGCATTTCAGTTTGATGCTGTTGTTTGAAACTTCTTAGTTGGTGATGATGTTATCCGAAATATTATGATAGCTATGTTGTTGTGAATTTGGAGATTTGTATAGTTTTGTGCTTTAGTTTCGTGATAAGTATTGTACGGAGTATTCCTAATTTTTTTTAAAAGATAAAACTACTTTGACAAGACATCTTGTCACTTCTCTTTCTTCTCCATTAATGTTCTGCAAGGAAATGCCTTCTTTGACAGTGATGTATTTTGGGATTAGTAGTTGATGAGTATTTTATACAGTTGCTTTGTATGATTTTTAAATTGTTGGTAAGTAATTAACATCAATTTTTTTAGGGGTCATTTGGTTTGGATGATAGTTTGCTTGAGATAGTTACAAAGTATGCATTGTCCATAATAGTTTTTTTATTTATTTTTTGCACAAACAATACATGCATTATTTGTTTGATGTGACACAAACTATCACTCAAAATGATTAAATTAGTGATAGTTAAATATCAAATTTTGGATAAGATAGTTTGGTAGATATTGTTGGTTTTTTTTTTTCAACTATGTCCCTACCATTTTATGTGTGTTGCTTTTTTTAATATTACAAAAGGGTAAAAGTGACATTTCACACAAAAGTAATATAACTTAACTATACATTTCCTAACTATCATATAAACCAAACGACTGACTAATGTCATGACACGAGTACTATTATGTAATTTGTTATAGAATTATTATTTTTTTATAGTTCTAGAAGTTATATATTTTCCTAAACTTTTTTAAATAGAAAATGGACTAATTATAAGTGGTCAATTTATAGAACCCAAGACGGCTCAATATTTGGTATGAACCCAATAGATGAAAACTAGATACTAACATAGTCATGAGTTTTATGACAACTTTAGCTAAACCCAATATATATGAACTTAGATATACCCGATATTGGAGTGGCGGAATTGCGGAATTGCTGCTTTGTAATTTGTATATTATCAAGTATAATGAAAATGGTGTCTCATTGCAGATTAACTAACATAAATTGTATTAGCGAATTATGTAAATCTGTGTATATCTATCTACTTACATTTTCAATTTCGCGATATGTCACAACACTAACATTTTCTCTAAGTGTCAACTCTTGATCATATTGCCTTCTTTGTTAATGCCATTCACCATTCATTCAAAGGAGTTATAGTAAGATCCTCGGTATAATTAGCAGCTAGCTATAGCCAACCAGTAGAGTGTCACCAATCACATGCATGCATCCACTTTTACAAGTAGAGATCACAAAATCAAAATTGCTTTCCTTCTCTTCAGATTCCTCTGGCACCTGTGACAATGGCAAAAGCATCTCAATCATGGGACATACAACATAGTAGTATGTCTCAGCAATGACGACGATATGATGTGCCCATCGCTCCATCGCACTTGCAAGGAAGCATCGCTTATCAATTTTCTATATATAGTCTTCCCAAATGCACTGAACCTTGTTGACTAACTGTCGTATGAACTTACATCATCACTTCTCTCTCTTAATTCCCTATATATAAGCCAAATTAGGCAGTTGAAATCCATCATCAATCATCTCATTATCCCCACGTCCTTCCTAACACTAGCTACCTTAGCTCTCAGCTTTCTGCGTTAAAAAACCAAGCAGAAAACACAAGAACCATAAAACTAACCCGCACCAATGGCCAGAAAGCCCAATGTAGTCATTTTCCCTTCACCGGGAATGGGCCACCTCATCCCTCTAGTCGAGCTCTCCAAGAAGCTGGTCCTGGCCCACGACTTATCCATCACCCTCATCGTCCCATCGTTGGGCCCACCCTCGAAGGCCCAGACCCAAGTCCTCGAGTCTCTCTCGCCCGGTTCGATCAACCACATCCTTCTCCCCCCGACCAACCCATCAGACTTTCCAGCTGGTACTCGAGCTGAAACCCTGATCTGCCTCACTGTTGCCCAGGCAGTTCCTGCGCTTCGAGACGAGCTCAAATTGCTCATCGAGACGAGTGGAAAACCGGTTGCTCTTGTCGCCGACTTCTTCTGCACTGACACTTTCGATGTGGCCAGAGAGTTTGGTGTGCCGAGTTATTTGGCTGTCCTCACGAATGCCATGACACTGTCGATGTTACTTGATCTCCCGAGGCTCGATGAGGAGGTCTCTGGTGAGTACGGGGACATGGATAGCCCAATTCGCTTCCCTGGATGTAGGGTCGATGTTCTCGGTTCGGACTTGCCTGACCCGGCTCTTGACCGGAAGGACGAGGCGTACAAATGGTTCATACACAACCTGAGACGCACCAATTTAGCGGAGGGATTCATAGTAAACAGCTTCACGGAGTTGGAAGGTGAGACCATTCAGTTTTTGCAGGAGAACGTCGTGTCCGGGAATCAACCAATCTACCCAATCGGACCCATCTTCCAATCCGGCAGCTCGAACGATTCGGCCGATCCGAGTGGATGTTTGAAATGGCTAGACACTAAACCAACCGGTTCCGTTGTGTTCGTTTCTTTCGGTAGCGGTGGGACCCTGTCTTCAGAACAATTAAAGGAGCTGGCACTCGGTCTGGAGACGAGCCAACAAAATTTCCTCTGGGTAGTGAGAAGCCCGAACGACGCGGCGGCCAACGCATCTTACTTCAACTCGAGAAGCGGTTCGAACCCACTCGATTTCCTGCCTGAAGGGTTCGTAGAGCGAACCAGAGGGCGGGGCCTGGTGGTCCCATCGTGGGCCCCACAGATGCAAGTGCTTAGCCACGTGGCGACGGGTGGGTTCGTGAGTCACTGCGGGTGGAACTCGACGGTGGAGAGCATTGTGAATGGGGTGCCGCTGATTGCATGGCCGTTGTACGCCGAGCAGAGGATGAATGCCGTGCTTCTAGAGAAGGATTTCGAGATTGTGTTAAGGCCAAAAGCAGGGGAAAATGGGGTGATCGGAAGGGAAGAGATTGCCAGGGTCGTGAAGGGTCTGATGCAAGGGGAAGAAGGTGCGGCGGTTCGTGAGAGAATGGCGAAGTTGAAGGTGGCGGCCGCCGAGGCAGTGACGGAGGAAGGTTCTTCCACCAAGTCGTTGGGTGAACTGGTATCTAAGTGGAAGAAGGGACATTAGATCAACGATGCATGATTTTCTAATTGATGTGTTTCATTTTATGTTTATTATTATATCAGTGTGGGGTATTTGTACCTTAAAATTAAAGTGTGGGCATTAGTGTTCTAGTTTCCCTTGTGCTCTATTAGACTATCACCTTGTTCAGTTGTCCGGTGGGCTGATAATTTACGTGAGGTTTTGTTCTTTCTAGCTAAAATACATGTGAAATGGTGATTTGAGGTTGTGATTGATCAAATGTGTCTGTCTGGTACAAGTTACGAATTTTATTGGCTTATTTCGTTCAATAAAATCAATAGTTAGAAAAGTCGAAAAGACCTTTTTAGTATACTATGGATTGATGTGCGGAAGGACATGGTTTAAAAATATATATAAAAACCAAAAAAAGGAAAGAATTCTTTTATATCGACTTAATGATGTAACCAAATGGGTTCGTGATCAATCAACCCTATCATGTATTAGTTTGAGGCCATTAGTAGGCTAATAAAGTGAGAGGCATCGCTGGTAGAAGTTGAAGTTCATCCATCATCCCTAGAAAATCAGAAAGATTGCTAGCGAGATGAGCATGTATTTACTTTTAGTATCATCTATAAATTATGATACTAAACTTCTTATCTAGCCCTCCTTCTCCTTTTTTTTAATAGTAACTTAGTTACCCATGATCATCAATTTTTATCTACTTTGTTCTTTATCACCTTATGATTTAAATTCAATGCATATTTTCTAACTAATTATTGTACGACTACTTTTTTATTGAAATATGTTGTTACAAAGTGGTGCTACTAGGAAGGGAAGGAAAAGTACCGAAACTAGGAATCAAACACACAAGTTCGAAGAGTGAATTGCGTCGATCCACCAACCAGGCTGATTCTCATTCTTTATTTTATGACCACTAAAGATGAACATTTCGTGACTTTGTTATTAATTTTGCCCTAAAAATTAAAAGAGACTCACCAATATACAAAGCAATGGTTAAATACAAAAAAAAAAAAAACTTTATTTACCTTTTTTTTTTTGTCCCACTCCATAGGGAAAATTTCCAAATCATCTTTTCCTGTTTTCCTCTTTCTTTTTAGGAATAGAGGAAACTAGAAAAGAAAAAACAAATTGTTTGGGTACCCCAAGAAAATAAAACAATGGGGACAAGAAGGCAAAAAGCCCACAGCCAAAACCCAATCGCCCACCCAATAGCCCAATACACTCACCCCGCAGTCCAAACACAAAAAGGAAAAAACAGATTTACATTTACACCCACAAAACAAAAAGGTAATTCAACGAAAAAAAAAACAAAAAGGTAAAAAGGAAAGTTAAAAAACCTGTAACAAAGTCATTCCGAGTCCCCGTCACGACTCAACTCGCTGATCACCGAGTCTTGCCGGAGAAGTCCCACCGAGTTTCCATTTCCAGCAACTCCCCCCAATCCACCTCCTCCACCGCCGTGTCTTCCTCCGCCTTCCTCCGTAGCATCTCCAACACCATCTTCGCCTTCTCCCTCGTCCCTTCTCTCCGCCCCCTTTCCGCGCCCGTCGCCAGCACCTCCTCCGCTCCCGCCGCCTTCGCTAGCCCCTTAAACCTCAACCCGCCCTGACACAGTCCGCACAACACCGTCACACAGCTCTCCTCAATCGACTCATCCAATTCCGATTCCGATTCCGATTCCAACTCGCCCCTCAACCGACTCACCAAACACTCCACCCCGCCGCCGTCCAGCATCGCTGCACGCCCGTCTGCGCAGAACGCCAAATTTCCCAGTATCAACAGAACTCGACCCGCCATATGACCCGACTTCAAAATCCCCAACAGAACACCCACCGACCCGATGCGCACCATCTTACTCCGATTGCTCTGAATCAGCGACAGGTGGTACAGAGCCAGAGCCGAGTCATCCCGAGTCCGCTCGCTCCCGGACCGGAGCAAATTCAAGAGCGGCGGCAACGCCCCCAAAACGCCGATTGCCGTCTTGTTGTGATCGTCGAGCGCCAAGCTGAAAATCGCCCCGGCTGCGTGGTCCTGCGCCTCGGGAAACCCACCCTTCAACACATCAATCAACGGCGGGAGGAGCCCCGACCGTACAATCTTCACCTTGTTCTGCTTCTGCAATGATAAATTGACTAGAGAAGCGACGGCGTTCACCTGAACGTTCGTGTACTTGGACGAAATTAGGGTTCGCAAGGCCGAGAGAACCGTCGGAGTGCAGAGATTGACGGAATTCTCTTCTTTCGTCCGGGTCATGTTCCGGAGAGAAATTAATGCCTCTTCGATTTCGAACACTTGTGCGCTCTTCAGCTTGGCGAGGAGCGCTTCCTCCACGGGGTCGAGTACGGTTTCGTCGGGCTCCGATGAGGACGAAGCGGAGCGGGAGGAGTAGCATACGGGTCGGGTCGGTATTCGCAGCGGGAGCGACGAATCGGACGACCCAGGGGAGCTACCAATCGATTCCTCCGAGCTCGTTGAGACACGAGTTTTTTGGGCTGCTTCCCCTGTTTCAATTGCTCTGTTCACCAAATCGGGATTCCCCTGTTCTGCAAATTGGGTTTCCCCTGTTTCAGTTACTCCTCTGTTTTTCCCCAAATTGGTGCTCCCCTGTTTCTTCAAATGCTTCATTTTGGCCCTGACGATGGTCTCCGCCATTGAGTAATCGAGGGGTTTCGGAGGGATTATGGAGTGGCTATTGCACCAGTTGAGGATGGCGGATTTGAGAGCGAGATTAGGGATTGCGACGTTGGAGAAATCAGGGACGAAGGAGCTGTTGTCATCGACGCCGCCGGTGAGAACAGGGGAGAAGCCAAGTGAGTGGCAGGCTTGAAGGCATACTCGGTCGAAGGTGTGACCGGAGGAGACGATGACCGGGTCGGTCATCAGTGACCCGGAAATGGGGCAGAGAAACTCCGTTGGAAGGACAACGGCGACGGGGGAGGTTTGGGGGCGAATTGAGTTGGAGTTGGAGGATGGTGATGCGGTCCACGAGAGTGACCGGCGGGAGGAGAAGATGCTCCATCGCTGCTTGTGGACAGTGAGCTTCTGCTTTGCTCTCTGCTCGTCGTCGATCATGGATGAGTGAGTGGAAAACTAGGGAGAGAGAAAGAGAGCCTCTGGTGAAGGAATTTGTTTAGATTCCCTACATGTGGAGAATCATCTTCGCTAAAATGCTCAATGGAGCCATGGAGAAGGCAAGTTGGACACTTTTTTGAATTAGGGTTTCATATTTTAGCGCTGCTCTTTAATTTATCTTTTGATCCACCAGTAATTAACTGCATGATGCATGTGGCCACTCGTGCAAGTTATATTAAACTTAACGTGGGTAGAAAAAATTTCAATTTTGAGAACTCCCTTATTTTTGCATGGGCTATATTTCAGACTACGTACAGAAATTATATTAAGTCTCTTATTGTATCCCTTTAAATTTTCTTGTATAGAGAATTGAATATATATTGCGAGTAAAATCCAAATCCTCCATGAATACCCAATAAGCTCATAGAAGCAATTAAAATGAGTACATAACTTTATTATTGCATATATGGATACTAGTCCTTGAAAAGAATTACCTACAAATACTAATTATCCAATCAGATCTTTTAAATTTAGTCCTCACTTTTACCATCCCTAACATCCTTTGGTGCTTAGATGTTTCTCCGTTATCGTCTTACAGATAACATGTAAAGTTTATGAATGAGTTGAATTTAATACGTTTGGAAGAGTTCACAATGTTATAGGTCACTATTATATAAATAAATAAAAATGACTTCCAATAATACATGGAGTATTTTTGTTGAATTAGGACAACAATGTATAATCTTTTTTAATTTACATTATAAAATGGGTAAAGAATAGACCGTAGGGACATCTAAATTAGGGATGGCAACAAAACCCGAACCCATGGGTACCCACCCGATCCAACCCGGTCAACGCGGGTAAAATCGGTGTTGACGGGGTTTTGGGCCAGGTTTGGGTTTAAACCTGTTCACTATTCACCGGGTTGGGTTGGGTTTGGATTTAGGTAAACCCGACCCATGGGTACCCGCCCACACCCATATAATTAATTTTCTCAGCATATTTAATATTCTAAACAACTAATCTTATTTATGTTTGTGGAGACAAGTCTAATTTTTTCTTTCTAGTTATGTACAATGAAGTTGATGTTATTGAGTGGAGAGTGAAAACTTAATTGAAAGGAAGAAGCTTTCGATTAATCATGTTATTTATGGATAATTTGTGATTTGTTTCAATTTTCTTGAGTTTTCTAGATTGGTGTTGAACAATTTGTGTAGTTAATTTGTGATTTGCTTGAATTTTCTAGAATGTTGTTTTATATAAGGATAATTTGTATCGAGAGATTGATATTTGACTTTAATTTTGATAGGAATTTGTTATTGTGAATTTTTTTACGACAAAAACCCGTGGGTACCCATGAACCCGCGGATACCCAGCGGGTTGGGATGGGTTTGAGTTTTTCAAACCCAGTGGGTTTTACCCCGAATTTTTTTCACGGATAAACCCATGGGTTTGGGTTTGGCAAAATCCGACCCAACTCGACCCATTGCCATCCTAATCTAAATGAGATTAAGCAAGACGGGTAAAAAAGAAAGCAAAAGGAAGACAGACAAAGAGGGCAGAGAAATATATGGATGCAATAATAATTTATTTGATTGGATTCCACAGACAAAAAGGCTCGCGACAACACAAAACAATCCACTTTTGCTCTGTATATGGAGGAATTATTGTATACGCGGTTGTCAAAGACCAAGAAATAATTAAAGGGAAAGCTTAATTGAGACTTCACTCTTAATTAATTCTAGGATTAGCTAAACTAAACTTTGCTTTATTGATGACCATAGTGACTTTTAAGCAACAGCTTCTCCCTCACCACTACTGCAGCTATTAGCTAATCCCTTCATCACCATCATCAGAAACTTTAGCATTTGGTTTGCTTATTATAATCTCTTGCGCGCATTACAGCCAATCTCCTCTAGCTGCTGTAACCCTTTTCCCCAATTTACCAAAAGCTGAGGTGACACTTGAATGAAAGTTAGGGGGAAAAAACAACAGTAGGCATGATAAATGTTGAAACCTGAAACCTCCATAGAGAAAAAGTTCCAGGTAATGGTCAAATAACAGACAAAAACATAAAGCTCAAATCATTCACTATAGACCATACCTGGGACCTTTTTTCAACTGAACTGTGAATTTCAGCTTTACTTTTGAGACTTTTGCTTTGTTAGTGTCAATGTCTCGCCTTTCCTTCTGTTATGATCCTGCTAGTAATTTATCAGTAAATTATTAGCACGTAAACTTCATATATCCCCCCCCCCCCCTATTTTTATGATAAATTGTTTCGCACAATGATGTTATCTTTTTATTTAATTTTGGTATCAACATTATGATTTTTATCCACAATAGGCATTCGCGAGAAACAAAAAAAGTAAAATGAGCATAGAGATAATTTATTTAATTACATATTTCACTAATTCGATACATGTTATATAGCCCAGAGGCAAAACAAATAAGTTTTACTATTTGGAAGGTGCAAGAGATTAGAAGGTCTTTGTGGTTGTGGATACTTTCTCCAAACATTAACAAACGACTCCCAGCAGTTGTCATCTAAATAAGCATATTGAAGTTATATTAACAAATGCTTTTAAATATAGTATAATACATAAATTGTGCATTATGTGGTGCCTATATATTTTAAACTCATGTATTCTAGGGTACGAAATGAGTCTTACCTACAAAATAAATAATATCTTAGAGATCTACATGTGAAGAAAAATGACATTCTAATTACCCTTCTGAAAAAAATGAAACAAACAATTGAGACTTTAGAGAGATGGTGGCGGCCCTTTTCATGGATAGTCGCTAACTATTATTGAACCCTCCCCACCCACTTCCCTTTCATAATATTATAATTGGCCCCCTCCCTCCCTTAATCACTAAGCTTTTCTAAATCCCCTTTTCTCTTCTTTATCATTCCTTTTCTCCCTTTTTCACTAAAATATAATAACTCGCATAATATGTATTATTAAAAAACCAATCTCTTCTTTTCTTCCTTTTCCTCCCTGAATGAATTCCGGATTCTGGGTTCGTTTCAGGTTTTCTGCTTGGAGCACAGATCGTACAGGGCTCACGCATGCCCGAAATCCGATCACAACAGCCGTAAAGTCGTGGTGTGCGAAATCTGCTCGACCTCCATCGAGACTACGGGTCATGGGGAGTTGGCCGAAAAGGCGTTGCTGGAGAGGCACGAGAAGTCAGGGCAATGCGACCCCAGGAAGAAGAAGAAGCCCACATGTGGCGTGCGTCGGTGCAAGGAGATACTGACCTTTTCCAATACCTGCGTCTGCAAAACCTGCCAGATGAAGGTTTGCTTGAGCCACAGGTTTCCTGCGGATCATCAGTGTAAGAAGGATTTGGCTCCTGCTCCAGCTGCAGCCGCTACAAATGGTGTGAGCAGGTTCCTGCTTGCTTTTGCTTCGAGGAATGCCAAAGATTGTGACAAGAATGATAACCAACGGTCTTCTTCTAGTTCGAGGTCACCGTCTATTAGATCACATTGAGAGGCTTTAGGGATGGTATGTGTTGTTACCTGATTGTTTGTTTGTTGCCAGCCAGAAGTTTGCAAACAAATGGAGGAATGAATGAGAAACAATATGTTAATTTCATGAACACTTGATCAAGTTCGTAGTGCGCCATATACATTTGTATTTGATATTCATTTCGTTACACGTCAATCTTCCACCCCCTTTTCAGTGATCATATGATCTACAATCTCTCCACCGTCTAAAGGGATCTGTTAATACAATTACAACCTTCAAAAACAAAACAAGGAGCACCTTCGTCGTGTGACCTTTGTGAGAGGAGGCAGCACATTGACAAAATCATGAAGCCCGCTTTTTTGGAGGAGGCAGTAGAGCAAGAAGGATCTTCTTTCTTGGACCCTGCAAAAGAACCCGAGAACCATAGTTTTCAGTTAGACAAATGGAAAACGTCAATGTTTTGAACTGGCTGGGTCAAGCAACAATAACAGCATTCTTGTACGTACGATGGTAATCTGGATAAGGATTTTTTTAAATAAGTAAAGACTATGCAAAAACTACCACCATGGAATCCTATTCTTAACTATTTTCTCGTAAATTGGCAACAGTTGATAGAAGATGATTGTCCTCAACCAGTTGGTTCGGTCACATTAACAAAGTCAGCAACACAAGAGTTAAAACTTGTTGAGCATATTGATCTGAAACTGTAATACAGCCTATAGTGAGAGAAAAGCATTACCATCGGTATGCCCATATCTTTAAGATCTTTCTCCCCCATCTGCTTCAGTACAGCCATGTCCACCTGTTAGACAATGCAATTACCAAAGTATCAGGAGAAAATCCACATAATCAATAACACCCGGGAAAAAAAAACAGAAAGAAAAAAAAGGAAGAATCATGTCCAGACACAGAATTATACTACAAGATATACCATAGGATTATTTTGTGGCAGCATATGTGGGTCAAAGATTACTGATAGCGAACAACCCAAACAACCTAAAAGGCGAGCCCAGTATCCGACAGAAACTCTAAGCAACAAAAAATTAAGTAATGACACTTACTTCTTCTGCCTGAAAGCTGATGCAATATTTCCCCAGTCCAAGTGAATGCAACAAATCCGCCACAGTAACATGTTCATGAATTGCATAAAGGCACTAATTATAAACCAAGATAGTGGATCAAACCTTAAGGTCGAAGATCTGTAATATGTAACTTATACATATTATAAATATGTAATTACCTTATGAGAGATATGTTCCATAGTTCCTAATGTCTGTGCAACTCGTGGAACAGCAGCACCGCTTGTTTGAGGAACATGTTTCATTGTTATAAGAGGTGAAGATCCTGTTAACCATGACCTAGGCGGTGGCGCATTCTGAACACCAGCATTATGGATCAAACTTTCGCTGCTTGATAAATCACCTGCCCTAAGTGGCGCCATTCGTTGTGCCTGACTGGAAATTCTGCAATGCAGTCAAAATGCGCTTTAAAACTTAAAAGCTTACGCTTTTACCTTTTTAGGTCACTAAAACGCTTCTATGTAGAATCGTGATTTCCCTTACAAATGTAGCCAAAATCTACGCTTTAAAGCTTAAAAGCTTACGGTTTTACGCTTCTAGATCACCCAAGCGCTTCTAGATAGAACCGCGCTTTTGACTGCATTGAAATTCTGGGTGGGGAGAGCTCACGAGTAGGTCTGGATATTCTATCGGGGTACCTTGCTCTTCTTGATCCTCCCACAGCAAACTGAGAAGAGTAGGTTATCCCATTCTCACTAGCATATTCTTCAGGATAAGTTGGCGGCCTCAAATCGCTATATTGACTACTGGAAGAAGGCCTGCTCTGAGTTCTATTACTCATAGGGGCTTCATTGGATCTTGATGATGTTGGATGTACTGCAATTTTTTGGGAGTATTTCACAACATTGTGAGATCTCTTCAATTGCCTTTTATGAATGAGCTTCAAGCGGAGATCATTACTAGCGATTCGAGATCCTTCATGCATTTCAGCCCGCTAGAGTAAGTAAGTGAACAAGAACAAGCATAAATGAATCAATGCATATTAGCGCATAGAAAGCTTTGAATGTTACCTTTCTCACCAGAGAGACCAGGACTCCATTTCATGCAATCTCCTCGATGCCTAGAGAATAAGTTCAAGCTATGATTCTTGGACAATGCTAAACTTCGTATTGAGCAACGGAAACAACTAATGCTCAAACTATGAAAGTGTTATGACAGGATCAATGTTCCAACTAACTCTGCATTCATAGAGTTCAGATTTCTTGTCCCCAGGAAGGCAATCAAGACGCTATATAACACTTTCTCTATCCAGCATCGCACTAAAACGAAGTACCCTATAGAGCCCTTTGGCTCTTCTTGCTCGAAACTAATCCAAAGTTACCGAGTAATTGACGAAGACAAAAGGGCCACACAAGTTACAAGCTACGAGAAGGGAGGATCCAAATTGTAGAGAGAGAGAGAGAGAGTGACAGACCGTTTGCTGGAAGACATCCATGACCCTTCCCCTGGAGGCCGTTTACCTTCCTTAGTCACCACCTGAAACAAAACAAAACAAAAATATATCAGAACACCCCACTTGAACACCAAACACGAGATTACTCAAATGAAGCTATTATAGTGTGTACAAAGCAGAATTGCAGAAACCCAATTGCATAGAGAGAGGGAAGAAGCAATATAGGTTACAAAACGAAGAAGAAGCAGGGGGGCCGAAGAGAAAAGGAGGTTGGTTACCTGACCAGAGCGGCCGAGAGTGATGGTGACCCTTGGGTTGGAGGACATAACTTTTAGGTCCCTCTCTCCCGGCGAAAGTCGAAGAAGATCAAATCAAGCTAGGAAGTGACGAAGATACACAAATCGCAGTGCCTCTCTGCGTCGATGGATAGAACTGCAGCGCAGAGAAGAGACTGGTGGAAGAAGGAAGGAGGGAGAGCTGAAAATGGAGCAAATTATATAGCGGGGCTCCGATGTCGGATTTGTCTTCCGTTCGTCGCGACGCAAGGGCATAACCAGAGAGGCGAAGCGTAAGTTCTACTTTGTTTGTCTGTATGCAAGTCGAGCGTGGGCTGGGCCCTGAGCCTTGTTTGCTAATGCTATTCCATTGGTAGATAATATATTCTTTAAGGGCCAAATTGATTTCAAGAGAACAGGGTCCAGCCCGTAGCAATGTGTTTAGACCGGCCTTTTCACATATGTATAAGTATCATGGTTAGTGGTTACCAGGTATTGAAAACCAAACCGGAGATCATATCATATTAGTTTATGATAGGGTATTTTGTGGTACGATCGTGATTCAATTGTTTCATATCAATAAGTTTTTTATATAAAATAATATATGTAGGATAAAATGCTCTACCGATCATAATATGTTATCATATTGGACAAATGCCCGAATTAATAGCAATGAGCCAAATACTAACTAACCGAATATGAGAAACCAAAGCACAAAAGACATAGAGAAAAATTCACAACTTCACCAATTAATATTAAAATCTAACTAAATCAAATTACAAAGTGCAAACATTACCTTTTATCACAGTTTCTGAATCTCTTATCCCTAAATCACATAGAGACGCAATCTTATGCATATAACGAGCAAGAAAACATTTCTCCCCCAACTCAACACATCTCTTTTGTCCCTTCGCAAACCACAACAATACAAACAAATCTCCTACATTGTTGTTTGTCTCTTAATTATTAAGAAAAAATCATGTAAAATTATAAAACGTTATTACATAAATTTTTCATAATGTGTGGTCTAATAGTATAATCAAGTTATAGTAAGTAACATTGACGAATTTTTAATTTCTATAACTTTTATTGAATGTTGTGACATAAATATTTCAAAATATGTGGTCTAATAATAACTGCTTATTAATATAGACTTATGGTAGAAGTGGTTGTAGAGAATAAAACTCATATGAATAATATTGCAGAAAAGGAGAAAAAAGGGCTTATGGTAATATTGAGTTATATTGGATAAAACCCTATCGTGAACAGTACCCCGTGGAGAAAAATAGCCTATTTTTTTTAATGAACCGTGAAAAGGGCTTGTACTTTTAATAATATAATATAATAATATGGATTATGGTATTGAAATGAATCTATATATGTATATATACATTTACATTTTTATTAGTGGTCAGTAGTAGCTGTTGATGAGTCACAACGAGAGAAAGTCATGTTCACTCAATAAATAATAAGTGTAGGGTTGTGCAGTGTCATGCATAACAAAGTTATACACGGTATCCGCTCCCCATACATTTGCTACAAACAAAATCTATTACAAGGGAAGTGGATCCAACAAAAAGCGTTTGATATGATTCTTCAAGGAGATTTGATCGATGTTACAGATAATGGGTTCGGTAAAATTTGAGTTGAGTTTTAGAAAAGCAAACAAAATCCAATCTGTACGTGGGCACCAGCTGGGCCGCCCACGGGCTAGCACGACACGTTTAGAGCACGGGCACGAAATAAATGGGCCAGCCCGACACGAGCACGAATAATTTATGGGCAGTGCCAGACCTAAACTTCATGGGCACGGGCACGGCACGATATATAAGTGGGTCGTATTGGGCTTAATATTTTTGAGATTTTATTAAGTATAAGAACGGTTATGGCACAAAAATAACATTTATTTCATAGAAAATAAATATAGAAAGAATTATAGGTTCAAATATTACAAAATACAAGTAGAAAAATAATTATTTGTTGTTGTTAGGAGTGTCATAAAGATATATACGTAATTACTATCATAAGTAAAAATAGACGAAAATTAAACAAAGTCAAATAACACCCGCTATACTTCCAATTTTCTATTCCCCCATATTTGTTACTTTTCTCAAACATTCTCGGTTAATACTATATTTTTTCGTCCATTTTTTCACCTTCTTTTTCATTCTCTCTTTTATTTTCTTCCTTTTCATTAGACACGAATATGAGCACGACACGAGCACGAATATGCACGACACGACCTTTATTGATAAACGGTAGTTTAGTTCGGTGATTGTTTGGTTGAGATAGTTACAATCAATGTAGTCAAAATTACGCTTTAAAACTTAAAATCTTACGATTTTACGTTTTTAGGTCACTAAACGCTTCCACACAAAATCTCAGTTTTTATAACTTATGTTGGTTAAAAACTCTGCTTTAAAACTTAAAAACTTACTATTTTACGCTTCTAGATCACCAAAACGTTTCTACATAGAAACTCGCTTTTGACTACATTGACTTACAATGCATGTATTGTCCATTATGCACTGTATTTTTTAATTTTATGCACAAATTATACATGCATTGTTTGCTTAATGTGATCGAAACTATCACTCATAATGAGTGATAGTAATATCTCAAGTTTTAGGTGAGATTGTTTGTTTGGGATTGTTGAAGTGTTTTCTACTTCCAACTACGTCCCTATCTTTTGATGTGTTTTGCTTTTTTATATTAAAAACAAAGGGTAAAAGTGACATTTCATCCAAAAAGCAATATATCTTATCTAAATACTAGAACAACTATCACAGAAACCAAACGATATAAACTACAATACATCAATTTTCTTATATACATGTATATTATTATGCATGCATCGATAATAACGCTTCCATTTAACTATCACCAAAACCAAACTACCTAAGATACGTATCCGCTGCCTGTATCATTCAATGTTTACCTAAGAAAATAATCATGTGTCAATCTCATTATTTTCTGAGCATAGTTAGTTCAGACAATAATATATGAAGGCCAGCAAACATCAAAGAAAGAAAAAGGATATACTTTTCAGAATGATTGTTAATTATTATATCACGAGTTTCTATTATTGACTAGTGTGCATATTCACTCCAAACCACCCAAGATATTATTGAAAAAACGAAAGACAGTTATATAGGAATGGGTTCCACCAAAGTGCTGGTGATCACTTCTTTCATGAAGGTCTTGGCATTTGTAAAAGTGTCTTCGTCTTTATACAACAAGTCCATGATTCGCACCAGGTTGACTATAACCGTAAGAACTGGCATCGGAGCCTTCAAAAGGCCGCAACATATCTTCATTCACGTATTTCCACAAAATTTCTACCAAGTTGTTCAAGCCCTCATGTGCCTCTTGTTTCGACACACCATATTGTTTCATGTAACACTCTACGGACGAAGCAACACGACCCCTCTCTTGCTCGAACTGTCCAAGATACGACAATAGCGGAATAATAGTCAATATAAATGTCAAATATGCTGGAAATTCAATGGGCTCGATAGGTCAGTTATATATGCGTACCTCGTGAGAGACTATGTCGTCCATGAGCCTGACAATGCTAGAACCGGCCACAACAATATTAGGGTTTGGTTGATTGAACAACCATTGGAAGACCTCTTTCTGAAGCGGCTTCCCCCATGCCACAACAAAGAATTGTCATACCTAGGGGATAACCGACGCTCACATAACCATTAGGCACATACTCTTCCATTGTGGGTATGTAACCTTTGTTGTACCACCTTGCTTCCTTGATGTATGTTCTCACCAACTCTTTCACCTGTAATTCATATACTTATTAGTAGTTTTTTTTTGTGTGTGGGTAAATTGGTGCCTTTTTGTAGTGAATTGATTAAGCAAATAGCAATTACCCCTCTCCTTGCATACACCATGCAGAAGGACCTGCCTTCCTTTGATACATGAGCTTCTATGTCAGCAAACAGGTCAAGCAATGTGTTGAACCAAAACTTGAAATAGTTCGGCACCACATCTTCGTCACTGATCCCCCACCTGATGATCAAGCATTCATTTAACAATATAAAAAGATTACTGTATTGTAAGGGAATACAAATGGTAATAAAGGATGTATGTAGTAACGAATTATCAACCTCTCAATGACATTGGCGATGCACTCGAGTTCATCTCAGCGAGTCAATCTCTCGAGAGCGCCTAGTGTTTATGAAAGACGTGTATTTTCCGACGTCCATCACCAACAACAACAACGAAAGGGAGCCTCGAGGAGATTCGTGTTCGACAAGAATGCAATAGCCACGCTGAGAACCATGTCATGGACCCAACTCGTCTCGAAGCTCTGTCTGCTTTCATTTGGGAATCCGCACTCAAGGTAGTTGCTGCTGATCAGCGGCCGCAACAACAACTGCAGTGTTTCACACAGGCTGTTAATATAAGGACATTGATGAGCCCACGATTGTCTAGATATATTCGGTTTCCAACTAATTAAAATTCTTCGACATAGCGAGCAATCCGTAAAAACATTATCTAGTACAAATTCCATATTTACAAAATCTTGCACAACTCCATCTTCAGAAATTGTCAAACGACTGAAATCTATTCATTATCCCCCATCACACGCTCGATCAACCTACACATAATTGTTCACATGAATGGATGTTGATTAATATTTTTCACGACCCACCAAATTATGAGTGAGTAAATTTTGAGGCTTCCCAATTAAATCCAAAGACAGCTATGACATAATAGCACGTAGCTATTGCGAACTAGACCGGTTGTAACTGAAGGTTGAATATTGATATCATATACTTAAATGAGCTGGATTAAAATATCAGTTGGCCTGGTCCGCAGCCGGTAGAGGAGCCGCCTTAAGGAAAAAGATATAGCACAAAATTATTTTTAATATATAATAAAAATAATAGCATCGACTAATAAGTAAAGAGAAGGCTCAAAACAAATTAGAGCATTATTAGAGCTGCCAGCAATTTTTCCCCCTCCATAACTTGAATTGTTTTATAAACCTTATACCATTTTTTTCCCACTAGTTTTTCAACAACAACAAAAATTCAAATTTATGGGATTGACATTTTGACAATATATAGCATACCATGTGCTTAAATCAACAATTAGTATATGGGCTTGTTAGGAATTGAACACAAGACCTTATGGTCAAACAAACTCTGATACAATGTAATAGACCAACTAATTTCAATAACTAGAATTGTTTAAAAATACTCATACATGAATCTTTCCCCATTTCCTTACATGTAGAACCACTTCAAAGAAATTTAGGGTTATTGGACTGAACAACCATTGAAAGACCTCCTCGGAAGCAATCTCCCTTTTAGATTCAAAACCAGTTTCATTTTAATAAATCATTACACATTCTAATACCGCTTTAAAAGTCAGTTAATCTCAATAACCGAAGTTACGACGAAAAAACCAATAATAAATCATATACAATTTACTTAAATCCCATCCGAGCAATAGTCAACCGTAAAAATTCACTTGTCCATTTTCCACTTTCGCAAAATTTTCTATTTCAATAGTCAAATGAAAAGCTTCACTCATTGAATTGAGATAGGAGGGACGAACCCGTATTTTTAAGTTATTCGTAGAGTGGCACCCCACGCCTCTACCTGGCTGCAAGAGAATCCTTTGACCAACCTATCAAAACTACAAAATAGTACGTACCAACTGATTAAACCTCTCTATATATATAAGTAACCACCCTGCAATCCTCGAATCCAAAAGTAATATCCCTAACCTTCAGAGCTTGGAGTTTATTTCATCCTCTCAAAAGCAAAGGATCGGCATCATGATCAGTACTAATGGAGGAGGAGACGGGAAAGTCGCGGTCTGCGTGACAGGAGCTTCAGGTTTCGTAGCTTCATGGCTGGTCAAGCTTTTGCTACAACGTGGCTACACCGTCAATGCCACTGTTCGTGACCCAAGTCAGACTCCCTCTCTCACTCTCACTCTGTACTTTTTTTCTTTCTTTCGTTCTTTCTTTTCCTCTGAGTTTGACTCCTCTATTTTTTCGGACAAAACAAAAGGTGACGAAAAGAAGACAACCCATTTGCTAGGATTGGATGGAGCCAAGGAAAGGCTGCATCTTTTCAAAGCAAACCTGCTGGAAGAAGGTTCTTTCGATTCCGCCATTGAAGGGTGCGTCGGAGTTTTCCATACAGCTTCCCCCGTTGCCTTATCCACCGCTGATCCACAGGTCTTGTTTCTTTTATTGCACAGTATTTACAGAGGTTTTTGTCATGCATTTCTTCTTCTTTATTTCAACACATGACTTTGTTTTCTTCCGCCAGGCGGAGATGATTGATCCTGCGGTCAAAGGAACCCTCAACGTGCTCAAGTCCTGCGCCAAGTATTCTTCAGTGAAGAGAATGGTCCTAACCTCCTCTGTCGCATCAGTTGTCTACACAGGAAAACCAGTTGACCAAGACTCAGTGGCTGATGAGACTTGGTTCTCCGATCCAGCATTCTGCAAGGAACATAAGGTGGGTTGTAAGAAATCATGGCGTACGTAATTTTCAGTTTACGAGGATACAATGAACTAAAGTTGGATTCTTTTCTTCCAGCTCTGGTACCCACTTGGGAAGACCTTGGCCGAGATGGCTGCCTGGGACTTCGCAAAGGAAAATGGAATCGACATGGTGACAATACATCCTGGCTTCGTAATTGGTCCCTTCTTACACCCAGCTCTCTGCACTTCAGTGGGCATGATTCTCAGTCTGGTTAATGGTAAGGAACGTAATAACGGTTATTCCCAACACTTCTATTAACAAAGCAAAAACCACTTCCCTTTTGCTCTTCAAAGTAATAGTGATTAATAAATAAGTAACTTCTGGGTGCAGGAAACAAGACTTACCCAAAATTTCATTGCTGGTCGGTTGATGTTAGAGATGTTGCAGAAGCCCATATTAAAGCCCTTGATCATGAGAACCAAGTATCAGCTTGTGGAAGATACTGCTTGGTTGGAAGTAGTGTGCCATTCTCACAAGTTTTGGGGATTCTTCATAAGCTCTACCCAACGTTGCCTCTAGCTGACCAGTACGTATACCTTACTATAGGAATTTTCATTTTAGTATTTTTCTATTTTCATTTGTTCTTGGTTCAAAAGAACGCAAAAAGGGGCAGGGAAAGAAAGTTGAACGTCCAATTTGGTTTGATTGTGTGTGTTTGTAACAGGTGTGAAGAAGTGAATAGTCTGAAGCTACCGGAGTTCGAGGCATCCAGGGAGAAGGCAGAAGATGGCTTGGGGATCAAGTTCATGCCACTAGAGGAGTCTCTCAAGGACACAATTGAATGCTTAAAGGAGAAAGGATACCTTCAATTCTGATCTAGATCAAGACTGTGCTTAACTAATCGGTTCAAAATGAAAACGACGTTATTGTTGTAATATTTGTACCCCATGCAATCATCTTTTGTGTATGCTTATTGCTTTCGATATATTGAAAACGGAGTATTTTAGTAGCTATAAAATCTGTCATAGAATAGAGTAAATAAAGTCGAGTTAATTTCGCAAATGTTTATTGAATTGGTGATTACTAGATTTCAATAAAGAAACTAAGCAATCATTCTGATAGAAAGCGAGCATTATAAGGTAATGAATAGTATTCATTTTCCAGAGCTAAGTACGAATTACACGGCACGTGATAGTTACTTAGTACGTATCATGCATGCATGAGTTTTCGTATCATCGTGCACAGACAGGGGCGGCTTGCATAGTTAACTACGTTAGGTTTCTGTATTCCTTAACTAGTGTTTATGTGATTAGTTGACTCGGTCAAAATTTTTCTATTTGAAGCAATTATATTTTTTATTGAATGAGTAAATTTACATCGAAATGAGAAGCAAACAAGAAGAAATAAATAAGGAGAAAAAGGTACAACAAAACAACAATTGAAACCATAACCGAATAGGTAGTATCATAGAAAATTTGTCCATAACAATTAATCATAACCATATATAAAGAAGACTCATGCTGCATTGAACAGTAAGTCTTGAGAGATGATTTTTTGGACAAAGTTCTAGTTGTAATTTTTTTTTTGAAGTATTCTAGTGACTAGTAGTGACATAATACCAATCAGTCATATCTGAAAACAGTTGCATTGCGTTCGAACCATATTCTCCAGAAGATAGCATGAGGAAGAGACGTCAAGCATTTTGAGAAGTTAATGTTGCTTGAGAGAAGTGGTCATTCGATTGTCACTGTCCAACAACTGTATGAGATTGGCCCAATAATACATAGTCTAGTGAGTAGTGAAGAGGTAGTCTCATATTCATATTTGACACAAGAAGTGACAATGAAGAAATTTTATCTTATAAATATATATAGGGATGGTTTGGAAGTTCCGATTGTTAAATAGATGTATTGTTGAGAATGCATGTATAATATTATATATGTATTGTCGAATTTGATGCATTGTAGAATACAACGTTTGGTATGTGTGATTGTGTATGTTTCATCAGCTAAAAACTGAGACAAAGCAATATCAACTCAACTATCTCAACAATCACAACTAAAAGTTGAGATATAACAATCACTCAAAATGAGTGATAGTTTCTGTCACATTACAGAAACAATCCATGTATTGTTTCTGCTAAAAAAACAAAAAAACGATACATTGTAAACAATACATGCATAATGACAATCTCAACAAAACTATCGCAACTTCCAAACGATCCCATAATGTTCAAAAGGATACATCGAGCTTGCCTCCATGAATTTTTACATTCTAATTATTTTTGAAGGCCAATTTCATAAATAGTATGATAATATTCATGACAACTTAGTCAAATTATCAAAAATCGTTCTATTTTCATTTCTAGTAAAGTATATAAAAAGAAAATGTGGGGCCGACAAAAAAAAAGACTTATTTATTTACTTTGTGATGTTACTTATCTTTCTGTCTTGAGATACTCTTCTTCTCATCATAGCAATTGATTGATTTTTTGCTTTGCGACGTTATTGATGTTCCTCTCTTTTCAATTTCATGTCAATAAACAATGGATAAACAATTCGATGTCCTCGGTTAGGAATTCAAACACATAACATCTAATACCTATAACAATAATCAATTGATAATAATAACTCAAATTATTAAGAGAAATTGAATAATAATCCATTCTCAAACCTCCCATCACATCAGCTCTTATTTATACGTTAGGCAACAATGAATTAGTTCAGGAGTTTGACCACACTGAAAAACCGACCCCAGTCTTTGCCGTCTTGAACAGCGGAAGTTCAATTAAACTGACCTTGCGTACCTTCTTTCTTTGACACCGCCAAAAAAGTCAAGTCAAACGGTAACGGTCTCCCTTTCTCCTATTCCGAAATAAAAAGTCAAGTCAAACAGCAATTCATAAACCATGCAGTGTGTCATTCCATTCAAAGTTCTAACGACTTGAACTCAATATCAAATGTCAAATTGAAAGCTTCGCTCATTGAAGTTAGAAGGGAGATGCGCGAATCCCATGTTAAAATTTGTTGTTCAAACTTCAAAGTTAGCTGTATGCCTGTATCATAAAAAAAAACAATACTAAAAAAGTCAACTGTCGTTACCAATTATTTAAGGTACTACATTTTCCATGCTAGCCGCCGACGGCCAGCAGCCAGCCGCCACCATATGACTATTCATCGCGCATGTTTATAAAAGGTTACTCGTCGGAAGGACGCTTAAAATCAAGCAAGTTCCAACAATACTGTTATACATAGCTAAGGTAAATGCATTTTCATGTCCTTTCTGTCTTTCTAATGCAGTTTCCATCCATTATATATGTGGTGTGTTTAACTGAGCAAGTGTTGAACTTGTGCAGGAAGGAAAGAAACGTTAACCTTAAGAGTTCAAAAATGCAAGTGTCGGTGATATCGACGGAAAGCATCAGACCATGGTCATCATCAGCAGGAAGAGACAACGAATTCAAACCATTCAAGCTATGCCTACTCGATCAGCTCATGTTCTCCACTCACGCTCCAGTCGTCCTCTTCTACCCCATGAAGGAGGCCCATCATCCTGACGAGAAAATGGTTGCTAGGTGGCTGAAAGAGTCCTTGTCCAAGACCTTGAATCCCTTCTATCCTGTAGCCGGGAGAGTGAAAGACAACCTCGTCATCCACGACTTCGAAAAGGGCGTCCCCTTCACCGAAGCCCGAGTGAAGGGACACAGTCTGTCTGATGTCCTGACCTCACCACGTGGGGGCGGTGGACCCAAGTTGGAGTTCCTCAACAACTTGCTCCCATTCGAGCCATTCTGTCAGGGACACGAGAATGTTGCATCGGGTTCCCACGCACAAGTATCTGTGCAACTCAACACATTTGACTGTGGTGGGATCGCGATTGGGATCAACCTGTACCACAAGCTCATGGACGGGGCAACCACCAGCGCGTTCCTCCACACCTGGGGAGCCAACTGCAGCAATGATCCTCAGCTGAAGAAGCAACCCGAGCTACACAAAGCATCCTCGGTTTTCCCTCCCAGCTACTCGATCCCTATCGAGTCCCAGACATTCTCGGACAGGATGTTGTTCGAGGATGTGGGAGGACGACGACGACGACAGGGTGCCTCGAGGAGATTCGTGTTCGATGAGAAGGCTATTGCGATACTAAGAACCAAGGCGGGGCTCAGCGTCCTTCATCCGACTCGTCTTGAAGCTCTGTCCGCTTTCATTTGGGAATCGGCCCTTAGGGCAACGGCTGCTGCGGGTGATGCGCAACAGCTGATGTTTCTCATGCAGGGTGTTAACATGAGGCAACTAATGAGCCCGCGCTTGTCCAAGCACTCCCTAGGAAACCTCGTGGCCACGGCGATGGCGTCTTGCGTGGATAGCTCCAACAGATCGATGGAGGAGCTGGTGAGGCTTATAAGAGATGGGAATCTAAGGGTGGATGAGAACTACCTCAACGTTATCTCCGGCGACCAAGGTTTCCCGGCCATGATGCAAGGGCAGAAGTTTTTGCAAGAGATAACAAGAGGGTTTTCACGAAAAACCCTAGCTTGTTCGAGTTGGGTTGGGTTTGGTTTCAATAATTTTGACTTCGGTTGGGGGAAGCCTATCTGGTCCGGTTTGTTTGGAGACCCTAGTGGAGAACATCCTTTTATGAACAATACCATAATTTTCAAGGAGGTGGCGGCTCGAGGGCATGGAAGCTCGAAAGCCATAGAGGCATGGATAAGGCTAGATGAAGATGTCATGGCTCGTCTTGAACACGATCCTCACTTCACCCAATATGCTTCCCCAAATCCACCCATCATTCTTGATTGATCATAAACTACCTATACCATTCTCCATGCGAGAAATTCCGAATTTGACCTTGTACGTACTCGTAATCTTTGAACCTATCTTCTTTTCGCTTTCGTTATTACCAAAACTATATGGGGGGAAATTTTGATCAATCATCAGACAGCTAGCTGATGTGATGATCACTACATAAATGTAATCATTTAATGGTTTATCTTGAATAATGGATGCCGCCTTTGTATTAGCCACCTCTAATCACAACTGCCATCATTGCATTGAGAAAAGGAGAGGGCCAAGCAAGTTTTCTGCTCAAATACACCTATTGTCTAAACATTATTATTGTATTCAAGTTGGAACTTATGATTTCATTTTATGTTTGTGATTATTAACTCACTGTAAAAATAATTAATTTTATGTGTTTTCATTATTAACGAATATTATTTTTATTATTATCATTGCACGTTTAATTACCAGCTTGGCTTGTTGAAATATTTGACGCTCCATTTGTGTTCATTATTAAGCTAAATTGATTCTCATTTTCTTCAGTACCATCAATGTATTATGTATGTAAGCTAAACTTCATTGAGATCTCCCAATAGAAGAAGAAAAAAAAGTCTTCTCTGAGAAAAATAAAAGCTCATGTCTCTCTCTAACGTTGGAATTCTAGAGAGGAAAGTGTTGTGAAAATTGAAAAGGAAAGTTTAAAAAAGTGTTATAATTACCGCCGAACGTAATTTAATAACACAATTTAAGGCGTGAGTTTCGGTATAAAAATCTGGCCTGCAAAATTCGATTGTATCATCGTGTATCATCATATCACGATAATACAATCATATTTTGTAGGGTTTTGCATGCAGGGTTTTTCTATCCTAGCTGCTCCCATATTTTAATTAAAAATTAAGAAATAAAAAGCGCCTAATGGTATAAGGGGTCCAGTGGGGAGTGGGCCGGTATACCGTACGCTTCCTGTAGACCATGCGGATCACCGTCCGCATACTTGCTGGGACGCGATCCCGACCGTTGAATCCTCGCCTCTCGATGCGTCTATTCATCTTTTCCATCTTTTCTCCTACCTAGGCCGAGTTCCACTCTCTTTTCCACCCACCGACCCCATCAATCAGTTTTGCCTCTCCGTCGATTCCCTGGAGGCTGGCCAAGTTGGAGCTATGGCCGGAGATGGATAGCCAGAGAACCGAAGTCAGAACGCCAATCCCTTACCGAATCTCCTGATTACCTTTAAGTGCTTCCCCGCCAATTAATACCACAAATTAAATCCCAAGACCTTCATTAGTTTAATCCCAACTTGTGATCTCAAGGGGAACTGCATTGATTACCCAGATCCACAAATGAGAGATACTGTCTACATGATAATAAGAACTGAAGCTTCGTCCATTGATGAACTGTACGTACCATTTTTTATGTTTTCCTCTAGCTAGAAAACAATCATTATATATACCGTACGTATACAATACATATCCTGTTTGTAAAGCATAAAGTACTGGACGTGCATTTTCATGCTATTGAAAGTTTCCCAAGTCCCCAAAAGCACAGCTAATCAATTCAGATTTAAGCTATCTTCCACGACTTTCATTAAGAATATAGCTCAGCAAGTTGCATGCATGTGAGGTTGTGGGTATAAATTAAATGAGATCGATCAGCAGCTGGTAGATAGATGGCTATATATATAGACACAGTACTTCATATTGGTTGTGGATCAGTCAATAGACTAAAAATTGTTCATAATAAAAGATGGTGTGCTTTCAAAATAAACTAAAAATTGTTCATAATAAGATTGATGAATAATGTCAATTGATTGGCAGCTGACAGCTAGATGGCAATATATACACAGTACTACATCTTGATTGTGGATTAGTTAATAGAGATACAATTGCAGGTTAGGAAGTAACGAAGCTGTAACTAAGCTCTGCGTAATATATATAAGGTAAATCCCAGATGGAGGGTTATACGCTCTTCATACTTAGCAATAGGGAGTATATGTTGAATGGTAATTTGTAATCAATTCTATCATCGCTAAACATTACACATGGTAGACATCATTGTAATCAAATCAATGAATTTTGAACAACAATAAATATTGCATTATGCAATCAAAATAATGGATGAATTATGGAGATTAGATTGCACAGTCAAAAAAGTTTGATAAGAGAAGCCAACTACTGCACTTATGCATGGGCCATGAGACAAGTACATGCATATGCTATTGTCGTGTGGGAGTTGATTGGAAGGAAAAGAAGACAGCTTTTATTATAGGGTCAAAATTGCAGTATCAACTTGTCTCATCTGTGTGATGTGTAATAGAAACATTATTAGTTTACTTCTTCCATTAAAATTATATATACTCATGGAAGGATTGAAGTGTGCCAGCCCAAAAATAAAAGGAAGAAAGGAAGAAAGAACATGTCTGCCTGTGTGTTCTCTCAATTGGGAGTTCATAATGTTAGCAATTGCTTAGGTTTTGGTTAATTGCTTTATTTATTTGTTATGTATTAATTATATATATGCTTATTTGATTAACATAGAAAGTAACATGCAATATGCAGGCTAGGCGGGAAAACGGTCGGAAATGGAAGTATCAGTGATATCAACGGAGAACATCAAACCATGGTCATTAGCAGGAAGTGATCGGCATGAGTTCAAACCATTCAAGCTGTGCTTACTTGACCAGCTCATGGTCTCCATTCACTCTCCTCTCGTCCTCTTCTACACCATGAAGGATGATCATGATAAGAAATCATCGGTTGGCACACGGTTGAAAGCGTCGTTGTCCAAGACCTTGAATCCCTTCTACCCTGTAGCCGGGAGAGTGAAAGACAACCTCGTCATCCACGACTTCGAACGAGGCGTCCCGTTCACTGAAACACGAGTGGAGGGACACCGTCTGCCCGACGTCCTGGCAGCCTCGCCACGTGGGGGACCCAGGCTGGAATTCCTAAACAACTTGCTCCCGTTTGAGCCACATTGTTACCAGGAGGATGAAGCTGCTTCTGCACAGCTATCGGTGCAGCTAAACACGTTTGACTGCGGTGGGATCGCACTCGGGCTGAACATGTACCACAAGCTCATGGACGGGGCCACCACAAGCGCGTTCCTCCAAACCTGGGCGGCCAACTGCAGCGGTGATCACCGGATGAAGAAACAACCCGAACTACGCAAAGCAGCCCAAGTTTTCCCTCCTCGGGACTCCATCCCAACCGAGGTCCAATCGTTTTCAAACAGGATGTTCTTCGAGGACGTGGGAGGACGACGACGGAGGATGGGCGCGGCTGGGAGATTCGTGTTCGATGAAAAGGCTGTAGCGGCACTAAGAGCGAAGGCGGGGCTCAGCATCACGAACCCGACTCGTCTTGAAGCTTTGTCTTCTTTCGTTTGGGAATCGGCCCTCAAAGCAGCTGCCGCTGCCGACGAGGAGCAGCGACAGCCGACGTGCCTGATGCAGGGCGTTAATATGAGGCCACTGATGAGCCCACGGTTGTCCAAACACTCCCTCGGGAATCTCGTGACCACCGCTATGGCGTGCTGCGCGGACAACCCCGACAACAAGTCAATGAGGGAGCTGGTGAGTCTCATACGAGATGGAAACATGAGAGTTGACGAGAACTACCTCAACGGCATCTCTGGCGAACAAGGGTTGACGGCCATGGTCGAGGGGCAGAAGGTGTTGCATGAGATTATGACTGGAGGGTTTGGCCGGACAATTATGAGTTGCTCAAGCTGGATGGGGTTCGGTTTCAATAATTTCGACTTCGGTTGGGGGCAGCCCATCTGGACCGGTTTGTCTGGAGACCCTAGCGGAGATCATCCTTGTCTCAACAAGTGTGCTTTTTTCAAGGAAGTGGCTGCCCGAGGGCGTGGAAACTCGAAGGCCATAGAGGCATGGATAAGGCTAGATGAAGATGTCATGGCTCTTCTTGAACATGATCCTCTCTTCCTTCAATATGCTTCCCCTAATCCGCCTATCATCCTCAACTAGCTAGCTCACTAGCTGCATCATCACATGTACTTATGACTTCTCTAATGAATTAATCACCAGACAACATGTGATTAGTTAATGAAGCCTCCCCTTTCATCACCTTCTGCTATACTAGTTGCTATCATATACCAGGATGGTATGGGGTGATATATGTTGGACTTGGATCGAGGAGACAATGGCTTTGGGCTGTGCCTTGTGTGTTATGAAGTTGAGTCAATAACAAGTCCGGATAGGATTGAGTTAGTAGAAAGTGAGTTACATGTGTTGCTAGTTTTAACGATTGTGGTTGTAACTGTTAAGCAGGTCCTTGTTTTACGTTTGATAGGCTGAGTGATAGCTTGTTTTAGCTCACAATAATTGAGCTAGATGTATTTAATATGTTTCTTTGTTATGTGAATAAGATTATCTAGTGTTTGCCCTCTATTGTGTATAACAATATATTTGGTCATGAAAAAATTGTCCCTAAAAAATTTGTAGATCTAATAAATAATGACGAACTCATTTTTTCTGAACAAATTTTTTAAAATTCGAATTATAAATGAAGGTTGTTCTAGGAGTACTGGTAACGAGTGGTATGAGTGTGACGAAAAGTCTTGTCTTTATGTATATTAAAAATTGATATTATTTTGTAGATTACGATAAACTCATTTGCTCTGTGCAAAATATTAAATTTAAAATCAAAATTAAAACAAAGAAAACAAAAACTAATTAGGAAAAAGTAAGGAAATAAAAAGTCATTTAATCTCATTTCTTAATCTAGACCAGTTAAAATCAAAATGACCTCTAGTTATTCACCCCAAATTCAATTCAGCATACCAACTGGATCTGCATTAATTGGCCAGGATTCGCGACATGTTGCATGGCACATGGGCCAGATCCGAATCCGTAATGTTTACCCAAAATAGCAATCATGGCATTATTGATATATTACGAGAACAGCACCATAATTAGCCAGCATTTAATTATATACGTTGACTTCTCATCCAAGCCACCCAAATACAGATAATGGTGAGCTTTATTTCTTCGGCTGTCACTAAATAAACATATATAGGTCTGATTACGATTATTGCATCCAATGAATTATTCTGATGGGAAACTTGCATGCACGTAGGAATGGCAATGGGCAGGTCCGGGAGGGTTTCTTGGTACCCAGATCCGTCCCGTGGCAGGTCGGGTCCAAGTCGGGTAATTGATTACGGGTCGCGGGTCGGGGCAGGTCGACCCAATGGGTATGCAATTTATATTAAAAACATTGTAAATATTCATTATTTTTATTATAAGACTAAGAAAACAAACAATATTATGACAATTGCAGTTAAATTATTGGAGAAATTGAGGTTTTTACTAATTTACAACTTTCTTATAGCTAAAATATGATGCAATAAAAGGAAAATACTAAGTAATTTGACTAAGATTACATGTAAATTAGACAAGAACGGGTCGAGAATGGGGCGGGTTAGGACAGGTCGGGTCGATGAGACTACCCATGCCCGCCCCGCCTACGGGGCGGGTCGGACCCGCCCCGAAACAGGTCAAACAGGTCGGATAACACGGGTCAGGTCGAAATTGCCATCCCTACATGCATGCGAGGTTATGGCTGTACATTAAGAGGGAAAATGTGTAATGTAGTGTAGGGCTATACATATATATATATATATACAGTACTGCACATTTGGTTGTGGATCAGTTAACAGAGAGAGATATTGTTCCATAAAGAGGGAAAATGGATGTATCGGTGATATCAATAGAGAACATCAAACCATGGTCAGTAGAGCATGAATTCAAACCATTCAAGCTCTGCCTGCTGGACCAACTCATGGCCTCCACTTATTCTCCTCTCGTCCTCTTCTACCCCATGAACAGTAGTAGTACTGATCGCCATGAGAAAGAGGTGGTTGCTAGGCGGCTGAAGGCATCTCTGTCCAAGACACTGAATCCCTTCTATCCTGTATCCGGGAGAGTGAAAGACAACCTCATCATCCACGACTTCCAACAGGGCGTCCCCTTCACCAAAGCACGCGTGAAGGGGAACCGTCTGTTCGATTTTTTGGCCTCGCCACCCAACTTGGGATTCCTACACAACTTGCTCCCGTCCGAGCCATTTTGCCTGGCGCCACATCGTCATCATCATCATCCACTACTTGCGGTACAACTCAACACATTTGACTGCGGTGGGATCGCACTCGGGCTGAACATGTACCACAAGCTCATGGACGGGGCAACCACCAGTGCGTTCCTCCGCACTTGGGCGGCCAACTGCAACGTCGGTGATCCCGCGGGATCATCGACAACATTGCTGAAAAACCAACCAGAGTTACGCAAACCATCCTCAGTTTTCCATCCTCGCGACCCTGTCCTTGTCGATCAGTGCCAGAAGGCCATGGAGAGCATGATTTTCCCAGATGTCCATCCGGGAGGACAAAAGGCTACCACCAGGAGGTTCGTGTTTGATAAAAACGCGATAACGAGCCTGAGAGCCAGGGCAAGGAGCAGCAACGTTACGAATCCGACTCGTCTTGAAGCCCTGTCTGCTTTCTTTTGGGAAGCCGCCCTCAAGGCATCTACAACTACTACACCCGGCGAGCGACAACAGAAGCTACAGTGTTTCATGCAATCTGTCAACCTAAGGTCGCTAATGAGCCCACGCCTGTCCAACAACTCCGTCGGGAATCTTGTCACCACCGCATTGGCGTCCTGCAAGGATATTGGCAACAACGTGACAATGAAGGAGTTGGTGGGTCTCTTGAGAGAGGGAATGGCGGGGATCGTTGATGAGAAGTATATCAACGCCATCTCCGATGCTGAACATGGGTTTGAAGCCATGCTTGAGGGCGGTAAGTTATTGGGAGAATGTGGCAGCGGGGAGATTATGACTTGCTCAAGCTGGATCGGATTTGGTACCAACAATTATGACTTCGGTTGGGGAAAGCCTCTCTGGACTGGTTTATACGGGGACCCGACGGGGGATCATCCTTATGCCAACAATTTCCTTGTTTTCAAGGAATTAGGTGCTCGAGTGCGTGAAAATTCGAATGCCGCCATAGAAGCATGGATAAGGCTGGACGAAGACGTCATGGCTGTTCTTGAACATGATCCTCACTTCATCCAATATGTTTCCCCCAATCCTCCTATCATTCTCAACTGATTATGATGTTATATATCAAACAGCTGATGATTAGCTAATGGACAGTTAATCACTATTAATTACCTCAATGTATGTTTCATGGTTTATTTTATATTATCTTGAATAATGAATGAATGTCTTGGAGATTTGGCATATGGTTTAAGTACTGATATACAAAAAAAAAAAAAAGGGACTTCATGTATAGACACACACAAAAGAGCTAGACATGAATGGAATTCATAATGTTTACACATTATTTTATTCTTTGATGTAATCTAATCAAACTTAATAAACATTCTATCCATTTTCTCACACCAATTTGTTATTGAGCATTGTACAACAAAATAAACCCTTTATTTAAAAAAAAAATTCTATTTATTAGATCATAAAAAAAAATTCCAGCCGCACTCACAAAGATGAACATAGAAGTTTTCAGTTCAAACAATAAATTTTGATTTCTCAAATCACATAATCGTCCGAATTTAGTTCTCATATCGTCATTCGTTTAAGGTACGGAATGGAAAAGAGAGTTAATGTGTAGGTCAACAACCATAAAAGAAACAAAACTCTTTCACAATTATGGTCAATTCTTATAACTTAAGTTTTTATCGCTGATTTCACTTTTTCCTATAATACGGGAATGGATGTTGTGCATAACTTACCTATTAATTACTATGCATAAACCTATACTTAATATTTAATATTTACTAGTTTTTTTGGCCCGCGCTTCACAGCGGCGAGATTTATGTAATATATTTGCTTAACTAAAATATATGAAATAACTACCCTCCATTTTACGTAATATATTTATAATTTAGTTTATGTAATGTGTGGTCTAATAATAAAAATTAAATTAGAAAAGTTATCATATCTATTATGTAAAATTAACTTAACTTATGGAAAAATATCAAATTAGAAAAGGTATCATATTCTACTAATATATTATGTAAAAGTTAATTTACCTTATGGAACCTTTTTGTAATGCAAATTGATGAGATATTTAATATCGTAGTTAATAATAAAGAAATTTTAATAAATAATTAGAAAATTAAATTAAGAAGAGTATCACATTTGATTAAACTATTATGCAAAATATAACTAAGCTTATAAAACTTTTGTGTAATGAAAATTGATGAGATGATCAACTTAAAATATCATTACAATTTATATTATAAAATGACTTGCATAATAATTTTTAATTGATACATAAGAAACGATTATCCCTCGATAAGTTTTATGCAATGACTTAATCATTATAAAAGTCATTCCCTATTGTGTTTTTCTTAATTGGTACATAAGAAATAACTATCTCTCCATAAGCTGTACGTAATGTCTTAATCCCTACAAAATTCACACCCTATTATGTTTTGTTTAATTCATACATAAAAAAAATTAATGCTTAAAAAATGTCTCTCTCTCCCCGTATGTTTTATATAAGTCTTAATCATTACGAAAGTCACACCATATTATGTTTTGTTTAAGTTGATACATTAAAAATAACTATTACTCTATAAGTTTGATATGATATAATATACGTGACTTTTTATATCGCGGTGTTATGTAAATATTTCCTAATGTGCGGTCTAATAATAAAATCAAATTATAAAAAGTATCACATTTTGTTAAACCATTACGTAGAAGGCACATTTATGTGTAATTTCTTCATATGTTACATAACTTTTTATAGCACGGTGTTACGTAAATATTTCTTAATGTGCGGTCTAATAATAAAATCAAATTATAAAAAGTGTCTCATTTTTTAGACCACTACGTAAAAGACACCTTTATGTGTAATTCCTCATATGTTACGTGACTTTTTATAGTACGGTGTTATGTAAATATTTCGTAATGTGAGGTCTAATAATAGTATCAAATTATAAAAAGTATCACATTTTAGTAGACCACTACGTAGAAGTTCCCTTTATGTGTAACTCTTCATATGCTACGTGACTTTTTATAGCACGGTGTTACGTAAATATTTCATAATGTGCGGTCTAATAATAAAATCAAATTATAAAAGTATCACCTTTTGTTAGACCACTACGTAGAAGACACCTTTATGTGTAATTCCTCATATGTTACGTGTCTTTTTATAGCACGGTGTTACGTAAATATTTTGTAATGTGCGTCTAATAATAAAATCAAATTATAAAAAGTATCACATTTTGTTAGACCACTGCATATAAGACCCCTTTATGTGTAATTTTTCATATGTTACGTGAATTTTTATAGCACGGTGATACGTAAATATTTTGTAATGTGCGGTCTAATAATAAAATGAAATTATAAAAAGTATAGCATTTTGTTAGACCACTACGTAGAAGACCCCTTTATGTGTAATTCCTCATATGTTTGTGCATGCTACCACCTGTAGCTAATGATTTAAATTAGAAAACTACAATAAATGTAATGAACATTGTTTGCGAAAGAATTGGGGGTGGGAGTTTTTTTCGTAAGGAACAGTAACATTGACTTGTGCTTTTAATTAATTGATGAAAGGCAACAAAAAATTTTCCAAATTAATTTTAATGAGTTATCTCTTTCATTTTGTGTCGTAATTGAAAAAAACTCATAGAAAAATCAAATTAAGTTCGCTCTTCAAAATGACATCGATTTTGATATATTTTGAAACAAAAAAAAATTGTGACATGTATTACGATTTCATACCATGGTGGTAATTTTTGGTAGTAAATAAGATTATACTAAATGCTATATAAGTGTATCATGGTGGTATTAACATATCATATTGTAAAATAGTTATATATAGGATAGTAATAATATATTAATTGTCATTTACTACCTTTCATCACCATCTACCACTAGTTAACACAACATACCATTACCAAGGTGGTATAGGATGGTATATATGGTCTTGAAAAAAAATTCCCCGGATATTTGAAAAACGAAGGTGGTACATAGTGGGTTATCAAGGTGGTAACGTGTGGTATTGCTAGTGCGGAAAAAAAAAATTCTCGAAATATATTGAAAATGGATATAAATTTTAAGTTCACAACGAACTCACTCCATCGATGCAAATTTTTGTGAAATCCAAGTTAAAACAAAGAAGATAAAACCAATTTAAAAAGTAGGAAAATGAAAACGCTTAATAATATCCATAAGTTGATCGCGATGTAATAGTTTAGACAATGTTATATTGATGTTGACATATTTATTTGACAATGCTTAATTGATGGACCCTGAGTCCAGAACACAAAAGTAACACAAAGATATACTAAAATACACACTCCACGCAGTGAACTGCCCAAAGATCGATCTTATCGGCAATAAGAATAGTTGGGTTATATAGGCACAGGATCCACGAGAATGTTGGTGAGCAATTCTTTCATGAAGGTCTTGGCATGCGTGTAAGTGTCTTCATCCTTATACAACAGGTCCATGACTCGCACCATATTTACTATGGTCATCAGAATCGGTAATGGAGCTTTCAAAGGCAGCATCAGATCTTCGTTCATATCTTTCCACATTTTCTCCACCAAATTGTTCAACCCCACGTACGCCTCTTGCTTTGACACGCAGTATTGCTTCATGTAGCATTCTACGGACGAAGCCACATGTCCCCTTTCTTGCTCAAACTATACCCAATCGAAATATATATTATCAATTTAGGTTCATCTATATAAAATTAGCATTCAACGGGCATGTCATGTACGTTAGACATTTAAAAGGTGGGATAGAGCTAGGCCAGCCATATATATACCTCGTGGGAGACTATGTCATCCATGAGCCTGGCGATGCTAGAACCAGCAGCAAGGATTTTAGGGTTGGGTTGACTGAACAGCCATTGGAAGACCTCTTTGGAAGCAATTTCTCCCATTCCACAATAAACCACTGTAATAGCCAGTGGATACCCAATGCTCACATAACCATTAGGCAAATGTTCCTCCATTGTTGCTACATAACCTTTGTTGTACCATCTGGCTTCCTTGATGAAAGCTCTCACTATATGTTTCACCTGTAATTCATATGTTTTTTACAATTAGTGACTTAGAAAATCATTACATCGTGAGAATATTAAGGACTGATGAGTTAATCAAGTGCAATTAATTTCATTAATTACGTACTGCTTCCCTTGCATACTCCATACAAAAGGACCTGCCTTCCTTGGACACATGAGCTTCAATTTCAGCAAACACCTCAAGCAATGTCTTGAACCAGAACTTGAAATAGCTAGGGAGCACGTCTTCATCTGTAATTTCCCACCTAATAGAAAAAATTTACCAAATTAATAAAATTTGATGAGAATACTTAAGTGACTAACAAAAATTACCAACCTCTTGATGACTTTGGTAATGCTCTCAAGTTCATCGATGGTGCCATGGACATCGAAAATGTCATCTAAGGTGGAGACAAGTGCGGTAATTTTCGTGACAAAAATTCTTCCAGTGGTATAATCAGGCCTCACAAATCCACCCAACGGCCACATGTAGCACTCTATCACCCTGTCCCGCGCAAATGGTAGTGTAGTTGGCGTGTCCAAATCCATCCACCACCTTTTATTTACCAATTACGGAAAGAAAAAAAAGGAAAATCAGATGGCCATCCAAAATCCAATCATAGAGTCAAATAAGGTGGCGGTAGTGGTAGTTGTCTGGTTGTTGATAATTCAGTGAGACAGGACATTGCGACCCATCCTTATCAAAACCTTGTAGCTAGGGCACAATACAAAAACAAAAAGCAGCACAATATGGCAATAGTCTTGTCCACTAATAAACCAGCTTTCTCTTTTTTTGGTGGAAGAAACCAGCTTTTTCGATACCACCTGTCAAAAGGATAAAGAATGATTACTTGGTGAGAATGTTAAGCTCGTGCTGATGCAACTTCTGGACCAAGTTGAAATCCAGCTTCCCTAGCTTCAGAATGGCTTCGTTGTGCCTTTCGTCTTGTTGGTATATCGACATGAAGTGCCTCGACTCTCTTATGGGAAGCCCTTTGAGTATGGGCCATTTCAACGAGTGTCTCACTTGGCTAGCCCAAGGCGAGTCCTCTAGCTGGGTAATGGGCTCAAGGTGAGTTCTTGCGAACACGAGTGCTTCATCCAGTACTTGTTCCTCGTTGACTCTGTAGTAAGCAGCTTCGTACAAGCTCAGCAGTCCTTTCACGTCACCGGTCACATCTTTCTTGAAATAACCCTTCTCGTCTTTGAATTTCGCCAACGCGACTGAATGGTATGAAGTCGAACAACAAACGTAATGTCACAATATTATATGTTAGTAGTCGTTTCCCAACAAGATGCAAGTATGCATGCATAGAATAATTATGTAAGAGAGATATATAAAATACATGATTAAATTTCTTCCAACAACACGATTTATTGAAATCAACTGGTTAATGATCACGCGCTATTAAAATGATTTGGTCAAATATTGTGTGTTTGGATTTCCACGATCTCGATATTAACATGGGATTTAAGCACAATGTATCGTGAGTCTGTACAAATTAACTTCAAATTTATTATTTGATTTTCGTTTAAGGGGAGATAGAAAAAGGTCTTATAAGATCTATAATTAACTTGTTGGTTCCAACAAGTTGAATTATTAACTCGACACCAACTTATTTATGACAAATACTAAATGAAATAACTCACGCGTGGGATTGACGTGGTAGCCCTGCTGCCTGAGAAGCCGGAATCGGAGGGTAACAGCGTACAAGTCACCGTCGGCGTCGACATACCCATCGGCGGCGGCACCGGAGATTCGAAGCAGAGCTGCTTCGATCTCTTCTTCGAAATGATAAGCGATGCCGAGCCTTTGGACGGCGTCAATCATCTCCAGCGTTTCCAGAATCGTAGCCTTCTTCTCATCATCGTTAGTAACAGCTCCCCTGAGCATATCCCTGACTTCTTCCGTCAGTTTCTGAGCTTCCTCCAAATTCTGTTATAATATATATGAAGTCCCAAAAAATGGAAAAATAAAGTTCGAGTCTACCCTGTCAAAGTGTCAATCCATGGTTTATCGTAAAAGTTACCATGCAGTATATATACATAAAAAAGGGGGAAATGGAAGAAAAGAAAAGGTGGTAAAAGTGAGAGATCGAGATCCTTTTAGAGTTACCTGAGAATCAGCAGCGTTGGTGGAGATGTTAGAGCGAGCAAAGAAGTCGTTCCAAACGGAAGGATGAAACTCCACCCTCTTCCTGCGCAACTCTGCCGCCGGTTCATCAATACCCACCGCCATAATCTCGGGGTTTTGCTAATGTACAGTAGCTAGCTTGGATCAGAGCAGTGTGCTTTGAGGGAGTGTATATGTCTAGACTACACATCTATATAATGCGATAAATAATTTATTTTTAATCTTTTATGAACAGTATTATCATCCTTCAGAAGAGGTATATCGAAAAGACTAGTAGTCTATCCAGTATCCACTCATACTTCTTCATCCCATCTACATTCCATATGGGTAGGGTTGCTTACAAGGCAAGTTGATAATACAGCTCGAGTTTGTGCTCAGCTTGAATTAAAGTAATCTAACTTGGCTTAGTTGAGCTAGGTAAATGCTCATTACCAGAGTTTGTCAAGACGTGAGCAAGCTCTCTCAATATATGAAATCGGTTTGAAATCATTGATGTTGAAAAATATGTAAACATAAGAATTTAAATTATAAAAACAGTACTAGAAACTAAAAATATTACTAACTTCCATACGCATCCTTATTAACAAGATAGTGTTCATGTTCAGAAGAATAATTAATTCTTTCACAAGCTCTAAACAAATCAGCTCGCGAGATTAGCTCAACAAGTCATAGTGTCTGGCTAGCTCATGAGTTTATCAAACTGAACATGATATAGCTCAAGTAAACGAGTCGGCTCATAAATTAGCTTATTAAATTTAAATAATAAATCAAGTATAGAACAAATTTTTTCCACTTGCAAATGGCTTAACTTATTTGCAGCCCTACATATTGGGCCATGGTGTGACTTATGAGCCTGCCTGTTGGCTTCGCGGGCGGCCCACAAACTCCAAATATCACTCCACCAAACATAAAATAATCGAATTAGTAGAGCAAGTGGTAGTCAGGTAGAGGCGGCTGCCGGCTGGGGATACTGTTATTAACTTATTACTAGTTTGGTACTCGGTTCGTTGGCCGGGTAAATTTTGTTTGAAATACGTACTTTGGTATTTTTTTTTCTCATAAGGTGTCTATTTTGTTCAGTCTGTCATTGTCCTCTCTCATTCCAAATCGTGTATACCTTTGAGTCCGACTAGTTGGCCGCTAAATGATTTTTTTAAGGTAAATTAGTTTGTACCGCACGACAATATTTTAGCACCCATGAAATTGTTGTGCATTATTATTATGATATTACAAAATTAAACATTGATATAATTTAGTAACTCAGTAGAATAAGCAATTTGTTCTGCGATCTATGTTAGTATATACTTTATGGCGGTACAATCGAATGATATTGATATAGTTTCGCAACTATCGAATAGGAACATGCCTTGTAAATATATGACTGTGGCTATGTTTAAAAAAACATATATCAAAATGGGTATCCTTGTGTAGATCACATAAAATCTGATTTTTTTGCGCAATAATATTTAAATTCGGAGTTGAAGCGAAATAAATATGAATCAATTAAGAATAGTAGGGGATATTGAAAAAGAAGAGAGAGAGAGAGAGTTACGTGGCACATCCTAATTGGGGTATAGAAAAACTTAAAAGAAAAAAAAGGAGTTAAGAAAAAATCCGATTGGTCGGAAGGGTGCTGACGTGGATGCATAGGAGGGCTGGAATTTTGAAATGGTGAAGATAGTTTTTGGAAAAGCCTTTATATATTTTATAGATATAATAGCTGTCGAGAAAGACTACTGATTAGGAGTTCTCTATTTGGTCCAGATTTTTTGGTTTTATCCGAAACTGGATCGTATAATCCGGAGCGAAATTGGATAGCAAACAATTCAATTTCATTTTTGGGCTTAGATTTGAGATAAAAAATCGTTTGACATCGGATCGAAAATCGGATAAAGACCGGATAGAATCCATCACCCAAAACTTAACCAACTCCTCACCCTTTGAGGCCTCAGACCACTCAAATCCTCACAAACTCAATCTAAAATAAAAATCAAATTGGAATCGGACTGGATCAAGACCAGACCATACCGAATCAAGACCGTAGTACTATATCCAATTCAATCTTTACTCCTTACATTCTCAAACCGGACCAAAACTAAATCAATTCGCATCAATTTAACCGGACTGTATTATATAGCCACTCCTAATACTCATTAGCAACTTCTTGGAAGTTAAAAGGAGGAGATGAAGAAATTGGCGCCGGTTTCTATTATTCTATTTATTATTTATTGGGTTCTGTATTTTCTATTATTTTTGGTGGACCAAACTGATCCATGCTTCCTCAGTTCCTTGTCATTTTCCAAGATTATAATTAATTGTAATGTGCAGACATCCAGATAAGATTCATGATTTTCCCCCACAGGATCTGAACTTTGGTCGAGTTATGTGGCATATTTTGGTCTCGCTACTTATTATTAAAATATTCACAGACTGATCCATGCTTCCTTGTCATTTTCCCAGGCTAAATAATTGTAGTTTGTACTTCGTAAGATATTTTATTTCCACTTGTGGCTATTACTTTACACACACGTCCAGATAAGATTCATCGCAATTTCCCTCATAAGATATGAACCTTATTGAAGTGTATACTAAGAATGCATCCCTTTATTTCATTAAACATTACTTGCTTGCACATATAATTCTACAAAAATCCTATACCTGCTTTGAAGTCGAGAGTAGTATTCGACGTTACAATGACCCTAACTCGAGACATTCATCTTGTAGAGGCTTATGTTGTTATATATACCAACTCAGGTTAAGTGATAGCAAATTCCTTTGTTTGAGAAATATCATTTTTGCTATCATGTTATAATGAAGTCACTTTGACTTGATATATTTTTGTTTGGGGGGGGGGATTTTGAATTGAGTAATTTGATATCATGTTATAATGATGGTAAAAAATATATGCTACTATTTTCATTTATAAAAGATATCATTTACACAAGTTTACTCTTACTTCCTCGTAATATAACGTATTTATCACATTTTTCAACAACTTTTTCCTCATTTCCCTCCTAACAACATTTTCCTCCCCTTCAAATTTTACCTCTCCTTCAAACTTTCCATCTCCACCTTATTTTTCTTCCTCTCTTAGAAAACAAAGTGTAACCAATCTTAATCTTGTCTACAAATCATTTCTAATTTGACCGCTAACAAACCTCATTTAACACCTAATCTTACTACCTCTAGTGGAGAGACATGATAGTCTGGCCCATCCTTATCAAAACTCTGTAACTAAGGAAAAAATACTACACAAAAAACATAGCAATATGACATATTTTGTCGAATAAACTAGTCTTTTCTTTTCCTTCGGAATATCAATAAGGAAAGGAGAAATAAAGTTCAAACGATATAGGAAAAATGTACAAGAATGAAAAATAAAACAGCCTTGCAAGGTCATTTTCTTTTTATATTTCCCAAATAGCAAGTAGTACACTTTCTGCACTCTTAGTTATGCATTAATGGATCATATGTCGTTGGAATCAAGCACAAATTGTGTTTTCTTCTTACTGACGCTCCGAAACGTTCATTCATATCTAAATCTTCATGATTCATTTTGGCTGGAAGCTTCCAGTCAAAATGATACAACAAATTCGCCAGCATGAGTTTCACAACAGCCATTCCAAATGTTAGTCCAGGACAGCTCCTCCTTCCAGAACCAAATGGGATAAACTTTAAATCCGACCCTTTGTAATCGGTTGAGAAGTCGTCAAGAAACCTTTCAGGATAGAATTTATCCGGTTCTTTCCAATGACGAGAATCCCTTCCAATAGCCCAAGCATTAATGATGACTTTAGTTCTCGCGGGGATATCGTAGCCATCGATTTCTGCCCTCACTATCCCTTCTCGTGGAAGAAGTAATGGAAGTGGCGGGTGCAATCTTAAACTTTCCTTGATGACCGCATCTAAATACTTCAATTCCTGAAGCCCGTCTTCACTAATGGGGTTGTCTTTATCACGAAACTTCTGCCGCACTTCTTCCTGCACTTGTTGCATCACTTTTGGATTTTTGATCAATTCTGACATGGTCCACTCTAGTGTCGTTGTTGATGTCTCAGTACCATCCAAGAATATTTCCTAAGAGATCCGAAATGAAATGATTAACTGATGTCCATGAGCTAGACCAATATAAGTACTTGAGTGAAATTATAATCAACTAGCTTACCAAAATGACAGCTTTGGTTGCCTCCATTGTCAAGGGGATTTCCGGCAATTGGGGATTTTCCAAGAGATTCAGAAGAACATCGACCAAATCGATATGGGTTTCATCAGAACGGTTGATAGCTTGCATTTTTGAAGCTAATCTTTTGGCTTGATGTTCATGGATGATATCATCAAGCATCGTATCAGTAGCAAAATGCATCCTGGTGAGTTGAGCTCTAAACCCAGTCAGACTTGGAAGGAATTTTAGGGAAGGGAATAGATCGGAGACTCTGAATCCACCCGCAGCATCCGAAATATCAGCGACAAGTTTCGAGAATGTCGCCTCATCCAAATCCTGTTTGATAGTACAAGAAATCAACATATATTTTCGAAAGTGTCACATAGTTTATAAAATACATTTTGAGTAAGTTGGGTATAAAATAAATATTAGTATTTTAATTTATCTCTAAATGAATGGTACATCTACTAGTATTTCATATTGTCATAAAATGTATCAAATCTAATATTTCAAAAATAAATAAATGTATAAATTATATTAAAATTATCAATTCAATTCCTTAAATACAAATATTAAATGAATTTTATATGTGTTTAGTAAAATTATGAAAATAGACAGAGAAAATTGAAACTGCTTGGTAATAATTAATATGAAAACGGAAAAAACAAATAAACGCATAAAATACGTATGTTTGTATGAAACGGATTGATTATTACTCAAAAATTGAATCTAGTGAATGAGTATTGAATTTTCAGCACCTTCACCATGCCGAACGCCGTCCTGAAAGTGAAGCTGCTGGACGCCGACGCCAGCAGCCTGGTAACATCGATCCCTCCTCCGGCGGCACTCCGGGAGCGGACAAGACCGACGAGCTTGGAGGCCTCGGATTCCCTGATGGGACGGAAAGAAAGAACTCTCTTGGGGCTGAGAAGCTCCGCCACGCAGATCTTGCGCATATGCCTCCAGTGGTCGCCGGTGGGGGTGAAGCCGATTCCTTTGGTGCCGTAGAACAAGATGTCGCCGGCGAGGAGGTACGGCCTCGACGAAAAAGCGTGGTCGTGGAGTTTGAGGACTTGTCTCGCGGCCTCGGGGCTGGAGATGACGATATTGGAGAGCTCCCCAAGCTGGAGGTGCATGATGTGGCGGCCGTGCTTCTCTGCCAGCTCTCTCAGGCGGCGGTGAGGAAGATCTTCCCCGACGATCAGATGGTGGAGGTTCCCGATCACCGGTAGCTTCCATGGGCCCGGGGGTAATTTCTTGGCGGAGGCTGATGACCATGACCGGTTGTGCCTGGTTGTCAGTAAGGTGACAAGAGTAATGATGATGATGATGATGGTAATGGATGTAATGAATAACGGGAGGAATGGGAAATCGTCGAGGGAAGCCATTAATTGAATATTGAGATCTTCAGAACTTCAGCTAGCTTCTGTACTTTACTCTGCTTGTGTTTGTGGTGATACGTCCCATCTTATCATTGCATTAAAGTTCTGATATTTTGCAGTCGCAACGCAATCTTGTCTTTTCTTTTATTGTAATGCATAGCAGACAAGGTGGGTCCTCTGTACAGTCGGCTCGGCTGGAGGAGGAATATTGTAGACATGATCATGTGATGCCTCGTCAAAACTGTAAACTTGGGAGGGAGAGTATTAGGCCCCAACTCCAAATTTGTGGATTAAGAAGAAGTATGTTCTAGGCTTTGGCCAATAATATCAACTCAAAACACTAAACAAGGGACAATCATCTCAACTGAGATACTTGTCTAAATTTCTCTAACACTAATTTGGAGGAACATAAAGAGATGATGGCTATCGACTTGCCTAGTAATCTCGTTAAGCAAATGCCTTGCCGGTCAGGACTTGACTCAAACAAGTGATTTGCGGATGTGCCAAAAGGTTTCCTGGCGGTGTATGTTACGTTGGAGAGACACAGAAGAAGTGATTTGCAGTTCCAGTGTCCTACTTAAGTCGGCCTTCATTTCAAGTATTGAATATGGCTGAAGAAGAGTTTGGCTTTCATCATCCAATGGGTTGGCTGGCTGGCTTGCCAATCCCCTGCGGCAAAGAGGCATTTCCTCATGTTACTTACCTCTTGCTGCTTGAGCTGGTCATAAGAAAAAGAGAGCAGTTAAAAGACAATTTTGAATGGGAACTAGGAAGGATACTTCTAATTGCAACATGTAGATCCATCCTCACCTCCAGAGCTGATATAGATTTATGAGATGAATGACAGAAGTTTACCTGTATATTTGTATTGAACAGAACGGCGTTGGTTTCTCATCACATAATGAGTTTCCTGTTTCTTCTGTACTCCTTCACTTCCTCTGCTTATCTGTGGAAATGAGTTCCAATTTGTAACGAAAACATTGAACTTGCTTAGTTATTCAGACACCCAGATTATAGTTTTGATAAAACAAAAGTCACCTCACTGTGACTGATAAGGAGTGCATTTTCAAGAACCGCCCAAAAGCTGTACAAAAACCAAATGTAAGGGGGGAATGTTAGCTTGAATCTAAACGTAACCATGCAGATCTTTAACACTTTTGTGAACCAACATCCTATATTCTGGTAGTGCTACCTCACCTATTGAGCAGTACCATTCTAGTCACTGCATACAGCAAAATTGCACTTACATACTTTACCCAAATCCAATATTTGTCCTTCCCAAGATACCAGTCTCAATCTGTTATTTGGAGAGAGAGAAAAAAATAACTCTTATCCATTTTTACCTTCTGAAACCTTTGCTTACAATTTAATGGCATACAGATATAAGCATTTGCTCAGGGCTAACCCAGTGCATGATACCAATAGAGGGAAGCAAGAGACCTAGAGAATAAACCAGGGTAACATATTACCAGCAACAAGAAACTCCATTGCATGGAACACGTCATGATATTTTCTTTCAAGATTTGGTGATAGCACACTTCTTGGTGACCCACTCGCATAAATACTACCATTAACTTGAAACTCGGAATGAATTCTACACGGAGATGTTAATGTAATATGTTTTCACCTTTAGCCATTCCTTCTCTGCTACGCTGGATGCCACAACCGCCAGGTCTTGCCTCATGTTCCATCCGCCTTCTAAGAACTGAAATCACTTCAAAACAAAACTTCATTACATGCATCTAACCTTGTCGCTTACAGTTATGGACAACTAGATGAACCATAACAACTTCATTATTAATAATATGAAAGTCCTATATCAAGTGTTCTATTCTGATCGTTCACCGGCCTATCCATCAAACTGAAGGACATGCATTCAGTCCCTACAATTTGTGATCTGATTGGAAGACAGGCTCATGTGACAGCTCAACCTTCATTTTCTTATATGTAAATCCTATTATTAAGGATGAGTGATCATCCAGTAGCCTACCCCTCAAACTTGTAGGGTACGCACCATCTCAGGCCCTTAAAATTGTTCCCACAGGAAGACAAGGCCATGTGACGACTCATGAGCTATTGCCCAACTGGGTTTCAGGCCTACTCTCCAAACTGCGGAGGATAAGCAAGAACCCCTCTATCTATATATAGATCATCATGAACAAACTTCGGAACCAACAGAAAAACAAGTTCTCAGTTTCTTATCTTAAAAAATCCTTTCAATTCAACACCAAATTTAGTTAAAAGAATAACATCATGGCCATTGGCTTACCAGGAAATCTTGCTAAGCAAATTCTTCGCCGGTCAGGATCTGGTTCAAACAAAGCGACTTCAAGGTTTCCAGATGTGCCTAAAGGTTTCCTAGCAGTGTATGTTGGGGAGACACAGAAGAAGCGGTTTATAGTTCCAGTATCCTACTTGAGCCAGCCTATGTTTCAGGATTTGTTGAGCATGGCTGAAGAGGAATTCGGTTTTGATCATCCAATGGGTGGCTTGACAATCCCCTGCAGTGAAGATACATTTACTTACGTTACCTCCAGCTTGAGCAGATCATAAGAGAGGAAATAAGGACAATTTTGTATAGGAATTTAGAAGTGCAGGGAGTAATTGCTCCATGTAGATGATATCTCTACTCTCTTTAAAGCTGATAAAGCATTATGAGACGAATGGCTGATTTTTTACCTGTGTATATGTTAAATAGAGAAGCTTTGATTTTCACATCATATGATCAGTTTCCTCCTTCTTCTCTCGTAATTAAAAAGAATCCCAGCATTGTCTAATAGTCAACATATATGCGCAAGGAAAATAATTATCAAAGATAGCTAGCATCCGAACTGAACTTCACAACCTTTATAACAGTTCCATGAATCAAAAACCTCTCCACACAATCATTGTTAGTTGTTACATCTCCTAAACGACTACACAGAAACAGTGGACAAAACTGCCGAGTTCAAGAGCGGACTCCAATCTATTCCATATAGGCAAACCACACTTATGTACTTCCACAAATCTATAAAATTTATCTTGCCATAAACTCCAAATTCAAATTTTATTCCGGTAATTTTACAAATGTACAATAGCTACCAATTATTATTTTACCTATTGTTATCATGAATAGTTTTGCTTATTTCTGAATGGTATAGTGATGTAGCCATTGCCACAGGCTTGGGCATATTCATGATGCAATCAAAGGGAAGAAGAGAACTAACGAATAAAAAATGCTATAAAGCAGGGTTTACTTGTACAAGACAAATCCGGTACTAACTCCCATAACTCATCACATTGTCACAGAAAGGAACTTGCTTCCATTTTTTTCATTTTAATGATATTACTTATGTGTTGTTGAAAAAAATGACCTGGAAACTTTATATTAGATACTCATACACATAGGTTTTACAAGATGAAAAGGGAAACATCATATGAAATTTGTGTATTTAGGTTTTACATGGGTTTTACTCCCATAGATCCTAAAATGCAGTGATCAGGTTCTAGATTACCTTACCCGTACCCCTTCGGCCAGATTGAAGAGAAATTCCCCTTCTACCAAAATCGATGCGGCAACCACCACACGTCTTAACTTCATCTTCCCTCTGGGTTGTTAGATACAGACATCAATCTATCAAAACTTGTCTGAAACATGTCTGCAACAGAAATGGACAACTAGCTTTACTATAACTTCATAATTAATATGTGAATGCCCTGTCCCAATGTATATGTGGTGATCCATTAGCATATTCATCATACTTGTAGGGCACGTACCCTCTTCTCTGTCCTTACAATTTGTTCCACCATTAGAAGACAATGCCATGTGATGCCTCACGAACTATGTCTCAACTGGGTTTTTAGGCCCAGGAACCAGATTGGGAAGGAAGAACACCACTATCTATATAAGGGTCCTTGTGAACTTGCTTCAGAACTATCACAAAACAAGAGTTCAAAGACTCATCTGAAACTGAAATCTTTCTCTTCTCTTCAGATTCCTAACACCACCTTCGTTCAACAAACAATCATCATGGCTATAGGCTTACCTGGAAATCTTGCTAAGCAGATTCTTCGTCGGTCAGGATCTGGCTCAAACAAATCAACTTCAAGATTCCCGGACGTGCCAAAAGGTTTCCTAGCAGTGTATGTTGGGGAAAGCCAGAGGAAGAGATTTGTAGTTCCAGTGTCCTACTTAAGTCAGCCTTCATTTCAGGATTTGTTAAGCATGGCTGCAGAGGAATTCGGCTTTGATCATCCGATGGGTGGCTTGACAATTCCCTGCAGCGAAGAGACGTTTACTGGTGTCACCTCTAGCTTGTGCAGATCATAAGAATATAGGATCTAAACATAATTTTGTAAAGTAATTCAGAAGTAGAGTTCTTGTTCCATGTAGATGGCTTTATACTGTCTTGAAACCTGACAAAGATTTATAAGATGAATGACTAAATGTTACCTGTATATATCGAAATGGAAATTCCTGATTTCACATCATACGATCCACTATCCTCTTGCTTCTGCTCCCAGACTCCAAAATTCCATTTGTTTCAGTCCACAATAACAAAATGAGGGTTTGTTGCTCCGCCGTGGTGTTTGAACAACTCTTCATATCATGCACAAGAAATTTTTATTTTAAATCAACCAACAGGCAAACTGACCATTCCCTGCTTGTATTTTTACATGTCTAATACATGTATTATGACAAAATCATGCAAAAACAGTGATCAAAATGTGACAAAGCCATAACGAATTGGTTACCAATACAGGGTTCGAGCAGTAAAAGTGGCTAATCCAGCACGATATCACTATCACTGCTTTAATTATAAGAGATCATGCATGATGGCCAAGAAAAGCACATTACATAAAGGAACTAAGTAGTAAGCACTATACCAATTCAGACAGTCCGCTATCAGATTTTTCATATCCTGTAATTCATGTTCCATTATTTTTATGATGATGTTGTTTGTTATTGTTATCATTATTCTTACTTCAATTTTTTTCTCCTATGAAATGTTTCTTGCTGGTACTGAGAAATTAGCAACGATGAAATGGACCATGTCAGATGAAAAACCCAAGAGTTATGCAGAAAGCACAAGAAGAAGTGCAACACTTGTTCCGTAGTCAAGGTGATGTTAATGAAGATGGACTTCACGAATTGAAGTACCTGGACTCAGTTATCGAAGAAAGCCTGAGAATGCACCCACCATTTCCTTTACTCCTTCCAAGAGAAGGCACAGTGAGGCTTCAAATTGATTACTATGATATTCCAGAGAAAGCTAGAACCACCATCAATGCTTCGACTATCGGAAGGGATCCTCGTCACAGGAAAGAACACGGAGAAATTCTACCCTGAAAGGTGTCTTCAGTCTACTACAAAGGGACTGATTTCAAGTTCAACCCACTCAATGCTGGAAGGAGAGTCCTGGACTGTCATTGGTGGTGGCTATTGTGAAACTTATGCTCCGTCATTTTCTCTACCATTTCGAATGGAAGATACATGCCAGATTGAAGCATGAAGATTTGGACATGGCAGAAATTTTGGGTGCCGCAGTAAGAAGAAAATCCACTTATCCTTGATTCCCGTTGCAAAGGTTCCTGCATGTATTGTATAGGTTAGGAGAACAGTACAAAATCTGGAGCTTAAGGATGAAAGGTGAATATTGGCTGCTTCAAGAAGATCACATGGCTCTTCTAATTCAACTATCAATCTAGGACTTGGAGTGGTTTATAGTTATTTATAATGCATGTATACTGACAGAAGATAGTGTCCCACCAAATTACAGAGGACAAATCATTTGCCAAGGCAACCCCTCAAGATTTAAGACATCAAGAAAAATGATGCCCTCGCCGCTCACTGGAAATCATGTGCCTTTGTCCTTATGAGACCGAAGCTATGAGAGATAAAGAGCTTGATGAACTCCACAAACTAAAAGGACAGCCAAGTCTATAAGGACAACAAGGACTCACCGGAAATGAGAAAAAAGGAAGAAATTTTTCCCGACAGAACCTTGTGAAGGCTGGTGGTGCTGCCATTTACATTAAAAGCTGTAGGGCATGTACCCTCCTCTACCCTCTAGGTATCCACAATTTGCTAACAGGACCATGTGCTGCCTCATCAAAACTGTGTCTCATCTCTAAGTGGTCAAGCTCCAAATTATGGAGTAGGAAGAACCCTCCTAAATCCTATCTATATATAGGTCCTCATGACCTTGCTACAAAACCACCAAAGCAAGTATTAAAGTTTTCATCTAAAAAATCTTTCCCTACATTTCTCATTTTTGTTTTACACGAGATTATGGCTATCGGCTTACCTGGTAATCTTGCTAAGCAAATTCTTCGACGATCCGGATCAGGCTCAAACAAATCAACTTCAAGGTTTCAAGATGTGCCTAAAGGATTCCTAGCGGTGTATGTTGGTGCAGAGTCCCAGAAGAAGCGATTTGTAGTTCCTGTGTCCTACTTAAGTCAGCCTTCATTTCAAGATTTGCTGAGCATGGCTGAAGAGGAGTTTGGCTTTGATCATCCAATGGGTGGCTTGACAATCCCCTGCAGTGAAGAGACATTTACTCATGTCGCCTCTTGCTTGAGCAGATCATAAGAAGAGAGTTGTTCAATGACAATTTTGAATAGAAATTAGGTAGGATAGGAGTAATTGCAACATGTAGATATAAGCATTTGCTCAGGGCTAACCCAGTGCATGATACCAATAGAGGGAAGCAAGAGACCTAGAGAATAAACCAGGGTAACATATTACCAGCAACAAGAAACTCCATTGCATGGAACACGTCATGATATTTTCTTTCAAGATTTGGTGATAGCACACTTCTTGGTGACCCACTCGCATAAATACTACCATTAACTTGAAACTCGGAATGAATTCTACACGGAGATGTTAATGTAATATGTTTTCACCTTTAGCCATTCCTTCTCTGCTACGCTGGATGCCACAACCGCCAGGTCTTGCCTCATGTTCCATCCGCCTTCTAAGAACTGAAATCACTTCAAAACAAAACTTCATTACATGCATCTAACCTTGTCGCTTACAGTTATGGACAACTAGATGAACCATAACAACTTCATTATTAATAATATGAAAGTCCTATATCAAGTGTTCTATTCTGATCGTTCACCGGCCTATCCATCAAACTGAAGGACATGCATTCAGTCCCTACAATTTGTGATCTGATTGGAAGACAGGCTCATGTGACAGCTCAACCTTCATTTTCTTATATGTAAATCCTATTATTAAGGATGAGTGATCATCCAGTAGCCTACCCCTCAAACTTGTAGGGTACGCACCATCTCAGGCCCTAAAAATTGTTCCCACAGGAAGACAAGGCCATGTGACGACTCATGAGCTATTGCCCAACTGGGTTTCAGGCCTACTCTCCAAACTGCGGAGGATAAGCAAGAACCCCTCTATCTATATATAGATCATCATGAACAAACTTCGGAACCAACAGAAAAACAAGTTCTCAGTTTCTTATCTTAAAAAATCCTTTCAATTCAACACCAAATTTAGTTAAAAGAATAACATCATGGCCATTGGCTTACCAGGAAATCTTGCTAAGCAAATTCTTCGTCGGTCAGGATCTGGTTCAAACAAAGTGACTTCAAGGTTTCCAGATGTGCCTAAAGGTTTCCTAGCAGTGTATGTTGGGGAGACACAGAAGAAGCGGTTTATAGTTCCAGTATCCTACTTGAGCCAGCCTATGTTTCAGGATTTGTTGAGCATGGCTGAAGAGGAATTCGGTTTTGATCATCCAATGGGTGGCTTGACAATCCCCTGCAGTGAAGATACATTTACTTACGTTACCTCCAGCTTGAGCAGATCATAAGAGAGGAAATAAGGACAATTTTGTATAGGAATTTAGAAGTGCAGGGAGTAATTGCTCCATGTAGATGATATCTCTACTCTCTTTAAAGCTGATAAAGCATTATGAGACGAATGGCTGATTTTTTACCTGTGTATATGTTAAATAGAGAAGCTTTGATTTTCACATCATATGATCAGTTTCCTCCTTCTTCTCTCGTAATTAAAAAGAATCCCAGCATTGTCTAATAGTCAACATATATGCGCAAGGAAAATAATTATCAAAGATAGCTAGCATCCGAACTGAACTTCACAACCTTTATAACAGTTCCATGAATCAAAAACCTCTCCACACAATCATTGTTAGTTGTTACATCTCCTAAACGACTACACAGAAACAGTGGACAAAACTGCCGAGTTCAAGAGCGGACTCCAATCTATTCCATATAGGCAAACCACACTTATGTACTTCCACAAATCTATAAAATTTATCTTGCCATAAACTCCAAATTCAAATTTTATTCCGGTAATTTTACAAATGTACAATAGCTACCAATTATTATTTTACCTATTGTTATCATGAATAGTTTTGCTTATTTCTGAATGGTATAGTGATGTAGCCATTGCCACAGGCTTGGGCATATTCATGATGCAATCAAAGGGAAGAAGAGAACTAACGAATAAAAAATGCTATAAAGCAGGGTTTACTTGTACAAGACAAATCCGGTACTAACTCCCATAACTCATCACATTGTCACAGAAAGGAACTTGCTTCCATTTTTTTCATTTTAATGATATTACTTATGTGTTGTTGAAAAAAATGACCTGGAAACTTTATATTAGATACTCATACACATAGGTTTTACAAGATGAAAAGGGAAACATCATATGAAATTTGTGTATTTAGGTTTTACATGGGTTTTACTCCCATAGATCCTAAAATGCAGTGATCAGGTTCTAGATTACCTTACCCGTACCCCTTCGGCCAGATTGAAGAGAAATTCCCCTTCTACCAAAATCGATGCGGCAACCACCACACGTCTTAACTTCATCTTCCCTCTGGGTTGTTAGATACAGACATCAATCTATCAAAACTTGTCTGAAACATGTCTGCAACAGAAATGGACAACTAGCTTTACTATAACTTCATAATTAATATGTGAATGCCCTGTCCCAATGTATATGTGGTGATCCATTAGCATATTCATCATACTTGTAGGGCACGTACCCTCTTCTCTGTCCTTACAATTTGTTCCACCATTAGAAGACAATGCCATGTGATGCCTCACGAACTATGTCTCAACTGGGTTTTTAGGCCCAGGAACCAGATTGGGAAGGAAGAACACCACTATCTATATAAGGGTCCTTGTGAACTTGCTTCAGAACTATCACAAAACAAGAGTTCAAAGACTCATCTGAAACTGAAATCTTTCTCTTCTCTTCAGATTCCTAACACCACCTTCGTTCAACAAACAATCATCATGGCTATAGGCTTACCTGGAAATCTTGCTAAGCAGATTCTTCGTCGGTCAGGATCTGGCTCAAACAAATCAACTTCAAGATTCCCGGACGTGCCAAAAGGTTTCCTAGCAGTGTATGTTGGGGAAAGCCAGAGGAAGAGATTTGTAGTTCCAGTGTCCTACTTAAGTCAGCCTTCATTTCAGGATTTGTTAAGCATGGCTGCAGAGGAATTCGGCTTTGATCATCCGATGGGTGGCTTGACAATTCCCTGCAGCGAAGAGACGTTTACTGGTGTCACCTCTAGCTTGTGCAGATCATAAGAATATAGGATCTAAACATAATTTTGTAAAGTAATTCAGAAGTAGAGTTCTTGTTCCATGTAGATGGCTTTATACTGTCTTGAAACCTGACAAAGATTTATAAGATGAATGACTAAATGTTACCTGTATATATCGAAATGGAAATTCCTGATTTCACATCATACGATCCACTATCCTCTTGCTTCTGCTCCCAGACTCCAAAATTCCATTTGTTTCAGTCCACAATAACAAAATGAGGGTTTGTTGCTCCGCCGTGGTGTTTGAACAACTCTTCATATCATGCACAAGAAATTTTTATTTTAAATCAACCAACAGGCAAACTGACCATTCCCTGCTTGTATTTTTACATGTCTAATACATGTATTATGACAAAATCATGCAAAAACAGTGATCAAAATGTGACAAAGCCATAACGAATTGGTTACCAATACAGGGTTCGAGCAGTAAAAGTGGCTAATCCAGCACGATATCACTATCACTGCTTTAATTATAAGAGATCATGCATGATGGCCAAGAAAAGCACATTACATAAAGGAACTAAGTAGTAAGCACTATACCAATTCAGACAGTCCGCTATCAGATTTTTCATATCCTGTAATTCATGTTCCATTATTTTTATGATGATGTTGTTTGTTATTGTTATCATTATTCTTACTTCAATTTTTTTCTCCTATGAAATGTTTCTTGCTGGTACTGAGAAATTAGCAACGATGAAATGGACCATGTCAGATGAAAAACCCAAGAGTTATGCAGAAAGCACAAGAAGAAGTGCAACACTTGTTCCGTAGTCAAGGTGATGTTAATGAAGATGGACTTCACGAATTGAAGTACCTGGACTCAGTTATCGAAGAAAGCCTGAGAATGCACCCACCATTTCCTTTACTCCTTCCAAGAGAAGGCACAGTGAGGCTTCAAATTGATTACTATGATATTCCAGAGAAAGCTAGAACCACCATCAATGCTTCGACTATCGGAAGGGATCCTCGTCACAGGAAAGAACACGGAGAAATTCTACCCTGAAAGGTGTCTTCAGTCTACTACAAAGGGACTGATTTCAAGTTCAACCCACTCAATGCTGGAAGGAGAGTCCTGGACTGTCATTGGTGGTGGCTATTGTGAAACTTATGCTCCGTCATTTTCTCTACCATTTCGAATGGAAGATACATGCCAGATTGAAGCATGAAGATTTGGACATGGCAGAAATTTTGGGTGCCGCAGTAAGAAGAAAATCCACTTATCCTTGATTCCCGTTGCAAAGGTTCCTGCATGTATTGTATAGGTTAGGAGAACAGTACAAAATCTGGAGCTTAAGGATGAAAGGTGAATATTGGCTGCTTCAAGAAGATCACATGGCTCTTCTAATTCAACTATCAATCTAGGACTTGGAGTGGTTTATAGTTATTTATAATGCATGTATACTGACAGAAGATAGTGTCCCACCAAATTACAGAGGACAAATCATTTGCCAAGGCAACCCCTCAAGATTTAAGACATCAAGAAAAATGATGCACTCGCCGCTCACTGGAAATCATGTGCCTTTGTCCTTATGAGACCGAAGCTATGAGAGATAAAGAGCTTGATGAACTCCACAAACTAAAAGGACAGCCAATCTATAAGGACAACAAGGACTCACCGGAAATGAGAAAAAAGGAAGAAATTTTTCCCGACAGAACCTTGTGAAGGCTGGTGGTGCTGCCATTTACATTAAAAGCTGTAGGGCATGTACCCTCCTCTACCCTCTAGGTATCCACAATTTGCTAACAGGACCATGTGCTGCCTCATCAAAACTGTGTCTCATCTCTAAGTGGTCAAGCTCCAAATTATGGAGTAGGAAGAACCCTCCTAAATCCTATCTATATATAGGTCCTCATGACCTTGCTACAAAACCACCAAAGCAAGTATTAAAGTTTTCATCTAAAAAATCTTTCCCTACATTTCTCATTTTTGTTTTACACGAGATTATGGCTATCGGCTTACCTGGTAATCTTGCTGAGCAAATTCTTCGACGATCCGGATCAGGCTCAAACAAATCAACTTCAAGGTTTCAAGATGTGCCTAAAGGATTCCTAGCGGTGTATGTTGGTGCAGAGTCCCAGAAGAAGCGATTTGTAGTTCCTGTGTCCTACTTAAGTCAGCCTTCATTTCAAGATTTGCTGAGCATGGCTGAAGAGGAGTTTGGCTTTGATCATCCAATGGGTGGCTTGACAATCCCCTGCAGTGAAGAGACATTTACTCATGTCGCCTCTTGCTTGAGCAGATCATAAGAAGAGAGTTGTTCAATGACAATTTTGAATAGAAATTAGGTAGGATAGGAGTAATTGCAACATGTAGATGACTTTTGTCCTCACTTTCGTAGAGCTGATTTAGCTTTATGAGATGGATGACAGAAGTTTACCTGTGTATGTGTACTGAATAGAAAACCATTCATTCATCATCACATAATCAGTTTCCTCTTTCTTCTGCTCCTTTAGCTTATGAATGATCCACTTTTCTCTATCTTCTGCTCCCATACTACAAAAATCTTTTCATTTACTTCCATCCATAATAACAAATTGAAGGGTTCACAGTGGCTCCATGGTGGGATTTGAACAACCCTTCATATCCTGATTTGCCAGAAGAAATTGTTTCAATCAACCAACAGGCATAATGACCATTCCCCATGCAGTAAAAACATCCATTTCTTTACCTTCCATCTTGTGTATATCACAGAAGAATTCTGAAAAGCTGTTGAGTTTGGTCAATTGAAAAGCATTTTTTATGGCTTGAGCTAACAGTTAAATTTACATTAGACCTTGTCTAACTGACCATATATATGCAAGATAAAAGAATCATAGCTAGCATTGTCTATAGCTTAATAGCCATTGTTACTTTGCCTAATTGAACTACAAATAGAAACAGTGGAGGGGACTCCTAGTTCAACAACCCATTTCCAATGATTCCAGTTGTAGCTGCACTTACGTACTTCCTGAAATCCATTATTTTTATCTTCTCCGAAAGTTCATTATATGTCGTTATATTTCAGTAAAATTACCTTCATGAATACTTTTGCTTAATTCTTGATGGCATAGATATGAAGCCATTTATACACGAAGGCTAGGGTTGGGTTATCCAAAGAATATTTCCCTTAAATATACAACCAGTTTATAAACTTTACATTCATTTGAATCCTAAAATGCAATGTTGAAGTCATATAAATTTACCTTTACTCATTCTCCATCTGACTCGTTGCCAGAGGCCACAGCGACCACACGTCTTCATCTCCAAGTAGTTAGACATGAATTCTTTTAAAAAGGAAGCTCATGATATCAAACATGTCTGCAACATGTCTAGAACAGATATGGACAGCTAGCTTCACCATAATAACTTCATTATCGTTACATGAATGCCCTATCTCAATGTGTATGTGGTAATCAATTGGCCTGCCCATCAAACCTGTAGGGCACTTACCCTCCTCCCAGTCCCTACAATTTGTTCGACCGGTGGAAGACAAGGCCATGTGATGCTGAAAGAACTATGTACCAACTGGGATTTAGGTCTAGGATCCAAATTAAGGAGAGAAACAATACCCACTATGTCTATATAAGATCCATCTAAACTTGCTTCAGAACCAACACATTGGTGATCAAGATTCTCGTCTGAAATCACAATCTTAACACCACTTTCATCCAAAAAAACAAAAGCTATGGCTATTGGCTTACCAGGTACTCTTGCTAAGCAAATCCTGCGACGGTCAGGATCTGGCTCAAGCAAAGCAAGTTCAAGGTTTCTAGACGTGCCAAAAGGTTTCCTAGCAGTGTATGTCGGGGAGACCCAGAAGAAGCGATTTGTTGTTCCAGTGTCCTACTTAAGTCAGCCTTCATTCCAAGATTTATTGAGCATGGCTGAAGAAGAGTTTGGCTTTGATCATCCAATGGGTGGCTTGACACTTCCCTGCAGTGAAGACAGATTTACCCATGTCACCTCTTGCTTCAGCAGATCATAAGGGAGAAAGCGGTTCAACACAATTTTGTATATGAATTAGATAGCATGAGAGTAAATATTCAATGTAGATTACTTCCGTCCTGACTTATCCAGAGCAAATGAGATGGATGACATGAGTGTACATGGGTATAGCAATATATGTACTATTGAATAGAAAGGCAGTCATTTCTCATCGCACAATCTTCGTCTTCTTCCTACCTTTCAGCTTGAAGTCTGGTAATTAAGAGAGAAGTGTTGCTGATAAGCATATGGACCCTCTGTATAACATGTGAAGTATTAAGATTGCCGTCTATTGCTCCTGTATTAATCCATGAATGTAAGTTCTATATACTTAATCTGTAATGAGCATATTGAATTTTGCTCAGTTTTCCAGACAATTAAAATTTTATTGTTAAAACACGGGTAGGAGTCAAACATGGTGCCCAAAACCACAGAACAACACAGCCTACATCTTAACTCAACCATACATGACGTTTACCTCTGTTCAGTGAGCCAACAACTTTTAGTAGTGTAGCTAGACCTGATGAAGCACACATTACTAATATTCCATGAACCCATACGGACAATAGCATACTTGACTCGAGTCTAATTTTGGTCCTTCTCCAGAAACCAGGCTCAATCTGCTTTGAGGAAACTTTTCCTACATTAAAATGTGGTTACTTTCAGCTCCGGACACTTTTGCTTACTGTTTATTGGCATGGAAGTTTAAGAATTTGCTCATAGGTGAGCCAACTCATATGATACCAATAGAGGGAAGCAAGAGATCTGAAGGATAAACTTGACCAACAAATATCAGGAACAAGAAATCCATTGCATGGAACATATAATATTTTCAAGATTTTGAGATAACACAGTCCTGTTTGGGGGAAACTACATCACTAATGTTTGAACATATGCTTTATATTTAAGCTTTCACAAGCACAGCCAGACTTTCTTTTCTAGTTTGTCAGGTTAGACGTCAGTCTTAGATGAATGGAAAAAATATGACCAAGGGCAAGGACCATGTTGAATGCCAAAACACGGAACCCCCACAAGACGACTAGGGGTTTGGTGGACACTTTAGACCCTCCAATAGATAAAGCCCCAACTGAAGAGCGGACTCGGCTTCATAAATAAAATTACCATAAGCTTCAAATAGATCCTAAACAGATATGTTGGTGTCAAATGTCTTACCTTCATTCATTCCTTCTCCAGTACATTGGATGCCACAGCCACCAGTCCTCTGCCTGTTAGTCCTACCTTCTCATTAAAACAAAGTTCATTACATGTACCTTTGTCTCAAGCATGTCGCCTATGGATATGGACAACAAGCTTTATCATAACAACTTCATAATTGATTATATGGAAGTCCGACTTTCAAATGTTGTGATCGTCCACCAGCCTACCCCTGAACCTGTAGGGCAGGTAGCTGGCTTTCAGTTCTACAATTTGCTATATGATTTCAAGACAGGACCATGTGACTCGTTAAACTTCATTTCCTTATACGAACGTCCTGTTGTCAATGAATTATGCAATCGTCCATTAGCCTACCCCTCAAACTTGTAGGTTACTCACCTTCTCAATCCCCCAAACTTGTACCCATTGGAAGACAAGGCCATGTGACACCCCATGAACTATGTTTCAACAAGCATTTTAGGCCTAGGCGCCAAATTGTGGAGGAGAAGGAAGAAACCATCTATCTATATATAGATCCTCATGAATCAATGTCATAACCAACACAAAACAAGTCTCAATTTCTCTTCACTTCTTTTCTCCAACACCAACTTTGTTCAGAAAAGAAAAGGACATTATGGCCATTGGCTTACCGGGCAATCTTGCTAAGCAAATTCTGCGACGCTCAGGATCTGGCTCAAACAAAGCAACCTCACGGTTTTCAAATGTGCCTAAAGGTTTCCTAGCAGTGTATGTTGGGGAGACGCAGAAGAAGCGATTTGTAGTTCCTGTATCATATTTGAACCAGCCTGCATTTCAGGATTTGCTGACCATGGCTGAAGAAGAATTTGGCTTTGATCATCAGATGGGTGGCTTGACAATTCCCTGCAGTGAAGAGACATTTACTTATGTGACCTCCAGCTTGACTAGGTCATAGGAGGAGAACGATTAAACACAATTTTGTAGAGAACTTAGGATACGAGCTGCTCAATGTAGATGCATCTCTCCTCTAGTTTGTTAAGTTTTAAGGTTTTAGTAGATAACAGGGGAATTTTACCTGTACATACTAATACAAAGCTTTTCCTTTTACATTCCAGTGTCATATCTGTCAGCTTCCCTCTGCTACTAATACTCTGGTCTCTGGTAGCCTCTGGTACCTTGTGAAGTGCATCACGTCCATTCCAAATTTGCTTATCAGGCAAAACAAGCTTCAATCGTTCAATCCTTCATTCACAGGCATTCCTTAGCCATTCAAAAGCTGCCAGACCAAGTTTTTTCCAATTTCTTACTAGCTATTCTCATCCAGACGCACAATGTTAGCCATAACCACAATGCGCAAAGCACTAATAATACTTACCCACACAAATGGTCATAATGTCGTCTACCACATACCCAGTTATATATTATGATTCAAAACTACACAAAACTATTTAATTTGGTAATGAACCACAGAGAAAATAAGAAATTAAATCAAGAAATAAGCAAAAAAATCACAGAAAGGTATGAAAACAAGTCAAGATTAACCATAACGGTGAAGTAAAACTTTGTTATGCTAGATTTATTATTTGGTGGGAATATCATACTAACTGATTCCACAAAACATAAAATAAATCAGTAAGAAGTAAATCCTTTATATGGCCAATTTATTCACCTTCTCGCTAAGGGACAATTACCTTTTAAAAGTTAGGTTTGCATATTAAAACAACACAACCATATTCATAGAAGTTAGGTTTTCATAAGCTTGATATTCAAATGGATCTTGCTGTCTTTAGGTAGTATCAATTCCACTTCTACCTGGTTGGGTTCCAAAACCACCAAATGCCTTACTTCATCTACCATACGCTTTGCTAGAAACAAAACAAACCATTATATCTAACTTGTCTCAAGCGAGTCTGCAACAGAATGGACAGCTAGCTTCACCACAGCAACTCCATCATTGATATATTATCTCAATGTATAAGTAGTCATCCATTGGCCTACCCCGTCAGACTTGTAGGGCACGTACCCTCCTCTCAGTCCCTACAATTTGTTCCACCATCAGAAGGCAAGGCCATGTGACACCCACTCTATATTGTGGAGGAGAACAAAGCCCCATTCTATCTATATAAGGGTCCTCCTAGCCTTGATCCAGAACCAACTAAAAACAAGTGCTCAAGTTCACATCTGAAATCTTTCTATTCATCACTACAACATTCCGAAAGAAAAAGCATAATGGCTATTGGCTTACCCGGCAATCTAGCTAAGCAAATTCTCCGACGCTCAGGATCTGGCTCATATAAAGCAACTTCAAGGTTTCCAGACGTGCCGAAAGGTTTCCTAGCAGTGTATGTTGGGGAGAACCAGAAGAAGCGGTTTATAGTTCCTGTATCCTACTTGAGCCAGCCTTCATTTCAGGATTTGTTGAGCATGGCTGAAGAAGAGTTCGGCTTTGATCATCCAATGGGTGGTCTGACAATTCCCTGCAGTGAAGAGAAATTTACTCACATCACCTCTTGCTTGAGCAGATGACAAGAAGAGAGCAGTTAAATGAAAATTTTGTATAGGAATTAGGAAGGGTAAGAGTAATTGCTCAATGTAGATTATTTTTTTCCTTACTTTTCTGGAGCTGATAGCTTTGGGAAATGGATGACAGAAGTTTAACTGTACATGTACATTGAATAGAAAGCTATTTTTCATCTTGTAGTCAATATCCTCTATATTCTACTACTTCAGCTTATGAAGTTCCACTAACTTTAATAATTAAGAGAAAAGTATTGATGCATCAAGTATTGTATGTCAATTCCTCCTCTGCTTCTCTGTGAGAATCAGTTCCATACATCCAGACTCTGCTTAGTTATTCAATAACCTGAATTACTTTGAATTTTAGTAGACAAAGATGTTGAAGAAACCGTCCGAAACCGCAAATTAAACATCTAATTGTCCACGTAAATCAACTATGACAAAATCCAAGTTCTTCCTCAGCCTTCCTTAGCAACACTATGAATGAAGGTTAATACAAGAACTACAAATCTCTTCTTCTAGCTCTCTCCAACATACACTGCAAAGTATCCTTCGGTGACACTAGTTGTCGCCCTTCTTTCGGCAAGGGAACTTGAAAAGCCAAGAATCTGCCAATCATTCTTCACCTTAATAGCCTGAATTTCAGAAGCCTAGGTTTGCATTCCTCTTGAACTGTGGAAATCAACTACAAAATTTTCCGAGGTTTTATTTTGGTTTTTTGTTGAGAAGGTAAGCTGGGAAAGAGTGATTGAGAGACAAGGAAGGGTAGGGGTATGGGGCTTGCAGAGTATAATGGCAGCTGAAGAGTTAAATGGTTTTGCCATGTAATTCAGCCCAAATTTTAGAACTTGCAGTGGTTTACATTTATGGACACCTCGAGTCCCATAAGTTGTGGAAGGAAAAATCAGGCCAAGAACGCAACAGATTTCAGACATGTATGAGTAGATGGTCACTGTTCACTGGAAATCGTGTGCCTTTTTCCTTATGGCCCCAAGTTTTGAGGGCAGAAGCAGAAACCTAGGCCAAAAGGACAGCAAAGTCTGTAAGGTCGAGAAGGTCTCACCAGAAATAAAAAGAAATGGAAATTCCCCTGACAGAGCCTTGTGAATGGCATGTGAAGGCTGGTCATCCTACCTATTGTATTGAGCGCTCACCTCATTTTAGACAATCAAGTTGCTCCCTGCAAAGTTTATTACAATATAACAAGAGTGAAAACAGGGTATCTCCAGCTAAATCATTAAGCCTTTTGCTTGGCCAACATTGTTGGATGCCAATCGATTCAACCACAAAAGGAACTCAGGTTTGGTTATCCAAACAACACTACCCTCTAACTTCTTACCAACTTGTCTGAAGCATGTTTGCAACAGACATGGACAACTAGCTACACCATTACAACTTAATTATTGATAGTGTGGATGCATTATTTCCAGCGTTGATGTGATCGGCCTACCCCTCAACTGGTAGAACAGGACACAACCCTGCTTTCAATCCCCAAGATTTGGTATATCTCTGATATTGGATACTAAGTTTAGTATTTCTGATGTCAGAACCACCAGCTTTTCCATTTCTATGTTTGTCATAGATTAGAGGCAAAACATGACCGAGGACAAGGACCATGTTGGATGTCAAAAAACGGAACCCCACAAGAAAACTCTCCAACAGATAATGCCCAATCAAATAACATGACACTAAAGTGTACATTTCATGTGTTTTACCTCTATTCATTCCCTCTCTGCTGCCTTGGATGCCACAACCACCACCAGTCTTAGTCATCCACCTTCTGCCTTGTTGGACCTGCATTTTAAAACGAAACCTCATTAGATGCTAAACTTTGTCTCAGGCATGTCGCGTATCTATATGGTCTATCTTGCTTTCCCGTAACAACTTAAATATTGACAATAGGGGAGTCATATTTCCAATGTTAACTACCACTGGCCTACCCTCAACCTGTAGGGCACGTACCCTGCTTGCATTCCAACAATTTGCCAATATGATGATCTAAAGACAGGGGCATGTTACGGTTCAAGCTTCATTTGCTTATATGGATGCGCAATTTTCAATGAATGTGTGATCATCCGTGGGCCTAGCCCTTACATTGTAGGGCATGTGTAGGCCTTACAATTTGTTCCCATTGGAAGACAAGTCCATGTGAAGCCTCGTGAACTATGTCTCAACTGGGTTTTAGGCCTTAGCTTCAAATTGTGGAGGAGAAGAAAGAACCCTCTATCTATAATATATATGAGTCCTCATGAGCTAGCTTCAGAACCAACACAAATCGAGCTCTCATTTTCTCATCCTAATCACTCTCATTATTTCTCCAATATCAATTTTGTTTGAGAAAAAGCCATGGCTATCGGCTTACCAGGCAACCTTGCTAAGCAAATTCTTCGTCGGTCAGGATCTGGCTCAAACAAAGCATCATCAAGGTTTCCAGATGTGCCTAAAGGTTTCCTAGCGGTGTATGTTGGGGAGACCCAGAAGAAGCGACTTGTAGTTCCTGTTTCTTATTTGAGCCAGCCTTCATTTCAAGATTTATTAAGCATGGCAGAAGATGAATTTGGGTTCGATCATCCAATGGGTGGCTTGACAATTCCCTGCAGTGAAGAAACATTTACTCATGTGACCTCCAGATTGAGCAGATCATAAGAGTAGAGCAATTAAATACAATTTTGTAGAGAAATTAAGATAGGAGTTGTTGCCCAATGCAGGTGCATCCCTCGCATATTTGTTAAGCTTACAAGGCTTAGCTGATTACCTGTACATGATGAATAAAAGCCTTTCCTTCTACATTACACTGTCAGATTCCCTTCATTCGGCTTCCTCATACTGAAACAATCCATTCTTTGTACCCTCTGTATATCTTATGATGCATCGTCATGTACATTCTACCTTCGCTTGTCCTCAGAAACAAGGTTCAGTCGTTGAGTCTTTAATCACAGCATTCCCTTGCAATAAGAAAGCCAAACTTACGCTAATAAATATATACTTACAAATCAGCTAGACCAAGCTTCTCGAAATTTTAAAAATATTCTTACCGGATGCAGAATGTTAGCCGAAACCACAATGTGTAAAGTAATTAATTAAAGTACATAAAAGCAGTGATTTTCGTCCAATGAAACTAAACAAATCAGACTGATGTCCAATTGTTGACAAGTGTGCTAGAACAAAGTAGACGCTGTATCTCTAGTACACAACCTTTAGGTAGGTTTTGGAACCAGTAGATTTCTCTTTATAGCAAGATTTCTTCACCAACTGAACTGCACATAAACAGTTTTTGGAAAGTCCAACTTCAAAAAGACAAAAACCTTCAGGTTTATTCCACACATAGGTAAATGTAATAATGTACCTCTTCGACAATTTTAAGACTTCCCTTGAATCCATGTTCCTTTACTGTATTTTAGTATACTTTGAAAACATAGCACAGGAATGTAACCAATCATGCAGGACTGAACCAATTTTAACTATATCAGAGAGAAGCAAGATACAGAATATGTCAGTATATGTTTGTTAAAAGAAATTGAGATTAACATTTGGATGAAGTGAATTTACATCCCTGATGCTACCTAGGATCAGAGGAAGTCCTAGGTGCTTTGAACAACATGATTGAGGACCATGTTGGATGCCGGTAAATGGAACTACAGAAGAAGAATCAAGTTTAGTTATGCATTGGATAATGCCCCACCAAAGCAGATACCCTTCTTTATACTTTTAAGTTACCCTAGAAAAACACTCACATCGACCCTAAAACTGAAATCTTGAAGACAAACATTTTCTTTTATGTGTCCGTTCTCTGTTACGTTAGTTGCAATAACAATCACGTGTCGTACTTTCTCCACCCTCTGCATTGTTAAATCTGCATTTCCCTATAAAACAGAGCACCATAATATGTATGCAGCTTGTCTGAAACATGTAGCGAACAGATATGGAAAATTAGCTGTATCGAAATAGCTTCATTATTGATATATGGAAATCTTCCTTTTTTTGGTGGTTCCTCCCCCCCTCTCTCTCTCTCTCTCTCTTCTGAAGTGGTCCTATTTCCAAAGTTAAGTCATCGTCCATAGGCCTACCCCTCAACCTGTAGGGCACGTACCCTCTCTCAGTCCCTACAATTTCTTTCATCAATAGAAGACAGGACCATGTGATGCCTCATCAACTATGTCTTATCTGAGCCTTAGGACCACGCTTCAAATTTGTGGAGTAGGAAGGAGCCTCCTATCTATATATGCGTCCCTCAGAACTCAGCCCGAAACCAACAGCTCAAGTTTTCAGCTGACATATATCTCTACATTTCTGAGCAATTTCATATAAAAAAACACAGAGATCATGGCTGTTGGCTTACCTGGTAATCTTGCTAAGCAAATTCTTCGCCGTTCAGAATCTGGCTCAAACAGATCAACTTCAAGGTTTACAAATGTGCCTAAAGGTTTCTTAGCGGTGTACGTTGGGGAGAACCAGAAGAAGCGATTTATAGTTCCTGTAGCCTACTTGAGCCAGCCTTCATTTCAGGATTTGCTGAGCATGGCGGAAGAGGAGTTTGGCTTTGATCATCCAATGGGTGGCTTGACAATCCCCTGCAGTGAAGAGAGATTTAGTTATGTCGTCTCCGTCCTCAGCAGATAATAAGGACAGAGCAACAAAAAATAGTTTTGTATAGAGATTCAGAACGACAAGAGTCGTTGCTTAATGTAAATGACATTCTTTCTCTCCTTCAAGCTGATGAAGCTTTAAAGATTGATTGAGAAAGTTTTACCTGTATATAGTGAATCGAGAGCCTTTTTAGTTCAAATCATACAATCACTTTCCATTTTTTCCTGCTTTATTACACTATCCAACTCTTCTCGAGTAATTAACAAAAAGTGTTGCTGATAAGCATGAGCATCCATATAAGTAAAGAAGTACTATACTGTCAATTCCTGCTCTGTGTATCCACCAAAACAAGCTTCAGTTGTTTCAATCCGTAGTCAACAGCTACCTTCCTAGCTGTTCACAGCACAGGCTTACAGTTCTATAATTTAAGAAAGGGTAAAAAAGAAAACAAATAGACTTTCTGCAACTTTTGATCGGCTATAGTAACCTAAATCCGCATTTTAATATATTTACTTCAGTTACTGCAGTAGCAGCCCAACAGGTTGAAATGACACAGTTGATTGTATATTTAACTAGAGATCTGAAGGTTGAGTGGTTGACAATGTTCATCTTTACCTCAAAGGAAGTACAGCAGCAATGGTTCATAAATCATAACCCTCTGATTAGATGACCACCCAGAAAAATCAGTTAAACGAAAGTTTTTGAGTGGTTTGATTGATAATGATGCATGTGTCCATAAATGATTGGAATGGTAGGAGTCTAGGAAATGTGGTTGAGAGGTGAAAGGGCTAGGAGTGGGGCTTGCTGAGTATAATGACAGTTGCCGGATCACATGGTTATGCATCCAATTCAACTCAGAATCAAGAGTTTGACAGTGTTTTCCAATTTGTTCTGCACTTTACCAGGATACATAGCGTGCCGCAAACTCATGGATTAAGGAAGGAAAATCAAGACAAGGACCCCACACAAGATTTTAGACGTCGACAAGTACATGGTTCCCTTTCCTGATACTCATGTGCATTTGTCCTTAGAGACAAAAAATTTTAGGGTAACTTCAGCACTCCAAACACTGGCGCTGACCGTGATGAACTTACAAACTTAAGAACAAAGCAAAATTCATATTAAGAAGAAGAAGAAAACACAGCAATAAATAAAGAGAAGGACTCACCAGAAAGGAAAAGCAAAGGGGAACATTTCCCCCGACAGAGAATTGTGAATTCTATATGAGAAGGCCGGTGGTGCTGCCATCTGCATTTGGAGCTCAGCTAACTTTAGATGTTTCCTGAAAACTTTGTTTCTAGGAAATAAGAGATAGGAATTAATATTTTATTTGGCGGACAATGTGATCAAAATTATGGTCATGCTGCTTCAGCAAGTTCTTTTCTTTATCCATGCTATAAGATTTCAAACTGTTGGTGCATTGATTGTCTCCAGCAATGGGCCATTTGTGTTGCTAGTCCATTGACGACTACATAGACCACCAACTATCCATCTCTCTTGCCTTTATCACGATTCATTGACTTCGGTTTGTTTGCAGCTCCAACCTACTGTCGCCCAATCTTCATACATTAGCCAGCACAGAAACGTTTTCAAGCCTATAATTTCTTAATTAGGTGGAAGACAGAAGGGACCATCACCTTCATTAACAGTGTTTCCGGCTGGAATTCCAGGCCACACACTCACCATGGTAAAGGATATCAAAGCATACCATTCAAACTATATAAAGAGAGAAGCTATTGATAGTTCACAACCCAACCAAGCCTCACAATTGTTATTGAATACTTCCCAAAAAGAAAAATTCCCACATACAGCTCAACTAGAGAAGAAAATGGCTATTCTCTGTCCAAGTGTCCTTCCCAGGCCAAGTCCCCGTAGATGTTCTTCAATATCCTCAGATGTTCCTAAAGGATTTGTGGCAGTATATGTTGGGGAGGGTGGCAAAAGGAAGAGATTTGTCATTCCAGTATCCTTCTTGAACAGCCCATCATTCCAAGTTTTGCTGCGGTTAGCAGAAGAAGAATTTGGTTTCAACCATCCCATGGGGAGACTGACGATTCCATGTAAAGAAGAGATGTTCATTTCTGTAACTTCCAGCTTGTGTAGATCATAAGAGATTTCCAGAAGGCTGATGAGTTTAGTTAGATGACAACTTTTTTTATGGCCTCAACAGCCATTTCAATGTAACAGCTTGAATTTCAGATTCTAGATTAATGAGAACTAGCAATGACTCTTCATCAAAGAAACCAGACTTTCTTCTAACTGCCCACATGTGCAAGAACATAGCTAAATAGTAGCATCTCAACTATATCTAAACACCTTCAGCACTGTATTGTGAACCAAGAGCATTATCTTTATAGCCAGTGTTTCTCCACCTAATGAACTAAACAAATCAACAGCGGATGAAAGTTGGGTTTCAGAAACCAATTCAAGTTACTCTATAAATGATAACCACAATTATGCAGCTCTTCAACTTTCATTTTTTGTCCTAGACAACATGAATCTCCACCAAAGCAAAAACATACTCTGGCATATAATTATGCTGCACGCTTTATTATTATATTTTGGTTATTACCAGCATAAAATTACACTACTCTGTTTTACTAATTATAAACTACAAGGCGTCTGAATGTGGTCATTTCCTCACTTTTGATCCAACTTATGATACCATTATGGAGAAACAAGAGATCTGAAGAACAGCCCCACTAAAATGTATTATTAACAAGCAAAAACCTTTGTATGGAAAATGCTGAATATGTGGTTCTTTTTTATAGTTCAGGACAACACACCACCTAGCTGAGGGAAAACTATGTCTCTGATGTTTAGATGAGATTCAAGGTTTATTTGTGCTCTCCTAGCCAGAACCAAATCCAGCTTTTTCTCTGTTTTAGGATTATAGGGAAGCTTACTTGGACCCAAGGACCCTGCTCGATGGCAATAAACAGAACCCCACAAGCAGCATCGTTTTGGTTGTTCGTCGAGGTGATTTGAAAGCCCCAATAGATAATGCTAAACCACAACAAAAAAACAACATTTCTCTTTATGATATGTCACCATACTATAAGTTATGCCCACGAGCTGATCTCCTTGCTCGTGCAGGCTCTGATCTCTCTCCCCTAGATGTTCACGATCTCCGCTTGCGGCATTGATTTTGTAGTTTTTGGTAACATTATTGGGTTTTTTAGCCCCAAGAGTAGCCCATGAGTAACTAATGACATTTTGTGTCCACCTTTCCGCGCAACCAAAAAAACAGTTCCCTAAACTTCATGTTCAGATGGATTCTAAAATGCAATGTTCAAGTCAAATATTTCGCCTTTATTGATTCTGTTTCTGCCACTAGATGCCACATCTACCAGATCCTAACTTCATCTTCCTTCTACCTTGAGACCCACTTTCTCTTATAAGCTGTACTTCTATCTAACTTGTCTCAAGCATGTCGCCAATAGATGTGGACAAATTGATTTACCTAGCAACCTCATTATCAATATATGGATGTCTAATTTCCAACGGTTATGCCATCATCCATTGGCCTACTCATCTACCAGTAGGGCACGTACCCTCCTCTCCGACCCTACAATTTGTTCCATCATTGGAAGACAGGATCATGTGACACCTCATGAAATATGTTTGAACCAGGTTTTGGGTCAGGGCCCCAAATTGGAGAAGAAAAGGAAGCAAGAATCTGTCTATTATATTGGTCCTTATGAACTTCGGCACAGAATCAACACAAATTAAGTACTAAAGTTCTAATTGTACATCTTTCTCTTCATTTCTTTGATATCAGTTTCTTGAGCAAAGAAAGATAATGGCTATTGGCTTACCTGATAATCTTGCTAGGCAAATTCTCCGATGATCAGGTTCTGGCTCAAACAAATCAAGATCTACGCTTCAAGATGTGCCAAAAGGAAACCTCGCGGTATATGTTGGGAAGGCCCAGAAGAAACGGTTTCTAGTTCATGTTTCCTACTTAAGCCAGCATTCATTTCAGGATTTGCTGAGCATGGCTGAAACACCTAAGATCTAATTACTGACTCTCAATAAAGTTAAGCTGTATGCGGTGATAGCTGGTATATATAATAAATACTACTAATTAATATTGCGTACCTGATTAAGTGCTGTGTTCAGTCCCAACAACAAGCTTAGGAGGAAAGGAATAATGTCCTTGGGGAATTGACACTACTGTACTGTAAACAGTGAGCAGCAAAATCCAAAGAGTCAGCCACTGGGAAGACAAGAACCCTCGCCCTTGCTAAGATCAGTCTTATGAACAGCAGGCTTGTGATGAGAGCAACCGTAGTACCACTACTATAAGCCCCGCAAGAGCTGCCACTTGAAGGATTGCCTCACAGATATTGCTGCTTTGCAATATGTGTGGTTTTGCAGGCTTCGCCATTTAGATTTGCTCGACTCCAGACACCTACACTCACATGAGGAGAATAAAGCGTAAACATAATTCACGATGATAAGTTCTATTCTTAACAGTTACAGATTTTATAGCTTTTCAAAAGACCCAGTTGCTTGAGGAAAAAGTTATCAAAGACGAATATATAAACCGATGGGATGCATTAATATTTACAGAATTAAAAAAGTAAAATATAAACGAAAGAATTAACAGTTACAGATTTTATTGCTTTTCAAAAGACCCACTTGCTTGAGGAAAAAGTTATCAAAGACGAATATATAAACTAATGGGATGCATTAATATTTACAGAATTAAAAAAGTAAAATATAAACGAAAGAATTTGGTAGACTAGTTGCAGGGATTGTCTTTACTGAAAAACATGTACCTTAACACAGGGAAGCGAAATGTGAAAATTCAGATATTTTCTAGGTGATCCTCAGAAAGCATCATCCAGATTAGCAGAAAGAGACCCTGTCTCTGAGCTCCAAACCTGAAATTATTGAGAATATCCAGGTATGTCTCCTTAAGGATTGTCATTATAACCATTGTTTGACCAACCCGTACAACCCAAACAGTTCATGAAATGAATCAAATGATAAGGAACTTGCAGAATTACCTTAAGGTGGAATTTAAAGCTAGAACTGGCTACTTTAGGACTTTTAGATCTCCTTATGGACACATGCTCTGTTACTGAAGATCTTTCAGCGTGTTCTTTGACATAAGATGCCTATCAACCACATGACTCCAGAAGAGACCTAAGATCTTGTCATCGCCAGCAAAAGAAGCACTGAAGCTCCGATACAGTTTTAGAGTAATCATCAGCCTTTTCTTGTACATTTCATCCAACAGATCTGAAGCAACGCTCACGTTACCTGATTTCCATTGTGCATACGCTAAACTGGTATATATCACACTATCCCCTGATATGCCTTTCTCTTTCATAAGACCAAATATTTTCTTAGCACAATCAACTTTCTCTCTTTTACAAAACCTCCTTATTAGTGCCCTGTACAGCGAAACATCGACACACAGACCTTTATTCACAAATTCATCAGGGAGTTTGATAATCTCCTCTTCCTTCTGGTGATCACAATGAACATCTACAAACCATGAATAGGTGCAGTAGCTAGGAGGAAAGCCAGCACTAAGCATGCTGAATAAGTACTCTTTAGCGCATTTCATATCTCGTGCCTTGCAGAACCCATGGATCAATGCCTTGTATGTAAACTGGTCAAGCTTCAAACCTGCTCCAATCATCTTATCTTTCACCTTCAAAGCTGATGCCATATCTCCTATTTTACAGTACGCATTGATTAAGGTGTTGCATGTAACATTATCTGGTTCGACATTTCTTTCGCCCATCTCAATCAAGAGTTTATTTGCATCCCTTATCCTGCCTCCCTCACACAACTTGCGGAGAATTGAATTATAAGTGACAACTGTGGGATAGAGCCCTTTATCAGCCATGGAATCTCGCAAACTCAAGGCAGACTCAAGGTCATTCAGCCTACAGTATCCATCAATTACAGTAGTATAAGTCACATTGTTGGGGACTGCATCTTTAATTTCCTTCAAAAGCCTCATAGCCTCCCTCATTCTACCTTCTCTACTGTATGCATAGATCAGAGAATTATAAGTAACAATATCAGGAGCAATCCCAGCCCTTTCCATCCTATCTTGAACGGACAAAGCTTCATAGTGCATCCCCTTTTTACAATACAAGGAAATAAGGGTATTGAAAGTGAAAAGATCAGGTAAAACACCATCCAACTCCATTTCAGTCAACAACTTCTCTGCCTTCTCCGCATCCCCAGACTTGCAACAAGCATGAATCAACACATTGAAAACATGGACATTGGCGACTACACCAACTTTAACCATTTTCTTATAGAGTTTCCACACCATATCAGTTAACTTATCCTTAACCAAAGCATTCAACAACACGGTGCAGGCATGCAAATGCAGCCTGAAGCCACTGGCCCTCATGTGCTCGAAAACCTGCACTGCCTCATGGGCCATCCTGGAATTACCATACACTATCACAAGCCAGCTCAAAACGTGGGAATTCACATCCGGGTCATCATGAGTCCTCACCAAAGCAGTTAACACGGAAGGGCTCGACAAGAAATCCTTGTGAGCTATTTTCTCGAGCAGGTGGTGTGCAGTCTTGAAGTGTTTGTACTTGGTTAATATGTGTATCATAGTCCATGAGGATTGTACGGGGTGCTTATAGTTCGGAATGGACGACTCAATCCACCGAAACAACTCCCACGCAAGACAGGGACTGTAGCTATACGCAGAGAGTTGCAGGAGTACCTCTCGGAGCCTAATTGCAGTGAGATTCGTGTCAATCTTCGGTTTCAGGAGATTGCCCCAGCATCCCTTTACCACCACCCCACAGATGCTATGAACCAACCGTAATTCACTGCTCGGAGGAACAAAAGTTGCCATTGTTTTCGAAGGCTGGTCGGAGGAGCTGCCGTGGAACTCCAAGCCGGCGCCACTTCGGTGGAATAAGACAGTTTACCTTCGGAATGTGCTACGCCTTGCTCCGATCTTCTTGTGCCGTGCCTTTCTCCCGTAGCAAATCGGCCGGGAAGACATAATTAACTGGATCGCGTTCCGTATAATATGGTTGGACTTTTAGTTCTCTCGACCGGCTAAGATGATACCCAAGCCCAACTAATTTGAGGTCTGCATTCCGGGCTCGAAGAAGGAAGACCGGTACCGTCTTCTACTCTTGTTTTTAGTTTTTTTTATAAGATGATCACTTGACCAACTATTTTTTACGATGATTTGTGGTAAGAAATTAATAAAGGTAACCATCAAAAATAATAATAATAATAATAATAATAAACGTCTTGGAAATAAATAAATAAATAAATAAATAAAAGTCATAAAGGACTACATTAGAAAAGAAATTTTGTGTCAATATACCAAAAAGAATAAATTAGGAACTTCCTACCAAATCAAGACTATAAATCAAGGTTGAAATCAGGTCTAACTTGAGATAACATGAACAGTATTTTTGAAATCATGATAATAGCTAAATATGTAGCATATGTTTCATGGAGGACTCAGACGAAGAACTTGAACGTGCTAAATAATAGAACCACCAAATGTTTCATATTTATATGGAAACTAGAGACACATCACTATCGTCACAGCATTATCCTCAATGATTGCACCTTAAAATCAAATTGATATGGACAACAAATTTCATTGTGCAACAATAGAAGTTCAATAAGAAAACGGTCATAGATGCTACCAAAATATAGCCAAGAGGCCAGACAATTTCTTGTTAGATCAGGCTTGCTTGTTTTTTGACAAGTTCTATCTTAATTCTCCCTAGTGTCTTTACTCATATTCCTCTATTGCAACTTCTCTTAAATCATTCTTCTGTGTTTTGTCTCTCAAAACTATCTTCCTTTTTATTTGAATCACAAATCCGCCCACATAAACCTTTCTCAACTTTCAAGTTTAACCACCTAATCTGCACCCAAGGAGCACTAGTATTGAATAGTATAGAATGGACAACTCCATGTAACCAAGCCCAGAAGTTTGAATTTCGTCCATGTTTGTGTATTCCAACTCATGTTGTACAATGAGGCGAGAGAAGTCGTTCTCTTATTTTTCCTTTCTCAGTTTGAACTCATCAAACTGAGGAACTATTCACATCCACCAAGGGCAAAAGGCACCATAACTTGGCATTTCTGGTACTGGACAAGAACTCGGCTGCCAGACTGCGCCTATCCAATTCCAGCAGGAGCAAAACCGAAAGAAAGGGGGTGAAAGAATGAGATGCAGAAGAAATTGAATACAAGCATTAGGTGGCCATACAATCTACATTGCTCCTCTCATAACCAGTAGTACAATACTCGTATACAATATAATGACAAGTGTGGTCAGTTTTTTCACATTACTCACATATCGATATCCCTGAGCAAATCAGATTAGAAATTGGCTGTTGCTTCCTTGATTTCGTCCAAGGTGATCACCTGCACGACGAGCAAAAACCAGCATGTAGGGTAAACCATCCACAGTTGTGAAGTCATGCTCATGCTTATCATCAAGTGTCGATGAGCCTGCTTTACAAGAAAGGAGGGCCAAGGTTTAAAGAAAGGGATCTGGAATTACCTGATCCTTGCCGGCAAAATCATTATCTGGGGTGAGAAAAAGCATGCAATGGCACTCCTTCCTGCAATAGCCATCTTACAGTTAAAGCACAGAAGGGAGTATCACCATAAACTTAATAAGACACTAGGTGAATATTATTTGGTTTTTATTCCTTCGTAAAGAATGCTCTGTTCTTGGGCTCAGGAGGCGCAACTGGTTTCGCTGATTAGCAACTTCACTAGCTAGCAATCACATAGCTGTCTTCTCCCCGAAAGACAGAAATCACAGGCTTCCATAAATGGCATATTTCTTCACTAGTCTACAGATAATGTGTGATTCTTTCAATAGTAGAAACTGTGCAAGAATATGGGACAAAACAGAAATTTGATGACAAGTCTCAGGTGGCTTCGGATTGCGTAAGCAGATAAACATTTTGCTTTTTATACTAGCATATCACTTACATTCTCTGGTAAAACAAGTCGATCTTTACCTAAAGCCAAACAAAGAAAACTCCAGCATAGGAAACTAGCATTCTCAATCACGAAGACTTTATAGGGCTGTCCTAAACTCATATGCAGTGCACAAAAAGCAAAATCAACTGAAAACCACTTGTCAAGATCAAATCAAGATAATGACTACTCTTCATCCCACATTACAATCTTTCATACCCTAATCAGCTTCAGTCTGAACCTTCAGCAAATTCACAACTCATTATCCTGTTTTAATGAATCTTCACCCACTTCTCAAGATCTGCCACAGCAACACTAGGTTTCTTAGTTTCCCAACCGAACTTTCTTACACATTTACAGCTTTGAAGCCATTCTGAACATATTTATTACTTTTAATTAACAAGCGGAAGGGCTTGAACAAGAGCAAGAAATGAGAAGCAATGTCTTTGCGGTCTAAATCTCTCCTCTAATTTTATCAACCACTGATCTTATAGCTGTCACTATCGCCGCGTGCACGCAAACAGATAATGAATGAGTCTTCCTTCACCATCGGCTCTTCCAAGTACAGAATCATTAAATTGTAATGTCACATATACAACATTCCCCTTCCCTTCATTAGCAATGAGACAGGAAACTAACAATATGTTAGGCAGAATCCATGTGCCACCTCACATGAAATAAGCCACCCTCTTCCAGTACTTGAATTTGATTCTAGCATAGTGGTAACTCAGCATTTCAAGACAGTTCTCTCCTCAGTCCATACAAGGAAAGAATTCTGTCATGAAGTTGAATCAGGTTCCAGAACCTAACACCTCATTTAACTAGAAGTTCCAGGAAAAAAAAAATCCTCAACCAAAATGAATAAACTTCTCATGACCTAAAACTTCCCCGGTTCATCAAGAATCTTGGGAAAAGCGAGGTTATGCATTAAGAACTTGACCAGAAAGCCTACCTCTCTCTCATGGGGACACAAGGACAGTTCCAAAATCCCTGCCCTGCTTCTGCAGCTTTGTCATCATAATGCCTACAAACCATGGATTCAAAACATCAGAACATAGTAATACAAAGACTTCCCTCCACTTAATCCCCATCAAATTGACATCACCCCCATATTCGTACACACTGAACAATATTTACCTACAAGGGCACAAAGGCGCACCCAATGAATCTTTATGCTCCGCCAATCCCTGCCAAAATTCCAAGAGCAATTCCACATTCATTCCCCCATTCACAACAACAGCTCCAAAATATCTCACGAATTCGGCGAATCCCATAGTCAACAATCAAATTCAATCAGCTTTCTTTTCTCTTGGTACTTTCGATTAAGATAAAAACCTTAACCGCCGGCAGCGAAGAATCGGAATGAAGAAATTACCTTAATCACAACGGCAGTGACTCCCTTATCCACGCAGAAGTAAGTCCCCGACCTACGGGCGTACTGCTCCGAGAACTTCCTCATTATCTCGACCGACTTATCAGCGGGATCCACAGCTAAACCAGCAAAGCAAGCTCAGTGCAAATGCAAGAAGGAAATGCGGGTATACGCAGGAGAATTCAGTAAAATAACCTTCGGCGCGAACTACGGTGGTGCGGGCATGGTGGCGATGACGACGGGGAGCTGTTGTAGGCGGAGAGGCGAAGGAAGAAACGCCGGCGAAGCTGCAAGAAGCGGCTTGAAGAGCCATGGCGGAAGAGTTTCGCAGCTCAGCACAAAATGGAGTGACCTCAAATCTCGGAGAGACAGTAGCAGCAGGCGCTTGTTCTGGTTACTTATTTTTGCTTTTCATTTTCCTTTTTCCTTATATGTGAATTTTTCACTGTGTCGCTATTTGATTCGATCAAGCATACGATTATTGTTTTTCAATGTTGAATATGAATTTATTTTTGTGATATTTATGCTTGGAGTTCTTGATATTGACAACAGAGGGCGTCACCACCACTCGTTGTTGGGAAATATCAAGCAGCGAGCGAGTCCAGCCCGTTTATACAGATTTGGGCCTAGCAATATAGTGGGTGAATAGCCCAAATTGCAGCAAACCAACCCTACTATACCCGACCCTCATTCCCTTCTTCTTTATAACTACGGATTGAAAATTGATCCATGCGATTACTCGTAACAATTTATTAGTTTCTAATGATAATGTCCTGGTAATATAAAAAAGAGTTCAATGGTTGAAATCGCTTGTTTGGTAGGTCAAGTTTAAGTTAAAGATAGCATATACATGTGTCTCGTAGATCCTTTTAAGTTATGAAATGATTTGTGGATATATATCCACCAACAATCATGTTATTAATCCGCGGTTAGAGTAACGGGATCAATGAACATCAAAATGACAATCAAACTAGAATTCCAAATATTGGTCTAGTACTAATATATGACTAATAACATCTATTATGCCATAAGTTATTTGTACAAGATTGGTGCAAAAAATGATTACGAAGATCGATACGGACTCGATTGTCAAGTAAGTTGGTGGCATGCATCGATGCATGGTGGCGTGCATCAGCGATAAGATATTTTATGTTAAAACCGTGGTTTAACCATGGTTCAACCGCTAAATACTGCCTACCAGCTTAGACTCCGATAAGAAGTTTTGCTGGTTGAACCGTCGGTACAGTATTTTAATCATTAGTTTGAAGTCTAACATTACCAAATTAAAATTGTGGGGATTTGTCACTTGGATATAGTACTGCATGCTGGCAATGAAGCATGGCCGGCGAAGGCCAGGCTACCAGAAATTAATTTCCTCACAAGCGTACGTATATATACATGCAATTAGGGCATTTGCGTACCTATCTAGGTAATTAGAGGAAAGACAACAGCATAAATGGGCACTTACGTCTTCCTTGTCTTGACAATTAATTGAAGGAAACCCGCCTTTATTTGGCTGGGGTAAGGCCAAAGATTATTATTATGATATAATTAGGGTAACTAAGGTAATCTGATCTCTGATCTTGACTCGAGAAGATTAAAATGAAATCCAGCAGAAGTACTAATATCCAAAACCCTAATCTGGGCATGCATATAATTAATATACAAAGATTAATCAGTTAATTCTGAGGGCTTATTTTCTCTGGAGATGGATGAAGTTGCAGATCTGCCCTGGAAAAAAACAGCAACTTAACTACTAGCTACGGTTCTGTATATAATGATTGTATTCATTCATAGTGAAAGAGATGGATCATGAACAGATCTAGCTAGTACGAGAGAGAAAGAAGAGACCCAGATTTGAGTACCCCCAAAACAACAGCTAGAACATGAATTAATGCGAAGAAAGAAAGGGACAGAAACTGAAAGTTGAAGACTTTAGCAGCTCTCCATCCGTTCTCGCCTAACTACTCCAAAGAAAAAACAAGCTGCGGCCATCCTTGATGAAGCAAAAAAAACAATAATATTACACCCAGGAAGCTGCGGATCATACCGAGGAAACTTACACAGATAAGAGTGAAACAGAATATATTAATAGAAATATAAAGACAGCAAACCCTTTTCCAGAAGAGCGCGGAAACTTATAACTAGCTAGTATACTACTGATGATTCTAGCTATGGAAGTAAAAAAGCAGCAGATCAGATCGAAACAAAGTAGTATTACGAGTGTAGATAAACAAAGAAATAAAGAGTAACAGTTGATATCGGACCGAGATGCTTGATTCCCCTTTGATGATTTGGCTTTAACCAATCTGGCCTTCCTCCAGCCAGCCAGCCAGCTAATCTAATCTATCTGTCTGTTGCGCGCAGAGAGATGATGGATGGACGGATCAAGGAGTAGTCGTCCTCCTCTCTTTCAAAATCTTCAACTAGCTAGGTAGCAATTGATGATGATGATGATGAGGTGGGATTTGAGAGCTGATGAGAACTGAGAACTCAGCAGCAGCAACCAAAGAGTGCTAGCTAGAGCTACATATTAGCTGATTAAAGCTGGGTTTGGAGGGCCGGCTGGGCTTGATCTTTATTGTTTGTTTTTTTTTTCTTTTCCCTTGGCCCTCTTTTTTCTGGTCCTTGGTAACAAGGCCAAGAAGGGTAATGATGGTCTTTTGGGTATGATGATGAAGGAGAAGAAGCATGAGAAATAAGGAGTTGGTGGTGGTGGGTGTAATGATGGCGATGGAGAGGATGGTTCAGAAGGAGAAGAAGAAGAAGAAGACGAAGAGCGCATGGTGGTGATGGTGGAAGAACGATGATGACAAAACATTATCATTGCTTTCTTCCTAGCTTGTTCTTTTCATCCCTCTCTCTCTCTTTCTGGCTCTGCGTGCTTATCTATAGGACTGATGGCGTTGAAAGAAATGCACCAAAAAGGAAAGGAGGGAAACATTAAAAAAAAAAAACTGTGCCGGACGGTAAAATGTAAACAGAACTTTTCTATATTGATGTTTTTGTCATTTATAATATCATATATATAATTATATAAAAATGTTATTTGTTCTAAGGTTTCTGTGCCTGCTTTCCTTCCTCTCGCAGCCTGTAGTATTACTGGTGTCAGACTGTCAGGGGGAAGAGACGGAAAGGGAGAAGCGCCACAGAGAATGATGATGGATACGTGTGTGTATCAGTGTATGTGTTGGGAGTCATCATCAACATCACACCCCTCCCATCCCAAACCCAACCTAGTTAATTAGGGCTTTCTTCCTTCCCGACCTTCTTTCCTTTTATCACTTTTTCGTCATTTAGACAAACATTAATGTGTTATAAACAGATTCGAGAAAAATTCATTCGATATTCGATTCGTTTTAATTGAACCAGCCCGCGAATCAAACTCGTTAACTAAACGAGTCGAACTCAAGGCATATCATGTTCAGTTCGAAAGCTTGCGAACAAGCTCATTTAACTCTTTGACATAAGAAATTATTAGAATTCATGGATTTTATGAATTGGAATTGGGACAAATATTGTGTTTTATTTTGCTAGAATTTGCTACAGGTTTGAATGTAATTTTGTGCCAAGTTCTAGGTCAATTTTGAGTTATTATGAATATTTTATGAGCTTAACTCGATTTTGGGCTCGTAAAGCTTATTCGACGAGTCGAGCTCGAACTTTCATTTTCATAAACGAGCCAAGCTCGAGATTGCATATTAAAACTCGTGATGAACACGAGCCGAGTTCGAGCTTGGGAATATATTAACGAGCCGAACCCGAACTATGAAAAAACTCGACTCGACTAGGATCATTAATAGTCCTAGTTATAACCAATCACATAGCTGGATAAATAAATGCAAAGTATATCTTTATAGCGACTAATGAAATAAAAGGAGTATATATATCTAAATTTTTGGTGATTTTATGGTGCACTAAAAAAATGAGTGTATACTATACATCTTCTAAAATTATTCTTAAATTTTCAAAATTAATATAATTATATAATAATATAGAATCACAACTAATCATTCTATTACTCTAAACCGGGTGCTTTTAATTTTGAACCCGAATCATAAATCACAAAGTGTAAAAACTCTAAACCCTAATCTTGAATCCTAAGCATTTCAAATTAAAGTAAATCATGAATAATTTTTGTGAAAAATCATATATTTTTTATTCATCACATCATAATTTATAATTGACATCGTTTTGATATAAATCATCTGCTCAAAATAACAATTAGAAAAAAATAAATGCACAAAAACAAAATCCTAAAAATACCTTACAACTTCAAGTTATTTGTGCCAGTCTTTTGATTATTGAGTTAACCCGCATAACTGCATCATCACATCGTCAGCATGCACAAAATGAGCTCTTTGTTATCAGTAGGGGTGGAAATCAGTACGGTATCGGTATCCCAATATCAAATACCGAAATTCCGAATACCGAATTACACTCGAAAGTCAATCCCAATCCCAATTCCTAAATAATTTCGATATCTCTATCTCAATCCCAATCCCTAAATATTCCGGTATACCAATCGATATTATTGAATACCAAATTAATTATATTTGAAATAAATAATTAAATAAATAAATTAGATTTGATTGTTTAATTTAGATCAAAGAGACTAAGCGAAGAGTCTTGACTCTTGAGTTTGCCTATAGCTAGGATATGGATAAAGAGAATGAAGGATAGGTGACATCTCAAGTTCTTGTCATTGGTAATCTATAATTTGACGAATTGGAGGCTGAGAGACGACTAATGCTAGTGTTTGCTTTTTTGGGTAATGAAAATAACAAGTGGTTAGGTGAGAGATGAGAGTGACTTAAATTGGAAAGTCATAATTGAGTTGGATGGGGACTTCTGAGTTGTAAAACAAAGATGGAATGATCTACGTATAATTAAATGACACTCTTGGTGGTTGATGGTCGTGTAATAGTGAATGAGAGAGTCTAGTTGAGAAGATAAAATATACACTAGCTTATATTTCGGTATTGATCGGTATCTCGGTATATACTGATCCCAATCTCGTAATCTCTAATATCGAATTACAATTGAAATTCAATCTCAATCCCAATCTCAATAAATAATACGTGTATTCGTTAATACCAAATATAGACAAATTCGGTACGGTATTCGATATATCTCAAATACCGGTACCAAACTTCCAGCCCTAGTTATCAACCTAGGGTTGGGCAATATCCATTATCCAGCTGCCCGTCCATGTTTGCCCTTTTTTTTAGGAAAAATCGTGCTTGTGCCCTACATTATGCAGCGGCCAACGGGTGAGATTAAGGGTGGAAATCGATACGTTATTGGTATCCCAATATCAAATATCGAAATCTCGAATATCGAATTACACCCTAAAGTCAATCCCAATCCCTAAATAATTTCGGTATCCCGATCGGTGCTTCGGTATCCCAATCGGTATTATCGAATACGAAATTAATTATCTTTGCAAGTAATAATTAAATTTATAATTAGATTTGATTGTTTAATTTAGAGCAAAGAGAGTAAGCAAAGAGTCTTGAGTTTGCCTAGAGCTAGGATATGGATATGGAGGAGACGTGACATCTCAAATTTTGATAATCCTTAATTTGACAAATTGGAGGTTGAGAGAAAACTAATACTAGTGTTTGTTTTTTTGTGCTATGAAAATAACAAGAGATTAGGTGAGAAACGAGAGTGACTTAAAGTGGAAAGTCAAAATTGAGTTGGATGGGGGCTTCTAAGTTGTGAAAGAGTGAGGAATGACTAAAAGTTGTGTGTTATATTTTATTAATTTTTAATTTTTCGGTATTTCGGTATATACCGATTCCAATCCCGTAATTCCGAATACCGAATAGCACTCTAAAATGAATCCTAATCTCTAAAAAATAAACCGGTATTCGATAATACCAAATAGTGATAAATTCGGTACGATATTCGGTATATCTCAATACCGATACCAAACTTCCGGCGTTAGGTGAGATACAGAGATGGAAACCCTAGTTAAACATTGTTTCTAAAATACAAATTCTTAAAGGTACATTCTCAAAGCTTACAAGAAGCACTAGACAAATGTCTAAGACCTTGGTTAATATAAGGCAACCAAAGCATCCAAGACCAAGAGAAAGGATCTACTTTATTAATTTTAACATAATCACAATAATTGCGCTTATAATTAATTGGAGCATGTTTTGATTTTAAAACATCAATAAAGATAATTAAGGCTATGAGAGCAAATATACATCTTGTTGGATCCAGTCTATTACCAACACATCATCTCATCTCATAACTTTCATGGATTTCTAGTGGCTCTCATACTCAGAGCAGGAGGATTCGAAGTTCGAATTTGTGAGAACATGTGGTTTCAACTAGTTTGCCACAACACAAAAATTACAAATTGTTTATGCAGTGAAATTTCAAACTCCATACAAACAAAGCCTTGATCCAACGGTGTGATCTAGGGATGGCAACAAAATCCGAACCCGGAGGTATCCTACCCGACCCAATCCGGTCAACGCGGGTAAAACTCGTGTTGACGAGTTTTGGGCCGAGTTCAGGTTTAAATCCGTTCATTATTCACTGGGTTGAGTTGGGTTTGGGTTTAGGTAAACCCGTCCCATGGGTACCCGCTCACACCCATATAATTAATTTTCCCGGCATATTTAATATTCTAAACAACTAATCTTCTTTATGTTTGTGGAGACATGTCTAATTTTTTCTTTCTAATTGTGTAGAATGAAGTTGATATTATCGAGTGGAGAGTGAAGAAACTTAATTGACAAGGAGGAAGATGCTTTCAATTAATCATGTTGTTTATGGATAATTTGTGATTTGCTTCAATTTTCTTGAGTTTTCTAGATTGGTGCTGAACAATTTCTATGGTTAATTTGTGATTTGCATGAATTTTCTATAGTGGTGTTTTATATATGAATAATTTGTATTGAGAGATTGATATTTGACTTTTATTTTGATAGAAACTTGTTATTGTAAATTTTTTACGACAAAAATCTATGGGTACCCATGAACCCGCGGATACCTAGCGGGTTAGGTTTGAGTTTTTCAACCGCAGTGGGTTTTATCCCGGGTTTTTTTCATGGATAAACCCATGAATTTGAGTTTGAGTTTAGCAAAACCTGACCCATTGCCATCCCTAGTGTGATCACTAGTTTTCCACCTAGAGGTCTCAAATTTGAAGTTCAATGTAGTAACGTGTAAAAGAAATTCCAAAAAACAGAATGCATAATTCTATTCTAACATTCTTTTTCCCCCACCACTAGTTTATGATTGATAGCCGGAGGGAGGGGGGCCTAGAGATGTACAGTCTACACGAAATGAGGAGAAAGACTGTCCTACAAGCTGCAAAGATAGATGACACAAAAAAGACTTTCCCCCCGGCTATCACTGGAAAATGGCCCAAAAGACATAACCAGCCATAAGATAAGAGTGCAGAGAAGAAGCACGCATTGCAGTTTAGTCTCTGTCTGCCATTCATTTTGGTGGGGTTTTCCCTGTGACTGATCACCCTCCCCCATCTTCTCCCACATTCTGTTCGTCTCCCACCCTCCACCAACTGCCACTTATTTGCAGAAATCAAATTAGATCATGCCCATAGTCTTACACGGTTTTACTTTTTTACATTTTTTTAGTGTTCGAATATATGAAAGAAAGAACTGTAAAAATAAATAAATTATATATATGAAAGCAACTGCATAGACTTGCAGTAATTCTGCTCTCAAGGGCACAACTTAGGTTCCTCGGCAATGGTCTTCCTACCAAGTAGTTTCTCCAGAGGATCCCATATTCCCATGTTGCAATTCTTCTCAGATAGTCTGATCATATGAGAATGATAACCTGGTTCATCAGTTCTTCACTTTTCTACTGTCATTGTTCTCTCTAGCAGGTTATGCTAGCTGCTGTGCTTGTAACTTCTGTTCCCTTACCCGCACGAGCGAACTACTTGACTGGGTTTTTCAAATGTATGAGTTGTGTTTCTGCTTGCTATCCAGCAGCCCGCATTCCAGGCGGATTGCCTTCATAAGCTCCAGGGAAATCGCAGGTCGTGCCTCCTTACTCACTCCATCGTCATCACTCACTTCTCCAATTCGTTGACTCGGTTGGCTCTTCTTCTTATGCTTCTTCTTGTCTACAGGGCCTGCTTCATCTTCTGCACCCCATCCCCTATACAGTATCACTTTGCTAGGTTCCTGGGATACTAACACAGCTCCTGTTTCTTGCTGCACAAGTTAGATATACAAAATCAGGGAAGAACTCTATAACATCACTGTGTGAAACAGTTCGAGTTTGATTGCAGAGGAGACCTACCTCTAACTGGAAAACCACCTCTTGGACTGAAGTTCCTTTTGCTCTGCCTTTTACATTCACTATAGCAAGTGGATACCTCTGAAAGTGAGCCTTGATAGTTTTGACTACTCCACTTATGATGTTGCTTTTCCCTGGCAGAGTAAGAAGGAAACAGAATTACGCCCCAACATATCTTTCTTGCAATGCAAGAAATGTGCATTTGTCACTCAATGCAATAGAGAACAAGAGGAAGTAGTAATCACCTACGGAAAGTACCGGGCGGTTCTTCATTTTGAGAGCCTGCTTTCGTAGGATAAGCCTGTCCCTGTTAGAAAGCTGAACCCTAGAAGAAGGCAGCATCTCATTCTTTCCTTTTACTACACTTGAAGCTGCTGTTTGTATCTCGCTTTCTTTTAAGTTTACTGTTTGACCAACTGAGCAGTCAGCACCGGAAGGAGTATTGTCAAGCTTGACACTAGGAGTAAAATGCCTTCTTTCTGACTGCCAGATATGAAGAAATCAGCATGTGCAGAAGAAGCTAAAGGTGAGAAAATAAAGGCATGGCAACAAGATCTCAAACTCACCATAAACGAAACGTGAGACGGGGTTGAGTTTGCAGCTCTATCGGTCGTAGCACTCAGTTGTCTCCCTTGTACATGCTCATCAGATGATTGAAATGATGACTCGGGATCGCATGTTGCAGTCTCGACTTCACTAACTGTTGGACTAACTTCGTTCTGAATGGCCTGCTGAGTTGAGATTCCATCAGAGGGCACATCCAGGCCATCCATTAAGCTCAAGAAGTTTGAATCACTTCCACGCTGCTCCATCATCTGAAGTAACAGTTCATTACTACATGCACTTTCTTCAGCTTTTCCAGTTAAATATCAGGGATGGCATAAAACATTACCTCGTCGTTCTCTTCAGAATGATCTAGAATAACTACTTCAGACTGCTGATCAGGATTATCAGACTCCATGTTCGGGTCCTCTTTAACCTAGATTTCAAGCAGAAGATTTCAGACTCCTAGAGAGAGATATGCCTTATCTAACAGGTTTCTGTCTGCACAAGAAACGCACACAAATATGCGCATGAGAAGCTTTACCTTGTTCTCTTCGGAATGATCTAGAATAACTAGTTCAGACTGCTGATCAGGATAAGCAGACTCCACGTTCAGCTCTTCTTTAGCCTAGATTTCAAGCAGAAGATTTCAGACTCCTAGAGAAAGGTACATCATACAGGTTTCTGTCTGCATGAGAATGCACACGAATATGCGCATGAAAAAGATAGATAAACAACAACCTCACATCTAGAACTGTCAAGTGAATCGAGACTATGTGCTTCTTCCATGTTTTTGAACTGGAACAATGACACCAAAAATCAAATCTTCATGGCTAACAAAAACCTTCCATTACATAAGAGGAGCCCGCTGAAAGTAACAAGATAATAGCTCACCATGTTATCTTTCAAGTCTTCAATATTTCTGGTCAGCTTCAGAACATGAAGTTTCAGAGACTGCATGACAGAAACGTACATCAATGAGATTAAATATAAGATGTCAAGTACCTATGTGATTATTTTGACTGGCTGATCTATAACAAACCTATATCTTTGGACTTAATCCTTGAGCAAAGTTGGTAAGATGGGATCAGGATATCACACAAGAGATTTTTATTTTTACCTCACGACGCTGAGCTTCAAGGGAGCGCTTCATTGCTTCCCTTTTACTTAGGAGTGTCTGAGGCCTCAATGAAGCAGGTCGTTTATAGTTCTTCCCACGATATACAATGATCGCATGCCCCTTGCTAACTCTTTCCAAGGCCACTAGTATTCCCCCACTCTCAGCTTCCAAAGTCTTCGCTACTTGTTGAGCAGTCTCAAAGTCTCTCTCTTTGCATATTAGCTTGACAAGTTCCCTATATTTCCAGTGCAGATGCATGTTCTCAACCGTTCCATCAAATACCCCCCTTCTACCTGACAACGAGAGAAAAGTACTTGTAACCAACAACATGAAAAGGAGCAGCTTTAGAGAGCCAAGTTATTTGTATTCTCTTTACTTAAACTCACCCAACAGCAGGAAAGGCTTCATTCTCAAACCAACCTTCCTAAGCATGTATCTCTCTTCTTCACTAATACCCTCTATGTCCACCTCAGGTTGTTTGGGTTCCTCTCCTCCCTCAAGCTCTGCTAGAAGTTCCTCTGCCTTTGCTTTCTTTTCTAATGTCTGTTAAATTTGTCAAAATGTAAAATAAAACTCCGTCCTTGAAATCAAGTCATGATAGCAACTTTACGAAAAAAACATACCACAGCTAATTTCACGCTAGTCTTTTTCATGGCTGCCTCGGTCGATTTTTGCTTCTGATGTTGAGGTACATAATTTCTCTGATCACTGGAAGCACCACTATCATCAGTCTCATTTTCAAGTTCTTCTTTTGGTGTTTCACCAAGTCCTAGGGTACTCTGTACTATCTTTGGCCCATCACCATGGATTCCAGGCCTTCTTCTTCGCTCTGATATTGCAGAAGAAACAGCAGCTGGAAGGAAATCCTTCCCTCTATACAACACAATAAACTCCCTATCCCTTGAAAGAAGAACTCCCCCAGTCAACCACTGCCACAATACTTCCGATTAGAATAAGAATTCTCAGTAAGGTCCTTGTTTCTCTCATTTGGAATCTGCATTCCCTCAAGAAAGTCAACCTCACTAGCAGTTTGACTGACATATGACTAACCTTTAGCTCTTCAGCCATCAGCTCACTATTAGTGTTCTGCACTCCCCTCTTAACTGCAATTTTCGCGATCTCACATTTCTCCCATAGCTTGACTATTGCAGCAGCCAATCCTTGATGTTTTCTGTTCCTACCTAAACACAAAGAAAATAGTAAATACGACAGCTTTTAGCAAGCGATATGCAAAATGGACCCAAAACCAACCTAATGCGAAATGGCAAGGCAATGGTCGTCCAAGCCTTTTCAAGGTGGTCATTTCATCATTCGTTAGCTTAGCCTGGATGCCATAAGGAAGCAGACGGAATGGTCGACGGTAACCAGGAACAACAGCAGGCAGAAGATCAGCGTCTACAGGAAGTGGATCATACCCCCACCAGTCTGTAAACCGCGGGCCTAATCCCTCTAATAACCTGTCAGCTTCTTCTTCTAGCTGTGCCTCCCCTGGTAACTGAAACCTTACCCTCTCAGGTACACCAACACCTTGTACAATCTTCCGCTGAACCGTATTATTTGGTGCAGTTTTCCCGCCAGAGCTTCCATCCATTACAGGTGACAAGTTCTTGGTCTCTCCATCATCGTTTGATTCATTATCTTCTAAGAAGTACGGATACTTATAATTGGCACCTCTATACAAAACTATTTTACTTCCCGATCTCCAAACCACCAAGCCGCCAGTTTTCCTCTGCCCATCAAAGCATTATCACCAGCTTGTTGGTTACAGTGAAGAACAAGGACAAAGAGTTCGGAAAGGAACAAGCTTTCACAGGAAAAAAAAAAAAAAAACTAACCTCCAGCAAGTCATGAGTCCTCTTCATGTTCAATTTACACAAATCCTCACAAACAATCTTTACCACTTCAGCCTGCCTCCACCGCTCGTGAATCCCATTAACGATCCCTTCAGTAATCCCAGCTTTCCCGACTTTCAATTTCCTCTTCTCGGCAATCCCAATCGTCGTCAGCCTCCGCCGCTCCGCCGGCGGCAAGTTGAGTTCGGCCAGAGTGGGTACCTTTCCTTTCCCTCTTTCCTCCTTCATCTTCTCCCATTTCTCCTTCCTTGCCACTCTCCTCAGCTCATGGTATCGGATAATCGAATTGCCCGACCCGGGGGTGGGAACCGGGTTCTCCGGGGTGCTCCAGCTAGGGTCCAGAGTGTGACCCACTCGGTGCTTGGGCAAGCCATTGGGCAGAGGGATGAAGATTTCGCCCGGGTTGGAACTGGAATTCTTCGTCTGCCGGTCCGAGCCGGAGAAAGATGAGTCGTCCTCGGAGAAGCCGAGCGAGCGGAGCTTGTCGGCGATGCGCTGGATGGCGGTTTGAGGGAGGGTCCGGGACTGGGGAGACGGCAAGGAGCAGCGGACGAAGGTCTTGCCGGTGAGCCTATTAGTTGGGAGAAATGGGCTTATGGGAATTGGGAAGATAGGAGAAGAGAGAGGTTTTAAGGGGAGAGAGGAAGAAAGGGGAAGCATTTCATGGGCGAAAGGAAGCAAAAACACAGAGCAATTGCGTAGAGGAAGGAGAAGCATATGATGATAGCCGTTTAAGCATTAACAAAGTCCGGCGATTTGCCGATGCTCCATCTATCCCTCTCCCGCGTCATTAATGTTGGCATATTTCCTTAATCAGTTTCCCATAAGGGCCAAATCAGTCATCAGAGTATATGTACGTTTATCTGCGCAAATGAAGATTAGTCATGGTTGGAGTCTGGAGAATCATAACATTGATACTGTTCTACATTGTCACTAGTATATATTAGGTTGATCATTATGATACAGGTCCAATGAAACCGAATCTATAGTTGTGAAATCGATCTCACTAAACAAGTCACTAATATGTCAACGAGCAACAAATAAAACCCCAATTGTATAATCGAGACTCTATAAACACCCAACTCAGTATCATGTAATTGTAATAACAATTTTTCACTATGTATCACATAAATAAATCTTCAAAAAGTTGCAACGAGTAAATCCGCGGTTGGATACTATAACCTTCATGCCAAGTACAGTAAAATCTGTTTGGGTTGAGCCTGTAAGCAAAGCAAGATTGCAAGAAAACCATGAACATTGTGTGAAGAGCTTATTCCTGATCGGAAACCCTATTGAACCTCAAACCATATAAGAATGAAGAAAGGACTGAAAAATTGGCCACATGCATACACAAATGATGAAATTCCATGCCATCAACTTGAGAAAGTACATAATCCAATTATTTACACCGTTCTGGTTGCTTTTCAGCTGAACACAAATGATGCAGCAAGCAGTTAGCTTGCTGATAAAAGGTTCTGCATACAATGAATCAACAACATTTATTCAAATTTCCATATTCAAATCATATCCCTTGGAAGCAGTAGTAGCGAGCATGCAGAATGGAGCTCAGAAATCACAGAATGTCAACAGATTTGTCCCTGTAAGTTGCAAGAGACCTGTATTTTTGGAGAAGCAAGCCAGCAAAACAAATAGCTCAATAAACCACCACAATTTTATTCATTTCCGATTTAGCTATAGACAATGGATCGATGTTACATTTGGGAGTGTTCTCTATTATGGTTCTGTTTCGTCATCCTTTCTCTTTTCGTATGTATATTACATTTCTTGTTGATTCATCTCTTTGTTTTGACTGGCAACTAAAGCATAACTGTGGTACCCAGAACTCACATTTTGGTTTTCAGGTATTCATCTACTGTGAGAGGCTTAGGACCACCAAACCAATCTATCAAGAATATGTCTTCAATCACCAGCTTGTAGACCTGGAAATCATGACCCTTAGGCCACCCTGCCAAGCATCAATAGCACAAACCAAAACGTAAGTAGACGATGCTTAGGAAAATGGTTTGCTGATCATTCTAGGAAGCTAGATTAGAAATAGAAGAGGAATAAAAATTCAGCAGATCTACTATATACCCTTCATTTCGGGATGCTTCGTGAACAAGGCATTTCGAGCCGATTCTGCTTCTTTAGACTTCTCATCAACAGATATCAACTGGCAAAATGTAGGGAGGACAGTATCAATTTAGGCTACTACAAAACTTAACTACAAATGTTGGCAACAAACAGATTAAAGGCAGCAACTTTGACAATTGTAACTCATGAATACCTTTCCAGTGAGTGTAATTTTGGAGCAAGTAGGGTTCTCAGGGTCAGCTTTGCCACAAGTTCCCAAAGGGTACTCGCTGATGGTGAATGATGACCTCTGGTCTTTTAAGGCATTTTGCGCAGTTGGATCAAGAGTTGTCAAATAGAAGTATGGCACTCCAGCACCTTTCCCAGGTTCTCCATCGCTAAACGAAACAACATTCCTGGAGAGCACAACAACAAAATCTCCCAGTGAGATACTGCAAGCAACTGCAGACTGGCACTTAGCAGCATCATGAACAAAACCAAAGCAGTAGTCATCAGCCCTAAATTTACATACTTTCAAGCATCTAAGTGAAAGAAATTATGGTTGTGGTATAAGGTGAAAGCAGATATACGACTGCTGCCTCTACTAGGTTATGAACTTTTTCTTCGCACAATGGTTTAGGCATTCATTTGAGAGAATGGATTTCATCATCTTGACCATCAAAATCACATCATTATCAGCCAATACAAAGGCAACAAGTCAGCTTGATGCTTCAGTTAGTTCCTAAGAAATGATTGACTAACCGATGATTATCCCATATTAATCAATAGAACTTTTGATCAACCAGTGTGGAGAAATCCAACAACATTTCAAGACAAAGAAACGAGAGGCAGGGAACTTACCCGAAGGGAGCTCCACCCAACTCAGCTGATAAAGTACTGCAGTAAAAAAGAAGAGGGAAATTTGCGAATCAATCATCAAATTCGCAGAAACCCAATTAATCAGAACCAATAAGAATAGGAGAGAGTAGAAGAAGCATATACTTAAGGACTCCCCATGAGTTCTGGGAGACCAACCAACGAGCTGTTGCAGCAGCATTGTTCGGGTCGGGCTTCTTGACTGATGCAAACGATCTCCTCCCCTGCACCGAACCCACCAACAGGGAGACTACAGACAAAACCCACAAACAGTTGGCAACACCTCTGATGTTCATTTTCTGATCTCTGACCATCGTTGACAAGCCCAGAAGAAGAAGAGAAATATATCAAAGAAAGCGATAAAGAAGGAAGGGAGATGGTGACCCAGAAGCTAACAATCGGGTTTCTATTTATAGTGGATCAAGTAATAAAGATGGCATCTTTGTTAGGAAATTTGTATTTTTTTCGCTGATGAAGACACCAAAATTGGCCTCTTTCGGTTGTAAAACGCTTGAAGTAATCTGCTTAGCTTGCAATGCCGCCTGCCCGCCTAGTAGAAGGCAAACGAAAGGTCTCGTGACTGTTGTTATCATATGCGTCAAGGTAGCGAACCAGGCAGGAGAAGAGTCGGGACCTGGAATAAATCATGCGGTCGTTGACCAGAAGAGCGAAACTACCAACGGAGCAGGAAGACGGGTGTATTGTAGATAGGATGAACTATGATGTAGGAGATTGTGTCCGATGGCTCCTGCGAGGGCTAATCCCATCCCGCGAGGGCATGGGCGAGCATACTGCTCTTTCGTATCCGTTTCTATCGGGATTGATGGGATTTTTCCAGAAATAACACCTTTTAAAAAAAAAATTACAAAAATAGCACCTATGTAAAAAAAATTCTACTAATAGCACCCTTTTTAATAGAACGCACCTTGTAGATGCGTTTTACATATAAATCGCACCCTACAAGTGCGTTTTATAAGTAGATCGCACCCTAAAAGTGCGTTCCAAAAATCTGGAATCAAATCGCACCTTAGCCAAGCGATTTTTGGTCTGACCTAGTAAAATCGCATGGCCAAAATGCGATTTAGGTCTGACCTACTAAAATCGCATGGCCCAGGTGCGATTTAGAGCCAGCCCTAGTTAAATCGCATGCCTGGGGTGCGATCGGTTTCTGGCAGACAAAATCGCACCATGAGGATGCGATTTTAACATGCAAACCGCACCTTCAAGGTGCGGTTTTGGTCAATTAATTTCCGACATGCATGCAGAAGTTACAGACGTGGGTCTGTATGGGCCTGCATGGCAGACGAAAATCGCATCTCTAAGGTGCGGTTTTCATCAAGATTTTGCCTATAAAAGGCCTCCCGGACAACCATTTCTCTTCACACCTCTCCTTCTCACTTCCCTGTTCAATTTTCTGTTGTAGCTCTATATTTCTTTAGTAGTTTTGCGATTAATGTTAACTCGTAAGTTGATTTAGTATTACATATTTCTTTAGTAGTTTTGCGATTAACGTTAACTCGCAAGTTGATGTAGCTCTATATTTCTTTAGTAGTTTTGCGATTAACGTTAACTCGTAAGTTGATTTAGTATTACATATTTCTTTAGTAGTTTTGTGATTAACGTTAATTCGTAAGTTGATTTAGTATTACTTTGTATTGTTAATTTTTAATTTTGATTTTTATGATATTAACTTAACTACGGTTTTATCGCAGATGGCATTCCAAAAGTTCACGCTTGGCTTACGGTGGAATGGTTACACGGAAGAGACCGGAAAGGGTGCCACCTACGTAGGTGGCAATTTTCAGAAGATAAAGGTCGCTACCAGACCGCTGCTCGAAGACCTCCATCAAATGTGCACTAACGTTACTTGCATGGATGGCACGAGAAAAGTTGATCGTATGGTGTACCGATATCCAAACAGAGAAAGTGGGTCATTGTGGCATGAGGAATATCTCATAACCACTCAGGATGAGGTAGACGCCATGCTCGAATTCATGAGGTCCAACAATCTTTCCAAAGCCGAGATGTTCGTTTACACCGAGCCGGTCGTAGGCGTTGGAGGTCATTCTGGACACGGTCAAACATCTGGTACCCATGGTGGAGGTGAATTATATGGCGATCATCCATACCAAAGTTACCATGATCCTCATTCATATTTTCAGTACCAAGAGCAAGGTGAAGGTCATCATCAATCATATGAAGAAGAAGTTCAACCGGACCGGCCCAACCAACCTCAGTACAACTTCCTCTCAGGCAGCGGTAGTTTTCACAACTACCATTATGGAGCTGATGAAGGTGCCTTTCATGAGCTGGATCAGATGGAGGATGTCATGCCAGCACCAGTCAGTGACCCATCCGACGAAGAAGGAGAGATCAACGTCAGTGCAGACAGCTCCGACCCTCTTGAAGGTGTCGATGATTCCGGACCAGAGTCAGACTCAGCTAATGATGATGAGGGGGCTCGTGACCGTGTACCAGTCCCCTACTACAATCACATTCCAGACGACAATTGGATGGTCGACAGCGACATGGAGCCGCCAGAGGTCCCAATATGGGGTCCACTCACTGGGTTTATGAAGGGCCAACAATTTGGCTCGAAGAAGGATGTGCGTCACGCCATTGAGACAGAAGCAATGACTCGGCATTTTGAATGGGTCACAACTCATTCAAACACTAAAAGGCTCTTAGTCAGATGCCGTAATCATCACGAGGGGTGCAATGTTAGGATTCGGGCCATCAACAGCAAGAGACACGGTTGCTGGGTCATATCCCGTGCGGTGAACACACACACATGTGTGTCATCCATAACTTCCCAAGGCCATCGACAGTTGAAATCCAGGGTGGTTGCTGCGGCTATCAAGCATCTAATTGAGCAAGAGCCAGACCTAAAGGTGAAAGTCATAATCGCTGACATTGCAAGTCGTTATGGTTATATGATTAACTATAAGAAGGCGTGGCATGGAAAGCAGAAAGCTCTGGCCGCCGTCTTTGGTGATTGGGAAGAATCATATGCATTCCTTCCCAGGTTAATTTTGGCATTGGAGGCGTCTAACCCTGGCACGGTTTTCTCCCCTCGATACCAAGATGAAGAGATACAACCCCCAGAGCCAGGTAACAAGCGCCATTTCAGACGACTTTTCTGGGCATTCAAGCCATGTATTGATGGTTTTGGCTTCTGTGTCCCTGTCATCCAAGTGGATGGAACATTCCTTACCGGCAAGTACAAGGGCACTCTCCTGATTGCCAGTGGGGCGGATGCAAACAGACAAGTCTTTCCTTTAGCCTTCGCCATCGTCGAGGGAGAGAATGCTGATAGCTATGGATGGTTCTTTCGGCAAATTCAGATCCATTGTACTAGGAGGACGAACCTTACAATAATCTCTGATCGGCACGCCGGCATCAGAGCTGCCATCTTAGGTTTAGATCCAGCGTGGAAGTGGTCCCAAAGGTGGTGCATACGACACTTCAAGAGCAACTGGAACCATCATTTCAAGCGGAAGAAGCTTGCTGATAATTTGTGGTGGATTGGTAAGTTTGTAATTAGATGTATAATTTAGTTCCAATTACAATATCTTAGTACTTTTGGCGATACGTGCTCTGGTTAGACTCTTTCTAAAGTGATGCATGCCTAAGGAAATGGGGTTTTAAGCGATTATCATGATCCTCCCATTTCCTGGGAAAATTGGGTTTTAAGCGATCTTCGGATCCCCCCTTTTTCTGTCAAACAGGCTGTGTTTCTAAGGAGATGTATACCTCTCCTAAGAGTATAACGAGAGTACTTTCGGGTTGTTCGAATTTGTGCTAAATTGCCAAAAATTGACTAACTTTGATACTTTTATGTGTCTTCCTCAGCGGTTGCCTATCAAGAGAGAAAATATCTGGAGAAGATGCAGAAATTGCGCGAGTTATGCCCTGAAGGGGCACAGTGGTGCACTGGACATGACCTATCCATGTGGACATTTCATAAAGATGGAGGGACAAGATGGGGTATTGCCACAACGAACTCAGGTGAGAGTATCAACTCTGTCTACAAGGCCGTTCGTGCACTGCCAATCTCTGCCATTGTCGAGATGACTTTTTGGAAAACGAATGCATGGTTCGTCAACCGACTCCACTGGGCAAGAACGAACGAGGCACAGGGTAAGGTCCATGCCTATAAAGTCATGGAAGTAATGGAGAATGACAATCGCAAGAGCAGTCGACATAGTGTAACCGTTATGAATCGGGCAAATGGCGAGTATAGCGTGACGACCGGGCATCGGGAGGACGGTAGACGGGGGGGCCACCGCCATGAAGTTGTGGTCAATTTCAGGACAAAAGTTGGTGAGTGCTCCTGCCAGAAGTATCAAGGGAGAGGGTGGCCTTGTTCTCATGCAATGGCCGTAATAAAAAACAGGAGCAAAGACCCACGTCACTTCGTTAGTCCGTTCTACAATATCGACTCACTCAAAAACACATATGGACGGAGTTTCCGTGCATTGCCTGATGAAGTTTATTGGCCGATGTACGAAGGAAAATTGATCATCCCGCCGTTCGGACAGAGGCGTGAGCCGGGACGCCCGAGGAAAAAGAGAATTCAGAACGAAATGGATCAAAGTGGAAGACCACCACGAGGCCCAAGACGATGTTCAATATGCAAAGTTCCAGGACATGATAAACGAAGATGTCCAGGCCCGATTGGTCCGGAAAATGCGGGTCCTGATGTGCCAGACTCAGCTAATGCGACATAGTTTGCTTTGTTAATTTTTTTTCATTCCATTCCCAACTCCGAGCTCCAGCTGGTCATGCCACAAACTCCTTGAATTCGAGCTCAAAGTTTGTACCTCAAACTGTTTTCCTGCCTTAGACAAAAAACAAGCAGATTCCATAGTACATGAGTAGGGTTTTGATGGCGTTGGAAAACAATCCTCCTAACCTTATTAATAACAAACCAAATGCATAAAACTATAAACGCCCATCCAAGGTTCAAAATGCGACCCTAACCTTGCATTTCCAGTGAAGGGTTTTGAGAGATACGGCCTTCCAAAGTACCCTTCCCAAAACTGTCTCAACACTTAGGAAAAAATGCAGCCTTGTTCGTATTAACTTGAAGTTGGGTTAGAAGCCATAATTTTAAATCAAATTACTTATCTCCACTGTATTGTTGATTGAACTAATTGGGATTACATAAAGATAAAAGGCATAGTTCTAATGGGATAAAATAAGACCAAATTGAAACAACAATCAATTCGAATAAACTAAGATAATAGGAATAGTTCAAATTACATATAAATTAAATTCAACTCTCATCAATCCGCTCAAGGAAGTCCACGAGCTTCGGTCGATCCCACGGTCTTCTTGCTCCTTGTACGACGACCGACGGGAGTAACAATCGGTGGAGGCGGTGGCAAGTTTCGAACTTGGGCGGAGGTAGTTTGGCGGTCGTCGGTGCTATGTCGGCGGGGAATCGGCAATTCCGGGGTTGAGCGGGGGACATCCACGGAAGCTCGGTGGGTAGTCGGAGGGCGACCCCATGGCGTAAAATCGTGGTGTGCCGTCGCGGAGGAACCATCATGCCAAGTACCGGATGATGTATGGCGGGGAGATGGTGGGTAGACCGGGCGGTAGTCGTAGTAACCTCCTTGGCGGGGAGATGGTGGGTAGACCGGGCGGTAATCGTGGTAACCTCCATGGCGGGGAGATGGGGGGTAGATCGGGCGATACTCGTAGTACGATCCTTGACGGGGATCGTTGTATGAGATCGGGGTGGGACTCGGAGCACCTTGATGGTATGTCGCCCGAGGATCGTAGTACGAGCCTTGGTGGCCAGTTTGGCTGGAACTCTGGCCGGCGCCTTGGGGTGAACTCGGGCCGCCAACTTGGGGAGAACTCGGGCCGCCGACTTGGGGGGATCTCGGGCCGACACCTTGGGGCACAACCAATGGAGGCGGTACTTTCCACCCGGGATATGGCGTGACTTCGGGCTCGATGGGCCTTTCCCGAACCCTCTTGCTTGGCTTCCTCTCGTATGGTGGTGGGGGATCGGGGACATCCACTTGTACCGGAGGTGGCGGGGGTGCGGGCATGGGCGGATATCTACGATGATCCCTCCCTTGAGCTCTGATACATCCGAGAAGACTGTTTGCCATCTTCCTGATGAAGCTCACATCTTCATTTCCCAGCTGCGACCTCCCGGTGGTAATGTCTTTAATCCGCTCAATCCCGTCAGTCTAAATCACAAAACAATAAGTTATGAAACAATTTAGGAACAAAAACAATACATTTAATTATGTAGAGTCGAATATACTTACTAATGCACCATCGGCAGCACCCTCCGGAGTCATGTAACGGACCGATGTTTGCCGATAGCGATCCAAGTACGGGTCATGATACCCCATTCGACCCACTGCTGATGGAGTGACAATATCTTGCGATTGTCGTTCCACCCACATGGCGATGTATTCCCTATGCTTAAAGGGCCAATCTCGAGTACCTTGCCGCCCATCTCGACCATGGAAGGCCTTTTGACTTTCGGGGACGGCCAATGGAATGCACTGCTCCCGACCAAACTGACGGAGTCATCGATCCGGCAAGTGCCACTCCACAATCCCAAAACAAATGAGTGGGACCCTCGTGCACCATTGGCCGATATGCTCGGGGAATTGCTGGAGATGCCATTGCACGATGTTCTCCGGGTATGGATCGAAGATGATCTACACGCGCAAAATGAGTAAATTAAGATAGTTAGAATTGGAAAAATACATGTCTCAATGGCAAAAAGGTATAAATAGATCGGAGTATAGAAGTTACCTCTCCTTCCCAAAGTCGCTCAAACCTCCGCCGATACTCATCCAACTTGTGTTGGGCAAGGTTGTCACAAGTGGAGTGTCCGATCCACCTTATTAATCAAACAATAATCGAAATTACAATAAGATAAAAGACAAGGGAAAATCAACCAAGAAAAAACATGATGGGTATGAGAAGTTTACCTTGTTCCATAAGCTTCCCCTCTTAGGGGATGATCGATTGGCCAATCCCGATCGGGACGTTCTACCGGTGCAAGCCATGGCATATGCTCCCAAGCCCAAAATTGGACGATGAACATTGCGCCGCCGACCTCCCTCACAGCTTTTAGAGAGGCATTGCACAAGTTGTTGTAGATATGCGCTAGGCAAGCGGATGCCCAACTATACTCCCCCATCTCCTCCCAACTACCGAGGATGATCCTAAGCCATCCACAACTAAGGAGATTGCTTGCTTTTTTGGAGAAGAACACTCCTCCGATCATGCCAATGAGATAGACCCGAGCATATCTCTCGATCTCATCCTCCGGACTTTCCTCGGTTAGGGGATGACTCTCGTAATGCTCTCTAAAGTACCTCGTCAACCAAGTAATTGACACTTGGTGTTTCCTCATTGGTGGCAAGCGATCGGTCGCATCAACATGCCCCTTCACCGGTACTTTTACTCCCAAAACACTATAGATGAAATGAACCCAACCGGGCATACCGTCGACATCGTCGGGGGCATGATCACTAACGCACACGGGTTTGCCGTCGATGGGGAGATGGGTTAGGATGGCGACATCCTTTAGTGTGATGGTGGCCTCTCCTTCTCTCAAGTTGAAGCAATGGGTCTCCTTTCTCCATCTCTCAACTAGGGCGGTGATGAGTTGGCGATCAACTTTGATGCCGTTAAAATGCCTAATCGAGTCCAATCGTGCCCTTTTGAGAAAGGGCAAGATGGCTGGGTGGAATGGGAGCACATTGGTCGTACCCCTGTAGCGGATTATTGTTTGTGCCTCCTAGAGAAAATTTACACGTTAATTATTATATATTAGTAAGGGTTTAATCCTTATAACTAAATTACTTAAATTAAATTATTTAACTTCAAGCAGAATTTTATTATCATACTTTAGACATTTCATATAATTAACATAATAGCATTATAAATGAATAATAATTTAAAGAGATACGATACATACATATTAAATTATCGTAAAGAGATACATACTAATTATCGTAAAATAAACATACTAAATTAACTAAATTAAATGACATTGTTAATGAATCAATATTTTAAAGAGAAACATACATATTCAATTGTTTGAAATTAATAAAATTCCATTTGTACACATAAATTTTAAATCGTAAGGACTGTTTGGTAAATTATTTAATCGTTTTGGTTGTTTTAAATAATTTAATCGAATACAAAGCAACACTCGTTAGACTCTTAGAAGAGGTATACATCTTCTTAGAAACGCAGTCTTGTTGACAGAAAAAGGGGGGATCCGAGGATCTCTTAATACCCGATTTTCCCAGGAAATGGGAGGATATGATAATCGCTTAAAACCCCATTTCCTTAGACGTGCATCTCTTTATAAAGAGTCGAAGTAAGTGGCGCAATGTATCAGATTAAATTATTGAAAACAACCAACACGATTAAAAATTCAACATAAATTTATTTTATATTTCACTAAATACATAAACAAAATAAAAGAAGGACAAATGGTAAAGAATTGTATGTACCGGATGAGCGTTCCAAACATCCCTTGACCGATGGTTGGGTTGGTCGTACAAGTCAATTGGATCCAACGGTCCTTGCTCGAGATAATACCGTTGGTTGTAAATATCGACGTCCTCCGCAGCCTACGAGAAAATAACAACGAGGTTAGTAAATAGATTAATTAAAAAGCAAGACAAAAATTAAACCCGAATAATGAGTACGTACCGCTTGAAATTCATCAACAAAAACTCCTTCTCCTTGCCACCAATCGGCCATTTTTTCGGCGCAATTCGGACAGAGCTTCGGCTCGGCTCGGCGGGTTTTGAGGAAAAAACCTAAGAAATGTTTTCTAATGGCAGATCGGACTTTGCCGCAACCAATAGACCACTATTTCCTAGGCTTTTGGGAGGGGGAGGGTTTAGAGAGATAAAACTTAGAGAGAGAAGGAAGAATGGGTTGAAGGTGTGAAGAAAAATGAGAGGGGGAGGGGGGCTATATATAGTTTTCAGATCGCAAGCTCCAGGGGCGATTTAGGAATTTTGCCCCGGGCGGATCGCATTCTCCCAATGCGTTTTCCGCTTCCCCAGGCGCAGATCGCATTCTCCCAATGCGCTTTGACTGCCACCGGCGCGGATCGCATTACCCGCGTGCGATCTGGGATCCAAGGCGCGGATCGCTCTGCTGGCGTGCGCTTAGCCGTTGGATCGGCTGTCAATCGGACGATCTGGTGGATCGCAACGAGTCCTCCCCAAATCGCATCAGTCGGGTGCGTTTTATATTGTGGATTGCACCCCTCTGATGCGTTTTACGTGTAGATCGCATCTGTAAGGTGCGGTTTACATTTAAAACGCATCTTAGGGGTGCGTTCCAAAAAATAAGGTGCTATTAGTGGAATTTCTTTTAAATAGGTGCTATTTTTGTAATTTTTTTTTTAAAGGTGCTATTATTGGAAAAATCCCGGGATTGATTGCCTGATTGATCCTTGTGTCGGACTTTGGTTTTACTTGTTTGGATCAACGATCTCATCTCTTGTTTTGGATCACGGGCTCACGAGGATCGGCATTGATGGGCTGCTGCTGACTCTCAAGTCTCAATCTACCGTGTTTTGGGTACATGGGAGGCGTGCAGCCAAGAAGAACTTGTATATGCCTAAAATCAGGCCGGTTTAGTGGTTTAGGTGGCGGATCGGTAAGTCGGGTTAAGGGTTGAGATTCGATGAAGGGTTAAGTAATTAGAAGTAATTATGTGAATGTATGTGTAATTGTTTATCTTGATGGATGTTGTGTTATGTGTATATCCTTTCTTTTTGTGTGTATTTACTCAGTATTTTTAATATAACAGAATAGTTAACAATATCCGTTATGTTTTGTATCAAAAGTTGAAAATATCATAAACTAAGAAGCGCTATAAAATATAGGTATCAGTGGACCTATCTTTGATACCATGGCTATATCTCAGCTTGATTGTTCTATACATATATTACTCTGCTCATAATAATTTATATGATATGAATATTTAATGAAAAATGTAACATAAAATCGTAATAGATACTAATATAATTTTGCTTTACCGTAAGAATCAAAATTCAATAACACGACAATCTTTCTGGGAAGAAATGGTGAAAATTGTTAATTTAACTTACATTCTTCGTTATTTATTTTTTTTTTTTAGAAACATTTTTCGTTAATTTGAATATGAATATTGAGATATCGTTCCTTTTATTATTTATTTTAGTTTATAATGTAAAAGGCCCAATATATATTGGGTTAGCTGACTACAAATTAGAAGCCCAATTACATCACGGCCCAACGTCCTTCTACGGGCCTATCAGTCATCGACGTGGCGGGAACATATGGACACCGACAAGTCAAAGGCCACCGCAGACGGACAAGACATCCGAAAACCTCTGGCCTTCCCAATGCCAAGAAGAAGAACAACGCAGCTGCCTTTCTCTGACCAGTGACAGCCGATAAAAAAGAAAAACAAACACCCAACTTCGCTGCTGCAAATTCGGGCATCTAAAAAGAAACCAAGAGCCCAATCTCCCCTAACCATGGGGCTCTACTCCTTCACCTTGGCCGGCGGTGGCTACATCCTAATCGGCGCTTGGGAATCCCTCCGCCCAATCTCCGCCGCTGACCCATCGTCCAAATCAGAAACTTTGAGAACCGCGAATTCAAACCCAGATGCCGGTTCTTCTTGCACTTCTCCATTGACGTACGCCGCCGTCTGCCTCTTCTCCTTCCTCTTCATGGCCGACTCACTGATCTCCCTCTTCAGTGCCGTTGATTCCAACGACGGAATCGGCTCCGCCCTCCAGTTACAAATCCTCCCGATCGCCGCTCTCTTCTTCCTCTACTCGATTCTGGGTTTGGCAACCGAGCTCTCCTTAACCAATATTCGGTTCCCTTCCAAGCTCGTCAATCTAATCGCCCTCTTCGGCTTCGTCGAGGAATTCCTGCTCTACTACCTGCAAAAGAAGGACAAGACCGGGATTGAGAACAGGTACTTCGACCTCATCCTCGTTCCCATCGCGATTTGCATCTTTTCAACTCTTCTCGAATTGAAACTATCTGGGTCAGAATCAGAATCGAGTTGCTACCCGAGATTGGGCCGTGGGTTCGGGTTGATTCTGCACGGGACGTGGTTTGTGCAAATGGGGATTTCCTTTTACTCCAATTTGATTGTTCAGGGATGCCACTTGCGAGCCAAGAGTAGAGGGAACTATACCATAGCTTGTAAAGGCCATCCCGAGTACCATAGGGCTAATGGGATTGCTACACTTCAGTTTAACTGCCATCTAGCGTTGATTGTGGTCCTGGCTTCTGCTTTGTACTCGAGTATAGTGAAGAAGATGGGTGGTTACTGCGGTGGTGATTCGGAGAGAAGAAACTATAAGCCTCTAGGTGCTATTGCAGAAATGGTGCAGATGGAAAGTGGTGGTGGAACGTTTACTCTGGAGTCTGATGACGATGAAATTAGAGAAGAGGAGAATGGGAACAAGGAGTTGAGAGTAGGAGCTAATGGTTATGGTTCTCATGACTAAAGGTGAATGATATATAATTCTCTTCGTTCCCTATTTTCCTGTATACCTCACAGCAAAAGGAATTCATTTTTCTACTTCTTCCTGTTGTTCTGTAGATGGATCTCAGTTTTGTGGTTAATCAATAGAGAGATGATATGAATGAACACCCTTTTGGGGTGCATTAACATGATTCTCATTACTTCCCTTTTTCATATTCACAATCATTAGAGGTGTTCAGCCTTTGTCTTCCCTTTTGTGATCAATCATCATGGCCCATGGTGTATGGCTGTATGATGGTTTCAGGGCTTGGAAATTCTTAGAAATGCTCTGTTGATGGCTTCCTTTTTGTTTTTTCATTGCATGGGTTGTAAAGATCATGGGTGGGTGGGGAATGATTATTGCCATCTTTTCTGCTAGTGAGAATCCATTGTTGGTTAAGGAAGTCACTTTTCTGTTCTTTTCAATCATTTGGGTGTGATGAATAATAAACCAGAGAGTGGGAAAGTGACTTGCAGGCGGACTGTCACTGCACAAGATCAATCACTCCTCTAAATCCTCTTATCAAATCAAAATGACATGGTATATTGAAGTACTCATCATTTTGGGGGAAAAGTGGAGATGATTGAGAATGAGAGGGGGAATGTTTTCAACCTGGAACAAGCCAAATGTTTGCTTGTAACTTACTTCTGGTCAATTTTCTCTCCCTTGATCTTTTCCCCTTCCTGATATCATCACTGCCTTTTGGCCTATTGTTACTCGGTAGATTGTGTAACTTTTCTTCTTCATGTAGTCACGTGCTGAATGCCTGAATGATCCATGAAAGTTGGTTGAATTTTAGATTCAGCGACAGACAAATTGCTAACTGCCTAACTGGGATTGAATGAATTTCTTAATCTGGATCTGGTCCCTGTGCTGGTCCCCCATGGCATCCAGAATGCAACCATCATCTACTGCCCAATTGGGCAGCTTTGGTGGTGATGACAATGTTGTGTTGTTTAACTTGATTATGGTGTAATACTTTCATACGCAGATTCCTTTTAGGGAGAGGACATGAAAGAAAGGTGGTTCATTACTATATTAGAATGACAAACATCATCATTACATATGCTGGGTGTAAAAGAAGAGGCTTGTCTCTTCCAAATTTTTTTTTTTTTGACATTTTCCAATTTCATGACATATTATCTTTATCTGAACGGCTAATCTATTATTGCCTATTGGGGCCAAAGGTTTGCTCAATCACCATGAATCATACTATTTATTATCATAGGATTGAGCAAAGAGGGTGTCCATGAAATTTGAAAAATGAGATGATAAAAGGTGGAAACACCCTGTAACACCTTTTGTCGTCAAAGTAGATAACATTTATTGCGTTTTGAGTGTAGATCTTGTGATCGTAAAAACATTCGAAGACACATTATAGTATAGAAGTGATGATTTGTTTATCAAAACTTTTTGAGAGGACCTAAGAGTTACTATTATGAAAAACAAGTTGGTAGATCCTCATTTGGTTATTGACTGGCTTGGGATATGGGGGTATACGAAGGTACTTCAACACATATTGACTCTTCCATCACGATTCAAATGATACAATTTTTTTTAACTTTCCAACTAGATTTTTTAGTATATGTGAGGTACAATTTCTAGTTTTCCTACTTGAGTTTTGTTTACGTCAAGGCGAGTTACTTGCCTCCTCTTTCTTGGCAAGTCTGTCTCTCTCTCACATATGTTTGTGATTTGATCCATTTGCAGAATGAATATTTTATTTACTTTGCAAAGTCAAATACTCCAGTTATTGTTACGAGAGGAGGCAAGTATGACATTACGAGAGGTACTGCCACTCATGATTTGCTAATTAAGATATTGTGCTACACTCCTTAATTTTTCAATATGTTAAGAAAAATGTATACAGTATACTTCCTTGATTTTCAGAATAAATGGATCACTTTCATTGTCAAAAAGTAAACATATATTAGACTAATTTGATTTTCCAATCCAAATTCAGACCTTATACAGAGCCCTGAAGCCATGAACATCATCCCGGCTCAGCTTCTTCGTCACACCGTCCCCCACCGCCGGGTACATAATCGCCGTCGGCACCGAGCTGTGCATCAGCCCGAGAATATGCCCGATCTCATGCAAAGCCACCGTCTCGACGTCAAAAGCCTTCTGCACCGAGCCCACGGCCCAAGTCTCCTCCGAATCGAAGTGCAAAAGCCCAGACTCCGGTGGGCTCGAGTGGGCCAGCGACCCGCCCGGCCCATCAAACGAACCCGTGTCCCCGTGGAATCCGCTGAAGAACCCGATCTTAATATCGGCCGATCCCGCTTGATCCTCCGTCGTCGCCACGAACGCGAACCGCCCGTGGGAGTGCGCGCCCCACTTCTTGAACGCACGCGCCACCGGCTTCCTCGCCATCTCCGGCGTCCCCGGGAGGAACCCGTACGTCAGGTTCCGCTTCCCCTCCGGCCACGTCGGGTTCCCGGGGAAGAAGTTGTACCGCGCGGTGGTTCGGAAGCGGCTGTGGTGGTGGTGAGTAACTCTCGCCGGCGCCGCCATCCAGTTGGTGCCGTTGAGCACGTCGGGGACGCCGCAGCGCGGGGTTCTCATCATGGCCGCCGTTGGCGCGTCGAGCCGGCCGGTGGGGTCCAGCTTGAAGTTGGATTGGTAGGTCTTGAGAGCAGACTCGAGGAGCACGTCGAAGTAGTGGTCGTCGTCGATGTCGTCGACGGAGAGGTAGCCGTAGCGGCGGAGGTAGGTTTTGACGCCGGCGATGGCCGGGTGGCGGTCGCCGATTTTGGGGGCTTCGGTGAAGTGGTCGAGGAAAGAGGTGGCCGTGGAGTGGGCGTTTGATGAGGAGAAGAGGGTTTGAAGGAGGAGGAGAAGGGGAAGAAGGAGAAGAAAGAAGGAAGTGGACGTCATGGATGGAGATTATTGGGATTGAGCTAGTGAAGGAAGGAAGAAGAGAGGTTGAAGGAAATTTAATATAAAATTGGTGTGCGTGGGAATTGATTGGGCGGGAAGGGCTACGGAGGAGGATGATTTTGGGGATTTGATTTGATGAGGTGGCCGGCCGCCGGCCATTCTCTTCTTTGTCTTGTTGGAAAGTTGTCGGGGCGGAGAATGTATGTTGATGAGCTTTTGTACAAGAAACAAAATCTTAAGATGATATATTTGCTACTCCGGCGCCACACCGTCCAATCTCCATAGATCCTTTTGGGCAGCTCATTAGTTTACTAGCTAATAGTTTGCGTATGGTGAAAATTTTGGCAAAACGATTATTCAACCTTCAAGAATGGTTTGTGTTGTTAGCGGGTTTGGGGCTTTGGGTTTTATCTGTGGCCCATGTATATGTAGTTTCGTGTTGTAGCCCAGTAGAGCCCTAGCCAGCCGACGTATGTAGCGGAGAAGTTGTATAAATTGTCAATGTAACCTACCAACGAAACCTACGAAAAACCCTAATAATATTCTCAGCTCGGAGAGGTAAACTCTCCCGTGGACTAGTCCCGTTCTCGGGGAAACCACGTAAATCTGTGTGTCGTTTATTGTTCAGTTCAGCAAAATCAACATGGTATCAGAGCTTTCTATGACCGATTCTGATCGGCTGTCTGTTCGGCTCAATTCGAAGAACTATGCGTTATGGGAATTTCAATTTCGCATCTTTGTTGAAGGCAAAGGCCTTCTTTCCTTGTTGGATGGTTCTCTGCCGAGGCCTCAAGTCCCGCCGGCTACGGCACAGGAGCTTGAGCGATGGGTGCAAAACAATGCTCGGATCAAGTCTTGGATTCTCGGATCGGTGGATCCGAATATTGCTCTGGGATTAAGGTTGTACACGGCTGCATCGGAGATGTGGACCTCTTTGGCGCCGACGTACTCGACAACGAGTGTCGCTAGGCAATTCGAACTGCAAACGGCGCTCGCTCGTTTGGAACAAGGGGACCTGGATGTGACTGCATATTTCCAGGCTGCTCAGCTGCTTTGGACCGAGCAGGACCACTTGACTGCTTCGCTTCGACCAGCGGCAGCGACGGCCGATGCTGTTGCTGAGCGAACTCAGGCTCGGCTGATGCAGTTCTTGATGCGGCTTCGGCCTGAGTTTGAGAATGTCCGGGCGACATTGCTTAATCGAGAAGACATCAAGTTTGAAGGGGTGTTGAGCACGTTGGTCAGGGAAGAGACTAGATTGCGTACGCAATCACAACTGGACGCGCGGCCTGGAGTAGGTGATCACGCCTTCGCTGCTGGGCACTCCCGTCGTCATGAAGGTTCGTCTCTTGCTGTGGGCGATGAAGCATTTGCGCTGGGGAAGCCTCAATTTCAGCGCCGAGTTCCGGTGTCGGAGCTTACCTGCCATCACTGTCAAGAGGTAGGTCATGTCCAGAAATATTGCAAGGTTCGCAACTTTTGTGTGTTTTGCAAGAAAGGAGGGCACATCATATCGGAGTGTCGTCGGTTGAAGGCTCGACCTCAGGGTATGTCAAACTCACCCGCTGCTTCTGCTGGGGGTGCGTATTCTGCTGCTGTTGCCACGAACGCGGTTGCTGGTCAGGGAGAGGGCTCGGCCGCGTCTTCGGGATTGACTGCGGCGGATGTGGAGAGGCTCATTAATGCTGCTCTTCACAGGTCACTACCCACGGCCATTACAAATGCATTCTCCACGATGCCTGGGTCTGGTATTTTATCTAACCCTTGGCTTCTAGATTCAGCATGTTTTAATCACATGACAAATGATAAGACTAAGATGTGTGATACTCGCCCCGTTGAGAATTTGTCTATTCAAGTGGCTAATGGGTCTCGCCTATCTGTTGAGCATATTGGTGATGTTCAGGATTCTTGGCTATCATTACCTCGTACATTACATGTTCCTACTCTAGTGCCCAACTTGGTTTCGGTGGGTCAGCTTACTGAGCAAAATTGTCGTGTTGTGTTCGATTCTTCTGGCTGTTTTATTCAGGATCAGAGGACGGGGAGGCAGATCGGCCGGGGAAGTAAATGGGGGAGGAGTTTTCAGCTGGAGGAGCTGTCGGGTCAACCTTATTCGTCGGCGTCCGTACCTGAGATGTCAGGGTTGGTGTCTGAGGGATTGGTTTCTCAGCCTTTGTTTTCGGCTTTATCTAGTGTTAAGAATTCGGATATTGATCTTTGGCATTCTCGTTTGGGTCATCCTCATTCGAGTAGACTGAGTACTATGTTCAAACAGCAATTATTTGGTAATAAAAAGGTTGATAGCTCTTTTGGTGAGTTCGTTTGCACTAGTTGTATTGAAGCCAAGACGACGCGTAGCTCTTTTTCATCTAGTACTACTATTATATCGGAACCTTTTCATGTGGTTCATACAGACCTTTGGGGTCCTTCGCCGGATACGTCTCGGCATGGTTATAAGTACTTCGCTTTGTTTGTGGATCATGCGACTCGATTCACTTGGGTCTATTTTCTTCGGCTTAAATCTGAGTTGCTTGTTATTGCTCAGGAATTTGTTAAGATGATTCAGACGCAGTTTGGGCATACAGTGAAGGTGGTGCGCTCGGATCCCGGAGGTGAGTTTAGTTCTCATCCTTTGGCTGCTTTCTTTCGGGATCAGGGTATCTTAACACAGAAATCATGCCCCGGTGTTTCTCAGCAGAATGGTCTAGTTGAAAGAAAAAATAGGCATGTAGTGGAATTGACTAGAGCTTTACTGCTTGCATCATCAGTTCCGCCCCGGTTTTGGCCTGAGGCCGTTGCCACCGCTGTACGATTGATTAATTACCAGGTTACTCCGGTTCTTGGGCAGAAGAGTCCGCATTTCATGCTTTTTCAGAAGCATCCTGACTATTCCCGGCTCCGAGTGTTTGGGTGTCTGTGTTTTGTCTTGCTCCCCAGGAAGGAACGCACGAAGTTATCCTCCAAAACAGTTCGGTGTGTATTTCTTGGTTACAGTGATGTCCATAAAGGGTACCTATGTTTTGACTCTTCTTCCCAGCGTCTTCAGATATCTTGTGATGTCATCTTTTTTGAGCGGACCATGTATTTTTCTGCGGATTCTGAGGCTTCTTCGGGTTGGTTATCGGGGCCTGTTCGGTTGCCCTCGTTTTCAGATGAGCTCGATGACGTTGCTGATGAGCAACCTCCTCCCGACTCGCTTCCCCCCGACTCTCCTTCTGGCGGATCGCTGTTTGGCTCCCCTAGTTCTTCTTCGTCCAGCTCGTCGGATGACTCATCCTCATCGCAGCCCGTGGAGCCACCTGTTCTTCGGCGGTCTCATCGTGTTACGCAAAGTCACCGTCCGGTGAGGTATAATGACTTTGTTGCATATAATGTTGATGCTGTTTCTGTTCCTACGTGTTTTAAGCAGGCTCACGATGATCCGATGTGGGATGGTGCGATGGATGTGGAGATCGATGCCCTTCATGCTAAGGGCGCTTGGGAAGTGGTCGATAGGCCACCTCCTCATGTACCGGTTCTAGGCTCACAGTGGGTATATGCATTGAAGCTTCGCGCCGATGGGAGTATTGAGCGTCCGAAGGCTCGGGTTGTTGCTCAAGGTTGTGGACAAGAGTACGGCCTGGATTATGAGGAAACATTTGCTCCGGTTGCTAAAATGCAAACGGTTCGGACGTTACTTGCAGTGGCTGCCATTAGGAATTGGCCTTTGTTTCAACTGGATGTTTCTAATGCTTTTCTCCATGGTGATTTAAAGGAGGTTGTTTATATGCGCCGTCCCCCGGGTTATAAGGTTGGGCGCCCAGATCAGGTTTGTCTGCTCCGTCGATCGCTCTATGGTCTCAAACAGGCGCCCCGCGCTTGGTTTGAGAAGTTTCAAACGACGATTCTTGGTCTGGGTTTTCAACAAAGTCTTAATGACCCTTCTCTGTTTACTCATAGGTCAGCTGCTGGGATTATTGTCCTACTCTTATACGTGGATGATATGATTATTACAGGCGATGATTTGTCAGGCATTCAGCGGCTCAAAAAGGGCCTTCATAATTCGTTTACGTTGAAGGAGCTGGGTAATCTGTCTTTTTTCTTGGGTCTTGAGATTAATCGATCTCCACAGGGTATTTTGCTGAGTCAAAAGAAATATATCTCGGAGCTCTTGACGTCGGCCGCCTTTGCGGATTGTGTCTCGGTATCCACTCCCATGGAAGCTAATCTGAAAACTGGCCAAGGAATCTGGTGCGCCACTCCCTAATCCCTCCCAGTATCGCCATTTGGTTGGTAGTTTGATTTATTTGACTTCCACTCGTCCCGATATTTCCTATGCAGTACAGGTCGTGAGTCAGTTTATGTCGGATCCTAGGACTGATCACTTGGCTGCAGTTCATCGTATATTACGTTATTTACAGGGGACGAGGGATGTGGGTATCTTTCTCCCGTCCACAGGTGACTCTACTCTGCAGGCTTTCTCTGACTCTGATTTTGCTGGGTGTGTGGATACTCGTCGTTCGACGACGGGCTGGTGTATTAGATTTGGAGGTGCTTTTATTAACTGGCGGTGCAAGAAGCAGGACAAAGTGTCTAAGAGCTCGACGGAAGCTGAATATCGGGCTATGTCTAATGTGGGTTCTGAGTTGGTATGGTTGCAGCGGCTGCTGGCAGATTTGGGTGTGCAGTGTCGTTCTCCGCTCACGGTGTATGTGGATAATACGAGTGCGATTCAGATTGCGGCCAATCCTGTCCTCCATGATCGTACGAAACATATTGAGATTCATGTTCATTACATTCGAGATTTGGTTCATGACGGGATTGTTCGCCTTCAGTATGTGCTCTCTGCAGATCAGCTGGCGGATTTGTTTACGAAGCCATTCTCTCGTGCTCGCCACTGGTTCCTCTCTGACAAATTGATGCTCCGGAGTAGTCATCAATTTGGGGGAGGCTGTTAGCGGGTTTGGGGCTTTGGGTTTTATCTGTGGCCCATGTATATGTAGTTTCGTGTTGTAGCCCAGTAGAGCCCTAGCCAGCCGACGTATGTAGCGGAGAAGTTGTATAAATTGTCAATGTAACCTACCAACGAAACCTACGAAAAACCCTAATAATATTCTCAGCTCGGAGAGGTAAACTCTCCCGTGGACTAGTCTCGTTCTCGGGGAAACCACGTAAATCTGTGTGTCGTTTATTGTTCAGTTCAGTTCAGCAAAATCAACATGTGTATGAGTGAAAAAGATATTTACGTTGTAACGAGATACTCTTATAATTTAAGAAATGAATTATCCAACCTCAATAGTAATCATCTATATATGTGACATAAAATCATTCAAATGATAAAATATTGGATATAATTTAACTTTTAGAAGTATAAAATTCCTTGAATCTGCCACGGAAATTTCTCTCCACTTGTGTACGTATATAGGTACCCATTTATTTATTGAAGCATATATATCCCAGCCTACGTATACGTTATATACCGTATACTTAGATTATAGTACGTACGTACGTAGCTTACCCACCAAATTAAAGTAAGTAAGCAGGGATCAAACGTTATATAAAGCCCTGATCCCTTGAATATCATCGGCATTCAAACCCTTCACAGCTCCAACACGAATAATGGAGAACATAATCGCCTCCTCCACGTCGCTATGGTCGAGCCCCAAGAGATGGCCGATCTCATGCAGCGCCACCGTCTCCCAGTCCATCGCCCGGGGGTTCCTGATCCCCCAACTCTCGTCCGCATCGTAGTGAAACCTACCGTCCTCCGGCGCAAACGCGTGAGCCACCGACCTACCCACGCCGTCGAAAGGAAACCCGTCCCCGTGGTCCCCGCTGTAGAACCCCACCCTGATGTCCACGGTGTCGTCTCCGGGGTCCCCACCGACCCTCCGGAACTCGAACTGCGTGTTCTCGGCCCACGTCTGGAAAGCACGCGCCACCGGCGCCACCGCTTCCTCCGGGGTCCCCGGGAGGATCTGGTAGGAGAGCCTCGTCTTCGAAGCTCTCCACCTGGGGTTCCCCCGGAAGAACGAGTAGTGAGACACGGCGTGAAGCCGGCCAGTACTACCGTGACGTCGTGGGGTTTGCATGTAGTTGGTGCCGTTGATGATGTCAGCCACGCCACAGCGTGGGGTCATCATGGAGGCGACGGTGGCGGAGTCCATGGCGCCGGTGACGTTGAGGTGGTAGTTGGCCTGGTAAGTCTTGAGGGCGTTCTCGAGGCGGTGGTCGAAGTAGTGGTCATTGGAAGAAGGGGAGGTTTGGTTGGTGTAGTCGAGGTATCCGAACTTGTGGAGGTAGGCTTTGAGCTTGGGGATGTCCTTGAGCTTGTCGCCCTTGTGGCAGCCTTTGAGGTGTTGGAGGAAGGCGACTCGAGATGACGGTGATGATGTTGAGTTGTGTAGGACGTGAGCGTGGGATAGTAGAGGGAGGAGGAGGAGGAGGCAAGCTATTAGGGTTAGTGCAAATGAGGGTGTTTTGGGTTCCATACTGGAAGCTATGGCTGCGTTAGGTTTTTACGTTTGGAAGGGTGATGTATGTTTTTTGCGGTTTGATTTTCAAGTGATGCTGAACTTTTTGGCGAATGGTGCATTTGTAGTCCTCCATGGCTCCATTGATTGGAGAACAACAAGAATTTGATGACCTTCTTCTCTTCTTCCACATTTGTCTACAGACGACTTGGCTGAAAACTAGCAAGGACGGATAGCTCAGGTTTGGCGTCCTTCACGGGCGGAACTCGGAAGAAGACTTGGTGGACTTATGGAGGGTGGTGCAAATGACGAGATCAAACTATAAGAAAAGTTGAGGGATGACAATTGTCACTTCGAGGATTCACACTTGCTATACTTTTCGCTACTATAACAAATTTGAATTTTGATTAAATTCATATTCTCTTATGTATCAAGATTTAATTGAAGGATAAATCTATAATGTGAAAGAGTAAAGAATACACATATATACATGGTTTATTAACATAATGGTGGTAGCTACGTCTATGGATAGGGGAGATCAAATTCACACTTTCACTAAATTGAATTCCAGTCGATTACAAATAATCCGACTTAAAGTTATAGCAACATTTTGGATAGCAAATAAAAGTTATGTTCATAATAATAATTTTCTCTTTATCATCTCTATTAATATGTTACAAATGCGGATACACGAACAATTACACAAATGAAATATTATAACAGTAAATCACAAAAGGAAATACTCATATATACGAATTTTCAATATGGGGAGAGAAAGAAGAAAATTCCAAGCTAGAAAACGGTCTTTTACATTTATCAAAGAATGGTCGTCCCATATATATGGTACGTTCTACTGCAACTAGGCGATGCGTAAGTGTGTGGCTTGCATGCATGAGACTGAGAGTGTATAACACGTCCAAACTAAGTCCGCACATGCAATTAAACGCAAGGACAAATTAAGAAACTAAAGATTCCTCTGTGGAAAACTATGGCCGGCTAGACCCCGGCGAGTTACTACATCAACTCAATGTCCCAATTCGCCGCACCTACGGATGAAGGGAGGCCAGTATCAAAACTAGCTAGGGCATCCCGATCGCCGGAGATCGTGGATGCCGGCCGCCTTATAGCCATAAGCCTTTCATGGCTGTGGTCTATAAATTCTCCTTCTTCTTGTTCGAAATTAAACACAAATCAAAATCATGAACAAGGCTAAGGCGATTCACCAAGCAGCAGCCACTATAATATTGTCGGTGGTGGCCATCTCCTTAATTACTCATCACCATGGCGGCAGCATTCGAAGTATCTGGTCATATTTGTGACGACGACCTGTTTACGTGCGACCAAGGACGTTGCTGTAGTCAGTACGGATATTGTCAAAGCTGTCCCACAGACGACCATCCTGATAATTATTTTCGCAACAATACTGGCACAAATCACGTCATCGCCGGAAAACGTAACGAAGCCGGTAGCAGCTGCCGGAGCTCATCATGGAAACTATGCACGGTTACGAATTTTACCCTACTCGATTAGGTCGGATTCAGACGGATATCCACGGTTATGAATTTTTTTGCTGTAAAAGATAATAATATGAATAATCAAAATATTTTGTTTTAAAAAACTATTATTTTTCTGTTATTCTAACAACACAAAATATTTTTTTTCAAATTAAGTTCAATATAATATTTTTAATAACTTAAGAGCATTAAAAAAGTTATAATTTTGCGGACAAATATTCATTTTTTTATCATAAAGTATCATTAATATTGAATAATTTAATTAATCTAATTTAAAATTAAGGAACTAACAAACCAAAATATGGAATTTGAAGGGAAGAGATAGTGTACAAAATCCATTACTATAAATCCACTGCAAACCCCATCATCCACCCTTTATAACTATTTTTCTTAATCAGATCCTATAATAGTCATTTTTTTTCAAAACTTATAATATTTTGCATAGGAATAAAGCATTTATTATGATCTACACAATAATATTCATTTTGTTGTATTTTCAGAAGAAAAAAAAATATCTCTTCAAAATACATCTTGATTATAGTATTATTATTATTATTATCAGATTTATCATATCATCATGATATGATAGTAATAAGATGGTCCCAAGTGATACACGATATCTTGTGTAGATGAATAGTAGACTGCAATTCGAGTAGCTCATGAAAATAAGAAAAGAATTTATAGGCTTTGTGTCGACCACTAGTTCCGGTATATGCATGACGTCAGGAAAATTGGGTTAGATCGTCTTCTTTGGTTATTGTTTTTTCATATCATGTCTTCTAACATGGTATCAAAATCTGCAAATATGAATAACTCTGATCATATATATTCCGACACAATTGAACTTGATCAAGAACTTTGTGTTGTAGAAATTTTGATTTTGAATCTCGTATTGAAGGTCCCCACATTGACTCTAGAGTACTTCCGCATGCAAGAGTTGGACAAATTCCAATACGACTTGTAGCTAGGACTCGAGATTGATCACTCAGGTTTTACTTAAATACATCCAGCTAGCAATCCTCCGCTCCAAACCCTAAACATAAATACATCTATCCATATGATGATCTCATTCCTCAATTACCTTACGTACAAAAGCTAGCTAACTAGCTAGGTATAGCAATTATGGTTTGTCAAATCGTACCGGTCTAACAAGTCGGTGGCATGAAACTTTTGGTACTATAATGTAATTTAACAGATGGCATACATATATAATACGGTAGTTAAAATAAGATAATATATTAAACTAGTAATATACAGATGTAAGGTAGCCATAAATGCTCGATATTACTCGATCGGACCGTCAATTGAACTTCATTATAGTACCACTCAGTGATCGAGTAATAAAACAATTAATGAAAATAAAAAAGATGGTCATAATTATTAATTAATACACATTTATTTTTATATTTTTGGTAAACACATGACGCATAAATGGTGTCCTTGCTTGCACCTTATATTAATCGGGATTGAGCAATGTTCCATAGAGTAATACATGATCCAAAATCTAAGTCTTGGATCGAAAGGATTAAACAAAGAGAAGGCGGAGTTTACATGATGACCTTTATTAAGAAATCAGCGGGGGGTTATTTTTTTCCATTCCCGGTAAATATGGGAGATTTTATAACCTCCCAGTATTGTTGAAGAAGGTGGCGGAATTGGTGAACCGGACTGTAGTAGTGATGCTCAACCACCTATTTAATTAGTTGTATGTAAGTTCAAAATGACGAGATAAACTAATTAACGACCTAAGATTGAATTTGAGATTTGGTTTTCTCAATTAGTTGATTTAGGGACTTTAAACACTAGACATTTATTAGAGAAATTAACGTATTAAGAGCCTTCGAATACCTTACGTCATCAATTAGCCAAGCTAGGTAGCAATCATGGTTTGTCAAATTGTACCTTATAGATGTGGACTACTTATCACATAATTCACCTTGAGAGTAGTCAGAAGAAAAGACAACTTCTTTTCTCATGGATAAGAATTTTTCCCGTTGAACTTCTCCAATAATTTCCATAGTCGGAATTGTAAGTTTCTTGTAAGGAGTAGTTTGAGCCTTTCATATTAAAAAATATTTTATTATTATTGTTAGGTGTATATGAGACTATGGTGTATGATTGATAGCCCAAAATCATAAATCTTATATCGGTAATTATAAGAGGTTCAAGTATAAATCTTGTATATATGCTCATTCTTTTACTATATTAATTTAAGTGCAAATAAATTATGAATTAATACAAAAGCAATCAACATTATGCTTAATCAATTCATAGTTTCATATGTCATGCTGACAAATGATATGATATCCAGTAAATACATCCAAAAAAGCTATAGAAAATCACTGCTAAATAGAGTGATAATAAGTAACACCATCCTTTTCCTCTTGATTTTGCACGTATATATAGACACATCTTCTACGTACGAAACCATTTATTTATAAGAGTATATCCCAGACCCAGCGTATTACCCTCAACATATATTTGTATAACTATATTAATTACTAGCTTCAACCCCTGCCCTTTGGGCAGGTAGCTTTTTCGTTTATTATGTATATGTATAATCTCTTTATTAAAGTAACAAATTTTCTAAAATCACATAGATAATCTATAAAAAAGTCAAATAGATTCATCAAAAGTTTTAATATCTCTTATTAAATTAGAACACAAAACTCACCTCCTTGAGATACCTAAAAAAGAGAGAAAACATGCATCGTTTTTCAGTAAATAGTAGAATGTGCATTCATCTTAATGATGATTCAAAGAAAAATATGGTGGGCATATCATGTTATCTTGCAACTTATACTTTAGTCAATTTATGGAATTGCATACGATGTTTAATCCTACCGTCTAGAGTTAAGAGTTATTTAACAACAGACATCTAGCAATTGAAAATCCAACTGATGCGGTAGATTAGAAATCTCGAAGAAAGTTAGATTGAGTCTTTAAATAAAAATGATGTTATAAAAAAATTGTCAAGTGTTGAGAATGAGCGAGATTATGTGCATGAAAGAAAATTTTGAGGGGATGGAAAGGTTCTTTGACTTTTGTGGATATGCGAAGTTTTGTAGAAAGTTCACTCGGTACTCGGTAACACAAATATTTATTAGAATAATTTAGAAAACATATTATTATTATTTGAATGAGTAAATAATTATAATTATGATTAACTAATTATCATAAAAAATATTAATAAATTATCCTACAATCTCTCTCTCATCTCTCACGGAACCAAAAGAAAGGGACAAAAAAAAACAAAGAAAAGCACTGTGGAAGCAGAATTCTTAAAAGGAAAGAAGCCTTGTCCAAATAATTGGCAGTTAGCAAACGGAGAAGAGAAACAAAATTAAAAGAAAAGAACAAAAAGATCAAAAGAAACCGTTCGGAAGAGGGAAACATTAAAAGAAAATGAAAATTCAGTAATTACCGAGAAGAGCGGAGAAGCCAGCGAGGCTGACGTGGAGAGGGTTGATTTTCTAAACTGCTTTAATATATTTTAAGATTCGATCATAATAAGATCGGTTACTACATTTAATTAGCTACCCGCTATATAAAACCCTAATCCCTTCAATATCATCCCCATGCAAACCCTTAACCTCACCAACACCGATACCGGAGAACATAACCGCCTCCCGGACGTCGCTGTGGCCGAGCCCCAAGAGATGTCCGATCTCATGCAACGCCACCGTCTCCAAGTCAAACGCCCCAGGGTTCCTGATCCCCCACCTCTCGTCCCCGTCGTAGTGAAACCTCCCGTTCTCCGGCGCAAACGCGTGAGCCAACACGCCACCTTCTCCGTCGAAATCCGCCCCGTCCCCGTGGGCCCTACGGTGGAACCCCACCGTGATGTCCACGGTACTCCCGGGGTCCCCTCCAGTCCTCTGAAACTCAAATCGCGTGTTCTCAGCCCAGGTCTGGAAAGCACGCGATATTGGGCCCACCGCTGCGTCTGGGGTCCCCGGGAGGATGAAGTAGGAGAGCCTCGTCTTCGAGGCTCTCCACCTGGGCCTCCCTTCAAAGAAAGAGAAGTGAGCCACCGCGTGCAGCCTGTGGCTGTGACCGCGTCGTCGGTTCTGCATGTAGTTGGTCCCGTTGATGATGTCAGCCACGCCACAGCGCGGGGACATCATCGAGGCCACGGTGGCGGAGTCGAGAGCCCCCGTGGCGTTGAGGTGGTAGTTGGCCTGGTAAGTCTTGAGGGCTTTCTCGAGGCGGTGGTCGAAGTAGCGGTCGTTGGAGTGGTTGGAAGGGGAGGTTTGGTTGGTGTAGTCGAGGTATCCGAACTTGTGGAGGTAGGATTTGAGCTTGGGGATGTCTTTGAGCTTGTCGCCCCTGTGGCAGCCTTTGAGGTGCTGGAGAAAGGCAAATGGAGATGGAGATGGTGGTGATGTTGAGTTGTGATGGCCGTGAGCGTGGGAAAGTAGTGGGAGAAGGAGGAGGCAAAGGGCTAGTGCGAATGAGGATGATGATTTGGGCTCCATGGCCACTCACTATGGATTTCTTTGAAGGTAAGTATTTGGGGTTTGAGCTTGAAGTGATGCTAAACTGTTTGATGTGTGGTGGATTTATAGCCCTTGGGGAACAAGAACAATTTGATACCCACCTTGATCTCTTCTTCTCTCCACTTGTGAGACGACTTGACTTAGCTTAAAACGTATGAAGGGTTAACTGAAAGAACAATTTGATACCCGCCAGCTTCTCTATCTTCTCGAAGAATAACAAACACTTAATTAAGATGAATAGTTCAAGTAGTTCAGCGTGTTGAATGGGCAGGGGGAGACCTCTGTCGGCTTAAGGAGGGTAGCCAAAAATGACGAGATCAATATATAAGCAGAGTAATTTATACGTATTTTCTTTTCTATGTTGTTTTCTGAATTTATTATAAATTTAACATATACTCTTACTAGCATTTAGATAAACTTTTACTTACATTTATTATAAATTTAACTGTATATAGTGCATGGATATATAATACTGGAAAGGCTGACTATTTGGTTTGAGTTTTTTGGTTTTACCCAAACTCGGACCGGGACCAGATAGTAAACAATCCAATCCAATCTTTCGGCTTAGATTTGAGGTAAAAAATCGTTTGGGACCGGATCGAACACTGGATAAAGACCGGATAAGAGAGCTCAATACCCAAAACTTAAGGGTAATTTGCATAAACGTGTTGACAAATGTAGCGGAGTATAATCGAAACGGAAATAGAAATCACACAGAGGTTTACGTGGTTTCCTTGATCGATGTGATCAAGACTAGTCCACGGCCGAGGCTATCTACTTTCGTATTAACTTAACCTCAAAGCATGTTCAAGATACACATATATATATATATATGGGTTAGACTGGCATACGTCAGACGTATACTATACGTCAGGTACTACTAGTGAGATATCTCTATCTAGACCATGAATTAAATCGAGTTTGGGGTATGATACTATACCCTAACCTCTAATGGATAAACACCAGGCACCGAGTTTCTAAACTCTAACCCGAAGTTTGATTTAATGAAAAACAAAAAAAATGACCGTTGAGATCGGCCGGAGCTCATCTAACAACATCTAACGGCTAAATCACCTGACGTATACTATATGCCTGACGTACACCAGTCATCACCATATATATATATATAACCTAACCCTAGCCGAGATGAGTAAGGTCGGCCAGAGAGGTCTTCTTCCTAGACTAGGCCAATTACTACTATACAATATTACAATGGGCTGAAGCCCATGCTAATATACGTAACTCAACAGCCTCCCCCAAATTGATGGAGGTCTCGCATCATCAATTTGCCAGCGAGATAGAAATGACGACTAGCAGTAAAGGCCTTAGTCAATAAGTCAGCAATCTTATCCTCAGACTTAACATGGAAGATACGAATAATGCCATCTCGAACCAGGTCACGAATATAATGCACATGAACCTCAATGTGCTTTGTACGATCATGCATAACCGGATTAGTCGCAATTCGGATAGCACTGGTGTTATCAACATAAAGCTCCATAGGAATCTCACAAGTCACCCCAAAATCATTAAGCAACCGCCGAAGCCGCTCAAGCTCAGACACCACATCAGACATAGCTCTGTATTCTGCTTCGGTGGAGGACTTGGATACCCGATCTTGTTTCTTGCACCTCCAAGAGATGAAAGAACCGCCAAGACGAACACACCAACCTGTCGTGGAACGACGTGTATCAACACATCCTGCATAATCACTGTCAGAGAAGGCCTGGAGAATAAAGGAACCCATCGCAGGAAGGAATAACCCAACTCCTCGAGTACTCTGAAGATATCTAAGAAGACGGTGTACAACTGCAAGATGATCCGTCCGAGGAGCTGACATGAACTGGGCTACTACCTGAACTGCATAGGCAATATCAGGACGAGTCGATGTAAGATAGATAAGACTTCCTACAATACTCCGATACTGCTTACCACCGTCGGGCAAGAGATCACCTGTTTCCCTCCCCAGTTTCACATTCATCTCCATGGGAGTGGACACAGGAGTACAGTCCGAGAACTTCGTCGAATCAAGGAGATCAGTAATGTACTTTTGCTGACTAAGCAGAATACCCTCCGGTGATCGCTGTACTTCTAAACCCAGGAAGTAAGAGAGTGAACCAAGCTCCTTCAATGTAAAGGACTCATGTAGACCCTTAGTAAGTTCCTTAATCCCAATCTCATCATCACCAGTAACAACCATATCATCAACGTAGAGAAGAAGAATAACAATACCTCGTGGAGAGCGTCGTGTGAATTAGGAAGGATCGTTCGGACTCTGCTAAAACCCAAGATCCAAAACAGTAGACTGAAACTTATCAAACCACGCACGCGGAGCTTGCTTGAGGCCATAAAGGGAACGTTGAAGCAGACAGACAGGATCTGGGATGTCGGATGGAGGAGTGTAGCCAGGAGGGAGTTCCATATAAACAGTCTCCTTAAGTTCACCATGTAAGAAGGCGTTCTTGACATCTAGTTGATAAAGAGGCCAACGGCGAATAGCCGCCACGGCGAGGAGTGTTCTCACCGACACCATCTTAGCCACCGTAGCAAATGTCTCATCAAAATCGACACCAAATTCCTGACTGAACCCCTGAGCAACAACACGAGCCTTATGTCTTTCCAAAGAACCATTCGGAAGAAACTTAAGAGCATACACCCAGCGGGAGCCGACCACCGGTCGATCCGGAGGACGGGAAACAACAACCCACGTCTGATTAGCAAGAAGAGCACGAATCTCCTCCGTCATTGCTCCATCCCAAGCCAGATCACCACGAGCCTGGGAATAACGAGTAGGGACTGCAAGAGCATCAACACCAAACGAAACATAATCACCATAGCGAGGAGGAGGTACCCCAAGTGTAGATCTCGTGGAACGGCGAACTGGGGGCTGAGGTCCCGATGAACCAGGTGGCGATGAAGCTGGTGACGGAGGCGATGGCGGAGACGGCGGAGGGGAGGGAGGCGGGCTGGGATCAGGGTGCTGGTCAAGGTCAAGAAGAGTATCGTCACCTTCATCGTCATCGGAAAAAGAAGGAAGACCCAATGTCGTATCAAACAAAGAAGTGGTAGTGGAGGACGAGGAGTAAAACATGAGATTTTCTAAGAACACAACGTTACAAGCTATACGGACACGACGAATATCAGGATCATAACAGAGATAACCCTTATAAATATCACTATACCCAAGAAAAACACAACGAGCAGTCTTAGACGTCAACTTAGTACGCTCCGAGCGAGGAAGCAATACAAAACACAAACAACCGAAGACACGAAGGCGGGAATAGGGTGGATGTTTGCCAAACAGTTTAAAATAGGGACTCGACTGACCAAGAACAGGTGTGATTTGATAATTAATCAATCGAACAGCTGTAGACATTGTTTCAGGCCAGAAAGTAGACGGGACACGAGAGGAAAGAAGAAGGGCACGAGTGACCTCAAGAACATGTCTATTTTTTAGTTCCACAAGACCGTTTTGCTGAGAGACACCAGGACAAGATTTTTGGGATAGAATACCGAGAGAGGCATAGAGGCTGAGCAAAGGAGTCGAGCTAAACTCTCCTCCAGGATCAGAACGGACTACACGAACAGTCCTATCAAATTGAGTCTTAATCATCTGCAAAAATTCAGTGGTAACAGGCAAAAGATCGGATTTAAGACGTAAAAAGTATACCCATGTAAACCGAGTAGCATGATCGACAAACAATGCAAAGTACTTGTAACCATGGCGAGAAGTAACTGGACTAGGACCCCAGAGGTCAGTATGAATCAAGTGAAAAGGCTCTGTAATAATCGTGGTGCTCGAAAGGAAGGAAATTCGAGTAGTTTTAGCTTCAACACAATTTTGACAAGAAAAATATGACAACCGATCAATTTTAGTGTTGGAACCAAATAACTGTTGACGAAACATGGTTACAAGTCTACTGGAATTGGGATGACCCAATCTAGCATGCCACAACTGAAATTTTTGATCACTAAGACTCGAATAAGCAGGAAATGACAAAACCCTAGACACCGAAATAGAATCCGATGACGACGAAAAATGGGGGGACGCGGTGACGAGCTCATCCATCAAGAATATCCGACCTTGTTTTCTACCCTTCCCGAGCTCCCTCCCCGTCTTCATGTCCTGTACAACACAACCATAAGGTGCAAAAATAACCCGACAACCTTGCTCAGTAAGTTGTCCCACAGAAACCAGATTAGGAACCAATTTAGGAACATGAAAAGTATCGGGCAGCACAATATGATCATCATTAACCGAACCAACACCAGAAATCATAAGTTTATCTCCGTTAGCGACTTGTAATGAGAGGTTCTGAACTGGATGTACCTCGCTAACAACAGAACGATTACCAGTCATATGATTAAAGCATGCAGAATCGATAATCCATTTCGAGAATTTACCTGTGACCTGAAGGCTAGCAAAAGCAGAGGAGATAGCCTTATTCACCATGCTTTCAAGTGCGGCAGGTGTAACAAGAACTCCATCCGAACCAGCAGTAGGAGTTGCAGCGTAGGCAGGACGAGATCGCCCACGTGGATGATCATATCGACCTCCCCGGCCTGTGGCAGAGCCTGAACTTTCAACATCACCCATCCGTTCTTGAAGTAACTCACAATCAGAGATAATATGACCCCTTTTCTTACAGTAAACGCAAAAGTTTCGCTTGCGGCAGTACTTCTTTGTATGGCCCTTGTCGTGACAATGGTGACATTCCACCTCGGAGAGAGGACGACGAGGAGCGGAGGAACGGTAGGCAGCAAATGCAGAAGCATGTGTCTCATCGTCATCATTAGAAGGGGCAGGGAGAATCCCAGGACGAGGTGCACCGGTGCCTGCGTGGGAGCGAGATCCCCCTGAAGCAGCGCGGGTGGTCTTGTAACCTTCACCAGGCGCAGCGCCTGTAACGCTGAACGCCGCAACATCAACGCGGCCAGGTCTTGCATCAATTACAACCTGGGTACGCATCCTAGTCTCTTCTCGAATCAGATCAGCAAGGATCCCTTCCAGCCGAAGGGAATCACGATTAAGCAGCGTTGCCCGCAACGACTCGAATTCAGGTCGAAGGCGCATGAGAAATTGGAGCAGTCGAATTTTGGTCTTCTCGGCCTGAAGTTCAGGTGGTACGGGCTGGGTAAGAAGCGTCGAGGTAAGCATGTCTTGTTCCGTCCATAGCTGACGCGCCGCATTAAAATACGACGCCACATCGAGTTCTCCTTGGTGGAGATTTGCTAGCTCGACTTCCAGCTCAAACTGACGATTAGCGCTTGTTGCGGAATACGTCTCGGCCAACGATTTCCATACAGCAGCAGCGGTTGGGAGAAGGCGCAAGCCCAGAACTATAGAGGGATCCACTGAATTCATGATCAAGGAACGTACCTTTGCGTCCGTCTGCAGCCATTTCAGGACGTTCGCCTCGGTTGATGGCGGAACTGTAGGTTTAGCACAAGTGCCATCGAGGAATCCAAAAAACCCTTTGCCCTCGATGAAGATCCGAAACTGAAACTCCCACAACGAATAATTCTTGGAGTTCAGGCGAGTAGTGATCCGATCGGAATCCAAACTGGTGAGCTCTGATACCATGTTGACAAACGTAGCAGAGTATAATCGAAACGAAAATAGAAATCACACAGAGGTTTACGTGGTTTCCTTGATCGGTGTGATCAAGACTAGTCCACGGCCGAGGCTATCTACTTTCGTATTAACTTAACCTCAAAGCATGTTCAAGATACATATATATATATATAACCTAACCCTAGCCGAGATGAGTAAGGTCGGCCAGAGAGGTCTTCTTCCTAGACTAGGCCAATTACTACTATACAATATTACAATGGGCTGAAGCCCATGCTAATATACGTAACTCAACAAAACGGTCACAAACATTTGCACTTAGTACAAAACTTAACCAACTCCTCACACTTTCAGGCCTTAGGCCACTCAAATCCCCACAAGCTCAATATAAAATCAGGACTTGGGACCGGACCGGGTCAAGATCGGACCAGATCAAGACTGGATTGTATCCAATCCAATCTTTAGTCCTTATATTTTCGAAAAGACCGGACTGGATCCGGATCAATTTGGGTCAATTTAATCGGACCGGACCGGACCGTATAGCCCACCCTAGATACTGGTGAGAGCATATAACATGTAAAAAAAAAAAAAGTCTACACATGCAAGAACAACTCAAATGTGGACCAATTCCGTCTTCTACCTCTCCCGCCTGTGGAAATTTAGCTTAGGTAGACCCGGAGACTCGAGCAGTGCAGGGTCTTCGGGTTGTCATTTTGCTTTCCTAACTAGCTACATAATTAAGTGAATAATTATTTCAATTACGAGGGAACTTAGCTCTCTTTGAGGTAAATTCCCTTTAGCCTGGTTGGCTCGTTACAATGAGTAGAGGTGAAGGTGATTCAAGGCTTTTTTTTTATATGATCAATATTCGTTTGAATAAATAAATTTAATAGTGAAATTACGTTTCAATCACATTGAATTAAGAATTTAATTGATTCCACGGTTTGTGTAGAGTGTAGGTATCAAAATGTAATTTGACGTATTTGGATAGATTCTTGTATTTAATAGATTAGGTAGCAAATACTAATTTGATTAGTTATGTATACAAACGGGAAATGTAGTGTTCTGCTTGCCATATTTCTTCTTCTAATCCAAATAACTTTTTCGCCAAAACCTGTGAACTCTAATTCGAAATTCAGCATGGTATTAAAGTCGATCCATAGGAGCTCGTTTATTCTAATTTTGAATTTTGTTTTAGTTTATTATTATATAATTTATCTTTTTAACCTATTAACAACAATCGATTTGTAATGTTATGAATAACATGTTCTTTCGTAATTACAGTATCCTAGATATGATTCACAGATATTAACGACATTATTTTTTTGGTTTTTCAAACTCAAACTACAACAAGTGAATTTATAATATTTTCCCAAGATATTAGCGTTTGGGTCCACCAACTAGGCGATGCGTAAGTGTATGGCGCATGCATAATATAATAGTGGTGGAAGTGCATAACACGTCCAAACACATGCAAATGCAAGAACAAACTTTCTCCAGCCGCCGGTGGAAAACTATGGCTAGCTAGGCCCGGCGAGTAAACTAAAAGACGAAAATAGAAAAACTAGCTTCGACTTAACGATGGATAGTTCAGGTTCAGCGTGCCTCATGGGCAGGGGGAGACGTCTGCCGGCTTATAGATCAGGGTGGCCAAAATTGACAACATCAATATAAGAAGAGTTATACTAATTGAGCAATGATTCGGTTCAAATCAGACTGAACCAAATCTCATTTGAACCGAATCAAATTTTGAGAAACGTTGTCCAAAAGTTAAAATAAAAGACCAACATTGTCTGTGGTCCAATGTGGTCTTGTCCAAATATCAATCTTGCTGGTTTTCCTTCAAAATTGATAAAATTCATAGGACCATGAACCATACCGCATTATATATATTTGGTCGGTTTGATCTGTCTCGATGTCCGTTTGGTCTGGTGCGGTCTGCTTTGGAACAAACGGTTGCACATCCTACCATATTGGTTTGGCTTCGGTTAAGTTTTGTTGGCCAAAAAAGAAAAGATGACCAAATTTTTTATCTGCTTTTTAGTCGGGTGAAAATTGTGGCAATAAAAGTTTATTTTGCCATTAAAAAAATACGCTCATCTATCTTTCAAGCATTTAATATTTATAATATATTTAATAATTATTAAAAATATGATGATAAAATTAGTACCCCGAGCATATTAGGCTGCGACAACCGCACTCTTACAAAAACATTTTTGTGTCAAGGAATATTGATTGGTCGATCAGCCAAATAACAAAAGAATACAGCACATGTTTGTGTTTGTTAGAGCTCAAATTCCACCTTATTAATTAAAAGAGAATTGTTAGCTAGGCTTCTTCAATAAACTTTTCCCCATTAATTAAAGGAGCTGAGTTTATCTTCTAAAAACTACTTGTGGGTGTCAAAGTTGTAATCTTTCTTCGTGCCTTTACGGTACCATTGCCGCATTAATGCAACGGGCCAAAATACAAGACGAACCAAAACTACGGTACCCTTATGATGTTTATTAACTCAAAAGAATCGATCACTACGCACAACGCCGGCAAAATCCGGCCGGCCGAATCCCCGGCCTAGCTAGCTAGAGTCCTATATGCAACCTACTATATAAGGCCATACAACTCTCAGAAACCAAAACCACAAGAAGAAAAAAGGGACGAAAGAAAGAAAGATCAAGAGTTATATATATAATAGTAGTGATATAATACAGATCGATCGGTCGATTCATCGCATGGAGCATTCTAATAAGAAGGTGGCGGCCGTTGTTGCAGCGGCGGTATTGCTGGCCGCGTCGGCGGTGGCAGATGCGTACTGCAACGGCGCCGGGCAGTGCGGGGAGTACGGTTGCTGTAGTAAGGGCGGAGTTTGTGGAGACGGCCTGGAACAGTGTTGTCCCAACTGGTGCGACTTTGATTGCGACAGAGTCTCTCGCCCCGACTGTCCTTCCCCCGAGGCCTATCCCAACTCTTTTACCAATATTACGACTAATTATGTCGCCGCCGGAAACGTTACGGCCGCCGCCGGTTATAACTCAGCTGGCAAGGTTGTTGCGCCGGGAACTAGCTAGCTAGCGGCGGTATGGTGCATGCATGGCCAGCTGGTAGTTGATCACGAGGTAGTCCGAGAGTTGCATGCAATAAGACAAATAATGATGATGTGTATGGAATAAAATAATCGGCTAGCTGTTGAAGACGTACGTACGTAATTGGACTTCAGTTCATACTTTGCATACGAATTTCCATATTCTGTAATGGAAAAATGAAAAAAAATAATAAAAATAAGGTTTATGTATGTTTCAAGATTGTATGTTGTCTGGTTACAATTGCAGGCTGATGTACAATTTCCATTTCCGGTATTGATTCCTTGATTACAGTAATCGATTTCCTCATTCTCCGTAACTTAAGTTTGATTATTGACATCCCACTAAATGGGTATGAGGAGGAAGAGAAAGACCACTTTAAGATTTAAACCTAAAACATTAGAGTTGAAAAACATCGACAATACTAAATCAAGTTTTTGTTGGTAGAGTTCAATTATTAAAACATACGAGTTGCAATGGACGAATGATTATAGAGTTGAACGTCTTTTAGCGCAACAAGATTTAAGATTCTATAGACAACACTTCCATGAAAATAATAAAATATTTAGGGGATTTCACCTTAATTAGATACTCCCTAGTTTGAAATTAACCAGCCATGCAAATTAAATGTTATTAATATTGAAGCTATGAATCCCAAAAGTGGTTCAAAAACTGAAATGCCACTTGAAGTAAATAATCCATTCAATTTAATGTATTATCATCATCCATCTGTAATATCAACTCCACAATTGTATTGTTTATATAAGGCTCCTACTAGGTTATCACAAATGTTTGGTCACTAATATGAACAAAATTTAGAGTCGCTCGGGCCGAGTTATTACTTATTAGTAGGTAAACAAATTCCAATAACATAACTTTCTTCCTTCCAAATTACTCATGTATTCTGACCAAGTTAAGAATTTAGAAAGGTTGATGAGTCTCTATCAGAAGTGGCTGGTCTGATAGACTAGACAAATTATTTGTAGACTTCAGCGACGTTGCATACCTATAAAAAAATGTTCTCGTGCAAATTAAATTATTGTAATTAATTAATAATTTTAAATCAAATATCATTATCATATACCTGTTCGTTGTCTCCGCAATATCATCTTAAATCATTTATTAATCGAAAGAATACATTGTCAAAACCTGAAAGTTTAATCCACAACTAGAAAACGAGTCATTTTTAGACGTGGCGGGACTTATCAATTATCATCAATCCAATATTTACATTACACTCCTAATTTCAAATTATAAACTTCCCCACATCCCTCCCTCATGGATCCCAAAAAAAACAACACTTAACATGTCAAAATGGAACCCAAAACCCTGAATCAAACAAACATTCTAAGCATCATCTCAATTCTCATGTACATCCCGTGTTACGACCACTCTCCACCACCTCCATCTCCACCTCATCGCCACCACTCCTACTTCCACCGTAAAAAAACTTGCAGAGTACCAAATACAGCACCAAGCTCCCGGAGCTCAAAATGGCCAGCAACCAATAATACTTATCCAGCCTCGCCTCCCTCATATCGTCGCTAAACCAGCTCTCTTCTTTCCTCCACCGCGTCGAAACCTCAACCAAACATATCAGCAGAGCACTCATGAAGCTCCCCACACCAAACACACTCGTGTACAACGCAATCCCCAGAGTCCTCATCTTCACCGGAACTTCCCCGTAGAAGAATTCCTGCATCCCCACCACCGTGAAAATATCCGAAATCCCCAACAAAATGTACTGCGGCAACAGCCAGAATATGTTCATTTCAACAACCATCTCCTCTGTTTTCGCTCCCCTGCTTTTCTCCAGCCTCTGTTCTTCGACCAACGCCGCGATTACCATCGCGATGATCGACAGGAACATCCCGATCCCCATCCGCTGTGTGACGCTGATCCCCTTTTCGGACCGGGTGACGAGGCGGGCGAAGGGGATGAGGAGCTTGTCGTAGAGTGGCATGAGGAGGATGATGGAGACGGTGATGGAGCTCTGGAGAGTTGCTGGAGGGATCATGAATTTGGTTTTACCTGTGCCGATGTTTCGAGACATGGTCATGCCTTGCTTGGTGAAGAAGGTGGCGGGCTGTTGGAAGATGACGGCGAATGTCAGCAGCGTTGCCCAGATTGGAAGGAGTCTGAGTATTGTTTTTGCGGTTTGGACCCAATTGCGGTCGGTTTTGGTTGATGGTGGTTGCTGCTGTTGCTTCTCTGTTCCTGGCTTCAGGGTGCTGTGCTTGTCGGTCTGGAGAGGCTTCGCTTGCATCCTGCGTGGCCAAAAAATAGCAGACGGAAAGTTAGTCATTGAGATGCGTAAAGACTCAAATAGACGGTTTGGGTTGGGTCTAGGTTAGGTTGATGGGTTACATGTGAATTTTGGGTTGCAAGTCAATCGTGTGAGTGACCCAATCGTATTAAGGATTAGATGATTTTTGAGTTGTGTCAGTTCACATGTTAATCAGGTTACATAATTTATTAATTAGCGAATTAAGTTTCGCTCAAATTGAAATACAAATTGGATAGGTTAGGAGTCGTTTAACTTTTCTGGTTAAACTGATTACGTGGTAAGTGTGAGATAGGGTTGGTCAGATCGTACCCAATTTTAATAGTTCTAGATATCTACAGATATAATGAACTAAGGTATATGATTTAACCGAATTGGTGGACTAGATTGAATTTTAGAACAAAATGGTGATCAAAGAAAATGCATTTGTATCCGATGAACATCACATTGATACAACCCATTTACCTCAATTCAAACAATCTTCTAAAGTCGATATAATATGATGTAGAGTGTTGGGATCAAACTGTTGCCTACCCCTTACTAAGCAAGATAGACCTTACTAAGATTCCAACAAAATCAAGTGAATTTTGATGGTTGAATCAGGTTACTGATTCATTGAAGCAGCAATAGGTAGGAAGTAAGTTTCCAAAATTGAAAACAGAGGAACTTAGAGAGAACTTACTCCATCTCAGCAGCTTCAGTCTTCTCATCAGACAACCTGATCCTGCAAACCTTGACTTTACAAACAACATCCTTAACCTTTCTCAAGACCTCAAGGAACGACTTCTTGGAGATGGCATCTTCCTCGTCCTCTCTATACCTATAAATGCTTCCTCCGAGGCAGAACAACGCCATGGAAGCAACCATTGCTAAGGTTGGGATAGCGAAACCCAACACCCAACCAATGGTGTCCTGAATGTAGGACATAACAATCACCCCCATCAAGCTCCCGGCGCATACGCCGAAGTACCACCATTGGAAGAACAAGCTCTTCAGGTTGGGCTTCTTGTCGTCCATGGTGCAGGGGAGTTCGTCTTCACTGTCCAATTGCTCTGCTCCGAAGGCCTGGAGAGATGGGTTGTAGCCTCCTTGGCCGAGGGAGATTAGGCAGAGTGAGCCGAAGAGGAAGGAGTAGCCAATGCTGTTTGAATCGTACTGTCCCCATGTTAGTGCTGTAGATGTCAATGCCCCAAGTCCCTTCAGAAATTAAACCCCACATTAGCCTTTTCTTCATGCTTTAATTAGAGGAACAATTTACGTGTTGAAGTATTTAGTACAAGTAGTTCGTATCCGAAAAAGAAGTACTTTTTACATATAGATTTTTATATTCCTCATCAGGATTAAATGTGGTAAAACAATGAATGGCTGAAATTCTAATTGATACGATGAAGAGAGTGTAGTAATTCGTCGACATAACAAACCTATCAAACTATCTATACTTCAAATGATTTTTGTATGTGAGATTTTCTTTATTGGTCATTAGTATTAAACTCTTTGATGATACACTAAACTTATTGAATCATGTAGATTTTGGGTGAGACTTAAGATTTTCTTAATTCGTTACTAATATTAAGCTCGTCGATCTAGAGAATAATGAAAACATATTGAAATAATTCAACTACACCACAATCAAGATAAAATAGAGCATATTAACTCGACGATCTAACAGACTCATCATTCCATTCCATGTAAACTTCAAAATCTTATATGATTGATCACTTTTTTTCACTCTCTTTAGTTCATCTCGTCTAAAAAAACTACAAACATATTTCTAGGAATCCAAATTATCCGGTATTCAATTTCCGGGCTTTCCAACAAAGTGGAGGATTTGGTCTAAACTACATAACCTCTCAACCACAAGATTTTAGCTTAATTGTGCTTAATCAACACGATGCTTAACCGCCTTCCTCTAATAGCGCATGAGTCCAAGGCAAACAAAGCAAAAGGGGGTAAAAAAAACAGGGGAAGGGTGCAAAAAAAACAGGGGAGGTGAAGAAACAGAGAGAAATGGGGACTTACCACAATGTAAAGAACGCAGGAAGCTAAGATGGTAGAGCAACGACCCCAATAAGACTCGGCCAGCGACGCCACAAGTAGTGGCATCATGGAAGTGAACCCGCACCAGTTATTCACCGTCTTTGCCGCCGCCGAGTTGCTCATGTTCACTACATCGGTTAAGTAGGTCACAAGGTTCGACGCCACTCCTTTGAACGCAAACCGCTCCATCCCAGCAATCACTGTAAAACCATTGAAGTAATCAGAAAAACAGAGCAACCCATTTTCACCATGATTCCAAAAATTGAGTTAAAACAGAGTCTGGTGGATTGATTGATTGATTGACTTACCGATGAGAAGGCAACATGCTTTATTGAGCCCTGGTTTGCCTCTCTTCTCCCCAGCCATGGAAGGAGAACCCAGTTGGATTTTCACCTCAGAAGTCTGAGGGAGGTTCCGGAGCTACGAAATTGGGGCAGTAGAGGACAAAAATGAATGCTCCACCGTTAAATTGGCAAAGCTGGCGGGACTCTGCTTTTGATAGTAAAAGGAAGTAACTGTTTTCTTTGGGTTTTTTGGTTGTGGTTTGCTGTTGAGATTGTGGGCTTATAATCACGAAGAAAGTGCAATGCTTTTCTGATACGTTTATTTTTAGGAGATTGAATTTGAATATGGTATCTAGTACTCAGTATCAAAGTTTGGTTTATGAATGATCAAGTACCAAAAGTATTCAGTTGGAATATGCACCTAAACATCCAAAAATCGTATAAAAAATTGTAACGATAAGTGTGAATGGTTCTAGCAGAATCATGTCGAAAAATCACAATAGGGTAAAATGTTATCAGTCTCATCATTAGTATAAATGAGTTTAACCAATCTAATCGAGTACATATATGATACGATATCGCAAATATTGAAATTTAAACGTATGGATGTACTTATGAAGAAAAATATTTTCTTACAGCTTCCTCATTATGAAATAATAGGGTGTTGTCAAGCGTTACCGTGACGATTTTGAAGTGGTTGGATTAGAACTCTAGTCCATTCTCAGCTTATCATTTTTCTCCTTCTTTTAACTGTAGGAGCGTGCAACTATATTGTGTTTTAAGATGTATTGAATATGTGTTATGGGATTTTTCTATCTATTCTCCAGGTTGGATCGGTCTTGTGTTGGGCTATTTTTGTTTAAGTTTTTGGAGAACGGTTCTATAAAGTGTCTTCTTCAACACTCTAATCTATAGTTAAGTTTCTTCAAATTAAACGATACTATAGAACTTTATTAGAAAATTTATATTATCCTGGCATAGTAAATTTGTTCTTACATGTTCGCGAACTAGCTACTGTACATCATGTTTGTGAACCATGTTTAACTTACTTTTTGTTTTTTCGATGATCAATTCTTTTATAACGTTGTGGATTAATTAAAACAGTCTATTACTAGAAAAACAGTCTATTACTAAAAACATATCACCCCACTTCTTGGAATAGTCCAATTGTAAATTACTTTCCAAGAATCGAAAAAAGAGAGAAAAAAAAAACATCTTATAAAGTGGAGATCATTGATGAAAAGATGATTGGGAAATTATTTTCGTGTAACCCAATAGAAAGACGTCAATATGGGTACTACAAAGTTAGATATATAGATAGAAAAGCATTGTAATGGGCAAAACAAAGAAACGTTATTTAAAGGGAAATAATGAAAATTGAAAACAACAGACGTTATATAAACGCTTCATGGGAGAGGGTGCAGAAAAACACTATAAAAAGATATGCTGATGGAGTCATACTCATAACACACTCACTGAAGAAAGCATGATGCACAAGTAACCATCTTTTGATCTCTCCGCTCTCTCTCTTGATTTCCACCACCACAAGTTCACAACAGCAACCATTACCAACACACTAGCTCTATCTGAGTTTCCCTCGAGTGGCCAAATAAAGCAAAACCCACCACTTAAGAAAAGCAGTTTTCCTCTTTCTATCTAGCTTAGCTATGTAACGTATGGGACTTGGTTACTAGCTACTATGTCGATAGTGCTGAATGCATGAATTGATATCATCGGATGGTTTGTTTTTGGGTATTAGTCGTTGGATGAGTATGTGAGATGTTATTTTGCAAATTTGTGATCATATAGATACAACAATTGAGACTATAAAGAAGGTCGCCCGATCTGATATCATGTTGATAGAGACTATATGTGTATGCCCAATATGACATCTCAAAATCTACAAATAATATAACATTATCTCCGAAATTGCTATGGTGTCTCACACATGAATCGAGGGGCGGACCTAAGTGCATGAATGGATTATCAATTGACAAACCTTAAATCAAAATTTTCGACAGAAACCTTAAAAAAGTCTTTGATATTTTGGTCTATCGTTGAATACCCTTGATAAAACTTATATATGGATCTGCCACTGCATGAATCCCATGCATGATACCATGGATGTACTTGTAGGGTTTCTCCATCTATATAAGCCGACACTTACAATACTCCATTGATTCCTCTCATTGTTCGCTAGCGCGCGAGAATGTTTACAAACGTAGATTGCTTCTATTGGACACTATTGTGGAAGAACAATGACGATTTTGTAAGATATTGTGATATGCGTTGGTTTATGGATAATATCATAACGATGAATCGAAACTCACGGTCACATAGTTTTACTTGTAACTCACAAGTGAGAATACAATGCAAAATGCTAAAAAAATCTGATTTATTAGGTATTTAATTGATTTGGACTAATGTCATCGTCACACATATATAATGGTGAGAAAACCTAATGCATAACCCTAAGTGGTGGCGAGAACAACCACAAACCTTATCCAACTTAGCAACCTAACCAGACTCTATGCGAGCCAAGCCATATGAATTCAAAACGTGAAACAAATTAAGGGTCAAAGAGTTATCAGATTGCATGGCCCCATAATCGAACTCCTTCAACACTAGGCTTGTGCTTACAGGTCCATAGGAGCTATTTAAGTGCTGCATGAATTAGATTGGAAGTGTGCATGTCGGCGAAATCGAGGGTTAATTTACAAGACACGAACTTTTGTCGAGCCAAGCCAACTGGATGAGTCATCCATCCACCCAGGAAGGATGTTACAAACACACGTCAGCTTGTTGTGCATTATACATTGTGCTCTCTGCTACAAATTTTCCACACAACAAGTCGTTTGTGTGCATGCGGGCAGACAATGCTGGACACGTGGCTTGTTTCTGCTCCAATACGTGGCATGCAATTCTGGCAGTCTTTTTGTTGTTTCAGCATGGGCATGGCCATGAACTTTGGTCTGGTCTGATTTCTGTCTGGTCTTGGTCCAAGGCACGAAGTCGAAGTGAACGGGTTTCCTAGCTTCCTTTATATCCGTTTTCTTTTTCTTTTTGTCTTTTTCCACGTCAGGAGATTTGGTGGCCGTTTAATTTGACAGCTATCAGTACGTTGCCCACGTGGATTTTACAGAATTTGGGGTTAATGTTTATTGTTCAATGTTTATACCACTTGATTAATTAGTTAGTGAATAGTGACCACGTACATACACCCTCCTTTTGTTATTAGATTTTGTCGTATTTTTTTTTAGGGCTTTGTATATGCATGCTGTTATGGAGTCCTATCGCATTGATAGAGCAGCTGCACTTCATATCGTTACAGTTTTCGTGTTTGAATTTTTATGAATTGATCGATATTTCATCTATCTATCGTAATGTTATATTGTTTAGTGACAAATAATATTGTTTTAATAAAACAAATAAAAAATAAAACAATTGTATATAAATTTTTTTAGATTCTCATAATAACTCAAATTATTCGAAACAATGGATTTTCAATATGGTGTCAAGTATAAACTGATTTTGAAACTCTAATCTATTCAAACTAACGATCGAAAGTAAAAACTATCAATCATAAAGTCCAGTACTATTGTTACTTACAGCAACGGCTATTGTTCCTTTTGTAACCATTTTCTGGTCTCCAAAACCTTTTTTTCTTGTTGAAGCATCATCCTCATGAGTCAATACCTCAACATAAGCAAAAGTACGAGGTAACGTACCAGATCAGATGAACTAATTAAGTAGGCTATCTTGGTATCCTATAGCTACACGGACTTCTATCCATAAATCTCTTCCTTAGCTAATCAAACAAAAGCTAGAATGGAAAGATTATAAAAAAAAAAAGGGGAGGAGTGCATTTAGTGATAAGTGTACTTAAGGAGAGCTCTTACTTGTTAGTAATTCAGTCTAGCCGATAAGACCTTAATTTCTTACTGCAAGGCTGCATGCAGCCTAGCTATCAAAATTTGTATGTTTCCCCCATAAATAGGACTGTTAAAATGTTAATAGTTATTACTATATAATGGTAACTACTTGCT